>NW_026847660.1:65840554-65921399 GCF_025583915.1 Anolis sagrei ordinatus
GAGGACAGTAGGATATAAATAAATGCAATGATAATTAAAATAAATGTCTGTGTTGGGATCCCCAGGTATTATTATTATTATTATTATTACCATTTGAAACACATCAATATGAGTCCACAGCAAACAAGATAATTCTGCTGGCTGTTGTATTGGATCACACGTCGGACACTTCCCAAGTGTCTAGGATTGTGTGATGTATCGGCAAACAATGCATGCAAATTCCAGTAAGGTGGCCTTTTGCAGTTGGCAGGTGGTAATTTTATCAGCGCCAATTGTATTTAAGTGCAGGCCAAGGTCTTTAGGCATTGCACCCAGTGTACCGATACCCACTGGGACCACCTTTACTGGCTTGTGCCAGAGTCTTTGCCGTTCAATCTTTAAATCCTCATATTGTGTCTCATTATTATTTTCTTTATTTTTATCTCTCCTTTCTTTGAATAGGGACTCAAGGCAGCTTAACAATTGACACAAAGCAACACAACACAATAGAATACAAAAACAAGGCAAATGCATATACATATGAATAGCAAATTCTTTTTAAAAATAGTATTTAATTCTAAAATTAGACATTTTGTGGACTTTTATCACACCAATAAAGTGCAATCATAGCAGGACAAAAAGCATATTTTGTTGGGATTATCTCACAACATTTGGTCTTATCCATAATCATAACGCATTGGAATTGTCCCTTTTCATTTCATTCAGAAAAGTTTTCTGGTTTCCCTAACGCATTGGAATTGTCCCTTTTCATTTCATTCAGAAAAGTCTTCTGGTTTCCAATTCCTAAAGTGACCAAATGTTAGGCAAGGAGGGAAAAAGAAATTGAAAAGATTTGGGAAGATGTTTTGTCATTATTAATGAGAAATTACATCAGATATTTGGAATTTCGGATGTCTGAATTCCTTACCAATCTATAAGATGGAGGACCTAGAGAGAACACTTCTTTAGGAATCTCCAGGTCCTCTGGGTATTTTGGTAATTCCTGAAGAACGTAGAGAGATGTTCTCTCCAGTTAAAATAAGACTGCTTTTTTAACCACAATCTTCCCACTTTCATGGAGGCTCTGTGCTCCTAGCTCTTGTAAAGGTAGAAGGTCTACCATATAAATTATGGCCTTGTGGTTCCCCTTTAATTGCCATGGCAAAATCCAGTGGGATCCTAGGGTTTACTTTTAGGGGGAGGGCAGTTTAAATTCTGAGACACTGTGCTCTTGATTCCATATGACAGTTAAAGTGAATTCATAGCTCTATAATTATGTGGCTTGAAATGGCTCTTCAATTAAATAAACTTTTAGTGGATTTCGGCATGACCATTCTGATGTTGCCATTGTGAAGTCCACAGAGATAATTCAGTTATTATGTATATCAATTTATTTATTTGAAACATTTATATTTTGTCCTTCTCACCCCGAAGGGAACTCAGAGTGGAGCACAACATATACACAGCAAGCATTCCATGCAGGGACATAAAATAACTATAAATATACACAAACATTAAAATCAATTATATCTACTTTAAAATCAGCTGTTTGAAACAAAAAAGACAACATATAGATAAGAGTCTTTGTAATTAGAAAGTTACAGATCTTGTCCTAAAAAATCACAATGCTGCTCATCTATCCCCATTACTCCGATGATGGGATTAATAGCCAGGTAAGTATTTTACTTGGGGAAATCATCAAACTACATTTGAAAGGATTAAGGAATGACTGGACTTCATGAAAGTGCAAAGATTAAACATCTTTTCAAGTTTTGCCAGCAGAATGGAAAATGCCATCTACTCTTTTCTATTTCCTCCCTCCTTCCGCCTCTCTCTTTGTCATTCCTTCCCTTTTGTCTTTCCTTCTTTTTCTCTTTCCTCCCACCGCCTCCTCCAGTCCCTTCCACCCACCCTTCCATCCACCCTTCCATCCACCCTTCCATCCACCCTTCCATCCACCCTTCCATCCATCCATCCATCCATCCATCCATCCATCCATCCATCCATCCATCCATCTCTCTCTCCTCCCTTCCTTCTTTTTTCTCCCTCCTTTCCTCTTGGGGGATGTTTAGCTGGGAGAAGAGAAGGTAGAGAGGGAACATGAGAACTATGTTTCAAGATTTAAAAGGGTGTCCCATTGAGAAGGAGGGGGACGGCACTGACTTTCTGCTGCTCTAGAGACCACGGCACAAGGGAACAATGGTTTCAAATGGCAGGGAAAGAGATTTAACTGGAAAGATTAGGAAGAACTTACTGAGAGTAGGAGCTGCTGGAAAGTGGCTTAGGCTGCCTCAGAGTGGAATGGAGTCTCCTTCTCTGAAGATTTTTCCACAGAGGCTGTCTATCAGGAGTGCTTTGATTGTGCCTTCTTGTATGGCAGGGGATTGGACGGCCCTTGGAGGTCTCTTCCAGCTCTAGGTTTCTAGGATTATATATCAGGAGTAGGCAATATGGGGTCTGATAGATACACTTTTTCTCTCCTGTCCACCATCTCACCCTGGCCAAGGCCAACCCTTTTGGCATCCAAACATTTCTTGTCTTTCCTTCACTTTCTGCCTCCAAAAGAGAAGAGGAAGGGGGGAAAGGGCAGGGAGGGGGTTTGGGGAGAACCCCCTTCTTCCCAGCCCGCCTACCCTTCTCCAGCACGCCATGTGGTCCCCAAAATTAGAAAGTTTACCCATGCCTGGGAAAAGCCATGACAGTTTAGTTTCTTCACCATGACTTAGATTAGATTATCATCTTAAAGTCCACACAGATTGGCCAACACATATTTTGATGCCTGAAATGTTAGCCCTGTTTCTGAGTATATTTGAACTACCGATTTAAAAACAGGCGCCATTCCTCCCCTATCAGCTCTAAATTTTGATGCACTGATGGCATCTACCAGTAACCATTTGCTCAACCGTAAAAATCATGTAATTTATTTGTAAGAAATTAAAGTTTTTAGAACCCCAAAGTATGCCATAAACAGGTCTAAAAACCAAGACACCAATAATTTTTTTTTTGGTTGGGCAATGTATTGCATTCAGAGATCTGACAGTACTACAATTTCTGTTGAGTTTCATCCCTGGACTGCACAAGTCTTTGTATCATCAAGTTTCTAGTGCTCAACAAGTAGCTAGCATAGAGGCAGGGCCAAATTCAGGGATTCCTTTCCCTAAATTCCTATGCATGTTTTCCTAACTGGCTTTGGCTTTTGTTTTCACTGCTAGCCTCTGTCTCCTACCCTTTTTGTGTAGTAGCAATGGAATTCTGTCAGGGAACTTCCTTTTAAGTCTAAAATTGTTCCAGGAAGGCCATGCGATCTCCACCATTGCTACTTCTGCTTTTCTTTCTCCCAGTGAGGATGCATTTTGCCTCTCCGTAGGCATAATGTAGCAGCATGGACTTTTTTTTACATTTTACTTTCTTTAGAAGATGAGATTTAGCAAGATAGTTAGCTCCAAAGCTTTTCTATCAAGAATGTATTTCTTTTTATTTTAATAAATCCTTTTGAACCTAAAGTCCTGACTCGGCCATCCCTTCTCACCACACGTACGTTTCTGCTGGTTATGGAGATCACTCCTTGTACTCTTCTATATTTTGGTGGGATTACTGAGGGTTATTTTTTACTGAGGGTTATTTTTTAGTTTAACAGCTCAGATTCACCAACAATTTCTAATTATATCAGCTGAAACAATTTTCCATGGTCCTAAAAAGGCCCCAAAACGTAATCGTAAATAATACTAATATCCTTTAAGAGGCTCACATTTTCATTTTTCCAACAGGGCAGTGCTGAATATTTTCTCACCAGTGGAGACAAAATGAGGTACTTTTATGAAAAATATGTTTTTGATGGAAAAGGTAATATTCTTAAAAATTTATCACAGACAGTATACGTAGAACTACGGCGGAAAAAGAGCTTAGCAGCTATATATTTTATTTTTGTGTTTGAATTTTTTTATGAAGCAACAACACAGCACAAGACAATTGTATTAATTGATGTACTTTATTGAACAGAGAACAGACGAGCCATTCTTCCTCCTGGGGAAACCCATCTTTTAACTCCCCCTGAGCCGCAAATCAAGACATTTGCAGCAATTCAGGAGGAAGGCAATGCAGAGAAGGCAAAAAACCCGTTTCCACCCGGAGCCAATTTGGGGTTGACGGGGAAAAAATTCCTTCTCGGCTCCAATTCAGGCAGCCAGCCATAGCCTGCATTGCCAGGTTAAAGGATGGGAACACTGAGAACCAATGCATTGTGAAGCCCTGTATTCCTCTTGCGTTCATAGCGAGCTTCGTCTCAAGGAACTGCTTTGTCTTGAATATAGGTCTTCATCTTTGTCTCTTCCTTCAGTTTCAGCCAGTTTGGAGATCCACTTGTTCACTTTTGTGTGTTGATTTGGTTTCAGATGACTTGGAGGCCCATGAGAGGATGAAATCAACTTTCCTTCCTTCTCCTTCCTTCCTTCCTTCCTTTCTTCCTTCCTTCCTTCCTTCCTTCCTTCCTTCCTTCCTTCCTCTTCCTCCAGTGCCTTAACCTTCTAAACCTGGAAGAAGAGGGATGGATCCCATGCATACAAACCTCATCCATCTCGACGACAAAAAATAGCCCAACGGGGCTCACCTAGGGCATGGGATTCCACTAAAACAGCTGAAGCCCTGCTGTTTTGGACTACAACGCCCAGAATCGGCCCTTGGTACAGAGAGCATCCTGGGAGATGTAGTCTAAAAAGCAGACTTATCCCAGCTTGGACATACTTACCGGCTCTTTGAAGGAAGGCACTGGAAATACTTACCTGGATGGTTGCAGGGGGGCAAAGGGAAGGGCTAAGTGGGCAAATCTTCCTGGTTTTTTTTTCAGATTTTCCTCAAAATAGAAGAAAAATTCTCATCCATCTCATCCATTTCTGAATTTCTTTTTCTTCTTTTACCATCGAAGGTGATATCAATAGTAATAATAATTTTGGATTTGCTGCAAGTAACAATGACATGATTCTCCAATCTGACATCTTTGTATGAATCCTCTCTCTTTGATACTCCTAAATTGTTTGAATATAAGAAATTATAAGCTCCAATTGAGACTGAAGTGAAATATTTCTTGTCTGGCCAACATCCTAGCAAGAAATCATTGTGGGCCTAGAAACAGAGGTATTTATAAATATATGGTTGTATTATGATGTCAGGAGGGGTATTTTGTGATGCTGGCACATTGTTGAATTTGTAGGTGGCTTACTTGTATTTCATATTACAGTATTTGAAAGCTCCTATGCTGATAACGTATTACTGAATCCCTTTTGGGAATATTTTAAAGTCTTGTTTAAGAGAAGACAGTAGGATATAAATAAATGCAATGATAATTAAAATAAATGTCTGTGTTGGGATCCCCAGGTATTATTATTATTATTATTATTATTATTATTATTATTATTATTACTATTACTATTTGAAACACAACAATATGAGTCCACAGCAAACAAGATCATTCTGTTGGCTGTTGTATTTAATCACACGGTGATCCCAAGTGTCTAGGACTGTGTGATGTATCGGCGAACAATGCGTGCAGATCCCAGTAAGGTGGCCTTTTGCAGTTGGCAGGTAGTAATTTTATCAGTGCCAATTGTATTTAAGTGCAGGCCAAGGTCTTTAGGCACTGCACCCAGTGTACTGATCCCCACTGGGACCACCTTTACTGGCTTGTGCCAGAATCTTTGCAGTTTGATCTTTAAATCCTCATATGGTATCTCATTATTATTGTTGTTGTTGTTGTTGTTGTTGTTGTTGTTGTTGTTTTCTTTATTTTTATGTCTTCTTTCGTTTCATAGGGACTCAAGGCAGCTTAACAATTGACACAAAGCAACACAACACAATAGAATACAAAAACAAGGCAAATGCATATACATATGAATAGCAAATTCTTTTTAAAAATAGTATTTAATTCTAAAATTAGACATTTTGTGGACTTTTATCACACCAATAAAGTGCAATCATAGCAGGACAAAAAGCATATTTTGTTGGGATTATCTCACAACATTTGGTCTTATCCATAATCATAACGCATTGGAATTGTCCCTTTTCATTTCATTCAGAAAAGTTTTCTGGTTTCCCAATCCCTAAAGTGACCAAACGTTAGGCAAGGAGGGAAAAAGAAATTGAAAAGACTTGAGAAGATGTTTTGACATTATTAATGAGAAATTACATCAGATATTTGGGATTCCAGATGTCTGAATTCCTTACCAATCTATAAGATGGAGGACCTACAGAGAACACTTCTTAAGGAATCTCCAGGTCCTCTGGGTATTTTGGTAATTCCTGAAGAACGTAGAGAGATGTTCTCTCCAGTTAAAATAAGACTGTTTTTTTAACCACAATCTTCCCACTTTCATGGAGGCTCTGTGCTCCTAGCTCTTGTAAAGGTAGAAGGTCTACCATACAAATTATGGCCTTGTGGTTCCCCTTTAATTGCCATGGCAACATCCTGTGGGATCCTAGGGTTTACTTTTAGGGGGAGGGCAGTTTAAATTCTGAGACACTGGGATTTTGATTCCATGTGACAGTTAAAGTGAATTCATAGCTCTATAATTATGTGGTTTGAAATGGCTCTTCAATTAAATAAACTTTTAGTGAATTTCAGCATGACCATTCCGATGGTGCCATTTTGAAGTCCACACAGATAATTCAATTATGATGTATATGTATTTATTTATTTGAGACATTTATATTCCAACTTTCTCACCCCAAAGTAGACTCAGGGCAGAACACAACATATATACGGCAAGCATTCCATGCCGAGACATAAAATAACTATAAATATACACAACATTAAAATCAGTTATATCTACGTACTTTAAAATCAGCTGTTTGAAACAAAAAAGACAACATATAGAAAAGAGTCTCTGTAATTAGAAAGTTACAGACCTTGTTCTAAAAAATCTCAATGCTGCTCATCTATCCCCATTACTCCGATGATGGGATTAATAGCCAGGTAAGTATTTTACTTGGGGAAATCATCAAAACTACATTTGAAAGGATTAAGGAATGACTGGACTTCATGAAAGTGCAAAGATTAAACATCTTTTCAAGTTTGCCAGCAGAATGGAAAATGCCATTCTCTCTTTTCTTTCAATAATTTATTTTTCGAAGTATTAAAAAAACCACTGATAGTAAGTTTTATATTTCTCAAGGATTTTAACATTCCTATTTTTATTTTTTGCTACTTCAGCTTCTGAAGGCTCTCCTCATGTTGTTTTTTTTAAAATAAATAAATAAATAAAAGTGTTTCTCTTCCAGTTATGTGTCTAAACTTGGGGTGGTGATTATGGTAAGGAATTTCGGGAGATAAAGTCCAACATTATTTGGATAGCTATGTGATTCCCACATGTTCTTTTAGATGATGGCAACCTGCAGGCCCCAAATTGTTTATCCACATACAAGAAGGCATACACTAGTTCCCACCAACAGAAGAATCATGTTATAGTCCCTGTTGCCAGTGAAATAGTTGTTTTGTGTCTTCAAGTTGTTTTCAGTTTATGGCAACCCTACAGTCAACTTATCCCACGGGCTTCTTTACAGTTAGTATTCAGAAGCGGTTTGCTTTTGATTTCTTCTGGGGCTCTGAGAATGTGGCTTGCCCAAGGTTACCCAAGGTGTTTCCATAGCTGACTGGGGATTCAAGACAGATTTGTAGTCCAATGCTCAGTATACTATGCTGGCTCTTTTCAGTGGAATTCAGCTTCCTATTTTTTGTAATCCCTTGAGTGCCCAATTTTTCTACATAACTTAAAGTACAGTGATTATTGCCATTGTATCCCCTTCTTCCATAATGTCAGGAGGTCTACATGTTTCCTAATTTAACAAGCTACCTTATGAAAGCGCCATTCATTTCAATAGTATCAAGTTATTAAAAAAAACATAACAACGTTAAAAGTACAACATAGTCTCTATACAGTGAATCATTAAATGCCTATATATATAAAGATCTTCATCTACTGGTAAAAGAGAGCATAGAGGGGGACCGTATATGGGAATGCTAGTCTGGGACTGTCCACCAAGAATTCCCTTTCCTGGTCTTCACTAGAAGGGTTTTCTTATAGCCGTGGGACTGAAAGAAGGCCCTGCCCCAAAGATCTTAAGACTTAGGCAAATCTGTGTAAGTTTCAAAGCTATTCATTCATATCATAGGTATGCATTGGTAGTGATCATTCTATTTCCAGTACATGATGAAATGAGTCTATATGTGAGAAATGATTTCTTTAACATGTTTTGGCTAAATGTTTCTTTCTGTGATCTCCAGATGCCATCCCACTTAATTGGGTTAGAGTGCTTATGGGTTCTGGCCCAAGCTACCTATCCGACCGCATCTCTGCCTATGAACCCACCAGGACTTTGAGATCTTCCGGGGGGGGGGGGACTGCTCTCGATCCCGCCTACCTCACAGGTACGGCTGGCGGGGACAAGAGATAGGGCCTTCTCGGCTGTGGAACGCCCTTCCCACGGATATTAGACTAACTCCACCATTAATGGTATTCCGCAAAAAAGTGAAGACCTGGTTGTTTGAGCAGGCGTTCGAATAGTCAGTGCAATGAGTGTAATGAACATAGGAATGGAACAATGGATGACGGATCTGGATCATGTTTTTAGTGATGAGATGCTAGTGAATGGCTATTGTTGTTAATTGTATATTATTGTATAATGTGTTATGATGTTAACTTTTTATACCGTGTTATTGTAGCATTGAATTTTTGCTGTTCTGTTGTTAACCGCTGTGAGTCGCCTAAGGGCTGAGAACAGCGGTATACAAACAAAGTAAATAAATAAATAAATAAATAATAAATATGTGTTCATAAATACAACATTTGATGTTCACTTAATTAACGTCTGCTGTATTTGTTAGCACATGCTCCACAGCAAATACCTTTTCTGTATTAGTTTATTAGAAGTATTGTGCTTCCGAATGGAGCTATATCGAAAAGTTTAAGAAGACTTTAAAAGAGATTAAATCCAATCCAACATTCAAACCACTATGCTGCTCTGATTTTAAAAAAAGTAAAATAAAAATTAAATTAACAGGATACAGTATGAACCACTCATCCATGGGTGAGGGGTGCATACTGTACTTATTCATACTCCAAAAAATATTACCCCAGATACAGAGTAAAATCCTACACCTGAGGCTATTTGGGATGCTGATGCAAAAAATTTCATTGGATAGACTACATCAGTTCTAGTTCCTTAGATATGGTTATCATAGATTTCTACTGGGCTAACAGATAAAGAGTGGGTTAATACATATATTCTGTTTCTGAAAACTGGTGCCAATAACCTCAACAAAAGGTGCATTTTGTCCTGATGGGATTGAGCTTTATCTGTGTGATAAAACTCCACACAATGTCAAATTCTGCAATTAAATACTAAAATTGAATTGTTTTTAAATTTTGGTATTCATATGTATATGAATTGTTTTTGTACTCTATTGTGCTGTGTCATGTCACTGTTAGCCACCTTGAGTCTCTATGCGAAAAAGGAGGGTAAAAATAAAGTTAAGAATAAGAACAAGACTAAGACTATCCTGAGATCCCAACACAGTCATTTATTTTAGTAATCATTGTATTTATTTATATCCTACTGTCCTCTCTTAGACAATACTTAAAAATATTCCCAAAAGGCAGGCAATAATATGTTATTAGCACAGGAGTTTTCAAATACTTTAACATGAAATACAAGTAAGCCACCTACAAATTCAACAATGTGCCAGCATCACAAAATACCCCTCCTGACATAATAATACAACCATATATGTATAAATACCTCTGTTTCTAGGCCCACAATGATTTCTTGCTAGGATGTTGGCCAGACAAGAAATATTTCACTTCAGTCTCATTTGGAGCTTATAATTTCCTATACTCGAGCAATTTAGGAGCATCAAAGAGAGAGGATTCATACAAAGAAGATGTCAGATTGGAGAATCATGTCATTGTTACTTGCAGCAAATCCAAAATTATTATTACTTTTGATCATCACCTTCGATGGTAAAAGAAGAAAAAGAAATTCAGAAATGTGTACTAGAATCTAGAGATGGATGAGAATTTTTCTTCTATTTTGAGGAAAATCTGGGGGGAAAAAAACCCAGGAAGATTTTCCCACTAAGCCCTTCCCTTTGCCCACTTGCTACCGTCCAGGTAAGTATCTCCAGTGCCTTCCTTCAAAGAGCCGGTAAGTATGTCCAAGCTGGGATAAGTCTGCTTTTTAGACTACATCTCCCAGGATGCTCTCTGTACCAAGGGCCGATTCTGGGCGTCGTAGTCCAAAATAGCAGGGCTTCAGCTATTTTAGTGGAATCCCATGCCCTAGGTGAGCCCCATCGGGCTATTTTGTGTCGTCGAGACTGGATGAGGTTTGTATGCATGGGATCCATCCCTCTTCTTCCAGGTTTAGAAGGTTAAGGCACTGGAGGAAGAGGAAGGAAGGAAGGAAGGAAGGAAGGAAGGAAGGAAGGAAGGAAGGAAGGAAGGAAGGAAGGAAGAAGGAAGGAAGGAAAGTTGATTTCATCCTCTCATGGGCCTCCAAGTCATCTGAAACCAAATCAACACACAAAAGTGAACAAGTGGATCTCCAAACTGGCTGAAACTGAAGGAAGAGACAAAGATGAAGACCTATATTCAAGACAAAGCAGTTCCTTGAGACCAAGCTCCCTATGAATGCAAGAGGAATTCAGGGCTTCACAATGCATCGGTTCTCAGTGTTCCCATCCTTTAACCTGGCAATGCAGGCTGTGGCTGGCTGCCTGAATTGGAGCCGAGAAGGAATTTTCCCCCGTCAACCCCAAATTGGCTCCAGGTGGAAACGGGTTTTTTGCCTTCTCTGCATTGCCTTCCTCCTGAATTGCTGCAAATGTCTTGATTTGCGGCTCAGGGGGAGTTAAAAGATGGGTTTCCCCAGGAGGAAGAATGGATCGTCTGTTCTCTGTTCAATAAAGTACATTAATTAATACAATTGTCTTGTGCTGTGTTGTTGCTTCATAAAAAAATTCAAACACAAAAATAAAATAAAATATATGGCTGCTAAGCTCTTTTTCCACCGTAGTTCTATGTATACTGTCTGTGATAAATTTTTAAAGAATATTACCTTTCCCATCCAAAACATATTTTTCATAAAAGTACCTGATTTTGTCTCCACTGGTGAGAAAATATTCAGCACTGCCCTGTTGGAAAAATGAAAATGTGAGCCTCTTAAAGGATATTAGTATTATTTACGATTACGTTTTGGGGCATTTTTAGGACCATGGAAAATTATTTCAGCTGATATAATTAGAAATTGTTGGGGAATCTGAGCTGTTAAACTAAAAAATAACCCTCAGTTAGGGTAATCCCACTAAAATAGAGAAGAGTACCAGGAGTGATCTCCATAACCAGCAGAAACTTACGTGTGGTGAGAAGGGATGGCCGAGTCAGGACTTTAGGTTCAAAAGGATTTATTAAAATAAAAAAGAAATACATTCTTGATAGAAAAGCTTTGGAGCTAACTATCTTGCTAAATCTCATCTTCTAAAGAGAGTAAAATGTTAAAAAAAAAGTTCATGCTGCTACATTATGCCTACGGAGAGGCAAAATGCATCCTCACTGGGAGAAAGAAAAGCAGAAGTAGCAATGGTGGAAATCGCATGGCCTTCCTGGAACAATTTTAGACTTAAAAGGAAGTTCCCTGACAGAATTCCATTGCTACTACACAAAAAGGGTAGGAGACAGAGGCTAGCAGTGAAAACAAAAGCCAAAGCCAGTTAGGAAAACATGTGTAGGAATTTAGGGAACGGAATCCCTGAATTTGGCCCTGCCTCTAGGCTAGCTACTTGTTGAGCACTAGAAACTTGATGATACAAAGACTTGTGCAGTCCAGGGATGAAACTCAACAGAAATTGTAGTACTGTCAGATCTCTGAATGCAATACATAGCCGAACCAAAAAAAAAATTGCACAGACTGCAGCTGCTTTAATTTCTTACATATAAATTACATGATTTTTATGGACGAGCAGATGGTTACTGGTAGATGCCATCAGAGCATCAAAAATTAGAGCTGATAGGGGAGGAATGGCGCCATTTTTTAAATCGGTAGTTCAAATATACTCAGAAACAGGGCTAACATTTCAGACATCAAAATATGTGTTGGCCAATGTCATCTGTGTGGACTTTAAGATGATAATCTAATCTAAGTCATGGTGAAGAAGACTAAACTGTCATGGCTTTTCCCAGGCATGGGTAAACTTTCTAACTTTGGGGGCCACATGACGTGCTGGAGCAGGGTAGGCAGGCTGGGAGGATGGGGGTTCTCTCCAACCCCCCTCCCTGCCCTTTCCCCCCTTCCTCTTCTCTTTCGGAGGCAGAAAGTGAAGGAAAGACAAGAAATGTTTGGATGCCAAAAGGGTTGGCCTTGGCCAGGGTGAGATGGTGGACAGGAGAGAAAAAGTGTATCTATTAGACCCCATATTGCCTACTCCTGATATATAATCATAGAATCCTAGAGCTGGAAGAGACCTCCAAGGGCCATCCAATCCAATCCCCTGACATACAAGAAGGCACAATCAAAGCACTCCCGATAGACAGCCTCTGTGGAAAAATCTTCAGAGAAGGAGACCTCACCCCACTCTGAGACAGCCTATGCCACTTTCCAACAGCTCTTACGCTCAGTAAGTTCTTCCTAATCTTTCCAGTTAAATCTCTTTCTCTGCCATTTGAAACCATTGTTCCCTTGTGCCGTGGTCTCTAGAGCAGCAGAAAGTCAGTGTCGTCCTCCTCCTTCTCAACGGGACACCCTTTTAAATCTTGAAACATGGTTCTCATGTTCCCTCTCTACCTTCTCTTCTCCCTGTTAAACATCCCCCAAGAGGAAAGGAGGGAGAAAAAAGAAGCAAGGGAGGGAGGGAGAGAAAAATGGATGGAAGGAAGGGTGGAAGGGACTGGAGGAGGCGGAGGGAGGAAAGAGAAAAAGAAGGAAAGACAAAAGGGAAGGAATGACAAAGGGGGGGGGAAGGAGGGAGGAAATAGGGAAGGAAGGACGAAAGGGTGGAAGGAAAGGAGGGAGAAGGAGGGAGGTAGGAAAGAGAGAAGGAAGGAAGGATAGGATGGTGAGAGAGAAGAGGGCCTGAGAAAAGTGCCCAAGGGGCTAAATTCGACCCCCGGGCCTGGGTTTGTCCATACCTGATCTGGCTAGAGAGAGAACAAGGGAAAATGGGAGACCAGACCGATGTAAAAGTGTGCTTCTTTTCAGATGCAACATTAACAGAGAAATCTGCCATGAAGAAGGAAGAGAGATCCAACAATTAATTTTGATCCTCCAGTCAAGAATATATATAAAAAACCTGTGAAAACTTTATCTGTCCAATGCAAAGCTCACATCACCTTTGCTAGAAAGGAAATAATTTCCCCCTCAAATGGAGATATTCTCTCACTGTTTTACTTTTTATCTACCAGTCAAATATTATTTTTATACCAGCCACTATTTTCCATATAATGTTAGAAATGTCTGCAAAATATCATTTATCAAATTCATTATCAGTACAACTTCGTATTTTAATTCTAGGTTGAATGTTGTGTTGCAGAGACCTTGTGTAATCTCGCATTTCAGTACGTGATTTGAACCAAGAAAGAAATGCATTAAAATGAATAATCTAAGTATCTTTTGTAATCACAAAGGTACTGTTTACATTGTTTACAGATTACCTGAAATCAAGGGCTAGTGGTGATCACATCCCATTATTTGTTGATAAGATCAAATTATTTAGAATGGTTAAAACATAAAAGAACAGCAAACTCTTCCAAAGGAACCACGGGCACTAATTTAATATATATGTGGATAAGGTCTGAGAAATCATGAAAAGGATCCTCTAGGTACAGTAGACAGCTCAGTGAAAATATCTACAAGTGCTTAGTATGAAGCTGCTCTGTAAACAGCAAATTTAATATTGGGGTTATTAAAAACAAAATCAAAACCCAAACTGACTATACAAATCTAAAGTGCATCAACTTTTGGAGTACTGGGTGTATTTGTGGTTATTCACTTCACTTCACTTCACTTTATTTCTTAATTAGTCGCTCTCCACCAAGGTGACACACATACTCTGATTTGGGAAGGGCAGTCCTGAATAACTCTCTGTCATTCCACGTTTTCAGCTGCTTTCAAAATGTCCCAAATTCTCACTCCTCTTCCCTGACTTGTCTTCAGCTTACTTCAATTGCTTCAAACCGTGTTGTTTAATGTTCTAAAGCAGTTTTCACTCTACTCAGCAGTGGAAAGATAGAGAAGGGACACAATTTTCCCCTTCCCAGTAGACTCTGGCAAAAGCAAACTGTTGAAGCCTCTAATAGCTAATGTATTCCTTCTCATTAACAACTGCTGCCATCTTGGCCACGTACAAATGTTTCTTGGCCACATGAGTCTTGCTTTTCATTTGTGTAATTTTAGAGGGTATGGACATTTGGTTGATCATTATGCTATCAGTAAGCTAAGCTGCATAGGCCTGTGGTACAATTCACCAGGGCTCTTCTTATATTATCTCATTTTCTACATTTTCAATAGGAGCAACCAAGAAATGCTTTTGTGTTCTTTCTTGAAAGACAAACAGATGTTAGAGAAAGAAGAATTTCAACTGAAAATATGGTGCAAGAAGGAAAAGGTAAAGCTCCATTTCTAGTGCTGCTATTCTGATCTGATTTGCACATTCTTTAAAGATGCTTTGGGATTTTAAAAATATAACGGGATTTCTGATAATAGCCGAGAAGGTCCCGGAGCTCTTGCCCAAAGGCACATGGGTGAGTGAGCCTTCACCTTGCCCACACACTTGTTCCTCGGAAAAAGTTGTGGGTTTTGCTAGTCCTTCAGTTCACACCTACTAAAGGCTAGAAACCAGAACAGGGAACGTAGTCTTTAAAAAAATACACCAGAACCAGTAGAAAAATTAACTTGAGCAGATTTTTTTAATGTTGTGTAAGGAGCAACTTGAGAAACTGCAAGTTGCTTCTGGTGTGAGAGACTTGACAAGAACGTTGCCCAGGGGATGCCTGGATGTTTTGGTGTTTTTACCATCCTTGGGGGAGGCTTCTCTCGTGTCCCCACATGAGGAGCTGGAGCGGATAGAGGGAGCTCATCCACACTCTCCCCGGATTCGAACCTGTGATCTGTCCGTCTTCAGTCCTGCCAGCACAAGGGTTTTACCCACTGCACCACCGGGGGCTCCTTGGGCAGTTACTACCATCCTAATCATGAAAATAAGAGAGGTCCTTAAAAATAACTATCTTAAATACAGGCATTTAGGAATCCTGGAATCTTTGTATGTGATCAAGGGAACTACAGTAGAATGTTCATGCTGGAATACTGAGTAATGGGTTTAAATTGCAGGAAAAGTGATTCCACCTACATATTAGGAAATACTTCCTGACAGTAAGAGCAGTTCAGCAGTGGAATGGTGGAATGTTCTTCTCTGAAGGTTTTTAAGCAGAGGCTGGATGGCCATCTTTTTTGGGTGTGTTTAGATTATGAGCTCTGGAGTGGCAGAAGGTTGGACTGGATGACCTGATAAGGACTTCTTGGCTAATTCGCGTCACAACCTTTGAAAACTATCCTGAGAAGCTCTATGTTGGGGGAATGTAAATCTCCTATCTAACTTCTCATTAGTCTGTTCACCTATACTTTCAGTTTCCTCCTCTGAACTCCAATATGTTTTTGACCTTGCTTTCTGAGTAAACTGCCTTTCAGGAATGTGGCCTTCAGGCAGAGACTGCTCATTTTCAGGGCTCAAAATGTCTTGCTGGCTATCCTGCTGACTTGCAGATCCAGGATCCTCAGTGCCATAAGAATGACTAACAGGCCCAGAATTCCCAGAGAGATCATGTGCATGAATGATTTATTTAGCTGCATTAAATCAGAAAATACAATAATAAACAAACATTTTAAAAATGGAAATTGAAGGGACCTGGTTGATCATTTCTAGTTTCATTTTATAAAGTCTGGGAGTCCCTTCAAGCTCTAAAACAGGGCAGAGCACAATGGGGAATGTCTGTGTGGCACAAAAACAGCTTTGAGTTTGTGTATGGCCTATAATCCACACTTTACAGGTCTTTGCTACACTGTAATTTTTAAAAAGAAATCTCTGTTTGTAGTCACATAATCTGAAATTGAGTTGGTAGAAAAAACTAAAAAGAACAAGGATCCTCCAGAAACACACAATTTATAGAGGAACACAGGGGATTGCTAACATAACGCATCACTTAGTACAGGTGGAAATGTTTTGTAGATTTAAAAAAATCCATGAATAAATGCATTAATTTCATTGGCCAGACAAGTTAGCAGTCATTTCTCTTTAATATACTTTTCTCGCCTATATTTTACACATTGCATGGCTCAATTCATATGCAATTACAAGCTACATTGCAAATTTAAGGGTTTCAGACTTATTTCTGTTCTTTGTATGAAGAGAAGAATGCCAAAACTTTTGGCTGCAGTCTATAACAAAACACAGATTTGCATATACAACAATAGATCCTTGAAGATTCTAATGATATCTTAAATAATTTACACATTTAATTTGGAATAATTCTTTATGGACTGCAGTTCATGAAAGCTTACACCAAATAAAGTGTGTTAATTTTCAGTGGTTACTGGATTCTATGTTATTGTTTCTGTTGCCACAAGACTAAATCTATCAAAGTTCTACAAACATCATAAATGTGTAGGCAGAGTCCGGTAACTTGCTGAATAGTAAGACTACTTAAACACTACTACCTTAAGTGTAATGCAGAGGGCATTATGACCACACTGATACACCAAACCAGCTCATAAGCCCTTTTTAGGGATGCAACCAGATTTCTGTACTATCTGAACCTTTTAAAGAGATGTTTTCAGACGAATTTGTAACATCAGCTTCAGGACAACTGACTATGGATACAGAGATCCGACAGTACTGTAATTACTAATCAGCTGCAATAAAGTTTTCCATGTTCCTAAAAATGCCTCAAAACTTGATCATAAATAATACCAATATAATTTTAAAAGTTCAAATTTTCATTTTACAACAGGGCTGTGCTGATTATTTTATCTCACCAGTGGAGATAAAATCAGGTAGGTTTTCTTTGTGTGTGAAAAAGATCTTTTTGATGGGAAAGATTATATCCTTTTAAAATTTATCACATAGAACTACGGTGGAAAAAGAACTTGGCAGTCATACATTTTATTTTTGTGCTTGAATTTCTTTTATGAAGCAAAAACACAGCACAAGACAATTCTATTAATTGATGAACTTTATTGAACAAAGAACAGATGATCCATTCTTCCTCCTGGGGAAACCCATCTTTTAACTCCCCCTGAGCCGCAAATCAAGACATTTGCAGCAATTCAGGAGGAAGGCAATGCAGAGAAGGCAAAAAACCCGTTTCCACCTGGAGCCAATTTGGGGTTGACGGGGGAAAATTCCTTCTCGGCTCCAATTCAGGCAGCCAGCCACAGCCTGCATTGCCAGGTTAAAGGATGGGAACACTGAGAACCGATGCATCATGAAGCCCTGTATTCCTCTTGCGTTCATAGCGAGCTTCGTCTCAAGGAACTGCTTTGTCTTGAATATAGGTCTTCATCTTTGTCTCTTCCTTCAGTTTCAGCCAGTTTGGAGATCCACTTGTTCACTTTTGTGTGTTGATTTGGTTTCAGATGACTTGGAGGCCCATGAGAGGATGAAATCAACTTTCCTTCCTTCTCCTTCCTTCCTTCCTTCCTTCCTTCCTTCCTTCCTTCCTTCCTTCCTTCTCTTCCTCTTCCTCCAGTGCCTTAACCTTCTAAACCTGGAAGAAGAGGGATGGATCCCATGCATACAAACCTCATCCATCTCGACGACAAAAAATAGCCCGACGGGGCTCACCTAGGGCATGGGATTCCACTAAAATAGCTGAAGCCCTGCTGTTTTGGACTACGACGCCCAGAATCGGCCCTTGGTACAGAGAGCATCCTGGGAGATGTAGTCTAAAAAGCAGACTTATCCCAGCTTGGACATACTTACCGGCTCTTTGAAGGAAGGCACTGGAAATACTTACCTGGATGGTTGCAGGGGAGCAAAGAGAAGGGCTAAGTGGGCAAATCTTCCTGGGTTTTTTTTTCAGATTTTCCTCAAAATAGAAGAAAAATTCTCATCCATCTCATCCATTTCTGAATTTCTTTTTCTTCTTTTACCATCGAAGGTGATATCAACAGTAATAATAATTTTGGATTTGTTGCAAGTAACAATGACATGATTCTCCAATCTGACATCTTCTTTGTATGAATCCTCTCTCTTTGATACTCCTAAATTGTTTGAATATAAGAAATGATAAGCTCCAATTGAGACTGAAGTGAAATATTTCTTGTCTGGCCAACATCCTAGCAAGAAATCATTGTGGGCCTAGAAACAGAGGTATTTATAAATATATTGTTGTATTATGATGTCAGGAGGGGTATTTTGTGATGCTGGCACATTGTTGAATTTGCAGGTGGCTTATTTATTTATTTATTTATTTATTTATTTGCTTTGCTTATATACCGCTGTATCTCAAGCCCAAAGGCGACTCACAGCGGTTCTTGTATTTCATATTACAGTATTTGAAAGCTCCTATGCTGATAACATATTACTGAATCCCTTTTGGGAATATTTTAAAGTCTTGTTTAAGAGAGGACAGTAGGATATAAATAAATGCAATGATAATTAAAATAAATGTCTGTGTTGGGATCCCCAGGTATTATTATTATTATTATTATTACCATTTGAAACACATCAATATGAGTCCACAGCAAACAAGATAATTCTGCTGGCTGTTGTATTGGATCACACGTCGGACACTTCCCAAGTGTCTAGGATTGTGTGATGTATCGGCAAACAATGCATGCAAATTCCAGTAAGGTGGCCTTTTGCAGTTGGCAGGTGGTAATTTTATCAGCGCCAATTGTATTTAAGTGCAGGCCAAGGTCTTTAGGCATTGCACCCAGTGTACCGATACCCACTGGGACCACCTTTACTGGCTTGTGCCAGAGTCTTTGCCGTTCAATCTTTAAATCCTCATATTGTGTCTCATTATTATTTTCTTTATTTTTATCTCTCCTTTCTTTGAATAGGGACTCAAGGCAGCTTAACAATGACACAAAACAATACAACACAATAGAATACAAAAACAAGGCAAATGCATATACATATGAATACCAAATTCTTTTTAAAAATTAGTATTTAATTCTAGAATTTGACATTTTGTGGACTTTTATCACACCAATAAAGTGCAATCACAGCAGGACACAAAGCATCTTTTGTTGGGATTATCTCACAACATTTGGTCTTGTCCATAATCATAATGCATTGGAATTGTCCCTTTTCATTTCATTCAGAAAAGTCTTCTGGTTTCCAATTCCTAAACTGACCAAATGTTAGGCAAGGAGGGAAAAAGAAATTGAAAAGATTTGGGAAGATGTTTTGTCATTATTAATGAGAAATTACATCAGATATTTGGAATTTCGGATGTCTGAATTCCTTACCAATCTATAAGATGGAGGACCTAGAGAGAACACTTCTTTAGGAATCTCCAGGTCCTCTGGGTATTTTGGTAATTCCTGAAGAACGTAGAGAGATGTTCTCTCCAGTTAAAATAAGACTGCTTTTTTAACCACAATCTTCCCACTTTCATGGAGGCTCTGTGCTCCTAGCTCTTGTAAAGGTAGAAGGTCTACCATATAAATTATGGCCTTGTGGTTCCCCTTTAATTGCAATGGGAGGGCAGTTTAAATTCTGAGACACTGTGCTCTTGATTCCATATGACAGTTAAAGTGAATTCATAGCTCTATAATTATGTGGCTTGAAATGGCTCTTCAATTAAATAAACTTTTAGTGGATTTCGGCATGACCATTCTGATGTTGCCATTGTGAAGTCCACAGAGATAATTCAGTTATTATGTATATCAATTTATTTATTTGAAACATTTATATTCCAACCTTCTCACCCCAAAGTGGACTCAGGGCAGAGCACAACATATATATGGCAAGCATTCTATGCCGAGACATAAAATAACTATAAATATACACAACATTAAAATCAGTTATATCTATGTACTTTAAAATCAGCTGTTTGAAACAAAAAAGACAACATATAGAAAAGAGTCTTTGTAAGTAGAAAGTTACAGATCTTGTCCTAAAAAATCACAATGCTGCTCATCTATCCCCATTACTCCGATGATGGGATTAATAGCCAGGTAAGTATTTTACTTGGGGAAATCATCAAACTACATTTGAAAGGATTAAGGAATGACTGGACTTCATGAAAGTGCAAAGATTAAACATCTTTTCAAGTTTTGCCAGCAGAATGGAAAATGCCATCTCCTCTTTTCTATTTCCTCCCTCCTTCCGCCTCTCTCTTTGTCATTCCTTCCCTTTTGTCTTTCCTTCTTTTTCTCTTTCCTCCCACCGCCTCCTCCAGTCCCTTCCACCCTTCCATCCACCCATCCATCCATCCATCCTTCTCTCCCTCCCTCCCTTCCTTCTTTTTTCTCCCTCCTTTCCTCTTGGGGGATGTTTAGCTGGGAGAAGAGAAGGTAGAGAGGGAACATGAGAACTATGTTTCAAGATTTAAAAGGGTGTCCCATTGAGAAGGAGGGGGACGGCACTGACTTTCTGCTGCTCTAGAGACCACGGCACAAGGGAACAATGGTTTCAAATGGCAGGGAAAGAGATTTAACTGGAAAGATTAGGAAGAACTTACTGAGAGTAGGAGCTGCTGGAAAGTGGCTTAGGCTGCCTCAGAGTGGAATGGAGTCTCCTTCTCTGAAGATTTTTCCACAGAGGCTGTCTATCAGGAGTGCTTTGATTGTGCCTTCTTGTATGGCAGGGGATTGGATGGCCCTTGGAGGTCTCTTCCAGCTCTAGGTTTCTAGGATTATATATCAGGAGTAGGCAATATGGGGTCTGATAGATACACCTTTTCTTTCCTGTCCACCATCTCACCCTGGCCAAGGCCAACCCTTTTGGCATCCAAACATTTCTTGTCTTTCCTTCACTTTCTGCCTCCAAAAGAGAAGAGGAAGGGGGGAAAGGGCAGGGAGGGGGCTTGGGGAGAACCCCCTTCCTCCTAGCCTGCCTACCCTTCTCCAGCACGCCATGTGGTCCCCAAAATTAGAAAGTTTACCCATGCCTGGGAAAAGCCATGACAGTTTAGTTTCTTCACCATGACTTAGATTAGATTATCATCTTAAAGTCCACACAGATGACATTGGCCAACACATATTTTGATGCCTGAAATGTTAGCCCTGTTTCTGAGTATATTTGAACTACCGATTTAAAAACAGGCACCATTCCTCCCCTATCAGCTCTAAATTTTGATGCACTGATGGCATCTACCAGTCACCATTTGCTCAACCGTTAAAAATCATGTAATTTATAAGTAAGAAATTATAGCAGCTGCAGTTTGTGCAATTTTTAGAACCCCAAAGTATGCCAGAAACAGGTCTAAAAACCAAGACACCAAGAATTTTTTTTTGGTTGGGCTATGTATTGCATTCAGAGATCTGACAGTACTACAATTTCTGTTGAGTTTCATCCCTGGACTGCACAAGTCTTTGTATCATCAAGTTTCTAGTGCTCAACAAATAGCTAGCCTAGAGGCAGGGCCAAATTCAGGGATTCCTTTCCCTAAATTCCTATGCATGTTTTCCTAACTGGCTTTGGCTTTTGTTTTCACTGCTAGCCTCTGTCTCCTACCCTTTTTGTGTAGTAGCAATGGAATTCTGTCAGGGAACTTCCTTTTAAGTTTAAAATTGTTCCGGGAAGGCCATGCGATCTCCACCATTGCTACTTCTGCTTTTCTTTCTCCCAGTGAGGACGCATTTTGCCTCTCCGTAGGCATAATGTAGCAGCATGGACTTTTTTTTTACATTTTACTTTCTTTAGAAGATGAGATTTAGCAAGATAGTTAGCGCCAAAGCTTTTCTATCAAGAATGTATTTCTTTTTATTTTAATAAATCCTTTTGAACCTAAAGTCCTGACTCGGCCATCCCTTCTCACCACACGTACGTTTCTGCTGGTTATGGAGATCACTCCTTGTACTCTTCTATATTTTAGTGGGATTACCCTAACTGAGGGTTATTTTTTAGTTTAACAGCTCAGATTCACCAACAATTTCTAATTATATCAGCTGAAACAATTTTCCATGGTCCTAAAAAGGCCCCAAAACGTAATCGTAAATAATACTAATATCCTTTAAGAGGCTCACATTTTCAGTTTTCCAACAGGGCAGTGCTGAATATTTTCTCACCAGTGGAGAAAGAATCAGGTACTTTTATGAAAAATATGTTTTTGATGGGAAAGGTAATATTCTTTAAAAATTTATCACAGACAGTATACGTAGAACTACGGTGGAAAAGAGCTTAGCAGCCATATATTTTATTTTATTTTTGTGTTTGAATTTTTTTTATGAAGCAACAACACAGCACAAGACAATTGTATTAATTAATGTACTTTATTGAACAGAGAACAGATGATCCTATCTTTCTCCTGGGGAAACCCATGTTTTAACTCCCCCTGAGCCGCAAATCAAGACATTTGCAGCAATTCAGGAGGAAGGCAATGCAGAGAAGGCAAAAAACCCGTTTCCACCCGGAGCCAATTTGGGGTTGACGGGGAAAAATTCCTTCTCGGCTCCAATTCAGGCAGCCAGCCACAGCCTGCATTGCCAGGTTAAAGGATGGGAACACTGAGAACCAATGCATTGTGAAGCCCTGTATTCCTCTTGCGTTCATAGTGAGCTTCGTCTCAAGGAACTGCTTGGTCTTGAATATAGGTCTTCATCTTTGTCTCTTCCTTCAGTTTCAGCCAGTTTGGAGATCCACTTGTTCACTTTTGTGTGTTGATTTGGTTTCAGATGACTTGGAGGCCCATGAGAGGATGAAATCAACTTTCCTTCCTTCTCCTTCCTTCCTTCCTTCCTTCCTTCCTTCCTTCCTTCCTTCCTCTTCCTCCAGTGCCTTAACCTTCTAAACCTGGAAGAAGAGGGATGGATCCCATGCATACAAACCTCATCCATCTCGACGACAAAAAATAGCCCGACGGGGCTCACCTAGGGCATGGGATTCCACTAAAATAGCTGAAGCCCTGCTGTTTTGGACTACGACGCCCAGAATCGGCCCTTGGTACAGAGAGCATCCTGGGAGATGTAGTCTAAAAAGCAGACTTATCCCAGCTTGGACATACTTACCGGCTCTTTGAAGGAAGGCACTGGAAATACTTACCTGGATGGTTGCAGGGGGGCAAAGGGAAGGGCTAAGTGGGCAAATCTTCCTGATTTTTTTTTCAGATTTTCCTCAAAATAGAAGAAAAATTCTCATCCATCTCTAGATTCTAGTACACATTTCTGAATTTCTTTTTCTTCTTTTACCATTGAAGGTGATGATCAAAAGTAATAATAATTTTGGATTTGCTGCAAGTAACAATGACATGATTCTCCAATCTGACATCTTCTTTGTATGAATCCTCTCTCTTTGATACTTCTAAATTGTTTGAATATAAGAAATGATAAGCTCCAATTGAGACTGAAGTGAAATATTTCTTGTCTGGCCAACATCCTAGCAAGAAATTATTGTGGGCCTAGAAACAGAGGTATTTATAAATATATGGTTGTATTATGATGTCAGGAGGGGTATTTTGTGATTCTGGCACATTGTTGAATTTGTAGGTGGCTTACTTGTATTTAATATTACAGTATTTGAAAGCTCCTATGCTGATAACATATTACTGAATCCCTTTTGGTAATATTTTAAAGTCTTGTTTAAGAGAGGACAGTAGGATATAAATAAATGCAATGATAATTAAAATAAATGTCTGTGTTGGGATCCCCAGGTATTATTATTATTATTATTATTATTATTATTATTATTACTATTTGAAACACAACAATATGAGTCCACAGCAAACAAGATCATTCTGCTGGCTGTTGTATTGGATCACACGTCGGACACTTCCCAAGTGTCTAGGATTGTGTGATGTATCGGCAAACAATGGATGCAGATTCCAGTAAGGTGGCCTTTTGCAGTTGGCAGGTGGTAATTTTATCAGCGCCAATTGTATTTAAGTGCAGGCAAAGGTCTTTAGGCATTGCACCCAGTGTACCGATACCCACTGGGACCACCTTTACTGGCTTGTGCCAGTCTCTGCAGTTCAATCTTTAAATCCTCATATTGTGTCTCATTATTATTTTCTTTATTTTTATCTCTCCTTTCTTTGAATAGGGACTCAAGGCAGCTTAACAATGACACAAAACAATACAACACAATAGAATACAAAAACAAGGCAAATGCATATACATATGAATACCAAATTCTTTTTAAAAATTAGTATTTAATTCTAGAATTTGACATTTTGTGGACTTTTATCACACCAATAAAGTGCAATCACAGCAGGACACAAAGCATCTTTTGTTGGGATTATCTCACAACATTTGGTCTTGTCCATAATCATAACGCATTGGAATTGTCCCTTTTCATTTCATTCAGAAAAGTCTTCTGGTTTCCAATTCCTAAAGTGACCAAATGTTAGGCAAGGAGGGAAAAAGAAATTGAAAAGATTTGGGAAGATGTTTTGTCATTATTAATGAGAAATTACATCAGATATTTGGAATTTCGGATGTCTGAATTCCTTACCAATCTATAAGATGGAGGACCTAGAGAGAACACTTCTTTAGGAATCTCCAGGTCCTCTGGGTATTTTGGTAATTCCTGAAGAACGTAGAGAGATGTTCTCTCCAGTTAAAATAAGACTGCTTTTTTAACCACAATCTTCCCACTTTCATGGAGGCTCTGTGCTCCTAGCTCTTGTAAAGGTAGAAGGTCTACCATATAAATTATGGCCTTGTGGTTCCCCTTTAATTGCAATGGGAGGGCAGTTTAAATTCTGAGACACTGTGCTCTTGATTCCATATGACAGTTAAAGTGAATTCATAGCTCTATAATTATGTGGCTTGAAATGGCTCTTCAATTAAATAAACTTTTAGTGGATTTCGGCATGACCATTCTGATGTTGCCATTGTGAAGTCCACAGAGATAATTCAGTTATTATGTATATCAATTTATTTATTTGAAACATTTATATTCCAACCTTCTCACCCCAAAGTGGACTCAGGGCAGAGCACAACATATATATGGCAAGCATTCTATGCCGAGACATAAAATAACTATAAATATACACAACATTAAAATCAGTTATATCTATGTACTTTAAAATCAGCTGTTTGAAACAAAAAAGACAACATATAGAAAAGAGTCTTTGTAAGTAGAAAGTTACAGATCTTGTCCTAAAAAATCACAATGCTGCTCATCTATCCCCATTACTCCGATGATGGGATTAATAGCCAGGTAAGTATTTTACTTGGGGAAATCATCAAAACTACATTTGAAAGGATTAAGGAATGACTGGACTTCATGAAAGTGCAAAGATTAAACATCTTTTCAAGTTTTGCCAGCAGAATGGAAAATGCCATCTCCTCTTTTCTATTTCCTCCCTCCTTCCGCCTCTCTCTTTGTCATTCCTTCCCTTTTGTCTTTCCTTCTTTTTCTCTTTCCTCCCACCGCCTCCTCCAGTCCCTTCCACCCTTCCATCCACCCATCCATCCATCCATCCTTCTCTCCCTCCCTCCCTTCCTTCTTTTTTCTCCCTCCTTTCCTCTTGGGGGAGGTTTAGCTGGGAGAAGAGAAGGTAGAGAGGGAACATGAGAACTATGTTTCAAGATTTAAAAGGGTGTCCCATTGAGAAGGAGGGGGACGGCACTGACTTTCTGCTGCTCTAGAGACCACGGCACAAGGGAACAATGGTTTCAAATGGCAGGGAAAGAGATTTAACTGGAAAGATTAGGAAGAACTTACTGAGAGTAGGAGCTGCTGGAAAGTGGCTTAGGCTGCCTCAGAGTGGAATGGAGTCTCCTTCTCTGAAGATTTTTCCACAGAGGCTGTCTATCAGGAGTGCTTTGATTGTGCCTTCTTGTATGGCAGGGGATTGGATGGCCCTTGGAGGTCTCTTCCAGCTCTAGGTTTCTAGGATTATATATCAGGAGTAGGCAATATGGGGTCTGATAGATACACCTTTTCTTTCCTGTCCACCATCTCACCCTGGCCAAGGCCAACCCTTTTGGCATCCAAACATTTCTTGTCTTTCCTTCACTTTCTGCCTCCAAAAGAGAAGAGGAAGGGGGGAAAGGGCAGGGAGGGGGCTTGGGGAGAACCCCCTTCCTCCTAGCCTGCCTACCCTTCTCCAGCACGCCATGTGGTCCCCAAAATTAGAAAGTTTACCCATGCCTGGGAAAAGCCATGACAGTTTAGTTTCTTCACCATGACTTAGATTAGATTATCATCTTAAAGTCCACACAGATGACATTGGCCAACACATATTTTGATGCCTGAAATGTTAGCCCTGTTTCTGAGTATATTTGAACTACCGATTTAAAAACAGGCACCATTCCTCCCCTATCAGCTCTAAATTTTGATGCACTGATGGCATCTACCAGTCACCATTTGCTCAACCGTTAAAAATCATGTAATTTATAAGTAAGAAATTATAGCAGCTGCAGTTTGTGCAATTTTTAGAACCCCAAAGTATGCCAGAAACAGGTCTAAAAACCAAGACACCAAGAATTTTTTTTTGGTTGGGCTATGTATTGCATTCAGAGATCTGACAGTACTACAATTTCTGTTGAGTTTCATCCCTGGACTGCACAAGTCTTTGTATCATCAAGTTTCTAGTGCTCAACAAGTACCTAGCCTAGAGGCAGGGCCAAATTCAGGGATTCCTTTCCCTAAATTCCTATGCATGTTTTCCTAACTGGCTTTGGCTTTTGTTTTCACTGCTAGCCTCTGTCTCCTACCCTTTTTGTGTAGTAGCAATGGAATTCTGTCAGGGAACTTCCTTTTAAGTTTAAAATTGTTCCAGGAAGGCCATGCGATTTCCACCATTGCTACTTCTGCTTTTCTTTCTCCCAGTGAGGACGCATTTTGCCTCTCCGTAGGCATAATGTAGCAGCATGGACTTTTTTTTTACATTTTACTTTCTTTAGAAGATGAGATTTAGCAAGATAGTTAGCTCCAAAGCTTTTCTATCAAGAATGTATTTCTTTTTATTTTAATAAATCCTTTTGAACCTAAAGTCCTGACTCGGCCATCCCTTCTCACTACACGTACGTTTCTGCTGGTTATGGAGATCACTCCTTGTACTCTTCTATATTTTAGTGGGATTACCCTAACTGAGGGTTATTTTTTAGTTTAACAGCTCAGATTCACCAACAATTTCTAATTATATCAGCTGAAACAATTTTCCATGGTCCTAAAAAGGCCCCAAAACGTAATCGTAAATAATACTAATATCCTTTAAGAGGCTCACATTTTCATTTTTCCAACAGGGCAGTGCTGAATATTTTCTCACCAGTGGAGAAAGAATCAGGTACTTTTATGAAAAATATGTTTTTGATGGGAAAGGTAATATTCTTTAAAAATTTATCACAGACAGTATACGTAGAACTACGGTGGAAAAGAGCTTAGCAGCCATATATTTTATTTTATTTTTGTGTTTGAATTTTTTTTATGAAGCAACAACACAGCACAAGACAATTGTATTAATTAATGTACTTTATTGAACAGAGAACAGATGATCCTATCTTTCTCCTGGGGAAACCCATGTTTTAACTCCCCCTGAGCCGCAAATCAAGACATTTGCAGCAATTCAGGAGGAAGGCAATGCAGAGAAGGCAAAAAACCCGTTTCCACCCGGAGCCAATTTGGGGTTGACGGGGAAAAATTCCTTCTCGGCTCCAATTCAGGCAGCCAGCCACAGCCTGCATTGCCAGGTTAAAGGATGGGAACACTGAGAACCGATGCATTGTGAAGCCCTGTATTTCTCTTGCGTTCATAGTGAGCTTCGTCTCAAGGAACTGCTTTGTCTTGAATATAGGTCTTCATCTTTGTCTCTTCCTTCAGTTTCAGCCAGTTTGGAGATCCACTTGTTCACTTTTGTGTGTTGATTTGGTTTCAGATGACTTGGAGGCCCATGAGGAGGATGAAATCAACTTTCCTTCCTTCTCCTTCCTTCCTTCCTTCCTTCCTTCCTTCCTTCCTTCCTTCCTTCCTTCCTTCCTTCCTTCCTTCCTTCCTCTTCCTCCAGTGCCTTAACCTTCTAAACCTGGAAGAAGAGGGATGGATCCCATGCATACAAACCTCATCCATCTCGACGACAAAAAATAGCCCGACGGGGCTCACCTAGGGCATGGGATTCCACTAAAATAGCTGAAGCCCTGCTGTTTTGGACTACGACGCCCAGAATCGGCCCTTGGTACAGAGAGCATCCTGGGAGATGTAGTCTAAAAAGCAGACTTATCCCAGCTTGGACATACTTACCGGCTCTTTGAAGGAAGGCACTGGAAATACTTACCTGGTTGGTTGCAGGAGGGCAAAGGGAAGGGCTAAGTGGGCAAATCTTCCTGATTTTTTTTTCAGATTTTCCTCAAAATAGAAGAAAAATTCTCATCCATCTCTAGATTCTAGTACACATTTCTGAATTTCTTTTTCTTCTTTTACCATTGAAGGTGATGATCAAAAGTAATAATAATTTTGGATTTGCTGCAAGTAACAATGACATGATTCTCCAATCTGACATCTTCTTTGTATGAATCCTCTCTCTTTGATACTTCTAAATTGTTTGAATATAAGAAATGATAAGCTCCAATTGAGACTGAAGTGAAATATTTCTTGTCTGGCCAACATCCTAGCAAGAAATCATTGTGGGCCTAGAAACAGAGGTATTTATAAATATATGGTTGTATTATGATGTCAGGAGGGGTATTTTGTGATACTGGCACATTGTTGAATTTGTAGGTGGCTTACTTGTATTTAATATTACAGTATTTGAAAGCTCCTATGCTGATAACATATTACTGAATCCCTTTTGGTAATATTTTAAAGTCTTGTTTAAGAGAGGACAGTAGGATATAAATAAATGCAATGATAATTAAAATAAATGTCTGTGTTGGGATCCCCAGGTATTATTATTATTATTATTATTATTATTATTATATTTGAAACACAACAAGATGAGTCCACAGCAAACAAGATCACTCTGCTGGCTGTTGTATTGGATCACACGTCGGACACTTCCCAAGTGTCTAGGACTGTGTGATGTATCGGCAAATAATGTGTGCAGATCCCAGTAAGGTGGCCTTTTGCAGCTGGCAGGTGGTAATTTTGTCGCCAATTGTATTTAAGTGCAGGCCAAGGTCTTTAGGCATTGCACCCAGTGTACCGATACCCACTGGGACCACCTTTACTGGCTTGTGCCAGAGTCTTTGCAGTTCAATCTTTAAATCCTCATATTGTGTCTCATTATTATTTTCTTTATTTTTATCTCTCCTTTCTTTGAATAGGGACTCAAGGCAGCTTAACAATGACACAAAACAATACAACACAATAGAATACAAAAACAAGGCAAATGCATATACATATGAATACCAAATTCTTTTTAAAAATTAGTATTTAATTCTAGAATTTGACATTTTGTGGACTTTTATCACACCAATAAAGTGCAATCACAGCAGGACACAAAGCATCTTTTGTTGGGATTATCTCACAACATTTGGTCTTGTCCATAATCATAACGCATTGGAATTGTCCCTTTTCATTTCATTCAGAAAAGTCTTCTGGTTTCCAATTCCTAAAGTGACCAAATGTTAGGCAAGGAGGGAAAAAGAAATTGAAAAGATTTGGGAAGATGTTTTGTCATTATTAATGAGAAATTACATCAGATATTTGGAATTTCGGATGTCTGAATTCCTTACCAATCTATAAGATGGAGGACCTAGAGAGAACACTTCTTTAGGAATCTCCAGGTCCTCTGGGTATTTTGGTCATTCCTGAAGAACGT
Source organism: Anolis sagrei ordinatus (assembly GCF_025583915.1). Classification (NCBI taxonomy): domain Eukaryota; kingdom Metazoa; phylum Chordata; class Lepidosauria; order Squamata; family Anolidae; genus Anolis; species Anolis sagrei. The sequence goes on from NW_026847660.1 coordinate 65,870,443, forward strand.
AGAGAGATGTTCTCTCCAGTTAAAATAAGACTGCTTTTTTAACCACAATCTTCCCACTTTCATGGAGGCTCTGTGCTCCTAGCTCTTGTAAAGGTAGAAGGTCTACCATATAAATTATGGCCTTGTGGTTCCCCTTTAATTGCAATGGGAGGGCAGTTTAAATTCTGAGACACTGTGCTCTTGATTCCATATGACAGTTAAAGTGAATTCATAGCTCTATAATTATGTGGCTTGAAATGGCTCTTCAATTGAATAAACTTTTAGTGGATTTCGGCATGACCATTCTGATGTTGCCATTGTGAAGTCCACAGAGATAATTCATTTATTATGTATATCAATTTATTTATTTGAAACATTTATATTCCAACCTTCTCACCCCAAAGTGGACTCAGGGCAGAGCACAACATATATATGGCAATCATTCTATGCCGAGACATAAAATAACTATAAATATACACAACATTAAAATCAGTTATATCTATGTACTTTAAAATCAGCTGTTTGAAACAAAAAAGACAACATATAGATAAGAGTCTTTGTAATTAGAAAGTTACAGATCTTGTCCTAAAAAATCACAATGCTGCTCATCTATCCCCATTACTCCGATGATGGGATTAATAGCCAGGTAAGTATTTTACTTGGGGAAATCATCAAAACTACATTTGAAAGGATTAAGGAATGACTGGACTTCATGAAAGTGCAAAGATTAAACATCTTTTCAAGTTTTGCCAGCAGAATGGAAAATGCCATCTCCTCTTTTCTATTTCCTCCCTCCTTCCGCCTCTCTCTTTGTCATTCCTTCCCTTTTGTCTTTCCTTCTTTTTCTCTTTCCTCCCACCGCCTCCTCCAGTCCCTTCCACCCTTCCATCCACCCATCCATCCACCCATCCATCCATCCATCCATCCATCCCTCCCTCCCTTCTCTTTTTCCTTCCTCCTTTCCTCCTGGGGGATGTTTAGCTGGGAGAAGAGAAGGTAGAGAGGGAACATGAGAACCATGTTTCAAGATTTAAAGGGTGTCCCATTGAGAAGGAGGGGGATGGCACTGACTTTCTGCTGCTCTAGAGACCACGGCACAAGGGAACAATGGTTTCAAATGGCAGGGAAAGAGATTTAACTGGAAAGATTAGGAAGAACTTACTGAGAGTAGGAGCTGCTGGAAAGTGGCTTAGGCTGCCTCAGAGTGGAATGGAGTCTCCTTCTCTGAAGATTTTTCCACAGAGGCTGTCTATCAGGAGTGCTTTGATTGTGCCTTCTTGTATGGCAGGGGATTGGATGGCCCTTGGAGGTCTCTTCCAGCTCTAGGTTTCTAGGATTATATATCAGGAGTAGGCAATATGGGGTCTGATAGATACACCTTTTCTTTCCTGTCCACCATCTCACCCTGGCCAAGGCCAACCCTTTTGGCATCCAAACATTTCTTGTCTTTCCTTCACTTTCTGCCTCCAAAAGAGAAGAGGAAGGGGGGAAAGGGCAGGGAGGGGGCTTGGGGAGAACCCCCTTCCTCCTAGCCTGCCTACCCTTCTCCAGCACGCCATGTGGTCCCCAAAATTAGAAAGTTTACCCATGCCTGGGAAAAGCCATGACAGTTTAGTTTCTTCACCATGACTTAGATTAGATTATCATCTTAAAGTCCACACAGATGACATTGGCCAACACATATTTTGATGCCTGAAATGTTAGCCCTGTTTCTGAGTATATTTGAACTACCGATTTAAAAAATGGCGCCATTCCTCCCCTTACAGCTCTAATTTTTGATGCACTGATGGCATCTACCAGTCACCATTTGCTCAACCGTTAAAAATCATGTAATTTATAAGTAAGAAATTATAGCAGCTGCAGTTTGTGCAATTTTTAGAACCCCAAAGTATGCCAGAAACAGGTCTAAAAACCAAGACACCAAGAATTTTTTTTGGTTGGGCTATGTATTGCATTCAGAGATCTGACAGTACTACAATTTCTGTTGAATTTCATCCCTGGACTGCACAAGTCTTTGTATCATCAAGTTTCTAGTGCTCAACAAATAGCTAGCCTAGAGGCAGGGCCAAATTCAGGGATTCCTTTCCCTAAATTCCTATGCATGTTTTCCTAACTGACTTTGGCTTTTGTTTTCACTGCTAGCCTCTGTCTCCTACCCTTTTTGTGTAGTAGCAATGGAATTCTGTCAGGGAACTTCCTTTTAAGTTTAAAATTGTTAGGGGAGGCCATGTGATCTCCACCATTGCTACTTCTGCTTTTCTTTCTCCCAGTGAGGACGCATTTTGCCTCTCCGTAGGCATAATGTAGCAGCATGGACTTTTTTTTTACATTTTACTTTCTTTAGAAGATGAGATTTAGCAAGATAGTTAGCTCCAAAGCTTTTCTATCAAGAATGTATTTCTTTTTATTTTAATAAATCCTTTTGAACCTAAAGTCCTGACTCGGCCATCCCTTCTCACCACACGTACGTTTCTGCTGGTTATGGAGATCATTCCTGGTACTCTTCTATATTTTAGTGGGATTACCCTAACTGAGGGTTATTTTTTAGTTTAACAGCTCAGATTCATCAACAATTTCTAATTATATCAGCTGAAACAATTTTCCATGGTCCTAAAAAGGCCCCAAAACATAATTGTAAATAATACTAATATCCTTTAAGAGGCTCACATTTTCATTTTTCCAACAGGGCAGTGCTGAATATTTTCTCACTAGTTGAGACAGAATCAGGTACTTTTATGAAAAATATGTTTTTGATGGGAAAGGTAATATTCTTTAAAAATTTATCACAGACAGTATACGTAGAACTACGGTGGAAAAGAGCTTAGCAGCCATATATTTTATTTTATTTTTGTGTTTGAATTTTTTTTATGAAGCAACAACACAGCACAAGACAATTGTATTAATTAATGTACTTTATTGAACAGAGAACAGACGATCCTATCTTTCTCCTGGGGAAACCCATCTTTTAACTCCCCCTGAGCCGCAAATCAAGACATTTGCAGCAATTCAGGAGGAAGGCAATGCAGAGAAGGCAAAAAACCCATTTCCACCCGGAGCCAATTTGGGGTTGACGGGGAAAAATTCCTTCTCGGCTCCAATTCAGGCAGCCAGCCACAGCCTGCATTGCCAGGTTAAAGGATGGGAACACTGAGAACCAATGCATTGTGAAGCCCTGTATTCCTCTTGCGTTCATAGCGAGCTTCGTCTCAAGAAACTGCTTTGTCTTGAATATAGGTCTTCATCTTTGTCTCTTCCTTCAGTTTCAGCCAGTTTGGAGACCCACTTGTTCTCTTTTGTGTGTTGATTTGGTTTCAGATGACTTGGAGACCCATGAGAGGATGAAACTTGGAGACCCATGAGAGGATGAAACCAACTTTCCTTCCTTCCTTCCTTCCTTCCTTCCTTCCTTCCTTCCTTCCTTCCTTCCTTCCTCTTCCTCCAGTGCCTTAACCTTCTAAACCTGGAAGAAGAGGGATGGATCCCATGCATACAAACCTCATCCATCTCGACGACAAAAAATAGCCCGACGGGGCTCACCTAGGGCATGGGATTCCACTAAAACAGCTGAAGCCCTGCTGTTTTGGACTACGACGCCCAGAATCGGCCCTTGGTACAGAGAGCATCCTGGGAGATGTAGTCTAAAAAGCAGACTTATCCCAGCTTGGACATACTTACCGGCTCTTTGAAGGAAGGCACTGGAAATACTTACCTGGATGGTTGCAGGGGGGCAAAGGGAAGGGCTAAGTAGGCAAATCTTCCTGATTTTTTTTCCAGATTTTCCTCAAAATAGAAGAAAAATTCTCATCCATCTCATCCATTTCTGAATTTCTTTTTCTTCTTTTACCATCGAAGGTGATATCAACAGTAATAATAATTTTGGATTTGCTGCAAGTAACAATGACATGATTCTCCAATCTGACATCTTCTTTGTATGAATCCTCTCTCTTTGATACTCCTAAATTGTTTGAATATAAGAAATTATAAGCTCCAATTGAAATTGAAGTGAAATATTTCTTGTCTGGCCAACATCCTAGCAAGAAATCATTGTGGGCCTAGAAACAGAGGTATTTATAAATATATGGTTGTATTATGATGTCAGGAGGGGTATTTTGTGATGCTGGCACATTGTTGAATTTGTAGGTGGCTTACTTGTATTTCATATTACAGTATTTGAAAGCTCCTATGCTGATAACATATTACTGAATCCCTTTTGGGAATATTTTAAAGTCTTGTTTAAGAGAGGACAGTAGGATATAAATAAATGCAATGATAATTAAAATAAATGTCTGTGTTGGGATCCCCAGGTATTATTATTATTATTATTATTATTATTATTATTATTATTATTATTTGAAACACAACAATATGAGTCCACAGCAAACAAGATCATTCTGCTGGCTGTTGTATTGGATCACACGTCGGACACTTCCCAAGTGTCTAGGATTGTGTGATGTATCGGCAAACAATGCATGCAGATCCCAGTAAGGTGGCCTTTTGAAGTTGGCAGGTGGTAATTTTATCAGCGCCAATTGTATTTAAGTGCAGGCCAAGGTCTTTAGGCATTGCACCCAGTGTACCGATACCCACTGGGACCACCTTTACTGGCTTGTGCCAGAGTCTTTGCAGTTCGATCTTTAAATCCTCATATGGTGTCTCATTATTTTTTTTTTTATGTCTCCTTTCTTTGAATAGGGACTCAAGGCAGTTTAACAATGACACAAAACAATACAACACAATAGAATACAAAAACAAGGCAAATGCATATACATATGAATACCAAATTCTTTTTAAAAATTAGTATTTAATTCTAGAATTTGACATTTTGTGGACTTTTATCACACTAATAAATGTCTGTGTTGGGATCCCCAGGTATTATTATTATTATTATTATTATTATTATTATTAATAATAATAATAATAATATTTGAAACACAACAATATGAGTCCATAGCAAACAAGATCATTCTGCTGGCTGTTGTATTTAATCACACGGTGAACACTTCCCAAGTGTCTAGGACTGTGTGATGTATCGGCGAACAATGCGTGCAGATCCCAGTAAGGTGGCCTTTTGCAGTTGGCAGGTAGTAATTTTATCAGTGCCAATTGTATTTAAGTGCAGGCCAAGGTCTTTAGGCACTGCACCCAGTGTACTGATCCCCACTGGGACCACCTTTACTGGCTTGTGCCAGAGTCTTTGCAGTTCGATCTTTAAATATTCATATTGTGTCTCATTATTATTATTATTATTATTATTATTATTATTATTATTATTATTATATTTAATTCTAGAATTTGACATTTTGTGGACTGCTGTGCAATCACAGCAGGCCAAAAGCATTGGGTCTCATCCATAATCATAACGCATTGGAATTATCCCTTTTCATTTCATTCAGAAAAGTCTTCTGGTTTCCAATTCCTAAAGTGATAAAACGTTAGGCAAGGAGGGAAAAAGAAATTGAAAAGATTTGGGAAGATGTTTTGACATTATTAATGAGAAATTACATCAGATATTTGGGATTCCGGATGTCTGAATTCCTTACCAATATATAAGATGAAGGACCTAGAGAGAACACTTCTTTAGGAATCTCCAGGTCCTCTGGGTATTTTGGTCATTCCTGAAGAACGTAGAGAGATGTTCTCTCCAGTTAAAATAAGACTGCTTTTTTAACCACAATCTTCCCACTTTCATGGAGGCTCTGTGCTCCTAGCTCTTGTAAAGGTAGAAGGTCTACCATATAAATTATGGCCTTGTGGTTCCCCTTTAATTGCAATGGGAGGGCATTTTAAATTCTGAGACACTGTGCTCTTGATTCCATGTGACAGTTAAAGTGAATTTATAGCTCTATAATTATGTGGCTTGAAATGGCTCTTCAATTAAATAAACTTTCAGTGGATTTCAGCATGGCCATTCTGATGTTGCCATTGTGAAGTCCACAGAGATAATTCAGTTATTATGTATATCTATTTATTTATTTGAAACATTTATATTCCAACCTTCTCACCCACTGGGAGCACTGTGGTGGAAAAAAGGGAAAAAAAGAGAAAAAGGGGGGGAAATGTCAAAGCAAAACAACAAAACAACATGTTAAAGAGGCTGATGTACAAAATGCAATAGTGTGTAATAAATGTGATAAATCAATAAAAAATAATTTAAAAAAAAGAAACATTTATATTCCAACTTTTCCAACCTTCTCACCCCAAAGTGGACTCAGGGCAGAACACAACATATATATGGCAAGCATTCTATGCCGAGACATAAAATAAATATAAATATACACAACATTAAAATCAGTTATACCTATGTACTTTAAAATCAGCTGTTTGAAACAAAAAAGACAACATATAGAAAAGAGTCTCTGTAATTAGAAAGTTACAGACCTTGCCCTAAAAAATCACAATGCTGCTCATCTATCCCCATTACTCCGATGATGGGATTAATAGCCATTTTACTTGGGGAAATCATCAAAACTACATTTGAAAGTTCAGATGGAATCTCCTCTTGTAGTTTGAAGCCATTGTTCTGCATCCTAGTCTCCAAGGAAGAAGAAAACAAGCTTGCTCCCTCCTCCCTGTGGCTTCCTCTCACATATTTATACATGGCTATCATATCTCCTCTCAACCTTCTCTTCTTCAGGCTAAACATGCCCAGCTCGTTAAGCCGCTCCTCATAGGGCTTGTTCTCCAGACCCTTGATCATTTTAGTCGCCCTCCTCTGGACACATTCCAGCTTGTCAATATCTCTCTTGAATTGTGTTGCCCAGAACTGGACACAATATTCCAGGTGTGGTCTAACCAAAGTGGAATAGAGGGGTAGCATTACTTCCCTAGATCTAGACACTATGCTCCTATTGATGCAGACCAAAATCCCATTGGCTTTTTTTGCCGCCGCATCACATTGTTGGCTCATGTTTAACTTGTTATCCACAAGGACTCCAAGATCTTTTTCACACGTACTGCTCTCGAGCCAGGCGTCCCCCATTCTGTATCTTTGCATTTCGTTTTTCCTGCCAAAGTGAAAAAGAGGAAGAGAGAAGGGGCTTCTTATCCCAGGGGCTTCTTTACAGTTAGTTTTCAGAAGCGGTTTGCTTTTGATTTCTTCTGGGACTCTGAGAATGTGGCTTGCCCAAGGTTACCCAAGGTGTTTCCATAGCTGACAGGGGATTCAAGACAGATTTGTAGCCAATGCTCACTATACCATGTTGGCTCTCTTCAGTGGAATTCAGCCTCCTATTTTTTGTAATCCCTTGAGTGCCCAATTTTTCTACATAACTTAAAGTACAGTGATTATTGGCATTGTATCCCCTTCTTCCATAATGTCAGGAGGTTTACATGTTTCCTAATTTAACGAGCTACCTTATGAAAGCACCATTCATTTCAATAGTATCAAGTTATTAAAAAAACATAACAACGTTAAAAGTACAACATAGTCTCTATACATCCTCCAACCAGTGAATCATTAAATGCCTATTTAAATAAAGATCTTCATTTACTGGTAAAAGAGAGCATAGAGGGGGACCTTAAATGGGAATGCTAGTCTGGGACTGTCCGCCAAGAATTCCCTTTCCTGGTCTTCACTAGTAGGGTTTGTTATAGCCGTGGGACTGAAAGAAGGCCCTGCCCCAAAGATCTTAAGACTTAGGCAAATCTGTTTAAGTTTCAAAGCTATTCATTCATATGATAGGTATGCATGGAGTCCCCGGTGGCGCAGTGGGTTAAACCCCTGTGCTGGCAGGACTGAAGACCGACCGGTCGCAGGTTTGAATCCGGGGAGAGGCGGATGAGCTCCCTCTATCAACTCCAGCTTCTCATGCGGGGACATGAGAGAAGCCTCCCACAAGGATGATAAAAACATCAAATCATCCGGGTCTCCCCTGGGCAACGTCCTTGCAGACGGCCAATTCTCTCACACCAGAAATGACTTGCAGTTTCTCAAGTCGCTCCTGACATGACAAAAAATAAAATAAAATAAAAATAGGTATGAATGAATACATGATGAAATGAGTCAATATGTGAGAAATGATTTCTTTAACATGTTTTGGCTAAATGTTTCTTTCTGTGATCCGGATGCCATCCCATTTAATTGGGTTAGAGGGCTTATGGGTATGTGTTCATAAATACAACATTTGATGTTCACTTAATTAATGTCTGCTGTACTTGTTAGCACATACTCCACAGCAAATAGCTTTTCTGTATTAGTTTATTAGAAGTATTGTGCTTCCGAATGGAGCTATATCGAAAAGTTTAAGAAGTCTTTAAAAGAGATTAAATCCAATCCAACATTCAAACCACTATGCTGCCCTGATTTTAAAAAGTAAAATAAAAAATTAAATTAACAGGATACAGTATGAACCACTCATCTATGGGTGAGGGCTGCATACTGTACTTATTCATATTCCAAAAAATATTACCCCAGATATAGAGTAAAATCCTACTACATCAGTTCTAGTTCCTTAGATATGGTTATCATAGTTTTCTATGGGCTAACAGATAAAGAGTGGGTTAATACATATATTCTGTTTCTGAAAACTGGTGCCAATAACCTTAACAAAAGGTGCTTGTTGTCCTGATGGGATTGAGCTTTATCTGTGTGATAAAAGTCCACACAATGTCAAATTCTGCAACTAAATACTAAAATTGAATTGTTTTTAAATGTTGGTATTCATATGTATATGAATTGTTTTTGTACTCTATTGTGCTGTGTCATGTCACTTTTAGCCACCTTGAGTCTATATGCGAAAAAGGAGGGTAAAAATAAAGTTAAGAATAAGAACAAGACTAAGACTACCCTGAGCTCCCAACACAGTCATTTATTTTAGTAATCATTATATTTATTAATATCCTACTGGCCTCTCTTAAACAAGACTTAAAAATATTCCCAAAAGGCAGGCAATAATATGTTATTAGCACAGGAGCTTTAAAATACTGTAATATGAAATACAGGTAAGCCACCTGCAAATTCACCAATGTGCCAGCATCACAACAGACCCCTCCTGACATCATAATACAACCATATATTTATAAATACCTCTGTTTCTAGGCCCACAATGATTTCTTGCTGGGATGTTGGACAGACAAGAAACATTTCACTTCAGTCTCAATCAGGGCTTATAATTTCCTATATTCAAACAATTTAGGAGCATCAAAGAGAGAGGATTCATACAAAGAAGATGTCAGATTGGAGAATCATGTCATTGTTACTTGCAGCAAATCCAAAATTATTATTACTATTTATCATCACCTTCAATGGTAAAAGAAGAAAAAGAAATTCAGAAATGTGTTTACTGGAATCTAGGGATAGATTAGAATTTTTTCTCCTGTTTTGAGGAAAATCTGAAAAAAAAAACCCCAGGAAGATTTGCCCACTTAGCCCTTCCCTTTGCCCCCCTGCAACCATCCAGGTAAGTATCTCCAGTGCCTTCCTTCAAAGAACCGGTAAGTATGTCCAAGCTGGGATAAGTCTGCTTTTTAGACTACATCTCCCAGGATGCTCTCTGTACCAAGGGCCGATTCTGGGCGTCGTAGTCCAAAACAGCAGGGCTTCAGCTTTTTTAGTGGAATCCCATGCCCTAGGTGAGCCCCGTCGGGCTATTTTTTGTCGTCGAGATGGATGAGGTTTGTATGCATGGGATCCATCCCTTTTCTTTCAGGTTTAGAAGGTTAAGGCACTAGAGGAAGAGGAAGGAAGGAAGGAAGGAAGGAAGGAAGGAAGGAAGGAAGGACGGAAGGAAGGAGAAGGAAGGAAAGTTGATTTCATCCTCTCATGGGCCTCCAAGTCATCTGAAACCAAATCAACACACAAAAGTGAACAAGTGGATCTCCAAACTGGCTGAAACTGAAGGAAGAGACAAAGATGAAGACCTATATTCAAGACAAATCAGTTCCTTGAGACGAAGTTCGCTATGAACCCAAGAGGAATACAGGGCTTCATAATGCATCAGTTCTCAGTGTTCCCATCCTTTAACCTGGCAATGCAGGCTGCGGCTGGTTGCCTGAATTGGAGCCGAGAAGGAATTTTTCCCCGTCAACCCCAAATTGGCTCCGGGTGGAAACGGGTTTTTTGCCTTCTCTGCATTGCCTTCCTCCTGAATTGCTGCAAATGTCTTGATTTGTGGCTCAGGGGGAGTTAAAAGATGGGTTTCCCCAGGAGGAAGAATGGATCGTCTGTTCTCTGTTCAATAAAGTACATCAATTAATACAATTGTCTTGTGCTGTGTTGTGGCTTCATAAAAAAAATCAAACACAAAAAATAAAATATATGGCTGCTAAGCTCTTTTTCCACCATAGTTCTACGTATACTGTCTGTGATAAATTTTTAAAGAATATTACCTTTCCCATCAAAAACATAATTTTCATAAAAGTACCTCATTTTGTCTCCACTGGTGAGAAAATATTCAGCACTGCCCTGCTGGAAAAATGAAAATGTGAGCCTCTTAAAGGATATTAGTATTATTTACGATTACGTTTTGGGGCATTTTTAGGACCATGGAAAATTATTTCAGCTGATATAATTAGAAATTGTTAGGGAATCTGAGCTGTTAAACTAAAAAATAACCCTCAGTTAGGGTAATCCCACCAAAATATAGAAGAGTACAAGGAGTGATCTCCATAACCAGCAGAAACTTACGTGTGGTGAGAAGGGATGGCCAAGTCAGGACTTTAGGTTCAAAAGGATTTATTAAAATAAAAAGAAATACATTCTTGATAGAAAAGATTTGGAGCTAACTATCTTGCTAAATCTCATCTTCTAAAGAAAGTAAAATGTTTAAAAAGTCCATGCTACTACATTATGCCTACGGAGAGGCAAAATGCATCCTCACTGGGAGAAAGAAAAGCAGAAGTAGCAATGGTGGAAATCGCATGGCCTTCCTGGAACAATTTTAAACTTAAAAGGAAGTTCCCTGACAGAATTCCATTGCTACTACACAAAAAGGGTAGGAGACAGAGGCTAGCAGTGAAAACAAAAGCCAAAGCCAGTTAGGAAAACGTGTAGGAATTTAGGGAAAGTAATCCCTGAATTTGGCCCTGCCTCTAGGCTAGCTACTTGTTGAGCACTAGAAACTTGATGATACAAAGACTTGTGCAGTCCAGGGATGAAACTCAACAGAAATTGTAGTACTGTCAGATCTCTGAATGCAATACATAGCCGAACCAAAAAAAAAATTGCACAGACTGCAGCTGCTTTAATTTCTTACATATAAATTACATGATTTTTATGGACGAGCAGATGGTTACTGGTAGATGCCATCAGAGCATCAAAAATTAGAGCTGATAGGGGAGGAATGGCGCCATTTTTTAAATCGGTAGTTCAAATATACTCAGAAACAGGGCTAACATTTCAGACATCAAAATATGTGTTGGCCAATGTCATCTGTGTGGACTTTAAGATGATAATCTAATCTAAGTCATGGTGAAGAAGACTAAACTGTCATGGCTTTTCCCAGGCATGGGTAAACTTTCTAACTTTGGGGGCCACATGACGTGCTGGAGCAGGGTAGGCAGGCTGGGAGGATGGGGGTTCTCTCCAACCCCCCTCCCTGCCCTTTCCCCCCTTCCTCTTCTCTTTCGGAGGCAGAAAGTGAAGGAAAGACAAGAAATGTTTGGATGCCAAAAGGGTTGGCSTTGGCCAGGGTGAGATGGTGGACAGGAGAGAAAAAGTGTATCTATTAGACCCCATATTGCCTACTCCTGATATATAATCATAGAATCCTAGAGCTGGAAGAGACCTCCAAAAGCCATCCAATTCAATCCCCTGCCATACAAGAAGACACAATCAAAGCACTTCCGATAGACAGCCTCTATGGAAAAATCTTCAGAGAAGGAGACCCCACCCCACTCTGAGGCAGCCTATGCACTTTCCAACAGCTCTTACTCTCAGTAAGTTCTTCCTAATCTTTCCAGTTAAATCTCTTTCCCTGCCATTTGAAACTATTTTTCCCTTGTGCCGTGGTCTCTAGAGCAGCAGAAAGTTAGTGTCGTCTCCCTCCTTCTCAATGGGACACCCTTTTAAATCTTGAAACATGGTTCTCATGTTCCCTCTCTACCTTCTCTTCTCCCAGCTAAACATCCCCCAAGAGGAAAGGAGGGAGAAAAAAGAAGCAAGGGAGAGAAGGATGGATGGAAGGAAGGGTGGAAGGGACTGGAAGAGGGGGAGGGAGGAAAGAGAAAAAGAAGGAAAGACAAAAGGAAAGGAAGGAATGACAAAGAGAGAGGGAGAAGGAGGGAGGAAAGAGGGGAGGAAGGACGAAAGGGTGGAAGGAAATGAGGGAGAAAGAGGGAGGTAGGAAAGAGAGAAGGAAGGAAGGATAGGATGGTGAGAGAGAAGAGGGCCTGAGAAAATAGCCCAAGGGGCCACATTCAGCCCCCGGGCCTGGGTTTGCCCATACTTTATCTAGCTAGACAGAGAACAAGGGAAAATGGGAAACTAGACCGATGTAAAAGTGTGCTTCTTTTCAGATGCAACATTAACAGAGAAATCTGCCATGAAGAAGGAAGAGGCAGAGAGGTCCAAAGCTAAATTTGGTTCCTACTGTCAAGAATATATATAAAAAACCTGTGAAAACTTTATCTGTCCAATGCAAAGCTCACATCACCTTTGCTAGGAAGGAAATAATTTCCCCCTCAAATGGAGATATTCTCTCACTGTTTACTTTTTATTTACCAGTCAAATATTATTTTTATACCAGCCCACTATTTTCCATATAATGTGAGAAATGTGTACTAAATATCATTTAATAAATTCATTATCAGTATAACTTCTTATTTTAACTCTAGGTTGAATGTTGTGTTGCAGAGACCTTGTGTAATCTCGCATTTCAATACGTGATCTGAACCAAGAAGGAAATGCATTAATATGAATAATCTAAGTATCTTTTGTAATCACAAAGGTACTGTTTACATTGTTTACAAATTACCTGAAATCAAGGGCTAGTGGTGACCACATTCCATTATTTGTTGATTAGATCAAATTATTTAGAATGGTTAAAACATTCTAAATAGCAAAATCTTCCAAAAGAACCACGGGAACTAGTTTAATACAATGTGGATAAGGTCTGAGAAATCATGAAAAGGATCCTCTGGGTACAGTAGACAGCTTGGTGAAAATATCTACAAGTGCTTAGTATGAAGCTGCTGCATAAACAGCAAATTTAATATTGGGGTTATTAAAAACAAAATCAAAACCCAAACTGACTATACAAATCTAAAGTGCATCAACTTTTGGAGTACTGGCTGTATTTGTGGTTATTCACTTCATTTCACTTCACTTTATTTCTTAATTAGTCGCTCTCCACCAAGGTGCTCCGAGCGACTTACAATTTAAAATAGCATTTCACAATATAAAAACATTCAACATAAAAACATTCACAGTGACTATTTGGCAAATTAGATCTGATTACTTAAATGCACAACCAAACAGCCAAGTCTTGAGCACTTTTACAAAAGGTTGCAACTCCGACATTGCTCGAACATATGGAGACAATGAGTTCCACAGAATTGGGAGCATAGATCGAAAAAGCTCTACACCTTGTAGTTTCCAGGTGTACCTCCCTAGGGCCCGGTATGTATAGGAGATTTTCCTGGGTGGATCGAGGTGACCACTGATGGAAAAAAGGAATGAGGTGGTCCCTAAGATATAAAGGTCCTTGGCCATTTTGAGCTCTAAATGTCAGGATCAGTATCTTGTGAGAGATCCGATGTTCTATTAGTAGCCAATGCAGTTGTTGCAGAATTGGTGTAATATGGGATCTTATAGATGATCCTGCTAGCACATTAAAAGCTACGGTTTATTGCACATTGAAAGCTACGGTGTAAAATGTGCAGAGGGCAGCAATGGAAATGATCAAGGGAACAATTTCTTCATGAGGAAAGTGACAATGTTTTAGTTTATTTAATTTAAAGGAGGGGTGACAGAGGAGTATGAAATTATGTATGGTGTGTAGAAAGAGGTTGGAAAGTAGTGAAAAATCTTTCCTTCCTCTCTTATAATAGTAAGACCTTCCATCAGGACAGATGAAAGGAAGAACTTCATACAGCACACAGTTAAACTATGGAACATTTTTTGTTATAGAAACTGGATGGCTTTCAAAAGGAACTAGAAAGAAAAATAACAGAGGATAAATAATAGAGGATAAAGCTATCAACAAGTACTAGCTTAATAATAACACCAATATATCAGGAGGTATGTCCTTAATATATCTCAATTGGAAACATGAGCAGGAGAATGTACTCATCTTCTGCTGTTTGGTTTCACAATGACACACATACTCTCTGATTTGGGAGGGGCAGTCCTGAATAACTCTCTGTCGTTCCACATTTTCAGCTACTTTCAAAATTCTCACTCCTCTTCCCTGACTTAGTCACTTTGTCTTCAGCTTACCTCAATTGCTTCAAACTGTGTTGTTTAATGTTCTAAAGCAGTTTTCACTCTACTCAGCAGTGGAAAGATAGAGAAGGGACACGATTTTCCCCTTCCCAGTAGACCAGTGTTTCTCAACCTTGGGTTATCAGATGTTTTTGGCCTACAACTCCCAGAAATCCCAGCCAGTTTACTAGCTGTTGGGATTTCTGGGAGATGAAGGCCAAAAACATCTGGGGACCCCAGGTTGAGAACCACTGCAGTAGACTCTGGCAAAAGCAAACTGTTGAAGCCTCTACTAGCTAATGTATTCCTTCTCATTAACAACTGCTGCCATCTTGGCCACGTACAAATGTTCCTTGGCCACATGTGTCTTGCTTTTCATTTGTGTAATTTTAGAGGGTATGGACATTTGGTTGATCATTATGCTATCAGTAAGCTAAGCTGCATAGGCCTGTGGTACAATTCACCAGGGCTCTTCATGTCTTCTTATATGATCTCATTTTCTACATTTTCAATAGGAGCAACCAAGAAATGCTTTTGCGTTCTTTCTTGAAAGACAAACAGATGTTAGAGAAAGAAGAATTTCAACTGAAAATATGGTGCAAGAAGGAAAAGGTAAAGCTCCATTTCTAGTGCTGCTATTCTGATCTGATTCGCACATTCTTTAAAGATGCTTTGGTATTTTAAAAATATCATGGGGTTTCTGATAATAGCTGAGAAGGCCCTGGAGCGCTTGCCCAAAGGTGAGTGAGCCTTCACCTTGCCCACACACCTGTTCCTCAGAAAAAGTTGGGGTTTTTTTTTTGCTAGTCCTTCAGTTCACACCTACTAAAGGCTAGAAACCAGAACAGGGAACGAACTCTTTTAAAAAATACCCAAGAACCAATAGAAAAATTAACTTGGGCAGATTTTATTTATGTCGTGTAAGGAGCAACTTGAGAAACTGCAAGTTGCTTCTGGTATGAGAGAATTGACAAGGATGTTGCCCAGGGGATGCCTGGATGTTTTGGTGTTTTTACCATCCTTGTGGGAGGCTTCTCTCGTGTCCCCACATGAGGAGCTGGAGCGGATAGAGGAAGCTCATCCGCGCTCTCCCCGGATTCGAACCTGCGATCTGTCGGTCTTCAGTCCTACCAGCACAAGGGTTTTAACTCACTGCACCACCGGGGGCTGCTTGGGCAGTTACTACCATCCTAATCATGAAAATATGAGAGGTCCTTAAAAATAACTATCTTAAATACAGGAGTTTAGGAATCCTGGAATCTTTGTACGTGATCAAGGGAACTACAGTAGAATGTTCATGCTTAGGATCTAAACCTCTTTGTTTTGCCACTATTTTATTTATCTTGAGTAGTAGGTTTTTCAGGACTCTTCCCAAATTATTT
The DNA here is from genome assembly GCF_025583915.1 of Anolis sagrei ordinatus. Classification (NCBI taxonomy): domain Eukaryota; kingdom Metazoa; phylum Chordata; class Lepidosauria; order Squamata; family Anolidae; genus Anolis; species Anolis sagrei. The sequence goes on from NW_026847660.1 coordinate 65,886,163, forward strand.
TTCAGCCAGATCAAGACTGCAATCCTAGGGCCCTTCCACACAGCCATATAACCCAGAATATCAAGGCAGATAATGCACAATGTCTGCTTTGAACCGTGTTATCTGAGTCCATGCTGCCATATAATCCAGTTCAATGTGGATTTTATACAGCTGTGTGGAAGGGGCCCTAGATATACTATATAACAGTCACATTCCCCTGCTTTTTATTAAAAAGGGGACACTTGACTATTAAGTGGTGGCAACTATAGATGGTGAATTCTTTTTGCACCTACGGGCTTCCCTCAGTGGCCAGTATTTCTGGATCTGAAAGCATTTACCACAATAATCGGTATGTCCTAATATGTCCTGTCAAGTCTACTACTAGTTGTCAGATTTCTGAATTTCCCACAAAAGGCTTCTATTTTTGTGTTTGTACGCAATAAAAGGAATAGAGCACTCTTTGACAACCCCCTGGTGCACACTGATTTAGTGCATCACATACTATGCAAGTTTTTGAGTGTGTTCAGGGACAATTTCTTCATGCCTGTGACAGCCATAGGTTTTCAAACTGTGTGCCAGTAAACATTGGTGTCTTCTTGCAAGTGACCAGGGATTCCCCAATGTATGAGGATAAATCAGTAACAGAAGGTATGCTGCCTACCATTATTCATTTTCCACCTGAAATATACAGCTGTAAAGTGTGTGTGTGTTCTTCTTGGCACATTCAGAGTTCACAACAGTAAATTCAACAAGACCATTACTGTATCACATGAAATGGATGTCTGTCTTTTAACATGTCCCGGCACTGCCTATACCATATTGGAGTTCATATTCCTTGAAAACAAGTCAATTCCCTGGAGGCAGAAAGCGTTTTTGAGCAGAGGGATAGTACAAAATAAGAAACAAAATCCTTCCATGGGTTCTCATGTTCCAAAAGTGACTTATTTTTCATAAACTATGGAAAAACAAGCTTATTATGGGAGATATCCGTGCAGCAAAACCTTAATTGTAACTCCACTGACACTTTAAACTTTGTTCTAAAGCTCTAAATCCTCTTCTTGACAACTTCATTGATCAAGAACAAAGCTCAAGTGATGAGTGTTGTGCCTTCCAAATCTGCAAGCCCTGCAGTGTGAATAGAGATGTTATAAGCATGCAAGATATGCACAGGCATATTTTATTATTTATAATGCTCTAAATCTAAAGGGAAAAGCCGGCATAGATATCAAAAGCTATGTTTATAATTTTAATCAAAACCCTATAGACCAAAGTATATCCCTGCAAGCTGAAAAACTGCGTGGGTGTACATGAGAGCAAAAACTGACCTATTTGGCTCATAGTCATTTGTGTAGTATTGCACTTACCCGCTTTTGCCCCTGTTTTCACTCCTACACACATTTCAAATGTAAAGGTAGCAGGAAAGGAAAAAACAGATCAAGTACAATAAAGAAAGTCTCATTATTTCACTAAGGAACTCACAAATACCTGGCAACCAAAAAAAAAATGTGTGGGTGTAAAATTTAAAGCTGCAAAAGAAACATTTTCATTATAATTGATCATTACAGAAAATGTGGTATAAAACCCACCAGCATGAGGAAATTAAAACACAAGGAAATGTAGGCGAGTAAATATATTGCTGGATATCTAGAATTTTTATTCCCTTTCATCCCAGTAGTAAGTTTATTAAGAAGGTCTTGAAAGGAGGCCACCATGTGAATACTGGAGCTTAATGCCTCAACCCTTCTGGAACCATCATGTATGTACTGGGAATAAAATGGAAATCCAAGAATGTGCCAATATACAGATGAAACTTAGGGTGCATCTCTATACTGTAGAATTAATGCAGTTCGACAAGACTTTAACTGCTATTGGAATGTTTAATGCATTATAAAACGTAGATAACTGAATGTCTTCAATATTTTAGGAGCATTGCTATTTTGAGAGAGTGTCATGGCCTTTAGGAAAAGAGTCAAAACCTGGGTCTGGGAGCAGGCTTTTGGAAGCTAGGGCAATGCAGTATTCTGAATTAAAACTTTGTGCAATTTGAACTTGGAATGGACTCAAACCATGAACTTTGGATGGGGTGTTTTTAACTTCAGATCTGTTTTAACTCTATTTAATATGCTGCAATTTTAAAATTTTTAGGTAATTGTGGTTGAGGCACGATATATGTGCCACTGTAAGTCACCTTGAGTCCCCCTGTATGAGGTAGAGAAGGGGAAGGGTATAAGTATGGCAAATAAATAAATAAATGGGCCGCCATGGCAAGGCGCCCATTCACAACATGGGTGCTAGTGGGCATGTTTAGTCACAAAATGATAAGGCAAACTGGTGGTGTTAAAAGACAACTTGGCAAGAGGCTGAACCTCCAAACACAAGGTGGGATCTGAACAGCAAAAAACAAAACAAAAAAACAAAAAACAAAAACCCAATTATTTCCCATTCCTCTATCCAATCCAACTCAATAGGAGCACCGCAGGAGCCATCCAGTCAACCCCCTTATGCCATGCAGGAAAAGCACAAAGTCCCCTGGCAGATGGCAATCCAGGCTCTGTAGTAATAGTAATAGTAATAGTAGTAGTAGTAGTAGTAATAATAATAGTAATAGGAGCAACCCTGGGGATCATCCAGTTCAATTTCCTTCTGTCTTGCAGGAAAAGCACAATCAATGATTTCCTTGAGAGGTGGGAGAGAAATAAGGTTTTGGAAGCAAAGAAGGCAAGGGGGGAGGGGAGGATCTGGGTGACAAGGAAAGGAGTGTGGGCAATGCTTATATAGTTACAACTATTATGAAACTATATGTGGCTGTCCAGATGTTAACTCTGAGAAGATCTGGTCAGTATAGCTAATGGTGAAGAACTGCAGTTCAACAACCGGAGAGTTCTGCGATTCCCATCTATGCCATAAAAGCTCTTTCTTTTTCTACAATGTGTAATAAGATTTATAATGGTAGCAAAAACTGTAGTACTACTAGAGAGCTGAACATTAACATATGTTAGTTAGCAACTATTCAAAGCAGCTTCAAGCAGAGATTTTTATATTTAGCTTCCAAGCATAAATTTGGGACTACAGTGAATGGCAACAGACCACTGTCTGAAATTGCTGTAAAGCAGTGAGTTGCAAAGGTATCCCACTTATGAACAGGGGAAGCAAAACAATGCTGGGGCCACACAACAGGCAAATATCCTCTTCCTATGAAAGCTACTTAAGAGTGGACACTGATCGAACTGACAAATAAAGGATAAAATAGATTTTCTAGATCATCCCCTTTGGTGTTTAGTCCTTGCTTCAAGCACTGAAACTGCCTTGACATTACCTGGAAGAGAAGCAGGGAGACTGATTCTCCTTGGCCTCTCAGAACTGTTCAATACCACTGACAGCAGCTTATTCTGTAAGGACCAACCCCTTCCCCCATAGTGTTTATAATTTAGGAGCCATATCTGCATTGGGATAGACATAGTGTGATTTCAAGTAATTCAGTACCTAGAAAACACCCCATTCCAATTACTGCATTGCACTGTAGAGCAGACTGCGCATAGGGGTAGTCCAGTATCTTCAATTACTTTCTAATGAATGCCAATTAAAAGCAAGGTCTTTTTGCCTGTGGCGCCTCATCTTTGGAATCTGCTAGCCATTAATTTGATAAGCAAGCACTGTGTTTAGGCAACAAAAGCATTCTTTATTCTAGCTTATAAAGGCATTTCCCTTTATATCTTTATTGTTGTTCTACTAACTATTTAATGTTTTGTGATTTTAACATGATTGAACATTTTGAATCCATTGGGTACTTCTGAGACCTTTAACAGTGCATTCCTGTTCACAAACCCACACGATCTCTTCGATCATCTGGAGAGGCCCTGCTTATGATCCCACCTGCATCGCAAGTGCAATTGGTGGGGACGAGGGACAGGGCCTTCTTGGTGGTGGCCCCTCGACTCTGGAACTCTCTCCCTAAAGATATCAGGCATGCCACAATGCTGACAGTTTTTAGGAGGAACTTGAAAACCTGGTTGTTCCAGTGTGCCTTCCCAGAATAAGGAAACTCCAAGCAATATGTCCCCAAACGCACTTTACTAGAGATCCAGGCTGTCTGCACGCCCCCTCCCCCTCCAAATACCTATCCTTTTCACCTGGTCATGCCCAGCATATTTTAAAATTTTAATTATTACATTTGGCCCTGCCATAGGTTTTAACATGTTGTGGTGTTTTGTTAATGTGTATTGCTTTGTTTTTATTGTTTTGTTTTTGAGTTCATTTATTGTTGTATTGTTGTTATTGTTGTGTACTGATGTATTTGGGCTCGGCCTCTTGTAAGCCGCACCGAGTCCTTCGGGAGATGGTAGCGGGGTATAAATAAAGATTTATTATTATTATTATTATTATTATTATTATTATTATTATATTATTATTATTCCTAAAAACATGTACATGTCAGTACATTCCAATTATTTCAGTAGAGCCTGTATTTGAGTATAATTTGCAAGACTGAACTGTTACAACTGAGAGAAGGGATAAATACTGTTTTTCGCCACATATAAGTTGCACTTTCTCCATTATTTTTTGTGGGGGAGGGGGGGACAACTATTTGGGGGTGGTGATAATTGCATGGCAGAAAAGCCCCCTTTGATGGGCATGGCTGCAACTTCAAAGGGGACAGGCACACAAACGATGAAGCTTCACCAACCGGTGCACCTGCAAAGGGTATATAGCGTCACACCCCTGCGCGGTTGCTCCCTTTGAGGGTGCAACTGTGCGGACGGGCGAAGCATCACCTCCCCTTAAAGGGACCACCATGCAGATGGGGGATGCTTCATCTGCCAGCGCAGTTGCACCTTCAAAGGAGACAACCACACAGGTCAGTGAAGTGAAGTGTCACCTGCCTGCACAGTTGCCCCCTTGGCAAAAGGGAAAGAGGGCAGGTGAGCGGGAGAGTAAATTCAGGTGGGTGCGGGAATGATTTCATTCCCCCACAGACCTGGCCAGAAGTCGCACCCTTAATTAACTCACTCCGACAAGTGAACTAAGGGTATGACTATTATGTAGGAAAGTGCAAAATATCAATTTTGCCTTCTCCAAAAGGGGGTGACTATTATGCGATGAAATATGGTACTGTATATTATTTAATAAACAGAAGCAGTGGCAACACTGCTGTTTTGCTGTGTTACGTGTGTCATGTTCTGCAGTGGCACTATTCAGATAACCAGCTCACTCTTCAGAGCAGAAAAAGAGCAAGAAAGGGTTAGTGTTCTCATGTAGTAAAACAATCTCGAGTTATTACTTGATCACTGCGATGCACTTGGAGTGGATGTGGATTATCGTGAGGGGTGTCAGTGCAACTGACATCGGCAGTCTCAGGGAGAAATAATATATTTTACCAGCTGTGCTCTGTTGTGATAAATAAGGCAGATCCAATTTTATGCTCAATAAATAGCAATACTTTGCTTTGAGGTCTGCCAAAATAAGACATATATGATGTCCTTGGCAATTCATTTAATCACCTGAAATGATGAGGTTTGGAATTTCTTAAACTACTGTATATGTTAAAAAAACGACACTATTACCTGGATTTCTGAAACAGAATATTTGTATTCCCTGTTGCCAGGACGCTATGAATCTAGAAAAGCAAATACACACACCAGAACTTGTACATACAATCAAGGGTTATCTCTGACCTTGAGGTAGATAGACTATTACTACATCTTTATTTTAATTTGGTGTGAAGAAATATACGGTAACTCAGAAAAATGTCATGTGAGGTAGTTGATGTTGGTGTGGCTTTTACAGTCTGATTTTAGCCATGTAACTCCTAAGTAAGTTTCTCTGGTGTTTTTTAAAAGAAGGATTTACTTCCATGTGGGATTTCCTTGATCGTTTCCAACAGGAAAACACATTATGCTTTGTGCCCACAACAAGCCTTGAATATAAGTAGGTAGAAAAGCTAGGATTTATAGATTCATCTTAAGTGTCCATCTGTTTTCTCTGAGTGGTGCAGCATGGCAGAGAACTTCCCTCGTCCCTCCTTCATGTCACTCCTGGAAGCCTATGCACAGCCAATTGGTGTGCAGAGGAGAGTGGACTCCCTCCTAGGTTGATCTGGGAAACAGATTTCAGTACAAGTTGGTGGGAATGGAGTAAGCTAAAAAATGCTTTCTCCAGAGCTCTTCTAGCATTCTGGTATCAACTATTTATTTATTTATTTATTTATTTATTTATTTCGGTCATTTGTACCCCGCCTTTCTCACCCCCTAGGGGGGACTCTGTTTCCCACTTTTTTGTCCCATGTAGCACTTTGGAAGTATAGGCATATAGGATTATGTTCAGCTCAAGTGTGGCTTCACTTGCTCCCTCCTAGATGGCTAGGAAGATGCACAGTAGCTTTGGTCTGATGTGTGTTTCCTAGGTGTCGCTTCAGGGTTACTCTAGCAGGTAGGGTGAAGTTTGCATTCACTGAGTAACAAAATTCCTGGTTCCAGTATTCATATTCTACATCTGTAAATAATAAAACACGTAGCCTTTTTAAGATTCTCAATCTAGTTGTCTGATCTACGAACTCAAGCCAGCAACTGACCAGTGACCCAACTAGACAAAGGTGGTGCATTAGAACGTGACAGAACTTGGAAAACTTTTTTGGCAATGTTATCCCGGAATCCCCAGCTAGTAAGGTGAGCAAGTATCCTGGGGTTATATAGTCCAATATTTTATTTTATTTATAAATGTTAAATAAATGTTGGAGCCCCCGGTGGCACAGTGGGTTAAACCCCTGTGCCGGCAGGACTGAAAACCGACAGGTTGCAGGTTCGAATCCGGGGAGAGGTGGATGAGCTCCCTCTATCAGTTCCAGCTCCTCATGCAGGGACACGAGAGAAGCCTCCCACAAGGATGATAAAAAAATCAAATCATCCAGGCGTCCCCTGGGCAACGTCCTTGCAGACGGCCAATTCTCTCAGAAGCGACTTGCAGTTTCTTAGGTCGCTCCTGACATGACAAAAAAAATTATAAATGTTTGCAGGGATGTCTGAAGTAAGCATCAATGGTTAGAAAATGTATGCTAAGAAATAATAGGAGACTCAATGTACCTATCAGAACATGTTATTAGGGGGAATGATACAAGCACTGGACAACAACCATTTACCTGCACAGTACATATGACTCAATTATTACTAGTAAGGATTTCTCAGGAACAGTAACCTCTGATTATTGCTGAGGAACTCTTAAGCAACCAAGGTTCAAGAAAGAAACACCATAATTTCTGACTGAACTGGGACCACTGTGATGCTTATGTGGTTTATTCATTTCTGTGCACATTCCATAGGCCAAGAAAAATAATTCCACACTAACAACTATGAGTATTGTATAGAGTTCAGGAAAATATAGGAAAGAAATAACAACAACAACAAGTGATTGCACTTATTTCTTCAAAATGGATAGTGTCATTCTGTTCACACAGAAAAATAAACTGCTATTCTTTTTCCTGAAAGAGAATGTGTGAGCCTATTTCGAGTTCAGCACCTGGGTCAGCTCCTTTCAAGCTCAGCCTAAAACTGAAATGGGTCATTCCTCCAACGATATGGAAGAAACTGGCTACTACTAACTGCAAGAACTTATTGAACTGCCAGACGAAAAAACCTCTAGTTGCAGCAGAAGGCAGGTCATCATAAACTTGAAGGATACTGTGAGCTGTTCACAGTTTAAAGTACATGGCAGTTCTTCGAAATCTTTTTCTTCCAGTTAAAGAAACTGTTTCACAGATTCAGTAACAAAAGGGAACACAGTAAGTGACAAGTCACAAGCTATTTTATTCCACAGACAGAAATAGCACCATAGAAAGCACAGTCACATGTTCTCAGTTTGTACAAATGCGGAGTAATTTGAAAGCCCTAAGCTTGGCAAAAATGTGTGTACAGGGAACAGGCATCTACTGCACGCTCAGTACTTCTCAGACACTTATATATATATATGCTATTCATGCCGAAGTTAATATATTTCAAAGTTTGGATATCGTGCACATTGTGATGGCAGATTTATGCACCATGATGACTTTGAAGCAAGTCAAGGTTAAGAACTGTGTGAGTGTAGACAAATGCCACATGGATGTGAGTGCCAGGTGCATTATCTGTATTTGGCTCAGTATGAATATCAGCAGCTGTAATGTTCAAGTGGCCTCCTGCTCCATGTTTAATGAGTGCCATAGCTAGTTGCAGAAATGCATTAGGAGGAGACACTGAAACAAACTGTTCAGCATATAAAATGCACTTAAGATAAACAGATATTTTAAAATGTCATTTCAAAATTATTCATTTTTTTAGTCTGCTGAGCGCCAGGATGGGAAACCCTTTCGGTGCAAAAGCTTCTCATGGAGCCGATTTTAAATTGTCAATGGTAACTACATCTCTCTCTTTTTTTCTCTCACTTTCTGAGAGTACTCTTATAAAATTACACAGGGAAAACTGTACTCAGTTTCATAATATTTGTTATCCATGTGTGCACACAAGCTCACTAGCTCATGTTAGCATGTCAGCCAGAAGCCTCCAAATTTAGTGTCATGCATACATTTCCCTAGGAGCAGACTTATACCACTAATGTTTACCCCATAACTTACAGCAGAGGCAATTATGGTGCTCCAGGAACATTCACTACAGATGAACAGACAAACAAAACCATGTGGGATCTGAAACAAATGGGTTATCTTAGCAAAATAGGACTTGGAAAGGTTAGAGTTTTTTAGTCTACAGTTCCCCAGACCACGCAGACTTATGGTGTGTAAATGTGAGTACATTCTATCTGCTCTGAAACAAACATCTCAGAATACAGAAAATGTGTTTCAAAATAATTTCCATCATACCCTGTGATGCACTGCCTGTCTTCATCCAGAACTAAGCCACTATTTAAGTACCTCTCAGCTATTGTGCTTCAATAATCAGGCCTTATGGCTCAAAAACTAGGTGCCCACTACAACTACACCCTGTCTTCAGGAGTGACAAATGGGCCTTGGCTGTAGAAAACCAAGGATTAAGGATGATCCATAGGGGACATGCAACAGACCATCCAGCAAGAGCAAGTGGGTGCAATAATGCCTCCCAAACACAAGGTTTCCCATTCCTACTTCAGCAGATCTAAAATGTCTAAATTGAACATTTATATTAGATTTCCAAATAATGTGGACCTAGGGCACCGGCAACCAGCTCTGGACTATGGCACATTCCATTATGAATGGTTGTGGATTTATAATGGAATGACATGGATGGTTTTTATAATCAAAAAACACACTGACCTTAACACTACACAGGTGGAGCAGCATAGTGACTCGTCAATTGTAAGTGCATCAATTCCTGGGGAAAAGTTCAATGAAGTTAACTCAGTATGTATCCCAAAGTGACACATAAATACAGAGACATATATTTATATTTATGTATAGGAAAAAAAACCCCACAACATTGTCTTATTCCCCAAAACATACATTCCTATGCCAGTTTATATTTATTTCCATTATGGGTTCAGGGAAGGTGAAGAATGTGTATATTTTAGCATATCTCTATTAATCTAATGCTACAGACTTAGGTGATAAGTCAGTAAATTGATAAAAAACCCAAAAGGAAACTCTTAATACTAATTGGAAAGCAACATAAAATGCATAGTTTTATCTCGTCTAAGTATATAATACATTGATATAATACATTTTGAGCTGGTAACTAAATAAAAATGTATCTTAGTTGTAGCCCACATTTTTGGGCTACAACTAAGACAATTCCTTACAATTGGCTGTGTTGACTACAATTTGTGAAAATTGAAATCTAATACCACTGGAGGGCCAAAATATTCACACTACTGGCTTACAGAATAATAAATTTTCACATGAGCAGCACAGAAATGAACAATTTTTTATTTAATTTAAGATTAAATTAATGTAATGGGCCCAAAAATGTGCTGCCTGAGCACATAGTCATCCAGTATTCTGAAGCGAAGAGTAACTACTTGATGAAACATTAAAGTAGTAAAAACTATTTTAAAAAATAAAAAAGAACTAGCAGGTTGCCATGTTCTACAATACTGTGCTAAAAATAATTACACTTAGATACACTGAATGGCTTCTGGAGAGAAGCTTCAAAAATTACATCCCAAAATAAAATTAAAACAATATTTTAAAGTCTTCTATTTTTAAATATATATATATGCCATTGCATTCCAGGAACATTTGGTGATTTCAACATCAAATGAATTCAGAAGGTTAAAGGTCTTCAAGATGACATTTAGGGAAATAGCCTTTTATCATTCAGGCAAGAGTCATACAGTATAATTATTACTCAATGCCTCATTATGGGCCTTTGTGTCTGGATTATCAAGTTCTGCAAGTATTTCTACAGAAATACCCTGTGTCATATTAACCCAAATTGGCTCCATACAGCATTTAGCTGCCATGGGGCTTATCCAAGGCTACACTGATCTAAGTGCTTAGTGTAAATGTATGCCCTTAGTTTTAGTTCCTAATAATACAAAGATGTACAATCCCCCCCCCAAAAGGGGGGGGGGTGACAGAAATGTTGGTAGGAAACATTTTCAATTTTTTTTCTTTTTTTCCTATGTGGTAAATTGAACAAATTGATTTTAGAATGAATAAAATATTTAAGATAAATAAACAAAATTGTTTATATATTTATTATTACCACATTATCAGTAATATATATAGCCAATAGACATTCATGCAAAACTATGAATAATATTTCACACCATTATAACTCAGTATATTTTTTACAAAAATACGTGCTTATGCCTGTTTGGCACTAAGAAGGGTTCGAATAGACCAAATATTTGTTGCTGTTTTAATAATGTTATTGTTTTATTGTTTTCATACAATTTTAATTGGGTTTGGCATTGGGAGTGATTAGCGATATAATATTTTTGTTGTTGTTTTCATAATATTGTTGTTTTAATTTTTTTTCATCTGTTTTTAATGGGGGGGGGATTGTCCCTAAAAAGGCAAAATTTCTCAAGATGCCATAAAGACCATCATTTATTAGTCTTACTAATAGTGAACCAATAAAACAAGAGTCTTTTGAACATCTTGAGATATGTCTTTCATTTCTTATTATAGATTCTATTTAATGAAGTCCAGTTTTTTGCTTTATTTTGTTTTAGTCTGCTCTTCATAAATTGCAAAAGAAAAAGGATTATTTACAGTTCAGGACGTTGGAGCTCCAGTTATAACAATAATATTTTAAGAAGTGAATTGCATTTATAATTATTTCTTGAATTGTGTGTGTGTGTGTGTGTGTGTGTGTGTGTGTGTGTGTAATTTCAGGACACCCGTTAATTTATGGAAACTCCATGGACTTCTAACAGTTTTCTTAGGGAAGAGTACTCAGATATGGTTTTGCAAGTTCCTTCCTCTGAAATATAGCTTACAGCACCTAGTATTCATTAGTGATCTCCCATCCAAGTACTAATCACAGCTAACCTTGCTTAGCTTCCAAGATCAGCTATGATCTGGTGCCTTTACTGATTGTGTTATGTACTGATTATTTTAACTTGCTAATTGTTTTAACTGCTGTTTTGTATGTATGTATATCTTGTGTAGGCATCAAATCGTGCCTTTTTGTAAGCCGCCCTGAGTCCTCCCCTGGGGGTTGAGAAGGGTGGGGTAGAAGTACCAGAAATAAATAAATAAATTTAGGATATTACCTTAAATACAGATCAAAGGGAGATCAAAGAGAACTGGGTAAAGACCTGTGGTATCAAACCCCAGAAAAATTAGTGAAGTATAGTAAGGGGAGGATTGATAAAAAGTGCTGGAGATGCCAAAAGAAAGTGGGAACATTTAAACACATGTGGTGAGATTGTGGAGTTGTTAGAGAATTCTGGTCAGAGGTATATAGAAAAATGGAAGAGATTGTCCAATCCAAGTTTGAATTCAGACCAGAACATTTTTTGCAAGGAATGACTAACTTTAAGCTGAATAAAAACGATGATAGGATCTTTTTTTATTTGACCACAGCAGTGAGGATAAGCATTGCCCGTGTATGGAAGACCAAAGATACAGCAACTTTTAACTTGTGGATTAATAAAGCTATGGATATCATGAATATGGACTTGTTGACACAGAAAATAAGGAAAAATAGAACAAAGGCAGATAATACTGATTGGAACAAGTTCATTAACTTTTTAGAATAATTGTTAAAAACAGAAAGGAAAGAAGATTCCCAGAAGTTACGACAAAATAGGTTACCAACCAACCATTTAATTAAGATAAGTTAGAAACGAAACCAAACATATGTTCGCTAGGAAATCCTGGAAGTTAAGGGGAATTTATATGTATATATGTATATTTATGTCAAGTATGTGCAATGTCATAGGGTAAAGGGGGATGGGGGGGCAAGGCTGGGGTTAGGTAAGTAGGTAGGGAGGTAGGTAAATAGATAGGGACGAATACGAATTTAGGATAATGTATGTAGGAATGTAATATATACAGAAGGAAGTATTCAACCAATAATAATAGTAGCTCTTTTAACTTGTATGTATGTAAGTTATTTGTCCTGTTTTGTCCTGCTTGTCTATTTGTTGGTGTTGTCCAAATCTTTTTCAATAAAAAATTAATTAAAAAAATATAGATTAAAGGGTTGCAAGAGCTATCATATCCAACCCTCTGATCAATAAAAGGGCCATCAAGTCCAACACTTTGATCAATAAAAGATTTCTAGCTACAACATTTCCTGTAAATAACTGTCCAGGCTCTGAAGACAATCAGAAATTTATAATCTCTCTAGATAACTGGTTCCATTGCTGAACTGTTATTAGTATCAAGCAATACTTACTCTCCTGAAACTGAGAACCATATGATCTAGGACAGGTCTACACAGGCATAAAAAAACAAACTCATTCTGGATCTACACTGTTATATAATCTAGATTATGAAAGCAGATAATCCACATGATCTAATTTGAATGGGATTGTATGAGTCTAAACTGCCATATAATCCAGTTCAAAACAGATCATCTGGATTTTATATGGCAGTGTAGAAGGGGCTTCAGTTGACTCATGACTGTCGTCACAATCTTCCTGCACTTCTGGTGAGCATCATGGCTCATACTTCCATTGCTTTATTTCAGGAAAAGTTAAGGGATAGACTTAAATGTGCTTGAAACTCTGGAGAATCTTATGGTTTCAGGACAGTTTGGACAGTTGGATCATGTCTCATTCAGACTGGGACACTGCCAGGATACTACTGCACAGAACAACACCACAACAATGTTCCTTTCCCTGGGCCCACCAGCACAAAGAAAAGAGGATGGACCATGACCTTGTTGCTGCTGTCACCACTCCCAGTCAGCGACAGAGCTCCATACAAATTCCTGACCATTGTGGGCACCCCATTATCACATCAATAGATGCACCTGAGTGACCAGGAAGAAGTTGGACTGTTAGGACTCCTCCTACTTCCTGATTTTGCAGGTGCCTCAGCTGATGTCAGAATGGGGTACCCATGACAACCAAGAGCTCTACAAATGGCTAGGATCAGTGATGGTGACACAGAAGGGGAGGTAACAATCCATTCCAGTTGGACCAAGCGGACATCAGCTTGCTGCCAGATTTACTAGCAGTGTAGATTTGTCCCCAGTTCTACTATCTAAATCAGCCTATGACCTCCTCCTTGTGGTACTCTTTGGAGTGCAATCATGTCATTTTCCATTACAGTAATTTCTTCAACAAGTTGGACAAGCCCTATTTCTTCAACTCTCCACATATGCTTTGCTCTCCATACTTTTTATCACCCTTGTTGCCCTTATCTGAAATTGAATCAACTCGTCTATATCCTGTGTAGAACATAGGACTCCAAATGTATATTAAAATGTACCAAATATATTAAAATTAAGTGAATCTTTCACGTTTACTAATAATAATATTTACTAAATACCATGTTCACAAACTTCTGCTATCTCATCTGCATGAGAACTCAAGTGGAATTTCAAGACTGAAAAGTTTTTTCTTAAACTAAAGTTTAGGTAGCACTAATTTAGCTGTTTTGGATTTGAATACTATATTGCAACTCAGCAGCATGCATTATCTTACTGATAAGTCAGTGTTCCTTAGAACCGTAGTTTATTGTGATGAGAGAACTGGGTCAATGAATAAATATGACAGGCTTACTCTCCATGAATTTGTCAAATTGAACCCTGTCAAACTAAATGAAATTACCACAGCATTTGCCAAGAATTCTACAATTAATACACTGTCTAAAGTAGTTTCTAAAATCTATCCTGACATGATAGCTCCACTGGTTGATCTACAAGCATCACCAGGTATTTCCCACCCATTCCAGAAACATAGATAAGATCTAGCATAATAAGACGAGTTCAAAATATTTCATTCATTTTACCATACTATTGATTCATTTCAGTATATACAGAAAACATTATATCAATTTATACCAGAATTTCAATCAATTTCAGAAATGTGTTGTCTCATCAAATATAGGACATAACATTAAGTAAATGAAAATAAGTATTAAGTCATAAGCTGTGTGTGGCACATACATAAAACACTAACAGTTCTAAAAATATTAATATGGGGAAAATTGAAATAGTTAACATAAATTGTATTAAATTTGCGACATTATATTATTCTGCCAAAAATAAACTCTAAATTAACCAACATCTGTGTTATTCAATCCAATATTTGTGACACTCAAACAATTCAGAATACCATGGCAGGGCTTTATTATTGATCGTATAAAGCAGAGGGGTGATGGGGTGAACTTCCATTGTTAGTCCCAGCTTCTGCCAACCCAGCAGTTCCAAAGCATGCAAATGTGAGATCAATAGGTACCACTTTGGCGGGAAGGTTTTTTTTTTTGCCCCTGGTGGTGCAATGGATTCAACCCTTGTGCCCACAGGACTGAAGACCAACAGGTCAGAGGTTCAAATCAGGCGAGAGCTACCCCTGTCAGCTCCAGCTCTCCATGGGGACATGAGAGAAGCCTCCTGCAAGGATAGCAAAACATCAAAACCTCTGGACATCCTCTGGGCAATATCCTTGCAGACGGTCAATTTTCTCACACCAGAAGCAACTTGCAGTTTCTCAAGTCGCTCCTGACATGAAAAAAGGCAGGAAGGTAATGGCACTCCATGCATTCATACCAGCCATATGACCTAGAAGGTGTCTACGGACAACGCTGGCTCTCTGGCTTAGAAATGGAGAGGAGCACCACCCCCCAGAGTCAGACTTAATAACAAATGGAATCCTTTACCTTTACCTTTAAAGCAGAGGTGGGGAAACTGTAGTTCACAAGCCAGTCTACTTGGACTTTCCCCAAACACCCCAAAGTTTTAAGAAAACCCCAGTCACACATTAAATGTCTTCAAAAACCAGCTGGAGTAGTGTAAGGTATTAAACTAAATCGGCCAATAAACACAAAAATGCAAACCAGAAGTAGACTTCCAGCTACTTCTGGGGCACATTGCTGAACACCGTTGGACTGAAGTTGCTGAACTATCATTCAGATGAAACTGACTTCTGTTCCCCTGCAGACACTCACTATAAAAGCCAACGATCTGTTATCTGCCAGGCAGAATAGCCCCCTTTTAGCATAATGCCAGAATAAATGACATCATGCAAGCTGCTGAACTCCGCCCCAAAATCAACATTATTTTGGTAATAGCTAGGAACTCTGTCAAACCAAGAAAAAATCCCAATACACCAATCTCATGTAGAAGAGTGCTGCTTAAGCTGTCTGATGTGGGTAACTGGGAAGTTTTTTCCCAAGTGTGCCAGCAAGAAGCACCATATTTGTATCCAAGTGATACTGTAGCTTAATCCTTTTTCTCTCTCTTTATCCTTCCTTCCTTCTTAGAAACTCTTTGGGGACCAGTAGCCAATGGTTCAGGCTCTAACACTGGCCCAGGGACCATAATTTTGAATAGAACTGGAAAGTGCACAGAGTTCAAAGACTATGGCCCCATATGCACTGCCATATAATGTTGGATTAGATTCTGAGGAAGGAGTATGAGAATTGGAAGAACATCAACAATTTAATGACACTATACCAATAGCAGAAAATAGCAAAAATTTGGAATGACTACAAAATAAAGTCAAATATGAAAGCGCAAAAGCAGGTAAACAGTTGAAGATTAAGAGAAAAAACCCAATCACTGCTGACTACATAATTTAAAAGTAGGCAATTGAAATATGCGAAGAAGTTAAAGATTTGGCACAACTTTAACTGCAATTGCTCAATACTCTGGAAACCTAGGAGTTGTAGGCTGGTGAGACACCAGTACTTATATAAAGATAAAGATCTTGCAAAACTCCAGTTCCCATTTTTTTCATAGCACTAAAACATGGCTATTAAAGTGGCATCAAAGTGCACAATTCTATAGTGTAGATCAAGGGTTCTCAAACTGTTGCAGCCACTAAACCCTTTTTGAAGCAAATCTTTATTGTGGAGGCCCAAGAAATGTTTTATATTATATTATATTATATTTATCAGGCATGGGTACACTTTTGAAGAATAATTTTAACCAACATTATTTCAATAGAAGACCCCAAGGGTTATCCAGTCCAACTCTCTTCTGTTATGCAGAAAAAGCACAATCAAAGCACCCCAACAGATGGCCACCCAGCCTTTGTAACAACAACAACAACAACAACAACAACAGCAACAACAATAATAGCAGAAACCACAGGGGCCATTTAGTCCAACCACCTTTTGCCATTCAGGAAAAACACACCCTGAGTGGTGGGACGGGAGATAGGGTTTTGGAAATGAGGAAGGCAAGGGGGCAAGGGAGGTGGGGGAGGCTTTTGGCAGTGAGAGAGGTGAGGGGAGGGGGAGCAGCTGGATAGAAGAGGGAAAGCTTGGAGGGGGAGGGGGAGAAGGAAGAAGCAGGAGGAGGGAACCGTGGAGCCCCTCAGAATGCTTCACGGAGCCCCAAGGGCTCTGCAGAGCACAGTTTGAAAACCACTAGTGTAGATGAAATTTTGACTTGAAAGCACAACTATGAAGAAACTAGACAAGATCCTCAGGTATAAAGATTTATCTTTGAATTTAAAAGTCAAGATTGCCCATTCTATTCTATTTTCTACTTCTATGTAAGGCTGTGACAGTGAGAACCGCAAACAAAATAAAATCTATCTACTACTATGTCACTGTAAAGCTTTTTTTAAAAAGCAATAGTAAGTATGTAAAATGTATAAACTCTTTCCAGGGTGTAGGGAGAAGAATTTCCCCATAATGGGAGATAACTTTACACACAATTTTGCCAGATTAATCAAATGTTGTAGATTCTGATTAAAGCTAATGTGATGTGCTTGTGATTAAAGTACAGAACACAAACCAAAGTAGCTACTGCATATCTGTCTGCTTTTATTATCAAGCTATATATGACCTATCAGCAGTCATGAAGCTTTAAGTGAAAGGTTAGCCAGAATTAACATTAACACAGATTGGTAAAGGAGTTTCAACTATTGTATTATCAAAGAGATGGTTAAAACAGAGTACCAAGTCACTGTTACATTGTAACTTGAATAAGCAATAAGAGCAGTGTGCTCTCTGATCCTCAAACACAACAAATCTCCTCCTCCAATTGTGGGTGGAGGGAAACTATGGTATATTTTGCTGCTTCACCTACATGGTAAATAACAGTTTGGATTTGTCCCACAAACCAAGATAAAAAATAACTCCCAAACTCCCTGTTTGCAACACAGATGTAAACTATAGTTCTAGAGGCATTTCTCCTGACGTTTCGCCTGCATCTATGGCAAGCATCCTCAGAGGTAGTGAGTATAGTTTACTTGATGCAATGAAATAATAAAGTATGGTTGGTGCCCAACCAGAATTAAAGGGTTTAACTTACTATAGATGTAGGAAGGGGATGTGAGTATCCCAAATTTCCCATTGTTTCTTTATATATAATGACAAGAAAGAAATAAAGTTTGGTAACATGTGAATTATCTCAAGGTGAGATTTTTAGAGGCACAAAACATCTTTATGGCGTACAAAAAACATATATATAATTTTCTCTGTATAGAAGAAGGAATAGTGAAAGCAGTGCTCAAACAATGATTATAATTTCTTTCTTTATGTTCCAAGTAGGGACACTGCAAAGGAAGGAAATTCACTTTATATTCATATCCTCAGCTTGAACTGAAACCTCATATATCCTGACACCTAGGAACAGCCCCTATGATCACTAGTGATGTTTTTAGTATAATACTCATATATTAAACATCAACCACAATTGATCTCAGTATATCTGTAAACCTGAAGGCAAGGAAATGTCAAATTAAGAATTTGGAAGCCATTCTAGAAACTTTTTTGCCTGAAGGATGAGATGTACATGCAATAACAAACACACACACACACACATGTATACAGTAAGTGTAATGAATGTGCAATTATTTTTATGGTAGAAAATTAAATTTTACAGATCTTGCACCTAACCAGGGGTGGGGGAATCTCAACTTCATATAGCTGTTTGTAACATCTTTGGAAGCATTGCATGACAGGTTGAGTGTCCCTTATCAGAAGCGTTTTAGATTTAGGATGTACACAATAAGTTATCTTGGAAATGGGGAATCAAAGCTAAACACAAAATTCATTTATGTTTCACAGGCACCTTATACATGTAGTCTCAAGTTAATATATACAATATTTTAACATGAAACAAAGTTTTTGTACATTGAACCATAGACAGCAAAGGTGTCACTATCTCCCCCTTCTCCCAGTGAATGATTTTGGATTTCTAGGATTTTGGAATTCTGGAGAAGGAATGCTCAATGTGTATTAAAACGAAGTGTGTTTATTGATTCAAAACATATACCTGCACTATCAGTATTTGAACTCCCAAGTCTCCAAGCACATGGTGGTAAATCATGGCATGGCATTACAATCAAGAAAACCAGCACCAACTTCTCTTGGAAACAGAATTGCTAAAGCAAGCTAAACGAGAAAAGGAGCAGACTTACAGGAGTGCCATGCACTTCAGAATAGATTTCCTTAATTACTTTTCCCTTTACACAACATGCAATAGATGATGGTGTTCTTATGTAATCAAAGTTGATAGATTGGTTGTACATATTAATAGTTAAATATATGAAATCACTCTGGCTATAGAGTCCAATTCTCAATTTGTGCTATGTTTTGCAAAGGGGAGGGATGGGAAAGAGTTCATTACAAGGCTGTAATATTTTGTTATTGTTTTTGCTTTGCTATGAGTTATTTATTGTTGTATTGTATTGTTGTGGTTGTGTTTTTTGTTCTGATGTATTTTGGGCTCGGCCTCTTGTAAGCCGCACCGAGTCCTGCGGGAGATGGTAGCGGGGTATAAATAAAGCTTATAATAATAATAATAATAATAATTATTATTATTATTATTATTATTATTATTATTATTATTATTTTCTTGATTTCTTGAATTTAATAGATGTGTTTATCTTTAGCAATAGAGTTTCTTAACCACCATACCAGTTCCTTTACAAACAATCACAGCTCTATTGTTGTTCATTTGTTCAGTCATTTCCGACTCTTCGTGACCTCATGGACCAGTCCACGCCAGCGCTCCTTGTCGGCCATTACCACCCCCAGCTCCTTCAAGGTCAATCCAGACACTTCAAGGATGCCACCCATCCATCTTGCCCTTGTTCGACCCCTCTTCCTTTTTCCTTCCATTTTCCCCAGCATAATTGTCTTCTCTAAGCTTTCCTGTCTTCTCATGATGTGGCCAAAGTACTACATTTTGGCCTCTACTATCCTACCCTCCACAGCTCTATTACTAAAAACAAACGTATCCAGAAGTTCAAAGAAATCCAGGAAATCCTTGTTTTGCTATCTTTTGAAAATGTTGCCTGTGTAGAAAAGAGGGAACATAAATGGGTTTCAGCAACACTGCAGTAGAAAATGAGGGGGAGCACAGAGAGCAAAAAACTTCTGTCCCAAAGAGGGAGGTATCAGGAGAGACAAGAGAGCTGAACAGTAGCCTATTAAAATCTCCTTTTCCCCAGTGCTCCCATTCAGAAAATTGTCAAAGGAAAAGAACAGGGTGCAACAGCAGCAACATTTTATCTTTCTTATAGCTTGATTAGGTTGTACATTTCTGATTGATATAATTCCTAAGCGGCTCTACCATACAGTAATCTTGGCGGACCATTTTGCCTCCTACATGCCCCATTCCAGGGCCCATGGGTAGAACAGAGATACGATGCCTGTGTGGAAAGCTGCTATAGAGGAGAGAAGGTGAGTTCTTACATCTACCCATCTGTCTCTACATGTACAGTAAAGATATGATTACTGGAATAATACACATAATTGGTTGAAGAATTAGAAACATTAGAAATAAAGCATATGTGTGAGGTGACACCTATAGCAATCATGATGTGCTTGTATGCCGAAAGTAGATATCAAAACTTTCAGACATTATGCTAAATTTTGACATTTCACTCACAGTTCACCTATAAAAAGAGGCACGGAAGAATTTTGAATAAGCGTATCCATCAAGATGAAATTTCACTTAAAGCAGTAGAAACACCCACGTGGGATAAAGGTGATTTACTCAGGGCTTTGGTGGGGAAGTGGGGGGGGGGGGATAATTACCATATGTCTTTCATGCAAAGAAGCAGTTGCTATATTACATCCTATGAGTCATAGAAGTTTCTAGAGACCTCACCAAAATGTATATGCTGCACACAAGTAAAACTAAAAAAAGTTATCATGGAAATCAGCATGCCGTTAGTCTTAAATCAAAATGCTGCACAATTTCAGGAAAAGAATGAGGCAAATGTGTTACAGGAAAGCAGCATATATAAATGTATTGTATGACAGATGATCTGGTTAAGTATTGTTATTGCTATTAATTTTTCACAATCAATTTAAAGTAAAAAAACCCAACAAATATAAACTCTAGAACAAAAACCCCCTAATATCCTACGCCATAATGTCCCCTATCCCTAGTAACATGGATCAGCAACTAACCTCTATCCCCTGCTTAAAATAAAATAGTAAACAATTAAAAACACAAACAAAAAAACATTAAAAACACATCTAACTTTCCCCTCCTCTAGCAAAGGCAACAAACTTTTACATATGCTTCTTGCTCTACTTA
This sequence comes from Anolis sagrei ordinatus, assembly GCF_025583915.1. Lineage (NCBI taxonomy): Eukaryota > Metazoa > Chordata > Lepidosauria > Squamata > Anolidae > Anolis > Anolis sagrei. The sequence goes on from NW_026847660.1 coordinate 65,907,228, forward strand.
TTTGCATTTCAGCTTCTGCTAAATATAAATTAATATATTTAAAATTAATACATAATTCATATCAACAATTCATCTTTTTTTGATAAAAATTCCAATATGTATACATTTTTGTAAAATCATGTTTAGATTACCTTAATATCTTCCCAAATTTTATGCCTTTTTAATTTAAATTAATTATAACTTATTTTATAATGTCCCCCATTTTTCCTTTTAATCTATATTAATCTTACTGTATTTCAACATTTTTTTCAATATTTTTTCAATATTGTTATATTTTCTCTTTCAATTTAAATGTTCCAACTGCCTACAAATGATATTAATACAACAATCTAAATGTTTTGTCTACAATTCTTGTAATTTCTTTACTAATCTAAATATATATCAGCAAAGAATAAATTTTGTTTATTCTTATTGTTCTTATTTTAATTGCCCCACTCCATAACAGAAGTCATTATTGTATTTTAAATCTTCCAGAGTTCTCCATTCATTGATCCCCATCCAGTCTTAATTCTTTTCTTGTAAGTCATGCCAACTTTTACAATAATAATATGTCCATTTGATTTTAACATGTTTCTCCCATTGATGCAGGCTTTCAAAAGGACTACACATACTTTCTCTATGTAGGTTATCCAACTTCTACCACCTCTGCCTATCTCTTTCAGTAAAAAAAACTTGAAAAAATGAACATCTTTTCCCTTGTGATGATGTACGTGAGTCTTAGTTTTTCTTTCGTCTGAAGAAAAATTGGCATCTATTTGTCTGGCTCAGTTATCAATGAATGCAGTCTGTTTATAGAAGTCTGGTTTTATTGCTTCTAGTTCAATTGTTTTTTCTTCTTCATGAGCTAGTAATTGAGCTGGTATTAATTCCTTTATACTCTATTGGTGACTTTCTTGTTGTAGTTTTGCAATGTGTTTTGTGACAATTAAAATTTATTTAGTTTCAAATGTTATATCTTTAAGATTCTGCTTGGTTCTTTCTTCTGGTTGAGAAAGCTATTTTTTAATTCCAATAACATTTGCAGAATCTATAATTGTGACATCTTTGGACAATGAAAGCAAAGGCAAGAAGGAATTAATTACAGACTTTCTAGCAAATGTTGAACATAAATTAACTGCTTGCTCCCACACAGGTGGTGGAATTTTATTTTCCAGTAGGAGATACTGTAAATTATTCACTTGTTGCAACCTTTTTATCTCCTCTTGGAATGTGGACTATTAATTGTAATCTTTGTAGTTCAGAGTATCTTAGCTTTGGGAGTTGTCTAGAAATATTGGCCACTTAGTAATAAATTGTTTTCAAACCAAGACTAGCTGGTCTTTACTCCCTTTCAACAAACCAACATAGAAGAATCCTAATTCCAACATCAAGGGGAAAGAAGAGAGAAGGAAGTCTTCTCCAGCTAATAAGCAGGCTGTTAAATTTTCTGGTCAAATTGAAACAGAGATAAGTGAGAAGTAGAAAAACCTGTCTTCAGTTTTGGAAGGTTCAAATTGTTCACTCTTCATTTAAGTTGCTTTATAAGGGTGGTGGAAGGATGCTTTGTCCTGTAGTTCTTCAGATTTGTACTTGAGACAAATTTTGCAGAGAGGCTGAAATGGCCACCAAAATCTTTGTCTTATCTCTGACTGCTACTCCCTTTGGAGCTCACAGATCATATAAGACAGCAATTGGCCTACGTGCATTATACTTCAACATCTTTTATATTTAAAAGACACAAAGTGCCAGTTTTGGAGCTCCAAAACCAACTTTTTTCTGTGAATTGCTTCTCCCTCACAACAAGGTGAGGTGAGGGAGAACTTTCACTCGAGGCCACACCCTCAAATTCCTATCTAGTTAAGTAATTATGAACATATCTGCCAGTCTGGTTTCCTGGGATAGGCAGAATGCAAAATATTGGATAATGTGATCCAGAACACATTGTACCTTCCAGCATTTTGCTTTATGTTAAAAGGAAAAATCAACACATATTCTTGGCCAAGGCATCCTATTCAATTAATATCAAAGTGCACCTTTAACTACAGTACAAAAAAGCTAAGTATAAAAACTGAAAATCCATTAAAAGTTATCTCAAAAAGTGCAGAAAATTTGGATTTAATAATTTTCTGTATTCCCCTGATGCATTCAGAAGAATAAAATAAAATCAGATTAGTGGTTTCAAATGATGGTGGTGGTAGAGGGTTTGCCCATTTTCTATTTTTCCAGCCACCTCTGAAGACCTCCAGGGTCAAACACACTTTTTGTCAATTTTTTTGAAAAACATTTTTGCCTTGAAATGTTCCAATATGTTTGCCATATAATGCAGTTTGGAACTCACACCCTTCCTCCTGTGTTAAGCAGACATAAAGAACTATTTCCCATCAAAAAAACTGAGAAAAGGGAGCCATGACCAGGAATGTAATGATGTGAGGAAGGCAGATTGAGATGAAGATTGAGATGAAAACAAGATTAGCAGGGGTCTAAAGCTACAGTGGAGGTTATGTAGTCTTACTACGCAATACTCTATGAATTGAGTTCCTTTTATGAAATGATGCAGGAAAGCTTAAGTAAGAGAAATCAAATGTAACTCGTTTTATTAAACAACATCTGGAAAAGTCTAATAATTGGTACTGGTGGTCAAAAATAGAATTGCTGGCCAAAGATGCAATTCCACTGATATAGGGACATGGACACATTGATGTATGGTACAGGGTGTTGGGGAGGCAGAGTTATGGAAGAGTTGTAGTCAATGTACTTATTACAGGACACTTAGCCAAAGTGGATTTTGCTCAGTTCCAGCAAAGCTCATCTTGTATTTTGAGATTATCATTTTTGTCTCAAGTAATTATAAACTAGTACAGCATGCAAGAGTATTCTCCTAGAAGTAGGTCAGCATAGTAAATAATGTATCACTGTCATCATTAATAAGTTATTCCTTTACATCAATGTTTCCTATAGGCTTATTCCTTCCAAACACTGAAACAGAAGCTTTCCAAAGATATTTAATTAATCTAAAAAACCAAAGACAAAAGCTAGAGAAAATCACATACAGAAACACGCAAAAAAATCAACAAGATATATGTTATATAATAACCTCCTTGCTTTTGGCTGAAAGTAGAAGAATCCGTCCAGTGGAGCGAAGTAATAACAGGCAACAAAGGATATTAAGGATGTCCTACAGGTGGGAATTCTCTTAGAAGCATTTGCAATGTTGCTATACAGCCCAAGAAGATGACAAGATACAATGTTCTAGGCAATTGAGACAGTAAGATGAAGATATACATTTGAGCATGTATTCAGGAAGACTTTGAGGTGCTTCCAGACAGGGCTTAAACCCGCTTCGTAGCAAATTAAAGAAACCCACTCGAAAGCGAGTTTAAGTCCCCATGCCTTGCCCAAAACAACTGCTAACTTCCACACTGGCATGGGGCCACCGACCCCCCCCCTTCCCTAATTAAATAGATAATGGGTTATCTATTTAATTAGGGACAAGCAGATTTTCCTGCTTTGTCACAAATTCATCCTCTTTTACTTTAGGCATCTTTTGGATGCCTCTGGCAAAGGTCTGACAGGATCTGGATTTTGGGCCCTATCTGGAAGGGTCCTTGGTCAGCAGTGGTTCAGGCATTATTAGGAATTTGGTCAGCTCCATGCAAGTATGGACAACATAGCTACCATAAAGCAAACTCAATGGGGGAAGATGGCTACAGCCCCACAACAAAAGAGGTGGGCAACTGTGGAAGACTAAGAGAGTATGTTAGCTCTCCAGGAGACTTGGAAAGCTCTCCAGGAGACTTGGAAAGGCTGTATCTGCAGTTGTTTTCGAAAATGTTCACAAAATAATAATTTGTCCCCTTAGGCATCAAGGTGTTCCTCACTAGCTTGGAATGCCCTCCACACCATCTAAAGATTGTTTTTGGTTACTTGGGAACAATTCCTTATCATAAGGAGTTTTGGTTCTGCGACCCACAAAAACAGCCCTAGGGCTGCCAAGACTTACAGCCTGCACTTTATGTACCTCTGATTTAGATAATTCTTCAGCTTACTTAAGGCTCTAAAGAGGTTTAACGTAACTTCAATTCAGTGATAGTATGACCTCACCAGGCCAGGGTGACAATGGTAAAGGAATTATTGGGGTTCCTTATGCTCAAGAGCTCTGGAAGACTATAAGATTGTCTGGAGTCAGCACTACTAGCAACCATTACCCCACTGTGCATTTTCCTTAGAACTGATAATTTCATCTCTGAAGAAAGAAGTCATTCATCTTGTTCTGTAAAACACTATGGGACCATGTGGTTGAAATAAGAATTAAGTAAAATTCTGAAAACTCTTAACATTTTCCGAAAACCTGGAAAAAATGGACTTTTTTCTATTCAAAACACACATTGGAAGTTTTTTTAGTTGCACAATGAGAATAGTTCCTCTTTTATTAGATTGCGTGTGGACTGTGCATTGTGCTTTATTTGCATGACAAAGTTCTGAGCAACTACAATTATACATGTATCTTGCCTAATGACATCATATGGAGCCTTCTCATATGACATCACTGGAAGCCATCTGTGAAACATTACCAGAGGTCATTCTTAAGGTTCAGGTTTTGACCTAGAAATGTCAGCCGTTGATATGCTTCTGACCTGTGGGTGAATGTTTGAGGTTTACGGAAGCCATTAATTGAGTTATCCCTGTAGCCTGCTAGCAGTTCTTTTGCTTGTGTGATTCTAATGCACTGGAAGAAGACTTGTTCTCAAAGTAACATCTTCCACTAGTCAAATACAGTGGAGCATGCTCTTCAAAGCCCCTCTATAAAAACATCAGCGCTTGCTGATTCCACTCCTTTGGCACTGATTTGGGTAGCAAACAACATAGTGACTGCTACTTTAGTGGTGCTCAATCAAGCAAAACTCCCCCAAGCTAGAGAACTGCCACTAGCTCTATGTGTTCAGATGCATTCACTCACACCCTTGCTTCCATTAGTGTATTCAAATGTAGTCTCGGCATCTCTTCTGTGTTTACTACAGCCTGCAATGCTCAGAAACAGTGTAACTTTTTGCCATCTGAAGATGATGTGCTTGTTAGCAAGGCTCACGAGGCACACAAATGGGAGCCTTTGATTGCAGAAACACAAATGAATAAGATAATTAAAATCTGACTCTGGGGAAAGTAAATGGTATTATTTGCAGTTCTAACTTGATTTTACTCCCTAGGCAGTTAGTGACATATTGTAAGAAATTACAGCTACGCTTCTCTAGTATTTTTTTTTTTGGATTTATTATTTTTGTGTCCCTTTTATATTGTTACCAGAATGCAGGAGAAATGAATATACAAAACAGAGATGGGAATTCTGCAAAGGCTCTACTGTCAATTCCAGTCAGAGATGCAAAATAATTTCCCAATTTTTGAACTTGCATACTTGTTTATCGGTTAAATTCACAAAAGTGCCTTCTTATCAAGATTCATCTTTTTTATTTGAAATACAAACCCAAATATGCTATAATCCATAAGATTAGATCACAAGTAATGCATTACATTTGGAAAAGGAAGCTGTCACTCAAGAAAATGATGCTATGGTTACTACAACAGCACACAGTGTTGCCATAATGCATTTTCAACAATGGATAAAGGGAGGGATCAAAAAAGGATACAGAGAAAGTCTAGTTCCCCTAATCACGAATTTGACATGTATACAAAAGTGTCTGTGCAGGTATAAACTGATAACATCAACTCTATTTAAAACATTAATATTCGCTTTTCAGTCATTTATTGACTCACATACCCAGACTTTGTCCTACAAGCATGTGGAGTCATAAAATACTGTGAGATACCTTTGGCTGTGACCACAGACAATTCTCTCTCATCTTTTCAATTCTGTTCCATATCTAGACTGCCACTACACTGTAGAATTAATGCAATTTGACACAACGTGAATTGCCATGGTACAATGCAATAGAATCCTGGGATTTGTTGTTTGGTAAGGCAGTAGCACTCTTTGGAAGAGAAAGCTATAGACCTTGTAAAACTACAACTCCCATGAATTAAACTGCATTAATTCTTTATGGGATGTGCACCAGAAAATATTGGCAAATATAAAATGGGATGGAAGGTCACCAAAATCTCCAGAAACTGGGGATGGAGTGAGCAGTGAGAGTGAAACAGCAAAGGTATAGATTAGATTAGATTACTGCAACACACTCTACGTGGGGTTGCCTTTGAAGACTGTTCGGAAACTTGAACTAGTCCAGCGGGCGGCAGCCAGATTAGTCACTGGAGCATCATACAGGGAGCATACCACCCCTCTGTTATGTCAGTTCCACTGGCTGCCGATCCAGTTCTGAGCACAATTCAAAGTGCTGGTCTTGACCTACAAAACCCTATACGGTTCCGGCGCAGCGTACCTGTTCGAACGCATCTCCCTCTCTCCGTCCCACCTCGGAGTTTGAGATCTTCTGGGGAGGCCCTGCTCTCAACCCCACCTCTATCACAAGTGAGATTGGTGGGGACGAGGAGCAGGGCCTTCTCGGTGGTGGCCCCTCATCTGTGGAATTCACTCCCCGGGGAAATTAGGTCATCGACATCCCTCCTCTCTTTCAGAAGGAAATTAAAAACATGGTTGTGGGACCAGGCTTTCGAGCAATCTGGCGGTTAGATAAGGACAATGACAACCAGAATCAATAGTACTTGACAATGTGGAATGAATTTACGGACTCTGAGATGGCGAACGCTGAGCATTAGATTGTTTTTATTGATTTTGATGTATATAATGACTGTTTTAATTGTTATAATTGCTGTTTACATGTTTTATCCATTGTTATGTTTATGCTGGCATCGAATTGTGCCTTTGTAAGCCGCCCTGAGTCCCCCCTCGGGGGTTGAGAAGGGCGGGGTAGAAATGCCCGAAATAAATAAATAAATAAATAAATAAATAAATAAATAGGTACCTGGAGGCATTACAGGGACAATAGACCCATGGTGAGAGAGGCAGCCGAGCCAAGCATAAAAGGAACATACTGCTGGGAGCAAAACTCCCCCATCCCTGAAGAGGTGAAAGAACCAGCCAGCTCTGTGGCCATGGCTTTCACACTATGACTTTAATCTATATGACGCAACAGAAGAAACAGGTACAAACTTTTTTTTCAAAATTTTCTCATTTATTTATTTACTGTATTTATACCCCGCCCTTCTCAACCCTGTAGGGGACTCAAGGTAGCTTACATATATAGACAATTAGATGCCAAAAAGCACACAGAGTAAAAATATAAGCATTAAAACAATCATTAAAACATAATAAAATATTTAAACCAATTATTTAAAATTACGCAATCTAATATCGTAGTCCGTAGCCATTCCAATTTGTCAATGAACTATTTCATCGTCTCTTCCTTATGCTTCCACTGTCTCCTTATTTTCATTAAACACCCTCAAACTGCACCTAAGGCTAGTAGCACCCCCTTGGATTGTTCCAGCACCCACAGGGTGTGGTATTGCTCAACTTGAGAGTCACAGCTTCACAGCACAGAGACATTCCTCAGACAATGCGGAAATATGGAAAAATGAGTTTTAAACAAGAACATCTAGTACTATACTTAACTATTCAGCACAAAATTGGATTAGAAGTTCCTGTATAAAGAGTATTTCATATTCAGCGTATGTCGAACTACACAGCTTCTTTTTTAAAAACAGACCTAAAATAACAATGTGAATATTCCTGGAAGCTGCAGATAATTAAAGCAGCAGCTATGTGGCTGCGTGCCAATTAGAAGCCATCAACTGCACACCTTCCTCCCAATTTCTGAAGTATTCACACAATTAATTTAGAGCCACCTGCAGTTCTGTTTATTTTATATATTATTTTTACATTCTTATCCTACTATATGGATTTCAGATGGCTATAGGAATTTTCTAAAATCAATTATTAAATATTAAGCAGTCTAAAATATATTAAGCAGTTGTACTGACATGTCACCAGAATTCCTGTCCTTTGAAGAAGAGGTGGCTATTGTGTAAGATACTTTAAAAGTTACTTTTTGGACTAGAATTCCCAGCACGTCTCATCTGGGAACTTCTGGGAGTTTCCACAAAATGTAATCTTTAAATTACTGCTTTATAGCCTTTACACCTAAGTAGAATTCTCAAACCCAGAACCTCAGTCAATGGCTGATACCCATTTTACATAACAGTCACTAAATCTACATAATTTATTTGTCGCGTCAGGGCAACCAGTCAATTGTATTACATTTCTAACAGAACTAAACAAACAAACAGACAAAACACAAAATTTGCAAGTTTGGTAGTTGATTAAATGCCCTTTGACCAGTATCTGGCCACTTGGAGTACTTCTGGTGTTGCTGCAAGAAGGTCCTCCATTGTGCATGTGGCAGGGCTCAGGGTGCATTGCAGCAGGTGGTCAGTGGTTTGCTCTTCTCCACACTCGCATGTCGTAGATTCCACTTTGTGGCCCCATTTCTTGAGGTTGGCTCTGCATCTCATGGTGACAGAGAGCAGTCTGTTCAGTGCCTTCCAAGTCGCCCAGTCCTCTGTGTGCCAAGGGGGGAGTCTCTCATTTGGTATCAGCCATTGGTTGAGGTTCCGGGTTTGAGCCTGCCACTTTTGGACTCTCGCTTGCTGAGGTGTTCCGGCGAGTGTCTCTGTAGATCTTAGAAAACTATTTCTTGATTTAAGTTGTTGACATGCTGGCTGATACCCAAACAGGGGATGAGCTGGAGATGTCTCTGCCTTGGTCCTTTCACTATTGGCTGCTACTTCCCGGCAGATGTCAGGTGGTGCAATACCGGCTAGACAGTGTAATTTCTCCAGTGGTGTAGGGCGCAGACACCCCGTAATAATGTGGCATGTCTCATTAAGAGCCACATCTACTGTTTTAGTATGATGAGATGTGTTCCACACTGGGCATGCGTACTCAGCAGCAGAGTAGCATAGCGCAAGGGCAGATGTCTTCACTTTGTCTGGTTGTGATCCCCAGGTTGTGCCAGTCAGCTTGTGCCAGTCAGCGTATGATATTGTTTCTAGCACCCACTTTTTGCTTGATGTTCAGGCAGTGCTTCTTGTAGGTAAGAGCATGGTCCAGAGTGATTCCCAGGTATTTGGGTGTGCTGCAATGCTCCAGTGGGATTCCTTCCCAGGTGATCCTCAGAGCTCGGGATGCTTGTCTGTTCTTGAGATGAAAAGCACATGTCTGTGTTTTAGATGGGTTAGGGATCAGCTGGTTTTCCCTGTAATAGGCAGTAAGAGCACCTAGAGCTTCAGAGAGCTTCTGTTCTACCATCTCAAAGCTCCCTGCTTGAGCAGTAATGGGGGGACATGAGAGAAGCCTCCTCGCAGGATTGCAAGATATCCAGGTGTCCCCTGGGCAACGTCTTCGTAGACGGCTGATTCTCTCACTCCAGAAGCGACCAGAAGTGACTTGAGGCATGCAAGCAAGCAAGCAAATCTAAATAATACAATACAGTCTAATGTTTCTCTTTTTTATGCTTCAGCTTATGTTCTGGATATTCATCATTTAGAAAGAAATAATGATCTGTCATTAGCATTCCTCCAATCTCCTGCTAAGAGTCATACCAATCCTTTTGGCCTCAAAAGTGAGTTCCTTCTTGGGTTGTTGTAGGTTTTTCCGGGCTATATGGCCATGTTCTGGAGGCAATTTTTCTCCTGATGTTTCGCCTGCATCTATGGCAAGCATCCTCAGAGGTAGTGAGGTCTGTTGGAAGTAGGAAAAATGGGTTTATATATCTGTGGAAAGACCAGGGTGAGACAAAGGACTTTTGTCTGCTGGGGCTAGCTGTGAATGTTTCATGTTGAAAATGTCCACCAGTATTAAAAAACTCAAAAATTACAGCAGAAAAACAACAGAGGGGAAACAAACAGGCACATAAATCTCAACAAAAGATTCCCCCCAGGCACTTCCAAGCCATTGAATGCAAATCAACTAATCAGCTGAAACATTCACAGCTAGCCCCAGCAGACAAAAGTCCTTTGTCTCACCCTGGTCATTCCACAGATATATAAACCCATTTTTCCTAGTTCCAACAGACCTCATTACCTCTGAGGATGCTTGCCATAGATGCAGGCGAAACGTCAGGAGAAAAATTGCCTCCAGAACATGGCCATATAGCCTGGAAAAACCTACAACAACCCATGGATTCCGGCCATGAAAGCCTTCGACAATACAGAGTTCCTTCTTATTTCTGGGTTTAGACCAGAGTGGGAATTGTGTGGCCCTCCAGATCTCATTGGAGACTGACTCCCAGCAGCCCAAATAAAGTTAGTCAGTGTTGAAAAATATTGGATTTGTGTCTCAACAACATTTGGAAAGCCACATAATCTCCATTCATGCCTTGCTGCTCAAGGTGCATTACTGAATTGTTTGCCCTAGGAAGAATTCTAAAGATACACAGTAGGAGAGAATGTTCCATCGAACAAAGTGTGATTTATTTAGAAATAAATATGTGCATAATTCTGCTGTTAAGTCTAAGTACCAAGGTTAGAAGGGAAATGACAAATCCATATGATACTTAGCTCTCTCTGTAAGTCTCTTGACCGCATCTATACTGAATATTGAGGACCATGTGGGGTTGGATCAGTCCACAGGCAGCCACAAAATAGATGTGGGCTGATCTAGATTGAACTGGGGATGCACTGAATGCAGTTATACCCTGGGTTAAAACAACTCAGGGGAAAAACTGTATCCTGAACCAGGATTTGGAGTTTTCCCTGAGTGATGACAATCCGTATAGTTGCAGCCAGTCCTGGGATTAGGTGGCCTGCATTATTAAACTGTGTAGAACTGCACTGTGCCTGGCTTGTTCCTGCTGTTGTCTGAAGAATTCCACTAGGCAAAATAACTAGTGCCAACAAAAGAATCTGGGAGAAGTAACTGGCGCCACAGGAGATGGAAAAAGAAAATGGAATGACCACAGGTAATCAAGCAGATTATGGCATAGAAAACCATTCTGTTGGGAGTTATTACTGGAAATGGCAATATCCTTTGATTAAATACTCTTTGATTTCCAATATTTTAACTGTACAGTTTGAATTCTTTGGTGAATTATATGTCAAGCAACCATAGGATCAGTTCTGAGCTGCATTTTCAGTAAAATAGACAGATAATGTACAATGAATATGAGACAGGCTGGCGGAGGAGTGAGAAAAAGGAACAACCTATATTATAACGACGTTTTAAGAATTTTCAGAAAATCTGGCACGACTTCCATAACCTTGCTAGAAATTTACCACACATCACTGGCTCTCTGCACCCTGCACTATATGGGTAAGATAAAAAATCAGCTCGTAATCTGTTTCACTGAGAAAGGGAATAACTAAAAGGGGAATTAGAACCCAAATTGAGTGGAGCAGAAGCAAGATACAAAGCTGAAAGGGACATACCATATATACTCGAGTATAAGCCGACCCAAATATAAGCCGAGGCACCTAATTTTAACACAAAAAAACTGGGAAAATGTATTGACTCGATTATAAGCCGAGGGTGGGAAATGCAGCAGCTAGTAGTAAATTTCAAAATAAAAATGGATACCAATAAAATTATATTAATTTAGGCATTATTAGGTGAAATGTTTTTGAATATGTACATAAAACTGTAATTCAAGATAAGACTGTCCAACTCTGATTAAATTATTCTAACCTTCTTCAATGTAAATATGCTTACATGTCCTCCAATAATAATAAATAAGTAAAATAATAATAATAATAGTGTGCTGTCACGTGTTCAAAAGCCTATAGCAGTTGGCTTTTGAACAGGACGTGCTCTTTGTGCCCAGCAGGAAGCCGGGGTGCCTCAAGTGAGAGTCCATAAGAATTTTCCTATACAGAGTCTTTAGAAGCTTTAAAGGTTTAACAAAGTCCTTTATTATTGCTTAAGTCTTCAACAAACAATCAAATACTTCTTAGATCTTCAACAAATTAAACAAATGCTTCAAGGCTTTGAATCAACTGGTGGGTACCTTGCTTGGAGAACTATTTCTTTCTTTAACAAGGAAAACCCCTTTTGGCTTCGCCTGGGCAATCTGTTTTCTAGGCTCTGCTGGTGTGGGCCCTACTCCCAGCTCCAATTGCTTCTGGTTACCTGAGTAGACCTACCAGCCAAGACCTTGTAGATTTTCCAGCTGGAGTCCTTTTGGATTTTCTCCACGAATGATGTGGATCTGTAGCTTTAACCTCAACAAGGGTTGTGCTGTAAAACTGTTTTCCTTAGAAGCTTTAGGGCTGTTTCCCCCAGATGTTGTGAGAAATGAAGCTTCTCTACAGGTGGGGAAAGCTCATGTCCTGTAACTGGGCTTCCAAATCTGAAAGACTGCCTGAAGTCTTTCTTTTCCCTCCCAGAGCCCTGGGGAAAGGGGCGAAACTAAGGAACATAATGATGATTGACAGGTCATTGGCCCTATAATTGAAGAGCAAGGGAAACCACCTTATTGCAAAATGCATGGAACCTTGGAATACATGCAAACACTCAATAGAAAGAAAATGAAATAGGAGCTCCTGGTACAGCCGTACCAGCACAAATAGAGTGAAATAATAAATGTAACAATAACAATAATAGAGTAAAATAATAAATGTAATAATAACAATAAAAATAATAAATGTAATAACAACAACAACAACAACAACAACAAAGTAAAATAATAAATAACATTGACTTGAGTATAAGCTGGGGGAGACTTTTTTCAGCCTAAAAAAAGGACTGAAAAACTAGGCTTATATTCAAGTATACACAGTACTTTAAAGGGTAGGAAAAAGATTAAAACCACACTTACACCTGAATATCTTGATATTCTTTTTATTTCTTTAAGAGTTTTAGAATCAGTTTTGAATAGGTAACAATTCTTTTAGAACACTATATCATTCCTTAGTTGTAAACAAATCAAGGAGCAAATTAGCAAAATTTTCTTTTGCCAAGTGACCTCATATGCAGGATAGTATTTCAGTCATAAGATTAAATTCCATTAGAAATTAATGTATAAATCCAAGGGAAGGGAGCAGGTTATTTCTGCATTTCTGTGAAAGACATTCCCTCTGCTCAGAGCAAAAGCCACCATTTGATTAACAACTGATTCACAGGTGGGCTAATAACAACATTCAATCATCAACTAAACAGTTTCCGCTCTATCTGAAGTAATGCTGCTGACATAAAAACTTTTTCAAAAAATTGCACATATGCAAATTGGCACCATGCATCTAAGGGTTATACAAGACATTAAAAAAAAGTCTCAGGAAAGTCTGAGTCAGACAAAAAATATCGCTGGAACTTGACTGAGGTCTTTAAGGGTTGCTCAAGAGTTATTTCCTGGTTCTTCTTCTATCCCATTCTTGTCCTTTAGGTTCAGTGGCCCTCAAAACTTGAAGGAAAGCTTCATGTGCAATGGAACATTCCAGCTTATTCTGGCTTCTAAAACGTGTTGATTAGCCCAGAATCAGAATTGTAATGTTTGGGTGAAAGCTGGATTTATCCACCCCCCCCCCCAAAAAAATTACTAAGGAGTTGTTTGAACACAGAAAGAGCCCATTAAATACAGTTAAATATTGTGTTAGACCCAGAATTGATGACATTATCAGTTCTTTTTGTGCAAAAGTGAATCCAAGGATTGAAGTTGGTTAGCAAAGCCTTGGTAGGGTTCTACCCAGGTAATGCAGATGCAAATATAACACCCATAATTTACACCAGAACGGAAAAAAATGCCAGAAAGGGAAGGATGGGCCTCAGGAATAATGTATACTACCTTAATCTTGCTCTGCTTGCCTTAATCTTCCATCTGGTTGACTATTTATAGCATTTAATCATCAAGTGAATCAGATGCCCCATGGAAAATTACAGGCAAGCAAGGCAAGATGGAGGTGGTATGTTCCTATCTGCCAAAGTACATGGTCCCTTAGTGTGACCCACCATAGGAAGCTCTATATTGTTGCACTTCCAAATGTCATGAGAATTTGAAACACACCATCAATGTAACAGATTCTTTGGTTCATTACAGCTGCTGGAGCACTGATGGAAACTCCCAGTAATTATAGATTCAAGATTATACCCTACCCACTGATAGGTTCTACTATAGATCAGGGAAGAAAAGAGCTGAAGTTGAGGAATATCACTTCAGGATATATATCTATATCTATATCTATCTATATATATAATAAAGAAGAGTGTTTGTATCGGACAGAGGAATTGTGGAG
>NW_026847660.1:65926450-65957310 GCF_025583915.1 Anolis sagrei ordinatus
TCCACCTCTCCTCAGATTCGAACCTGCGACCTGTCGGTCTTCAGTCCTGCCGGCACAGGGGTTTAACCCACTACGCCACTGGATATTGAATCTTATATTAATATACTATATTGTTAGCAGTAATTACACATATGAATTCATACAAAAAGCCCTACAAACTGAAATCCTTCTGTGCTAATTCACTGACAACAATATACTGTAGTTCTTCAAAGTTGTTACTATATACTGACTAGATTATTTATTCACAAAGAAGGTTAGAGGGTTTCCTCGTCTGAACCATTTATTCAGTGGAGCCTACGATTAAAGCTACATAGGTTTCTACACAAAGGAAAATACAATAACAATGACTTGACAACAATTGGAAATGAATTAATACATCATGATGAGCAACCTCACTTCACTAAACACTTTGGAGGGAGGGTGTCTGTCTTAATAGAAGGAAACATTGAATCATAGCTTTCATTCCAGCAAGATCTATTGACATCTTGATCTCTAACATTCACCCACGTGAAACTGTAATACATGGAAGAGCAGAAATTACAAATAAAGGGTAGGAAGAGGACAAAAAGAAACAAAACATAAAATGTAGAGCATGTTACTCTTCCGGAATGAACAAGACAAGAAGATATCAAAATGTATCAATTTAATGAAATAATAATTAAATTTATTTAGACATCAGTAATAGCTTCAGTAGCCATTGTACTAAACCGACAGGTTTCCAATACAGCCTTTCTTAGAGAGTGCTAATTCTGGGAATAGAATATTTTAAAAATCTGACCGATGGTCTTCCTCGCTATGGTACCTCTGATCTCTTCAACTGGAGGTGCTCAGCTTTAATCTTTGACAAGCAAAACGGGTACTCTACTGCTCAAATTTAGAACCTCACCTGGGTGCTATGTTCATCATTGTTGAAATCAGTTTCATTTAGATGCCATGTGTGCTGAATGTAACAACAGCCCCATCTACACTGACCATTTAGTGTAGTTTGAGGCTAGCTTCAAACTGAGGTAGCCAGACAACAAATTCCCACAAACGTGTGCAAAAGAAAGTCATTTTGTGTATTAGTGTCCTGTGGTTTCTGTAATCACCATCCAGGCTTCAAACTGATTCCAGAGTTCCCTAATGGAAGGCAGACTGTACACATGTAAGAATAAGTGAAAGAACTAGAGCAGCCTGAAGGAGAAAGCTGCCCTTAGATGAGGAGATCTGCATCAATATCATCAGCATTTATTTTTTTATTGATATAGCACCATCACTGTACAAGCAAAGGAACAACAAAATAGCTCCCTGCCCTCATGGAAACAGGCCTGTCTTTCAGTCCTACTACCATCACAGACATGGTTGGGGAGAACACAAGAGACGAACTTCTTAATGGCTGCTCCCAAGCCTGCAACAGAAAGCTAGGCTTGGTCCCTACTCTGCTTTCCTTCTGGGCAATCAAATATGTTTTTAAAATGGGGAATGTTTTCCTTTTTATCTTTATCTGTTATATTGTAAAGGCCATTTAACCATTTTTAATTCAATATTTTTCTCATATATATATATATATATATATATATATATATATTCTTTTTTACTGACACTAATTTTATTCTGTAATAAATTATATTATTAAGGAAATGAAAACTATCTAGCAAGGCTGAGGAGAATTCAAAATAGTCTAACCCCATGTGTACCTCCTCCTTCATCTTCAGATGTTACCCTTCTAGTTCATTCTGCTCCTAATTCATGTGCTGTTGCTGGCAGATGCTCCCAACACTCCTCTTCACGCCTCCTGCCATATGGCTGTGTAAGCCAGAAAAAGCCTAACCCACTTGCTCTTGCAAGCCACCCCCTCCCATTCCTCCCCCAAAACCACTGCTTGTAATATAGATTTCTATTAACTATTAAAATAATCCCCCTCACAGTGCTGTCAACTATCAGTTAACCTTTCCCTATCTTCACTATTCCATTATTCATTTTCATTGTAAACTCTTATGGATGTAGGACCACATCACATTTCTGTTCTTTAATGCACCTATTATTCAGCTTGCGCAAAATAAATATTCATTTGATATCAGGCAGCATGTATGCTGCAATTCCAGAGACATCCAGGAAAAATGCAGACTGTGTTACAAAGTTCCTGAGCATGTCATTTAAAAAGTAAATTTTGTCATTTTATTTTTGCATTCTTGCTACATTTCCACAAAGTGACACACTTTATATTTTAAAAAACAGAAAAATATTTTTTTAAAAACATATTGGCAACAATGAGATGGATTGGTAAGAAATCAGCAGTGCTTTATGGTTTTCTCCTACATGTCTACTCAGTGACATAAATATGAAACTGATTCTTCAGTCCCACTAGGGAGCCCCCGGTGGCGCAGTGGGTTAAAGCCCTGTGCTGGCAGGACTGAAGACCGACAGGTCGCAGGTTCAAATCCGGGGAGAGGCGGTTGAGCTCCCTCTATCAGCTCCAGCTCCTCATGCGGGGACATGAGAGAAGCCTCCCACAAGGATGATAAAACATCAAAAATCATCCGGGCGTCCCCTGGGCAACGTCCTTGCAGACGGCCAATTCTCTCACAACAGAATGCTCCCGACAAAAAAAAAAATCCCACTAGAATTTAAGTCAAGAATAGCTAACTCAAATCCAGATGTCCTCCAACTAAAGCCCACAGGCCAGATGGAGCCTTCCAAGGTCATTTATCCAGCCCCCATCCTAAACTTTAGACTTAGGGTCATCCTAAGTCTGAAACGACTTGAAAGTACACAACAATCCAAACTAACTTGACTATCTCATCGGCCAAAAGCAAGCTCACACTTCCCATTGAAATACTGGTTAGTTAATGTTGGTTAAAATTGTTCTTCGTTTTATATATTTTACTGTTATTTCATGTTTGGCACTACCAATATGATATGGGCAGTGTGCATAGGAATCCGATCATTTTTTTCACACTATCGTCCAGCGCCCTAACAATTTAGGGACCATGAGCTGGTCCTCTGTTTCAAAGGTTTGAGGACCCCTGCTCTAATCTCATTTCTTTCAATAGGCCAAAATTGTACAGGGGACCTTAAAACTGTAAAGGCACCAGATCTCATTTGTTCTGAGAAACTAAGCAGGTCAGTCCTAGTTAGTACTTGGATGGGAGACCATCAAGGAATACCAGGTTCTATAGGAACTGGCCAAACCACCTATGAGTATCCCTTGCCTAAGGAGTCATGGGACTTTCACAATTTCCTCTTCAGCTCACCCACTGTGCAAAAAGTCACAGGTTAATTGTAATTTTAAAAAACTGAACGAAACAACAGATCGTCCACAGTGTTTCCATGGCCAAGCAAAATTTGGAACGCTAGTCTCCAGAGTCATATGTCAATGCTCAAACCACTACACTATATTGGCCTTAATACGTTGTTGTTGTTGTTGTTGTTATTGTTATTTGAAACACAACAAGATGAGTCCACAGCAGACACTCTGCTGGCAGTTGTATTGGATCCCAATGTCGGACTCTTCCCAAGTGTCTAGGACTGTGTGATATCAGCGAATAATGCATGCAGATCCCAGTAAGGTGGCCTTCTGCAGCTGGCAGATGGCAATTTTGTCAGTACCGATTGTGTTTAAGTGCAGGCCAAGGTCTTTAGGAACTGCACCCAGTATGTCGATCATCACTGGGACCACCCTGACTGGCTTGTGCCAGAATCTTTGTAGTTCGAGCTTTAAATCCTCATATTGTGTCAGCTTTTCCAGTTGTTTCTCTTCAATCCTGCTGTCACTTGGGATTGCAACATTGATGATCCATACTTTGTTTTTTAACACGATTGTGAGGTCAGGAGTATTGTGCTCCAAAACTCTGTCTGTTTGAATTCAGAAGTCCCAGAGTAGCTTGACGTGTCCATTCTCTATAACTTTTTCCGGCTTGTGATCCCACCAGTTCTTTGTTGCAGGCAGATGATATTTGTGGCACAAGTTACAATGAATCATCTGAGCAACGGTGTTATGCCCCTGCTTGTAGTCTGTCTGTGCAATCTTCTGGCAGCAGCTGAGGATGTGATCTATTGTTTCATCTGCTTCCTTGCAGAGTCAATATTTGGGGTCTGTTGTCGACTTTTCAATTCTAGCTTTGATGGCATTTCTTCTCCTCCTCCTCCTCCTCCTCCTCCTCCTCCTCCTCCTCCTCCTCCTCCTCCTCCTTCTATCATGGCCATAGTTGAGAATGCAAAATTAAAGCTATTTAATTTGAATATAAGTTTAAATTTCTTTAATATTATTTCATGTACATCCAACCCCTGTATTATGAAAACAAAGAAGCTTGCCTTGATTAAGCATCCACTGAGCTGCTGAAAGGCACTTCACAGATTCACATGGAACAAGACATTATGAGAGCACTCTTGCTTGCTGGCAAAGCAGCTACCTCCAATGTACTGAATAATGGCTTTTTAAAAGAGCCTTGAATGCCAATATGATCTTTTAAAGGAGAATTAAACAGGGAATGTTAATTCTGTATTAATTTTTACTTAGCTCAAATAATATAATCATCCATCATGCTATCTTGGTTTTTGCCATCATCTGACAGCGTAGTGTAAAGTTAAAATCTATGGGTTGTGAAAATTTTATGTTGCCATGGAAACTAACATGGGTTGTCATGGAAATTACTATGTCCAATTTAGCACTGCATCTTCACCACAGGATGTAGTCAGGAAGAAATGGCTCCTTGATGAAGCATTAGCATTTGTAGTGGAGCTGTTTCTGACCTAGATGGGTATCCGGGGAAATATACCTGTTCCATCTACATGGCCATGTGTGTAGATCAAGCAAGAGTTTACCTGACCATATGTTCCCACCATGGAATCTGGTGTCAAAAGAAGCTTTTTTAAATGGGCATATAGCATAACAGATATTATAAAGACTTTACAAGGCACACTATTTATTCAGGTAGGTAACATGCCATCTTTCCTAAGGTCCGAAATATAGCAGTTCTCATTAAACACAATCCCAATAATGTGTGAAGAAGTATGTGTAATTTAAATCATAACAGGCATGTGCAGAAAGAGTGGCTGCTTTACTTTCTCTTCAATGAAGGTCCTTTTGTCATATCCATTTGAAGGGAAATAATGAGGAATGAAGGGGGAGGAATATGTTGTGAGGAGCAAGGCATTAAGTAGGAGAAGAATACAGCAGAACAATCCTTTTCTGATTTCATTAGCTCTTGTCTTCCCTTTACATGTGATGGAATAACTATTTCCTTAAAGACACTAACCTGTCATTCTCACATAATGTTTGGATTGAAGAATGGGAAAGGTTAAATACAATAAAAGTTTCAGTAATTTCGGCTGTTGCATCTTAAATCCGTGTTTTACAATAAAAAGGTTGAGTGGTTTCAACACTGTGTAAAAAAGCATTCACAACCTCTGAGGATGCTTGCCATAGATGCAGGCCAAATGCCTGGAGAGAATGCTTCTAGAACATGGCCATATAGCCCAAAAAACCTACAACAACCCAATGATAATATTTCTTTAACATAATAGTTATATCAAATATAATAAAAACTCAAAGTGGAAATGTAATTAGCAACTACACATAACATGTGCATATAATTTTTTTAATGGTTTTTGAACAAGGGCATCCTTCTGACCAGTACCGGATTCTGAGCTCTTTAGCCATGGGAGCAGTGGAAGCGAACTGCGTACTGTGCAATCAACTCAAACCCAGTTTGTCCCTGCTGGATAGTCACCCTTTATCTGGCCTGTCATCTCTATCACCATAGTAGCCAATCAGACCTCTAGAGATATCTTAGCTATCGCTAGGCCCCTCTGCTAATGTTACCAAATATGTCCAGTAGCAGTCAGGAACTCTCCAGAACTCCATGGGTGACAGTCACTGTGACAATACGACCTGATCTTTTCCTTTTAGGCTGCAAAGTCAGAGAAGAGATGATGGCACCAGGCTATGTGGACAGTGGACCGGTTCAAATTAGAACCAATCCAGCTATCCACACTAATCCTGGAGTGTGGGGCTGTTTTAGAGTTTCACTGACTTCTACTAAGGTGCATCTGGACATCCAGGAGTGACTTCTGATCAGTGCTGGAACATGGGGTCAGTGTAGACAAGCTCTGGCACATGAATAATACTAAGAAAATCCCACATAACATATAGGTATTGAATTATAAACAGATGTTTATAAACAGATGCTGGGTGTTTTTAAACATCCAGCAAAAGGAAGTGAACAAGTAGTGTAGGTCTTGGGAAAATACTTCTTTTGAGCCTACAACTTTCACACTCTCTCAACCAGTCTGGTTATTGGTTATTTTGGTCAAGGGCCCTGTACACTTCAGAACAGATTTTTTCCAACATCTAGCAGGCTTATACAATTCAATTTATAAGAAATAAGATGTTGTTACAAAGCATTGGCGCTGTGCTAATAGCTGAGCAATAAATTGTAGAGTCTTAGACCAGGTTCAAATATTTACAAGACTTGTGGTCCAATTGAAATCACAGAGGAGTCAAGTTTTGGGAAAGCTGTAGACAAATCTGTTGTCAAATATAGTTGGAGATACAGTCCAAAAATAATATATTTGGGTTCTTAACCCTGTGCCTGTACCATGTACATAAGATCAGACATGACATAAACATCTAATCTAGAAGAAGCTTGTGTGCATGAAATCCACATTTGAACAAGTTAGATTATTGGTGAATGGACTGGTGCTGGTGATGTTGTGGGTGGGATTTGGTGGGATGTTTAGCTTTTAAATGTAATTTTAATTGTATTTTAACTTTTGTATTGATGACAGTAATATTTAATTGTTTTTTATTTTTGTATACATAGGTATATGCATTTGCTTTGTTTTTAAATTACATTGTGTTGTGTCATTATAAATAAAATGTCCAGAATTACGTTTTTAAAAAGCAGGTCACATCAATTTGACCACCATGCTTATGAGGGCTACAAACACGATCTGAATCACATACTGCATAAAATGAGAAGAGGAGGAAAAGGGCATGTTCTCATCAATCCACTAGCCCAGAGTTTAAACAATAACTAACAGTTCAACAGCCAACAGTCCAACGAATAACTAAAAGTTCAATAGCCATCAGAATGAACCAACATTTATTGCCAATATGACCAATGTTAGGCTAAGCGTGAAAGGTGTTGAGGCTAGGTCATGTTGTAACTGGATGTGATCCAATACATTTTAGGTCATGCTTTAAAATCCAATTTGATCGTGCTACTTAAAACTACTTTAACATCTACAGCCCTAGATTTAGAAAAACCCTAATCATCCAAAGCTTATATATTTAATCTTTCACAGTCTTTCATCTTTTTGCTAGAATTGCTTAGAAATCCTTTGAAGATCGGGATGATTATCTTCCTTCACCCCTTATCAAAGTAGACCAACTTTTTGCAATAACAAATTTCTCACAAAGGAAGAGTCTGAATTCTCCTTAGAAACAAAGAGTGCTTCCAGACAGCAGAGATCTGCGTTGGCATATATTTCTGTCCCTACTCCTATCCAGAAACACCAGGCTTTCCCGGGGGGGGGGGGGGGGGGGGGGTGGCTACATGCCATCCTTAAACTAATTGGGATAATAATAGTAATTATAATTATAATTATATTTCTTATCTACCTCTCCTCAACGGTTCGAGGCGGGTAACAACATTGCTGAAACACACACTCAAAACACACAATCATTGAAAAACACTCTGTAAAATACACATATTAAAACATATTTCCATACAATACATACACACAAAACAAAAATTAGACATAGAAGTTAAGTTTAAAAGTTGTCATTAAAACTGTCTGGGTTGGTCAGCTGGAAGAGAAAGGTCTTCACTTGTGTCCTGAATTCCGACAGCTGATCTAACTGTCGGAGCTCTATCGGGAAGTCGTTCCACAGTCCTGGGGCGGTCAATGAAACGGTCCTCTGGGTGGCAGTTGCCAGTCATGTTCTGACAGGCTGGAGCAGACACCCCCCAGAGGACCTCAGTGTCTGGGACAAATTGTATGGGAGATTCTTTAGGAAATCTGGACCTGAACCGCAAGGGCTTTAAAGGTCTAAACCAGCACTTTGTATTTTCCCCAGAAACTAATTGTCAACCAGTAGAGTGACTTTAATCTAAGTATAATATGCTCACTCCAAGGTGAGCATATGTGACCAATTTGGCTGCTGCATTTTGAACTAATTGGAGTTTCCCAACTGGGTACAGAGGTAGCCCTATGAAAAACACATTGCAGTAGTCCAACCTTGAGGTTACCAGCACATGCACAACCATCTTGAGGTCCTCTGAATCTTGGAAGGGATGCAGCTGGTGTATCAACCAAAGCTGATAGTAAGAATTCCTGACCATTGCATCAACCTGGGATGACATCTGGAGAGATGGAACAGTCTTTCAGGGGGAATGTAACCCCATCCAGAATTGGTTGACATACCACCATCCCCATATTAGGGCCCTTGATGGCAAGCATCTCTATTTTGTCTGTATTCAGTTTACAGTTGTTTTTGCTCATCCAGCCCATTACCTCCTCCAAGCATTCATTCAGAGGAGGCATCCTATTCTTAACTGAGGCTGTTTTTGAAGGCATGGAGAAATATATTTGGGTGTCATCAGCATATTGTGGAGCCCCCGGTGGCACAGTGGGTTAAACCCTTGTGCCAGCAGGACTGAAGACCGACAGGTCGCAGGTTCGAATCCGCAGAGAATGTGGATGAGCTCCCTCTATCAGCTCCAGCTCCTCATGCAGAGACATGAGAGAAGCCTCCCACAAGGATGGTAAAAATATCAAAAATAACATCCGGGCATCCCCTGGGCAACGTCCTTGCAGAAGGCCAATTCTCTCACACCAGAAGCAACTTGCAGTTTTTTAAGTCACTCCTGACACAACCAAAAAATCAGCATACTGACAACATCTTGCCCCATGTCTATGGATGATCTCTCCCAGCGACTTCATGTAAATACTAAAGAGCATTAGGGACAGAATGGCACCTTGTGGGATGCCACACAGCAGCTCCTTTTTAGAGGAGCAGCTATCCCCAAGCACCATGATCTGGAAACCACTTGTGAGGTATGACCAGAACTACTGCAGCACAGTGTTTCCGATTCCAAGCCACTCCAGACATTCCTGAAGGATTCCATGGTTAATGGTATCAAAGGCCACTAACACTGTTGGTGTTAAGATAGAGATAATCCACTAAGGTGACCATAGCAGCCTCAACTCCGTATTCTGATCTGAAACCAGTTTGAATTAGTCTGAATCAGATCGGCTCCATCTCTCCTTTCCTTCAAGAAAAAGCTCAAGACATGGTTTTGGGACCAGGCATTTGGGTAACAGGCCTAACAGCAGTTGCAATGTTATATTTTAATTGATAATGCACAGGCTTTGGATTGGGTCTCTCAATTGAACTTGGATGCAGTTATATTATTATTGTGATAATAATGTTTTAAATGTTTTAAATGGCTATTTTATTAATTAATGTTTTCATTAATGTTGAATCTGTGTTATTTTGTTATGGTGTGTGTGTTGGCATCGAATTGCTGCCGATTTTAAGCCTCCCTGAGTCTCCCCTCGGGGGTTGAGAAGGACAGGGTACAAATGTTTGAAATAAATAAAATTAAAAATAGTCAAGGAAGTGTATGTCATCCAAGACTGTTTAGAGTTGGAGGACAACTGCCTTCTCAATCACCTTACCCAAAAAAGCAAGGTTAAACACTGGTCTGTAATTATTAAGGTAGAGGGGATCCAGGGAGGGCTTAAGAGGTGGTCCAACTATAGTTTCTTTCTCCTGGAATCTTAAAGTATCAATTAACCTTCGAAGATAAACCATTTTAATAGGTCCTCCACCCCTGCAGGGGTAGGTTGTAGCTATGATACTAGCCCTGACCAGAAAGTGATCTGTCCATGACAACTCGGAAGTATTGATCACCTCCACCCACAAATCTGTATGTTCTGAGGTGACAATTGCATCAAGGATATGACCTGCCGAATGTGTTGTTCCTGAAACCAACAGGGATAGGCCCATGTTTGTCATGGATACCATGAACTCCCGAGCTGCACCTGACAAACTGGTCTTCAGTGGTATGATAAAGTCACCCAGAAGCAAAAGTTTGGGTGAATGTAACAACACCTCTGAGACCAATTCCGTGACCTCGGCCAGGGTGTCTGTTAGGCAGTGGGGTGGACAGTACACTAACACAATCTCCAGTCTATCCTTGGTTTTCGGACTCAGGTACACCTGCTCAATGTAATTTGCAGGTTAAAAATGTCCTGATTGTGAGAGTTGTTTATCAGTGGACTATTCTAAATCCAATTGTGTTGGGAGACTTCTTTACTGGGGTTTTTTTTAACTGATGCTAGAAGGCCACCTGTTGGAAATGCTCTGATTGTACCTTCCTGCATGGCAGGGGCTTGGATTGAATGGTACTTGTGGTCTGCTCAAACTCTTTACAGAATTTAAAGATTCTGTCAAAGATGCAATGGCCACGAGTCTGCAAGAACTGTAGTTGTCGTTGCTGGGATTTATAGTTAACCTACAATCAAAGAGCATTCTGAACTCCACCAACGATGGAATTGAAGCAAACTTGGCACACAGGACTCCTATGACCAACAGAAAACACTAGAAGGGTTTGGTGGGCATTGATCTTGAGTTTTAGGGTTGTAGTTCACCTACATCCAGAGAGCACTGTGGACTCAAACAATGATGGATCAGGACCAAACTTGGCACAAGCACTCAATATGCCCAAATATGAACATAGATGGCGTTTGGGGGAAATAGACTTTGACATTTGGGAGTTGTAGTCACTGGAATTCACAGTTCACCTGCAATCAAAGAGCATTCTGAACCCCACGAAGGACAGAATAGGGGCAAACTTCACACACAGAACTCCTATGACCAACAGAAACTACTTAAGGCCATCCAATCAAACTCCCTTCATCAGGGCAAGAAAACGTAATCAAAGTCCTGACAAACAGCCATCCAGCCATCGAGATAGATAGATAGATAGATAGATAGATAGATAGATAGATAGATATGATTCACACACACAGATATAGTATCATAGATTTGAAAGGGACCCTTAAAGAAGGACAATGATATGTTGCATGTTCCAGGGTGGGCAAACCAGACATTCTCCACATCAACACTGACAAAGAAACACCAAACAATACTGTTTACCCACAAGAATAAAGAAATTACATATATTAGAAACCAACACTTTCTCATTACTTTATTTTCCAGATCAACAGACATGGCCACAGCAACGCGTGGCAGGGGACAGCTAGTTTCATTATAAATTTGGTTTTGTTTGGATCTTGCAACAACATCTCTCCTTCTTCTACCAAAGAAACTTTCTGAAAAGAAAAATCTTGAAAGATAAAAGTCTGTTTTTGTTAAGATAAAAACATTTTTTTATAAAAAGGGAGCTGAGAAAGAACAGTGTTTGACACTTGCCAGGAAGTGGAAAGAGCAAATTCTTAAAGCATGTCTATTGGGAAATGTGAGCGATCGCAGTGAATCTTCAAAGTACTATAAAAAGGCAGAAGCTGAACAACAACACTCTCATGTTCATGCACAGAGTCTAGGAGGGAAAGAAGCAAGCCAAGACTTCTTTGTAAAAGCATATAAAAGGTGCATTCCTTACAATCAAATACATGTTCTAATGGATGAAACAGGGACAGCAGAAAAAGAAAAAAAAACCTACAGGTTATTGTAATATAAGAAGAGAGCAGGTAGAAGAAAGCGAACAAACAGGAAAGGAGACTCCATCTGAAGATTAGGAAGAACTTCCTGACTGTGAGAGCTGTTCAGTAGTGGGACTCTCTGCCCTGGAGTGTGGTGGAGGCTCCTTCTTTGGAAGCTGTTAAACAGAGGCTGGATGGCCATCTGTCAGGGGTGCTTTGAATGCAATATTCCTGCTTCTTGGCAGGGGGTTTGACCGGATGGCCCATGAGGTCTCTTCCAACTCTATGATTCTATGAACACTGAAAACTGAGGGCCCTTTTATACAGGCCCTATATCCCAGGATTTGATCCCAGGTTTTCTGTTTAAGTGCAGACTCATATAATCCAGTTTAAGCAG
This sequence comes from Anolis sagrei ordinatus, assembly GCF_025583915.1. Classification (NCBI taxonomy): domain Eukaryota; kingdom Metazoa; phylum Chordata; class Lepidosauria; order Squamata; family Anolidae; genus Anolis; species Anolis sagrei. The sequence goes on from NW_026847660.1 coordinate 65,938,503, forward strand.
AAAACCTGGGATCAGATCCTGGGATATAGAACCTGTCTGGAAGGGCCCTATGAGAGTATACGCATCAAATATTGCTAACTGTAACAAATACACAGAGAGGAACAGTTTTAAAAACTGGGGAAACTGGGGAAAATAATATATTTTCTTAAAGACAGACATACATGTTTCTCTCCCATGTTTCTATCTGCATAAAGCCATTCAATTTTGTCTTTTATAAGCATCTGCATACAAACTATTAAATGTATCTTTTATTATTGAAAATATTTTAATAAGCCCTTTACTACAAGAATAAATGAACAACTTCTATGGAAACTACATTGTAAATTGCCATGACTCACAATTTCAACTGACTGAACAATGTCAATGGTTGTTCACAATAGCATAATAAAAATGACTTGCAAGGGTAAGTAGGAAATGAACCTTTGCATGTTAAAAAGATCTGTTCAGAGATCAAAGGAAAGATGGGTGTTTTAAAAGGCTTTACTAAAGTAAAGAGAGCTATCATCACTTTCCTTCTCATGGTAATGAATTCTGGCTTACATTTCCAAGGGAATAGAGAAGTCCAAATAGCAAATTTCTTTCTTGATTAAGTTCATTTTGAACACCACCTTGTAGACAGCTAGTCTTTTCTTCATGACATCAGTAAAGGTAGATAATTAAATGGGGGCAATAATATTTTCATATAAAATCAATTTACAGCAAAGAGTATAAAAACACAATGAGGTGTACTCCATATCTGATGAATGTTAAGATAGTGACAATATGACAGAATATTAAAATAGCTAGAATATGACAGAGTAACGAACACTCATACTGTACACGCCACAGCTGGATATATAACTAATAAAATGTCAGGAGCAAGATTCTAAACAAAAATAATGTCTTGCTGCCAATACATGTGTGTGTGTGAATACATATATACTTAGTATCATACGTATTTTACAGCCACTCAAGCCCGTAGCCAGGATTTTTATTCGGGGGATGCTGAGTTTGATTGGGGGGGGGGGGGGCTGAGCATCTACACTAGCAAACCTTTTGTATTGTTGTCCCAATACCCCCATGCATATGGGATATATTGAGCATGGTGATCAGATCATGATATTAATAAACATAACAGTTTAAATAATGTAAGGCCTTCTTGAGGACCACCCTGAGAATTTCGGCTACATGCCTGCGAGCCACTGTAAAATGCATTTTTTTATGTTTTACTCCTGATAGCAAGGCATTAGTATCCCAATGTACAGTACACTGTAGGAGCCCAACCTCTTTAGATCTTCCAGTTTTAGGAAGGAGCGCAATTGGACTCAGATCTATGCAATGTATTATCCAATATACTGTATATACATAACACTGTGTTATCCTCTCAGGAACCCATGGTGGCGCAGTGGGTTAAACTGCTGAGCTGCTGAACTTGTTGACCAAAAAGTCATAGGTTCTAATCCAGGGAGCGGCATGAGTTCCCGCTGTTAGCCCCAGCTTCTGTCAACCAGCTTCTGCCAACCTTGAAAACATGCAAATGTGAGTAGATCAATAGGTACCACTCTGGCAGGAAGGTAACAGCACTCCAGGCTTAGAAATGGAAATGAGCACCACCCCTCAGAGTCGCACACAACTGGACTTAATGTCAGGGGAAAACCTTTACCCTAACCTTTACCAATCCTTCACACTACCAATAAGGTTTTCAACTGAGTATCATAACAAAAACAGATATTGTAGGAAAGAAATAAATACTTTTGGAGTCCACACTGCCATATAATTCAGTTTAATGTGGATTTTACACAGCTGTGTGGAAGGGGCCTAAGCGACAGCTATATTAGAGGAAAGGGCTCATGTTGTGAGATTATAGCTCCTGTGCCAGTTTAAAAATAGCTGGAAGGTCTGTTCAGGTGATAGTGAAAACACAGCAAGTGAACTCTGTCCGGGAAAGATGTGCTACTGAAAGAAGTGGAGGAAAAAATGCTAAAAAGTCAAGAGAAATATTTTTGTCAAGTTTTTAGCTGTACGCAAACCAGATATCCTGCAGACTCCTCACTGACCATCTACTTTGATAAGCAAGCCTGACTCATGGATTCTATCAGCAGGAGGTTCCATTCTCTGATAACTTGATTACTTCTAAGGCTCCTTCTACACAGCTGTGTAAAATCCACATAGAATTGGATTACACGGCAGATAATCCAGTTCTAAGACGATATTGTGGGTTATCTGCCTTGATATTCTGGGTTATATGACTGTGTGGAAGGGCCCTAGGTTTTTGCTAGCATAGCCAAAGGGGAGGAATAGGAAGATCTGTTCTCTAAAAACAAATAAAGGTACTAACTTGCCTTTCTCTATTCTAATCCTACCAAAAATGGTGGCTCTAATTGCTCCCCTTGCAGAGGTACTTTTGTATATAGCTACAAACGATCACTATATTATGAACTCCAGAGTGTTTTTTCAATTGAGGTACTGATTTCCTTCAGTTGGGAGTCTTACAATCTTGAAATTATATGCCACTATTAAAATATTGTCAAAAGAATATACTGCCTTGGAAAGTGGTGGCATCTTCTTCCCTGGAGGGTTTTTTTTTTAGTAGAGACTGGATGGCCATCTGTTGGGGATGCTTTGTATGTTTCGGCATGGCCGGAGTTTGGACTGGATGGCCCTTGTGGTCTCTTCTAATACTATGACTCTATTATACCTGTCCTTATGATTAAATACAGTCTTGTAATTCACATATACTCAAAGCAATTCAGGTTAAAATCCTACCTCATATAGCATCATAAAACTGTAATAAATTATTCAGACTCTTATTATCATACACATTCCTTGGCTCTAACTAATATAAAAGCATTTTTTTCTAACTCGGTATTTTACAAGACATAGACATATAACGAAGAAAAAGAAGAGTGAACATAAGGTTTTATAGACTGGGTGTACTTCCGGACTGCAACTTCCAGAATCCTACAGTCATCAGAGAAAATTCTGTGTCTAGAACTCAATCCTCCATAACCAAAATCTAAGAATTTAGCCCAAATTCAAAATAGGACAAAATTCAGCATTATCTTTACTGTTACCAATATTAATCGCCACTGTCAACAGGCTGAAGTATGTGGAAAACATTACAAAAAGATCAGAGTAATACAGTAGCAGTAAGAAATCAGAACTCACAAAAAGACCAATAAAACATGTTTAATACAAACCACAGAGTAATAAAGATACACTTTAAAAAAACCTCTCTCTACAAATCTTTGTTTTTGCACACACAGCATGAGAGAGAAGCAACAGCAGAAATGTTTCAAAACAGCAACTTTTAGATTGCTTTCTGGGGTATGTTCAGAATTCACATGGTGATTCCATCAACACAATGTTTTTGTTCTCTTTCATTCCTCACGATGATACCAGGCATACTATACAAGTTTAACTTGAATTCTGAAGGCTTGTCTACACAGGGTTAAAAGTTTGCAATAACTTTTGGAAATCCTGCCTCTCTCTCTCACCTGCAGTGTGTGTGTGTGTGTGGGGGGGGGGGACAGGGACTCAAGAGCACCCCTCGGGGATTCGCACTATACACAAATGCGTATCTTGCCTATTGCTTCAGCTGCCCCTGTGCACAAGATATGTATGTATTTGTATATATTAGGATTCCATCCTCTTCCCAAATGCAGTGTAACCCATACTAGTCAACAAATGAAGCTGTGGGGTGCATTCGGTTGTAAATGGATATATTTTCAGAAGGTGAAATAGGATGTGGAAGAATGGTGTTGAAACAAAGGTGTGCAACTTTAGGATGCTACGTCTCTGAGTCCCTCTCAGTATGGGCCACAGTGAGCAACATATTTTATCTGCTTCCTCACTGACAATGGAGCAGCTCTGTTCAGAGACTACAAGCCACATCATCAAGTGCATGGAGTGCCTCAACTGGCAGATTTTATATATATGTTTAGTTCAAACATTATACCCAGTGCAATGAGAGGGAAATGATATACAAAAAGTGCACATGTTAATCATTACCTTAATGGTGGTAATTAAAAACTAGTAGTTGTGTGGCAGTGCAAGTATTTTTGCAAAGATGAGCTGATTAACACACTGAATATGAAGAAAGGGGAAACAGGATAAAGATACTTTAAAGAAAATATTTTTGAAATAGATTTCTTCCATCTGTATTTCTGAAAGCAACTACACCTGCACAATTCTAGTTGTTTGCTGTTATTTGCTCCCATTGTAGTCTGTATTTTTCTGTAAATTTGATTAAAGCATGACACTGTATTTCAGGACTTCCTGTGGTATTTCATAGATATGTATGTTTTACCATGGTTTATAAATCATGACAGAATTAGCTTCCATATGCCCTAGAGAGTGATTCTCAACCTACAGCTCCCAGAAATCCCTGCCAGTTTACCAGCTATTAGGATTTCTGGGAGTTAAAGGCCAAAACATCTGGGGACCCACAGGTCACTGCCCTTGAGGTTTCAGGGAGCATTTTGATTACAGAGAATTAGAATAATTGAGCTGTTAAAAGTGTAACTCTTTTTCTAATGTCTCTCACTTTATCAGACATTTTTATCTTTTATGAGTTATGTGATCTCATCATATGTCCAAATTGCACAGCCTCAGTTTGGACTTCTACTGGGGATTCAGATTTGATTTGCCTCAGACCCTTTTAGAACTGTCCTCTAGAACAGCTTTTCAAATGAGTTGACCATCTTGTCAACTTTCTTCACTGTCTAGTGTCACAACAATACATAGAAATTGGAAAAACTCTGCAATATATTATTCTGACTTTGGTGTATAACAATAATAGTATTTCCTTGACTTTCATTGTTCCTAAAACATGCAAAAATATAGTATTACTAAAAATGAAAATACCTCATTCTTTACTTCCTGAGACATATTCAGCAAGTATTTTCAACCTTTATCAATTTACATCCACACACCCAAACCAGAACTAGTTATTTTAGAATCCAGTGAAATTCCGAGGGATACTATATTTTAGGCAAAATAATTGGAATTGCTCTGGTATATTTGTCCAAAAATATACGATATGTTTTTCAGTTTTATCATATTAATAGACTCTGTAAATACTACATCTAATTTTAAGGAAAAATAATAATCTGTTTCCCATTGTGTGGGACATAAAGAAAATTCTGTGACCTAGAAATTGCTGCATTTATAATGAACCATGCTGCAGATAACTGTGACACTTTGCAATTACCCACTTTTTTCATTTTTCAAAGCTATTAGAGAATGATATATCATCTTTGAAAAAACTCTCAAAGCGAAATCTTAGAGGTTCCTTAGAAACAGGAAGTCTAAATAGTACCAAAATGTAGCACTGTGCCGTCTTGGACACAAAAACCATCCTGCTTTCATTTCCAGGTTGTAAAAGAACTAAGGCCTGAAATTTTTTTGTAAATGAAGGCTCCAGCAGGCCTTAATGATGAATTCATCATCTTACATTGTATATTCTTCACATGACACAATAAGTTTTAGCAGTTCAGAGTTATCCATGTTGCACAGCATGAAATAGCAAGAAATGTTTTACATCTGAGTTAGCAGCAAGACAGGCCAAAAGGATATTTGAGGACACAACACTGGCAATAAATTCCATCTTTCTATTCCCCTTTTCTCCTTTTTCTGCTGTCAGTTTGCCTGTGACTGGTTAAAGTTAAAATCTAAAAGTGTTAGGAAAGAAAACAGAACTTTTGCTGGGTATTGAAAGAAGACTGGTTGGAATTACTCAATTCAAGAAGCAACACATGACTGAGCACAAAAAAAGCCCTCAGAAAACAGTGTGATCTACACTGACCACTAAGGTCAATGTGAGGGTGGATCAGTCCCTTGGTAGCTAAATGCTACATGGAGATGACCTGGCTTAACCCAAGGGAAGGCTGCCTTGACACAGTCTTATCACAGGTTAAGCATACCTTGCCATTGGTTATGGTGGTTAAGGCTGCTAGAAATGGCAAATCAACACTATCTAGAAGGCAGCAAGATTCCTACCCCTACTTTAAAAAGCAGTATACAATTGGGCAAAAAATACATCATCTTGCAGATGTGCTGATGTAGCAACATTTAGGCCATATATCACCCTATGTGAGAGTAGTTTCTTTAAAAATACACAAATTACAGTTGATTGCATTGATTGCATCATAGAAATAAAAATAAAACAAAAAATGGAAGACTAACAAGATTAGGATTAGCTGAAACCATGAAAGATAGGTTTGTCAGTGGGTAATTGCCATAACACAAGTAAAATGTTATCTCCATTCTCAACCAATGAGCTATTACACTCTAATCAACATATTTTAGGGCCAGAGGTGCACCTAAAAAGTCATAGAGTCCATGAAGGTTTATGATGAAATAAACTGATTAATGTTTAAGTGCCACAAATCTCCTATTTACACGGCCAACAGATTAATATTGTTGCCTCTCTAAAAAATTCATTTTAAAAGTTGTAGTGCTCACTGTTTAATGTTGAAAGATAGCAATTATACTACTGATATTTTCTACCTCAATCTTCTCAAAGCATTTAGGTGGTCACAGGGACAAAAATATTTGATTTGGAAAGGCATTATATCCTTCTGAGGTTGGTCATTTACCGGGGGGGGGGGGGTGTTCCAGATGTGTGCAAAGAGCATACTAGATCTCATTCACATATTGGTTAATTCTGTTTCATTTTGCTTTTAGGTTTAATGCCAGTTGTATCTATACATGTTAAAATCTCCTTGATTGTTATCTGATTTTATTTTGTATTTTGTTGATATTTACATTTGCAACCTAGAGGCATTCACTAATATCATAAATAAATAGCAATGCATCATACCTAATGCCTAAAATCCTGTGGGGATTTAGCTGTATCAACAATACAACCCCATTCTTGGTTTCCCTTGCCACTGTGACTAAGTAAATATGTACTATTGCTGACTCATCATGCTGACTCTCCACTGATGGAGTGACACTCAATTTGTCTGATTAAACTTTCCGAAATAGCAACACACTATATGCCATTTGTGATTCCCAGATCCAGGCAGCACACATCGTAACTGGTGTCAAAACTACTGCCTCTGATGAATTGTCCTTTGGCAGTACGAAAGAATGGATGTTTCTAGAAGAGACACCTAGAACGTCTGTTTCAACCTTCTGACAGCAATCGTCACATGGAAAAAGCTTCTGATGCATATCACACATTATAGATGGATCATTCACATCTCTATGAAAGAATCTGCCAAAAGAGTGATACAGTTGGAAGAGACCACAAAGATTATCCAGTGCAATCCCTGCCATGCAGGAAGACACAATCAAAATACCAGAAGCCAAGAGGGAAGCACATGCTATAAGCTGAAAGTTCCTATCCTGTTGTGGCAGACAAAAAGGAATTGGGGATTTGGCACCTAGTATATATACTGGCTGGGAGAGTGTTACCTTGTCCTAAACTATAAGGAGGAACACAACTATGGGTCCTTATTTATTTATTATTTTATTAATTTACTGTATTTGTATACCGCCTTTCTCAGCTAATTGGCGACTCAAGGCGGTTTCCAACAAATCAGTATACATAAAACATAATAGATAAAAAACATTAAACAGTATAAAACATCACAAAAGCAATAAAAGCAACATCATCATTGTCTCATTATTCTCAAGCATTGTCCAATTCCATTGTCAGGTCATTCGATTTCCTATATTTATTTATTTATTTATTTATTTAGAGTTTTTATACCTCGGAGGCAGTCTTCTCGCCTCCGGGGAGGGACTCAGGCCGGCTAACAACATAAAATTCAATACAATAAGAAAATCATTATAGGTCATCAATATAAAATACATTAAAATACACTTCATACAATTCATACAAATTACAGCAAAAATCAGTTCGTCCAAAAATTAGTTCACTACTCTGTATTTGTAAATGCTTGCTCGAATAGCTACGTTTTAACTTGTCTCCGAAATGTCAAGAGGGAGGGAGCAGATCTGATCTCCCTAGGGAGGAAATTCCATTGCCGAGGGGCCACCACTGAGAAGGCCCTGTCTCTCGTCCCCGCCAAACGTGCTTGTGATGAAGGCGGGACCATGAGCAGGGCCTCCCCAGATGATCTTAAAGCCCTCAGTGGTTCGTAAGGGGAGATACGTTCAGACAGGTAAGTTGGGCCAGAAGCATTTAGGGCTTTATAGGTGAAAGCCAGCACTTTGAATTGGGCCCGGTAGCAAACTGGCAGCCAGTGGAGCTGGCGCAACAAGGGGGTTGTATGCTCCCTGAGCACCGCTCCTGTTAACAACCTGGCTGCCATTTGTTGGACTAGTCGAAGCTTCCCGACCATCTTCAAAGGCAACCCCACGTAGAGAGCGTTGCAATAGTCTATACGGGATGTAACTAGAGCGTGGACTACCGTGTCCTTGACACATGTTTTTTGTTTTGCCTTATTTAAGTATTATCTCATGCCAGGATCAAGTTTTTATAAACACATTTGGGGGTCAGGTGTACAAATATTGCCTTATATTTGCATCAAGTTTCATATTTGGGATGCCTCTACATTTCTTAAGATGTTGCATCATTGTTTTATGTTTCTAACAAGCTGTCTCAAGCTTCATTTTCTAGTACTAAAAAGCTGAACTGTATCTACTTAGTGCTTATGCATACTACAAAACTGAGTGTAATATTACAGTCACATAGGATACAAAGTCAACTCAATTAAGATATTATTCAGACATAATTACTTTTTCAAAATACACGAATTCTTGATTGTTTTGTGTCTTTCTGATCTGCTAGTTGCATGCTAGTTTTAATATATAAAATAAACTAATTCAACAAGTTAAGGAATTAAAATTATTTACTATGCTTCTATACCGCCATTGTCAGCACAATGGCGACTCATGGCGGTTTACAAAACGGCACAATTCGATGCCCACAACAGTACAAAAACAATTTAAACATTAAAAACATTTAACACAAGTAAAAAAAATCATTACAATTAACATCAGTAACACAATAAAAACCATAAGTCTTCTGCATTTCATTACCAGTCATTATCCAGTCACGTTGTCCAACTGTTCTGAGATCAGAGTTTAATAGCTACACTGTGTTTGGGAAGGCCTGCTCATATAGCCAGGTTTTAACTTTTTCGCGAAACGTTAAGAGGGTGGGGCTGATCTAATGTCCCTAGGGAGGGCATTCCACAACCGAAGGGCCACCGCTGAGAAGGCCCTATCCCTCGTCCCCGCCAATCGAACCTGTGAAGATGGCAGGGCTGAGAGCAGGGCCTCCCCAGAAGATCTTATCATAAACTAAACTTCTTTCCCCATGAAAAAATCTCTTATAATGTGATTTATTGATTATTTCCAGACTCCAGTGACTTTTCCACTGTACTGAAGAGTATAAAATTTCCCACTTCCAAAGGCATGCTTATAAAGGCTGATGAAACGTATTTCACCCATGCATCCAGGGCCAGAAAACACAATCATTTCAACATTATTCTCCTAAGAGAGTGAAGCAGTGCGATTTACATACTGTACATTACTTCTGATCCTCTCTGTGACTGGAAAAAGTACTGTCACAGTTAACCTCCTGGGTATAAGCTTCAACAGTTTATCATAAACTATACCCCTTTCCCTCCCTGACCACTTCTGACTGCCTGAGGTGGGTCCAAAGCTTCAGGAGTAATTCATGGAGCCAAGGTTCAACTGATGCCAACCAAATTCATCCAAATTGTCCATGCACCCTGACAGCATTGCTGAATATAAGCAAGAGCAGGCTGCTGTACTTGACCAGCAAAAATGGATTGTTGCATTTGAAAATGGAATGGCTTCAAAATACTCATTTTTTATATTCAACACACAATACCAAAACTGGAGCTTTCCCCAAAATTACATCAATCATAATACAAAAGATGGAGAGCAGATGCTGGCTAAGCCACTGGTAAGTCTGGATCATTGGTTGCTGACTAGAAGTGAGAGAATGGAGAACATGATCCGTATCGAATCTATTGGCACTCCACTTTGAGAGACAAAAAGACAGGAGTAGCTTGTTAATACCATGTCAATGTGATGGTGAATTTGGTCTGGGATACCCAAGGTGCTGAACCTATTATGAGGGATAGAGTTCAGCACCCTGGATAGTTCCTTTACAGTTCCACATCACTGGAGGAGGCAGGATAGACTGTAATTTCCTTCCAGAGTGTCTTAGTAACCCTCCTGTAAATGTGTTTGCTGAAAAAGAATGTGTAGTAATATTATGTCCAGACATTATTTATCAGTCATGTTCAGGGCCTAAATACCCTGAAAGCACAAATTCTGTTTGATCTTGGAAGCTAAGCAAGATCATTCTTAGTTAGTACTTGATGGGAGAGCGGCAGGTGCATTACGCTGTATTTCAGAAGAAAGAACTGGAAAACTACCTTTGAAAATTCCTTGTCTAAGAAAGCCCTATCACATTCATGGGGACTCTATAAGTAGATAACTTGAAGACACATACATATTGCCCATTGTGTTCAAGGTGATGATTAAGCAAACATAAGAGGAAAATATAACATTATCCATTGCAACATTTCCTGCCAGCAGATTATTTGACTTTGTAGCTGATTGGCAAAAATCAGAATCCTCTCTTACAAACAAATACTTTTGTCCAAGTGCATGATGTCCTAACCACAGAAAGGTTGCAAAACTCTATGACTCATAAAACCATTACTTAGCCTCTTGGACATTATTTATTCAATAAGAGGTATATGTGCAAGAAGGATGAGAGGAAAGAAACTGACCTGTGTTTAATTCAAACTGCATCACAGGTAGAGAATTCAGGATGGTGGAAACTACAGTGTCCCCCTCAAACAACCTGAGGGCCTTCCTTGACGCTAATGAGACTTGACAGGGAAATGTGCTTGGGGTATGTGCTGTCCATTCTTGATCACAGAATTATGTATATTAAATTCATTTTCTGTTTGCTTAGGCACAGAGTCTAACTATATGGCCCACAGTTGAATGGAATACACTCAGCTCTCTGTATCCATGGAATCCATATCCACGGATTCAACCAACGGTTTGAAAATAACACCTTAAAAAAATCAAAAAGGGAAACCTTGATTTTGCTATTTCATATAAAGGACGAGAATTTCAGCATGTACACAATGTAAACAAATTTCAGAATCTATCAAGAACACAATGTACATGAAATTTCAGTATGTTCTCCAGCAGCAATGGCAGCCAACAATATTTCTATTCCAAATTTCCCTGAACGCCACAAAAGATAAAAGAGATCTGACTGCAAAATGCTAATTTCAGTTACTTATTAATCCTGCAGCCATCAAAAACATGTATTGATAAAGGCAAAGACAAAGCAAGAACTTTTCCATTATTGGTGATCTTTATCTGGATAGGGTTCATCCAAGATCTAAACCAGTGGTTCTCAACCTGTGGATCCCCTGGTATTTCAACCTACAACTCCCAGAAACCCCAACCAGTTCACCAGCTGTTAGGATTTCTGGGAGTTGAAGGCCAAAACATCCGGGGACCCAAAGGTTGAGAACACTGAACTAGACAAATAATCCAAAACCCTTATGTAACAGATTTACAGATTCAGATACAGGTAGTACCCCTGGTTCCAAGATTTCTTTCTCGAAATATTGGACTTTGGTCCACGAGGAGACACATTTTTTTTAAAAAAAGACTTTTAAAAAGAAACCTGAATACTATCTGTTAGGTTTTACAGACTTGGAGTTACAGCTTAGTGAAAACGACGACAAATTATTTACTTTTATTACAACGGCGGCAAGAATTTTTTTTTTTGCTAAATTCTGGAAACAGGAACAAACCCCAGCCCTTGATGACTGGCTGGATAAGGTGAGAGAAATAAAGGACATGGATGAATTAACTTTTTTATTAAAGAAGAATACCAGGAAGGACGGATTGGGCTCTCTTTCAAGACTATGATAAAAATAGAAGAAAGAGTGATTGGAGATTTAAATAAGAATTGAAAACTAAATGTGAGGGAAAACCATTTCATTCTATAAACCCACTTTGAGTCTCTTTTAAAAGAATGACATATTTATTATTATTATTATTATTATTACTATTATTATTATTATTAGTAGTAGTAGCAGTAGTATTGATACCTACTGTTATTTTAAAGGTTTATTTATTTATTTATTTAAAATGTGATTTCAGCACAGAACCTGCAGCAATTTATAATAGCATAACCAATGGTAAATGTTCAGAAGCCAGCCATTCCTCAGCCTTTTACTCATATAAAATCCCTGAACATAATCCATGCTAAAGTGCCATTTGCTGTCCGGATATGAATTGAAAACAGGCTTTTTTTGTTCCACAGACCCCTTTGTCAGTCAGGTGAAAACCATGGACCCTTCTCAGAATGTAGTGGCAGATACTTTTATGGTACTCAATATCTGTATGTCTTTAAATCAAAGTTAAGGTTTATTCAAAATGAGGTTTTACATCTTTCCTACAATTTCAACACCTGATAACCTAACACAGTGCAACATCTGTTCAAGAGATAATTTTGGAAAAATATTTAAGAATTTGAGTTTTCTCATGGCATCATAAAAACAACACCATCATCCATACCATCCTTTTTGCAGGCAGTTATCCACTGCGGTCAGAAGCTCGCAAAAATGCAAAAATGCTAAGATTTACAGTGAGCTAGGAAATATTATTGTCAAATAACTAGAACTGCCAATTAATTAAAGGAATGTTAGTTTATGTATCATTTGTTTTTAAATAACTAACCAATCAATCTATTAACAAATCTAAATAAGTTTATTGCCAAAACCTCAGCATATTCACAAGTCTTGTATCTAAATTCAAACTCCATTATCCTGACTAAACAGAACAAACTGCAGCCACATCAAATGACGTTGGGGGGGGGGGGCATAATTGACCTGTGAGCCTTGAGTTTGACATCTGTGCTCTAGAAACGTACCAGCAGCTTGGTATAGCAACCAACAGGTAAAATAGTGTGCACGGTAGGACTGTAGATAACTATTCATAAGGTACTCCATGTTCTTTCACTTCCCGTTTCTTCCTCTGACCATTGTGCAAAGAGCTAATTCCTAATACACTGAAATAAATGGAATTAGGTGTGACTAACAAGTTCCATTCATCTCAGTGTGTCTGCTCTAGCTTGTACTTAGTCCATGAAAGACATTAGAGAGATGGGAATGATCTGTTGACTGCTGGAACAACAAAAATCCTTCATTGTGTATAGTGATAGCCCTTCCTTTAGAACTGTTCTAAGGAGAACTGAATATTTGGTTGGTTCCATACACAACACAGGGAAATTGTCACAGATTTTCCTTATGCTAGTATTAGCTTTCCATCCCTCCCTGAAAATGCTTCTCCTGCCCATGCCAGTGGAATAGCTCAGAACAGTTGAAGGTGGTGGCTCTCATGTCAGGTTAGTGGTAAATTTGCTCTGAGTTTTTGCCAGAATGTTGGGGGGACTCTGCAAGGTGCTAGACCTTTTTCAAGGATATGATCAATTTTGCCTTACATGGCTATGATATAGCTCGTGCCCAAATTCCATGGGCCCTGGTGGCGCAGTGGGTTAAAACGTTGAGCTGCTGAGCTTGTTGACCGAAAGGTTGCAGGTTCGATTCCGGGGAGCGGAATCAGCCCTAGCTTCTGCCAACCTAGCAGTTCAAAAACATGCAAATGTGAGTAGATCAATAGGTACCGCTCCGGCGGGAAGGTAACGGCGCTCCATGCAGTCATGCCGGCCACATGACCTTGGAAGTGTCTATGGACAATGCCGGCTCTTTGGCTTAGAAATGGAGATGAGCACCACACCCCAGAGTCAGACATGACTGGACTTAATGTCAGGGGACAACTTTTACCTTTACCTTATGGACTCTATAGCACATGCTAAAAGTCACACCCACTGAAATGCAATTCACCAACTGCCAGGAACAGACAGTTTTTCTTAGGCTTAACCTGCTATTAGAATATGATATTGCCTTGAAGAAAACTATAAAACACAAGAGGGGGAACAAAGAGATAAATGGATGCAGATGTATGAAAGTGGCATGAGACATGCACTGTAACAAAGAACAAATAGGTAATGTCAGACTAAAAAGACGCCTGTTACAACAAATCAAGAATGTTTAGAAATCCTTGTATTTGTGTCAGAGATCTTCTTTATATTGGAGCCAGGGTGGGGGTGGGGGAGAACTATTATATAGGATAACAGCTTTGTTTTGAATCATTTATTTTAAAAGAATGCACTTTGTTTCCTAAAAGGCAATGGCCTGAAGGGGACTCCCTAGCTCAGGGGTCCTCAAACTAAGGCCCGGGGGCCAGATGCGGCCCTCCAAGGTCATTTACCCGGCCCTTGCTCATGGTCAACCTAAGTCTGAAACGACTTGAAAGCACATATCAACAACAACAATCCTATCTCATCAGCCAAAAGCAGGCCCACATTTCCCATTGAAATACTAATAAGTTTATATTTCTTAACGTTGTTCCTCATTTTAATTATTGTATTGTTTTTAAGTGTTTTTACACTACAAATAAGATATGTACAGCGTGCACAGGAATTCATGTTTAATTTTTCAAATTATAATCCGGCCCTCCAACAGTTTGAGGGACTGTGACCTGGCCCTCTGCTTAAAAAGTTTGTGGACCCCTGCCCTAGCTCATAGGTAACATGCCCAAATCCCAGGCATATTTCCTTTGAAATAATTTCAGTGAGTCTAGTTATGAGTTGATATGACTCCAGCTTCAGGATAGTTTAGAACACAAGAAGATAATTAAAATCCTGGGGATCCAATTTACTCCCCCAAAAGCTTCAACATGGCATCCAGCACAGAGCCTCATCTAAAAAGTCACTCACAATCAATTTTGTCCAAAATAAGTGAGAGATACACAAATTGCTCTCCACCATACTGGGAAGAGGAGTAAAGCTTTGGCAGCCATTTCTCAAAGTGTAGAAGATTTAGGGTTAAGTTTACATCAGGTTTAGAAAAAAACAAGTAGCGTTTTAAGGATTCGAGATAGAACCATAGGAGAATGTGTGTGGTGTTTTACATGAAATATAGAATTATTTTGATTTATTATATAGTGGGATTTTTGGTTTGGTTCCAGAATCTCCCGTGATACCAAAATCCACGGGTGATAAAGTCTCCATGGGTGCATAGTAATAT
Organism: Anolis sagrei ordinatus; assembly: GCF_025583915.1. Classification (NCBI taxonomy): domain Eukaryota; kingdom Metazoa; phylum Chordata; class Lepidosauria; order Squamata; family Anolidae; genus Anolis; species Anolis sagrei. Next base: position 65,953,622 of record NW_026847660.1, read on the forward strand.
GGTATCTCTTATATAAAATGGCAAAATCAAAATATTTTCAAAATGTGGATGTTTAAATCCATGTATTGACATCCTGTTACATTCTCTTTTTACATACTCTTGGTCTCTGGTAATGCTATTGAATGGTACATTTCAGTTTGGATAAGGAGTCTGTGGCTGCAGAATTGAATCAGGAGGGTTTGTGTCCACTGGGGATAGAAGGTGTATAAATTCTCATAAGAACCTTAAGGGCATTTAGCTGGTGCACACTGTTGGTACCACATTACAGGGACAAGAGGAAGTCTTTAAAGTGAGGATCACATAAAACTCCTCTCTCTTGGTGACTACTGGATTAAAGGACATTAAACCCACCAAATGGTGGGCTTACATGAGGGGGGCCACCACATGGGCGGCAAGAGATCTGTAAAGAGAACACCGTCACCCTCATTTTGGTGGAATCCTAAAAGCTGCTTGTTGCATTCTGAAAAGCGTACCTCCCCCCCTTGCCCAAATCCATCTTCTTGTCCTTCATTGTTCTTCCAGTCTATACTTTCATACATTGCAAAGCAGAGGTGAGCAGCTCTGCCACATAGTGATGCTGCAATTGTCCCTGAGGTCTTAGAACACCTTCAGACATTCTCAGACTGTTGACAATCACAACTGAGTTGCAGCATGGATGTGGTCACCAGCTGGTTGGATGGAAACCTTTGCCATGGCCTCTAGCTCACTGCAACCTTTCTATCGCCTCTCTATTGTGGGCCTGTTGCCAGTGTTGATCAGCCAATGTGGTGGAGCGCTTGACCATGGGGACCAAGGATCAGGGTATCACTGTCTTTTGCATTTCTCGCTCAAGTCTGAGGCATTGCTGGACGTTGGAGTCATGACAAGACACCCTGGAGAATACACTGTGTAGATTGCACAAGAAGGCTGGTTATGGAAAGGTTGGCAAGCTGTCCTTCATTACTAATTTTGTCGCCAAAGATCGAATGTTAAGTTCCCCGGGAACCCAAGAGCTTCCTGGAAAACAGTTTGAAAAACTGAAGATCCAAAACTGTTATCACCTTCATTTCATTTCAACCTCTGGTTTTTTTGCCTTGAAATAACTATACTTAGTAATAATAATAATAATAATAATAATTTTAACCCATCCTCTTTCCCTGAAGGAACTCAGGGAGGCTTTCAAAATAGTTGAGGAAAATCTTCATCAGCTATTTGAAATCCCAAAGGAATTTTCAGTGTTAAAAAGAAAACTGCATATGTTATCTAGTAGTGTCAATTGCAATATTAACATGTCATATATGTTTAATCTGTAACAGTGCTTGTGGGAAGTAATTGTAACCATAAGCACTCAGTACAGAAGAAAACGCTACCTTTAGCAATGCATGGGAATATTTCTAAATAGAGAATAAAGTGGTACATATATATTAAATCTAAATAAGTCCTGGTTTTTATTGTAAACTTTGTGATTGCCAGCAATCTGCATAAAATAGCTTTTTAATGGGACTGGCATTTCAAATCAACTATTCATCTTAGAGACATAAAAAGTGGCTGAATGTTCTCTTTGGAAAGGCAAACAGCACGTTTTCTAACTGGATTTTTCTAACATCTTTTCAATAAGCTGGCAGGATTTTAACAAATGCACACCACTTACTGAGTATAATTCTACTCAACAAAGGCACAAAAAATAGTATACCACTATTTTAAAATAATTATGCGTTTATTTTAGACAATCTAGCAAAGACAAGTAAAAGGTGCAGCCAAGACCCATACAGTACTGTACTCCATTTCTTTACAAACACACAGAGAGAGAGTATGTGTGTGAGAGAGCAGAAAAATGATAATCCCTTCTTAGTGGAAAATCCAAATTTTCAAATGAATCCCCCAGCTAAAATGAATTACTGTAATAACCAGAATCCTCCCATGTTCAGCTGCTCAACAAAGGCACAGCTGACCACCTGCTATGTTACATCTTCCAGGCAGCAGTTTTTCTATTTCTCAAATGCTATTCACTTCAGTCCAGCCCGAATGAATCTGTTGGCAGATTATTAAAAACATGGACAAATAGCTAGGGGAGCCATGGGAAGGGTTCTCCTTCCGGACAGTGTCTCTACACTTCTTTCTACTGAGCACAGCCCACAGAGGAGCCTCTGCAGTTCTTTAAAAAGGAAGAAGGTAAACAGACAGAACCAGGCCAAATACATCATGGCTTCAACTGAGGAAACACCACACATGCCTGGAACTGTCCATTGGAAACCCCATGAGCTCCCTATGTGTTCAATTGTGCTATGCAGCGAGGAAACACTTTAAAAAAAAGCTGCACTGTCCACAGACGCAACACAGATCTTATGCTTCAAACTGCATGTGAAAACAACCAGGCAAAGTGTGGAATCCAAATCAATACATTGTTCATTGATTCAAAACATGGAAGGGGGAGGGGAGATAAGCAAACAACTCCTGATGAAGAATGCATCACACTGGTAGGAGATTCAGCATAAATACTGTCTTTCTTCTACTGGACGACACCATCTATTGTAAGATGCGCACTAATTTCAGCATCACCAAGAGAAACAAAAAGCTTTATTAAGAGCACCCGTGATTCAAGGGGCCCTTCTACACTGCCATAGAAAATCCAGATTATCTTCTCTGAACTGGACTATCTGGCAGTGTAGACTCATATAACACAGTTCAAAGTGACAATGAGGATCATCTACTGGATTATGGGACAATTTAGAAGAGGGCTGAAGCCCCTTCTGCACAGCTAAATAAAATCCCGCATTTTCTGCTTTGAACTGGTATATATGGCAGTGTGGACTCAGATAACCGAGTTTAAAGCAGATATTGTGGGATTTTCTGTCTTGATATTCTAAATTATATGGCTGTGTGGAAGGGACCTGAGTGAGATGTTTATATGGGGGGAGGGGGAGGAGTGTATCTTAGAACTGAAGACGTAGGCCCTTCCACACTGCCATATAACCCAGAATATCAAGGCAGAAAATCGGCTTTGAACTGGGTTATCTGTGGGCCCTTCCAGACAAGCTCTATATCCCAGGATCTGATCCCAGGTTTTCTGTTTATCTCAGATTACCTGGCAGTGCAGACTCATATAATCCAGTTTAAAGCAGAAAACCTAGGATCAGATCCTGAGATATGGGGCCAGTCTGGAGGGACCCTGAGTCCACACTGCCATATATTCCAGTTCAAAGCAGATGATGTGGGGTTTTATTCAACTGTGTGGAAGGGGCCACAGTTGTATAAAATCCACATTGAACTGGGTTATTTGACAGTGTGGACTCTGGGCACTTCCACACAGTCATATAACCCACAATATCAAGGTGTAGGGGTCAGACAGCACCCCCTATCTTTGGGATCTTCTGCCTTACCACTATGAATCATCCAGACGTCCAAACGATTGAAAACAAGTACAGATTTATTCTCCTAACTGCAGTTTGAGGGCGAGCAGACATACACAGAGCAGAAAATCACACAATAACTGCTTTGAACTGAAATATATGGCAGTGTGGACTCAGATAACCCACTTCAAAGCGGATATTGGAGACTATCTGTCTTGATATTCTAGGGGCCCTTCCACACAGCCCTATATCCCAGAATATCGAGGCAGAAAATCTCACAATATCTGCTTTGAGCTGGAATATATGGCAGTGTGGACTCAGATAACCCAGTTCAAAGCAGATATTGTGAGATTTTCTGCC
>NW_026847660.1:65961476-65981576 GCF_025583915.1 Anolis sagrei ordinatus
CTGGACTGCTAGGGCTGTTGTGAGCTGAGGGGGCGCTCCTCAAGTGGCGGTCGAGGGGCATTTACAGAGGCATCTCTGCACCCCTGGCAAAAAAAAAAGTGTTCTGCGACCGCTTACTTCGCGTAATGGACAAGCCGCCCCTGAGTCTGGGTGACTAAAATGATCAAGGGTCTGGAGAACAAACCCTATGAGGAGTGGCTTAAGGAGCTGTGCATGTTTAGCCTGAAGAAGAGAAGGCTGAGAGGAGACATGATAGCCATGTATAAATATGTGAGAGGAAGCCACAGGGAGGAGGGAGCAAGCTTGTTTTCTGCTTACCTGGAGACCAGGATGCGGAACAATGGCTTCAAACTACAAGAAAAGAGATTCCATCTGAACATGAGGAAGAACTTCCTGACTGCGAGAATCGTGGAGAGTTCAGCAGTGGAACTCTTTGCCACGGAGTGTGGTGGAGGCTCCTTCTTTGGAAGCTTTTAAACAGAGGCTGGATGGCTATCTGTCAGGGGTGCTTTGAATGCAATATTCCTGCTTCTTGGCAGGGGGTTGGACTGGATGGCCCTTAGGGTCTCTTCCAACTCTGTGATTCTATGATTTTCTGCTTTGAAGTGGCAGTGTGGACTCAGGGCCCTTCCACACAGCCATTCGTTCAGTTGCTTCTGACTCTTTGTGACCTCATGGCATTGTGGACTCAGAAATTCCATTTCAAAGCAGATATTGGGCCTTTCCACACAGCCATATAACCCAGAATATCAAGGCAGATAATCCACAATAATCTGCTTTGAACTGGAATTTCTGAGTCCACAATGCCATATGATCCAGTTCAATTTGGATTATATACAGCGGTGTGGAAGGGGCCATTGTGGATTGTTGTTGTTGTTTATTCGTTCAGTCGCTTCCGACTCTTTGTGACCTCATGGACCAGCCCATGCCAGAGCTCCCTTTCGGCCATCGCCACCTGCAGCTCCTTCAAGGTCAATCCAGTCACTTCAAGGATACCATCCATCCATCTTGCCCTTGGTCGGCCCCTCTTTCTTTTTCCTTCTATTTCCCCCAGCATCATTGCCTGTGGGAATGGTGTCTAGACTGCAGTCCAGACACCAAAAGTAGTGGGTTTATCCCACACCTTCCAAGAAGGCGTGGAATAAATGCACTATCAAATTCACCACAACCCAGGGTTTTCCTGGTTTGTGGCGAATTAATTTGGGATTGTCCAGAATGTTGTCTGGACAGCCCCCTTTTTATTACAGTAGTTTCCGCAATAAAGCTACCGTCTAGATAGGCCCTGGGTTATCTGAGTCCACACTCAGATAATGTGGGATTTTCTGTCTTGATATTCTGGAATATAGGGCTGTGTGGAAGGGCCTCCAGTCCAAAGCAAATATTCTGGGTTAATAGGCTGCGTGGAAGGGCCCTCATATGTTCCACTTTAAAGCAGTTAATCTGGGATAATGGGTAGTAGGTGGGTGATGCTGGGCTTCCCTTTTACTGCTCGGACAAAGGCCTCTCTGCAGCTCCATACTAAACTAAAACAATAAAATAGTACAAATACGCACACAAAACAAAAGTAATAAAACACACACAGATTAAAAACACATTTTTTTTCTTTCTTCACGCCGTTACCCAGTGGCTTTCCATGGAAGATAGGATTCAAATCCGTAATAAAACCATAAAAGCAGAGCTTTTCAAGCACATCATGCTGGAGACACACTTTTTAGACATGCATCATTTTGCATCACAGTCATTCAGCTTTACTGGCAAACTAGAGGTTAAATCATAGAATCATGGAATCAAAGAGTTGGAAGAGACCTCATGGGCCATTCAGTCCAACCCTCTGCCAAGAAGCAGGAATATTGCATTCAAAGCACCCCTGACAGATGGCCATCCAGCCTCTGTTTAAAAGCTTCCAAAGAAGGAGCCTCCACCACACTCCGGGGAAGAGTTCCACTGCTGAACGGCTCTCACAGTCAGGAAGTCCTTCCTCATGTTCAGATGGAATCTCCTTTCTTGTAGTTTGAAGCCATTGTTTCGCGTCCTAGTCTCCAGGGAAGCAGAAAACAAGCTTGCTCCCTCCTCCCTGTGGCTTCCTCTCACATATTTATACATGGCTATCATATCTCCTCTCAGCCTTCTCTTCTTCAGGCTAAACGTGCCCAGCTCTTTAAGCCAACCAACAGTTTTAAAAGTTGCAGATCTAAAATCAATAAAAATGTCTTCTCCATTGCTAAAAAAATATTCTGGCACTAGGTGAGGTCAATATGAAAGATGTTCTAAGAATGAGGTACCATGACTGGAAAGCATCCCTTCTCTAATATCCACTTCACCTTATTCAACAGGCACATCCAGAGATGTCCTCAGTAGGTCTATTTGTTCAGGTAAACGACACCAAGCCATTTATGGATCTATTCAATTTTTCCTATTCCTTTTCCTTTAAATGGCTTTAGGAGTCTCACAGATTAAAAAGCAATAAATACAGTATAACATATAGCCCACCACAACAATTTGCAAAGATAATCAAGTGGACTGAGATCACTATTTAGAAATTATCCGGTTACATTCCATCCCATTCCTGGAGACAGAGGTGCACCAGTATGAGGTTGTACTAGACTTGAATATGTTTTCCACACTATATAGTACTATGGCATTAGATCACATCATTACGCAAATGTCTTGCATTCTACAAGATTCTAGGACATGTCCTTTGGGAAGGCATTAGTGCTCTCTGACAGACAGAAAAGGAGGAGGGAAAAGAAGAAGAGAAGAAGGAAGCAGAAGGAGGGGTAAGAAGAAGAGAGAAGGAGGAGGAAGAGGAGGAGGAAGAAGGAAGAGGAGGAGGAGAAAGAAAAGCTAATCATGTTGTTATCAAGCTATTTATCCCCTTTCCAAATTAATCGAGACCTGTGAAAGACTGCACATTAATTTATATGATTTTTTCTTTTCCCTTTTTTATGCTTTACTGCAGCTTTGTGGAGAAGTCAGAACAACCCAGCAGCAACTGTACCCCATGCTTTATCAGGTTAAATCCTTAAATAAATGTATTCAATAATATTTTGTGTATGCTCTTTTAATTGGAGTTGTATTAAGTCAAATCAAATGTATTTTGAAAGCACTCTTTTACCTAGCCCTCTCTGTTAACATAAACCCCCTGAGATTACTGAACCATTAAGAAATATCCCTCCAGCAACCTCCCAAGCTTAAAGATGGAATCCTTTTGTGTGTTGGTGAAAGACAGATAATCTCTTTATTGCCAAGGCTCTGTTTTACCTGTCCAGATGTGTCCAGCAGTTTACGATTCTCATGGAAGACAAGGCTAGGAAGAAAGGAGTGAATCAGCATTTTGAATGGGTAATTCAGTCTCTGGATAGATGGCATAATAATATTTTCTTTCTGTGCTTATCTCCATTGTGTCATTTGGAACTGGACATTAAGTCAATTAAGGACACATTTGCACATTCACATTGTCAACTTCTCAGTTTTGTGGAATTTCACGGGGCGTCCCTGCAACAGACTGGGCCTTTAAACCCACCAATGATTGATCAGCTGTTCTGCCAGGGGGAACCCGTCCGCTTGCCTATGACATAGAGGAAATCTCTGGCCAATCATGGTGCGGATCCTAGCCAGTCTCAACCAATCAGGAAGTTATGCAGGAAGTCTGAATAGCTGGCAAAGTGTATTTAATATCATGTATTTCTCTATGTTGATGTACTTGTACATTTTAGAGTGCAGACTCTGTACTTGCACCCCCTTTGGCCAAATTGTAGTAAACCTCGGTCTTTTGCCTTCACACTCAGTGTGCTTCATACACTGTCCTGTCCTATCTGCTTTAGTGGAAGCTCACTGGACATGGATGGAGCCCCCGGTGATGCAGTGGGTTAAACCCCTGTGCCAGCAGGACTGAAGACCAACAGGTCATAGGTTCGAATCCGGGGAGAGGCGGATGAGCTCCCTCTACCAGCTCCAGCTCCTCATGGGGGGACATGAGAGAAGCCTCCCACAATGATGATAAAAACATCAAATCATCCGGGTGTCCCCTGCACAACGTCCTTGCAGACGGCCAATTCTCTCACACCAGAAGTGACTTGCAGTTTCTCAAGTCTCTCCTGACATGACAAAAAAAAAAAAACCCCAAAAAGTGGACATGGACTCACTTTCTGCGGTGTCTGCTGAAAATCACAACAATGTCCCCATAAACTTTTCATTCCCAACTAACAATGAACATACATGAAATGAAACAACCAGGACAGATAAGCCATTTTTTCCCATTTCAAATTTTATTGCAATGTTAATTGCAGACAATGCTGCTGCAAGCCAACACTGAATGTCTTTGTTTCTCCAGCCCTCCTTCACAATCTTCCCAATGCTTAAAATATCCAGCTGAACAGAGGACTAGGAGGAGTGGGCTGCTGGATAGCCTTTGAAAAAAATTGATAGATAATAAATAATAAATTATTTTATTTAATATCATCACGTCCATAAATTTTTACTGGATAGACATCCCACTGCTAAAATTGCACACAATTTGTCATGACAAAACCCCCCTTAAATTCATGGCTGAAAACTGGTCACCTTAGACCCAAAAGTGACTGGAGGGTTTTTTAATTAATGGTGTCAAATTCTAACTGAACACATTCAGCTTACGATTTAAAATCCTCTGGGACACATGCAAATAATAACCTAGATTTTAAGACATTTTATGCCAATTAGTGGATGAACACTTTGCAAGAATAACTCATTTCATCCTGTTGCATTGTGATTCTCTTCCAGTCATTCAGCTGAGATAGTAGCTACTGCATACACTTGTGTAATATCTGTTGTCACAAAACAGCAACTCATTAAAACAGCTGAAAAATATCACATCTGCATATGATGAAATTCTCTGTTAGGAGTATATATATATGGAATTCCCATTTTCTTGAGCTTTTCAAGAGACTACATACATAAAGTGCGATGTCTACAATGCAAACCACTCCCTTCCCTGCCTAAATCCATATGAAGATTGGTACTCTTCTTTGTAATTTTAGTTATGTAAACAAAGAAGATTTCTAATGGCAGTGTGGTTTTACTGATACAAAGGGCTTAATGATATTCTATTGATTACAGCTCCTACTCTTCAACACAGCACCGCAACAGTGACGTGATTGTCAGAGAGCACTAACCATCAGTTCCAGCTATTTATTTCCATGGCTTCTTGTCGGTATTTTTCTTCACCCACACAAAGGGACTGCTCTGAAATGATTGTCTAGGAAGGTCCTGCTACAGCTTTAGCAGCTGTACTTTGCTCTCTTGGGAAAACACAGTCACCCGACCTCCCCTCTAATTGCGAATGTCACTGCTCTCTGTGCACCTCATTGCTTTCTCTCCTTTTCTTCCTTTCCTACAAAAGAAATGTGTTGATCTCCCCCTAAAAGCAGGAGTCCAATTGCATGTTGCAAACTGAAGATCATTATCGGCACAAAGGTGCCACACTCCTATAGGCTTCGCATTTATATGAGGAAGGGGTCCCTCATAAATCAACAGGCCAAGCACAGATGGAGGGGGCTGCTGAAGGAGGTGGATACTGCAGTATATATTTGCCATTCACTACTGTCATTACAAAAAAAAGGATGTAATGTGTATAGCCTTTTTTGAGATTAAAAGCAATCCAAGGACCCAGCTAGAGCAGCCCTCTGAGGATCCCCAGGCAGGTCTATCTGTAATTGTGTAACTATAGTGGGGAAACAGAAATATTTATCCCATACATAATATGCACAAGGTCACAAACTGGCCTTCATGATTTAGATTGGTATATCAGAGAGAGGGGGAAGTAGAATCTTTTTAATCTGGAAGAATCGAAAAGACTTTCATGGTGGTAGGTAATGATTAGGTGCGACAGGAAGTTGCTGCTAAATGTGAGAGAAATAAGGTTGAACACTGTGAAAGCCACCCACCACATGGCTACCAGCCTCCTCCCAATATACTCAAATCAAGGAAAAGCTTTATGAAAACTACCACTCCTCTTGGCGTCCCTCCAGCAACAGCAAGGGTATCCCTCTGGGCAGCTAAATCAAGAAATCCCAACTGGATGCCTCCCCCCTCCCCCAACAAGGGTCTTCCTCCAGGGGCAAACCAAGAATGGGCAACCTGGAAGTCCCTGAAAAGACTCAGAAGTGGACTGGGCAGATCAAAAGACAACCTGGCAAAATGGTATTATCTAAAAGAATCCCACACCTTATGTGACTTATTTAGTTCTTTATCATAATTATATGCTGTTTGTCATTGTGGAGTGCCCTTCTCTCAGAGGCCCAAGAGTACCAATGTTGACCTAATTTGGTGACAATCTTTGGTGGATTGACTAATGACTATGTACAGTGCTTTACTTTGTTGAATTGATTTGGGTTACTTATATTATTTTATGATTATTTAGTATTGTTTGATTGCTGTTCCCCACTTTGAAATATCTACATATCAGGTGGAATATAAGTATTTTTACTAACAAAAACATAGTTACGCACACACAGCATAAACTTCCTGATATGCTCAATAGCACTTTCTAGATCCACATCTTGTAGCTTTAATTCTAGGAAATATATTCAATGGACTTTGGTATGAAAGATGCCACTGGATGATATTTGTAATATGTAGATAGCTTGACTTGAACAGACAAATTGAGATACCCAGAACACCTTTTGCTGGAGGCCAAAAGACACTGCTGTTAACCACATTACTGTCTTAATCTATGATGTTGTCTGTCTTGATTGCTTGTGAAGCACTTGTGCATTGATAAATCTAGTATTTAAAGATGAATTACATATAGTACCAGTTACCCAATTTAAAATTTTTTAAATGACTTGTGAAGTTTCCAAATAGAAAAAGAAAATTCAACCTTTTTGAAGGCAAATGATAAAATACCAATTGTTTGTTTCTCCTGCTCTTCTGCTTTGTATATCATCTAATTAATCAAACTATTTAATTGCCTTTAACTTGAACTTTATATGTTACAAACACCCTATCTACACTGACCATTTAATGCAATTTGAATCTAGCTTCAAACTGCGATGGTGACACAACAAACATCCAGGGAACTGCACAAAAGGAAGCCCTTAATGCACATCAGTGCTCTATGATTTGTGTAATTACCATCCAGGTCCCAAATTCATTCCAAGATTTTCTGTGTAATCATCTGCACTGTGAAACCACTTTCTTCAATACTAGTTTGAAAACGAATTAAATGGTTGACGTAAATGGGGCCATATATTTTGACGGATATTTTACAGATATAAATCACTGTTAGAAGGAGAAGAACATCTTTTAGTACGTGAATTTGAAAACTCCCATTATGTTTATTAATTGAAACCAACATAGCCTTTGACCCACAGCACACATTAAAACATATCATTTACAAGCAGGGGTGGCTCATCCATTACGCAAAGTAAGTGGTTGCGGTACACTTTTTTTGCCAGGGGCAAAATGCCCCTCGACCACCACTTGAGGAGCGCCCCCTTGGCTCACAACAGCCCTAGCAGTCTGGGGGGGAGCCTCGGCTTCCTTGCCTCACTGCTGGGCAATCCTCTTCCTGAAGGGGCCGGGCCCTTGAGTCTCGCCTAGCCCCTCTTGTTCCTGCACCATATCAATGATTGGTTGGAGGGGGGGGGGCGCCAAAATACTGTTTGCTTACCATTGAAATTTACCTAGGGCCGCCTCTGTTTACAAGTAAAATCGGATCCTATCAGTTAATCAACTAATAGGAATATTAGAATTGGTGGAATATACAGTATTATCACTTAGATGTACCTAAGGATAAGGTTGTAAAGCTTGGAACTACTGGTTCCAAGATTCTGTCACATATAACCAAAACAGAATAAATATATAATCTAGATGGGATTCTGGGTTCTCATTTTTATGACATGTAAAAACAGCTCCCCAGAACAATATTAAATCAAAAAACACAATTAGAATTGCATGTGCAATTATTCCGTTTCTGTGGTATCACATTTTAGGATTATAAACCCATTGAATGATGTGAGTTCCATAATGCACAATCCTAAACTAGTTGAGAAACAAGAAAAAAAAACATTATCCAAAGTAAGCGTATTTTAATGTATTATTATTATTATTATTATTATTATTATTATTATTATTATATTTTCAGATCACTTTATTTTGAGGAATGCTTCCACTAACTGAAGACACAAAAATATGAAAATTTTACAGAGGAGCTGTGTGACAGAGGATTATACTGCTACGTTGGAGGTTTTAAAGAGTGGTTAGAGAGTCATCTGTCAGGAATGCTTTGATTATGTATTCCTGCATGGCAGATAGTTAGATAGGAAGGCCCTTGATTCTATCAGTGGCCATGGGCCATTCTCATGAGTCTTTTATAGCTTAATTGGTATGTGTGTCATAAGTACCCTGATATATCGTAGCATTCAGGCTTCAGAATCTGCAGAAAATTATGGAAGATTTCTCCACAGCAACAATAAGTACTTCTCCCTAAATTCAATAAATACTGCTTCCCACATTTCTCATCATGCCACATTCCATCAAACATTCATGAAGATGAAAGACTGAAATTGTGACTACACAAAGGGATGATAGGTCACAATTTCATGAGACACAAGGAATGGATGAGATGGAATAAACAGTGCATTTATCATGTTAAAATAAGAATAAAAATGCAGTGTATTTTTAGTCTAAGAAAACCAAAAACCATATAAATAATGTAGGGCACATATAACACACCTTGATTGTGGTATTATAGTGTATTACCACAGTGTTGTTTTATGACAGCTCTTCTATCTTGATCAAATTAATTCTTTGTTGTTGTTCATTCGTTCAGTCGTCTCCGACTCTTCGTGACCTCATGGACCAGCCTACGCCAGAGCTCCCTGTCGGCCGTTACCACCCCCAGCTCCTTCAAGGTCAGTCCAGTCACTTCAAGGATGCCATCCATCCATCTTGCCCTTGGTCGGTCCCTCTTCCTTTTTCCTTCCATTTTCCCCAGCATCAGTGTCTTCTCCAAGCTTTCCTGTCTTCTCATGATGTGGCCAAAGTACTTCATTTGTCTCTAGTATCTTTCCATCCAGTGAGCAGTCGGGCTTTATTTCCTGGAGGATGGACTGGTTGGATCTTCTCGCAGTCCAAGGCACTCTCAGCACTTTCCTCCAACACCACAGCTCAAAAGCATCGATCTTCCTTCGCTCAGCCTTCCCTAAGGTCCAGCTCTCACATCCGTAGGTGGCTACAGGGAATACCATGGCTTTGACTAGGCGGATCTTTGTTGCCAGTCTGATGTCTCTACTCTTTACTATTTTATCGAGACTGGACATTGCTCTCCTCCCAAGAAGTAAGCGTCTTCTGATTTCCTGGCCACAGTCTGCAGCTGCAGTAATCTTTGCACCTAGCAATACAAAGTCTGTCATGGCCTCCACATTTTCTCCCTCTATTTTCCAGTTGTCAATCATTCTTGTTGCCATAATCTTGGTTTTTTTGACGTTTAGCTGCAACCCGGCTTTTGCGCTTTCTTCTTTCACCTTGATTAGAAGGCTCCTCAGCTCCTCCTCGCTTTTGGCCATCAAAGTGGTATCATCTGCATATCTAAGGTTGTTAATGTTTCTTCCAGCAATTTTCACCCCAGCCTTGCATTCATCAGCCCCGCACATCGCATGATGTGTTCTGCATACAAGTTAAAAAGGTTGGGTGAGAGTATGCAGCCTTGCCGTACGCCTTTCCCAATCTTGAACCAGTCTGTTGTTCCATGGTCAGTTCTGACTGTTGCTACTTGGTCCTTGTACAGATTCCTCAGGAGAGAGACAAGGTGGCTTGGGATGCCCATCCCACCAAGAACTTGCCACAATTTATTATGATCCACACAGTCAAAGGCTTTAGAATAGTCAATGAAACAGAAATAGATGTTTTTCTGAAACTCCCTGCCTTTCTCCATTATCCAGTGGATACTGGCAATTAATTCTAGCCTCAAGGTTATAATAATTGGCATAGCCTAGTTTTAAAAAACTGCTTTCTATGTGAAAATGCACTAGTTTTACATTTTCCATTATTGCATCTCTTTTTCTCCAACTCCCTTTCCCCCAAACTGCCTGCCTATGTGCTGCACAAGAGATAGAAGTTTGCAATTATCATATTGGCAGTGTATGCATTTCCATTCGCATAAAGTATTAGCCAACATGAGTAAACATACCACCAGATTTCCTATTTGATGTCATTGTAGGCCCATTGAAAGATGAATGCAAAAAGCATAACTGATTTTTACAGACTGAGTTCATAATGAATGGAATGGGAGACTCTAAGACAGATGAATAAATAACATAGCTTGCATTGTATTCCAGCTTTCCACATGGACTCCAAAGCACATAGAGTGTTCCTGACTGAGTACACTCCTCCACATAACTTCAGTGCTTGCATACAATTGTCACATAGTTCTTAAGGGTGAGTCTACACTGTCCACAGTAAGGCCAGGCTACTGGCACCATGATGGTGACCAAATGCACCAAGCCAGAGCTGCCATGACAACACATTTGCACCTAGGTGTTCTGCATTAGCCTGGCTGGACATCAACTTACCCTTCAAGTTACTGCTACTGCTCTTTGCTAGTCATGAGCTTCATCCTCCATCAGTGCAGGCTGCAGGGAAAGAGTAACAGCATGGTATCCATCTGGATGGGATTGGAACTGCAATACTCACCAGAAGTCAGCATGCGCTGTGGGGACAGCCAGTGCAGGATTCAAGTCGCAGCTTTTTTTTTTATTATATATATGGAGCTTCTTTGTTGTTTATTCGTTCAGTCGTTTCCGACTATTTGTGACATCATGGACCAGCCCACGCCAGACCTCCCTGCTGGCTGTCACCACCCCCAGCTCCTTCAAGGTCAAGCCAGTCACTTCAAGGATGCCATCCATCCATCTTGCCTTTGGTCGTCCCCTCTTCCTTTTCCAGGTCGCAGGTTTGAATCCAGGGAGAGGCGGATGAGTTCCCTCTATCAGCTCCAGCTCCTCATGCGGGGATGTGAGAGAAGCCTCCCACAAGGATGATAAAGCATCAAATCATCCGGGCGTCCCCTGGGCAATGTCCTTGCAGACGAACAATTCTCTCACACCAGAAGCGACTTGCAATTTCTCAGGTCGCTCCTGACACAACAAATATATATAAACCGGGCTGAGTCCCTCTAATGAGGTGAGAAGCTCGGTATATAAAACTTTTTTTATATATATATATATATATATATATATATAGTGGCCAAAGTACTTCATCTTTGCCTCTGCTATCCTTCCCTCCAATTAGCAGTTGGGCTTTATTTCCTGAAGTATGGATTGGTTGGATCTTCTGGTGGTCCAAGGCACTCTCAGAACTTTCTTCCATACCACAGTTCAAAAGCATCTATCTTCCTTCACTCAGCTTCTAGGCTACACATAAACCTGCTTTGGAGTTTATGCGAGGGAAGAATTTTTTTGGAGGGGGGGTGGTGGCACCATCTTGCATCTTTGGGCTCCAGGAGCCCAAATGGTGCAAGATGGGTGCGGGGATTGGCCCTCAGGTATTCCAGGACTACCCAGTAGTCTGTCCCCACAAGGCCCATAGCCCATTAGAACCGGGCCTTTCAGAAAGGGCTATCTAATTAATTCAGGATAAAGCAAATTTTTCCTGCTTTGTCTGAAATTAATTCACTTTTAACAGAGGTGTCGTTTGGACGGCTCTGGTAAAAGTGCAAGAGCTCACGCATTTTGGGCCCTGTCTGGATGGGCCCATGGATTCTCCTTAAGACAAAAGTGTGATTCAACTTATCCAAATAGCAACTCTATTTTTCAGAGCGCATACAAAGTCTATGTGGAAAGTAACTTACTGGATGACCATATTAAACTGAATATTATACGGAACCAGCTTCTAGCTGTCCATTGCCCGTCTTAACCATGATCATTCCCAATACCCTTTAGTAGAAGTTCTTCCTAGCCAAACCAGCTGCTTGACAGTCATACTAGATGGTAGGTTTATTATGCGGGGAGAGTGCCTCCAAGCATTTATCCTAGTATATTATTTTCCTCAACTATCTTACTTTTATTATGTTTTGTTTGGGAGTTGACTATAACTGGTTGTTTAGATAGGCATCTCTTCCAGACAGCACCAAAATGCGGGATTAATCTGCTGGATAAACAACTCGGGACCTCAGAGCAGGTTCCCACACAGACCTGCCGGTCTCAGGCTTTCTTCCCCCACCATCCTCACAGCTCTTCTGTGTCTTGGGATAAAATGGAGGGTGGACGGGGAACACCCACCTGAAGTTTTTTTTAAAATCACTCAGTTATGCACTGCTCCTCATATATGCACATGTGAATATCTTAATACAAATATGGAGAGATTCCTATGTGCACATATATGTAGGGGGGAGGAAGAAGGAGGGGAAATGATGTAAAATGGGATACAGGATGATGAAGAAAACTAAATGAAGAGAACCTTAGACAGATAGTTATGTATAAGATCAATAACACTCTGAGCTACAGTCAATTTATTTGTATTGTGTTTAGACTATAGAATAACTGGAGAAACCAGCAGGAAAAAGAGACCTGCAGTTTGAGAAGCTTTGGTCTATGTACTAATACAGAAGGATGCCAGGTAGTCCACTAATATAAACACACTGCTTTGTTTGTTTATTTTGAATTCCTCTGTTGATCAGATTGGTACCATTGAAGAGAATTACCAGTTAACACATTTTCCCCTACACTTGTTCAGACAATCTTTCTCATACTGTCTGAAATACCCGAAATCTCTATAAGATGTTAGCAGTACCACTTTTTGGTCACAGATTAAATTATTTGGCCACACCATCACCTCATTTTTTTAATCTCACGAATCTTACTAAGAAGCAGAGGTCCTATCAGCTCTGCCATAAAATGGAGTTTCAAACTGCATTGGCCTGCTTTATATGAGTCTACACTGACCATATAACACTGTTTCGAACTGCAGAGGGGCATTTCCAATTTTCCTGATCCTTTTTGAAACTAACAAACCCAAGACTGTTAGCAGAAGTGCCTTGGGGCCTTTCCACATAGTCATATAACCCAGAATATCAAGGCAGATAATTCACAATATCTGCTTTCAACTGGATTATCTGAGTTCACACTACTATATAATCCAGTTCAATGTGGATTTTATACAGCTGTGTAGAAGGGCCCCCACAATATCTGTTTTGAACTGGGGTATCTGAGTCCACACTGCCATATAACCTAATTCAAAGCAGATAATGTGGCATTTTATACAGCCGTGTGGAAAGGGCCATAGGGCGGTTCCAGACAGCCCTTTCCCCAGGATCATTCATGTTTTAAAACTGCGGATGTTCCTGGGGGGCTGTCTACACCCACTCTAGAAAGCACGTGCATCATTTCTATGTGCCGGGAAAGTGGCTGCAACTGTGCCGTCGCGCCTGGGGGCTATAGCTCTTAGTGAAAGAGGCATGGACGTGACATCTTTCCCCAGGGGATTGCTTCTTGCCCTCCTTTAGGAAACTGGAACTCTCAAAGACCCAAACACTGTAGATAACTCAAAATAGGTTTAATTGTTCACAAAGAGTTATCCCTTTAAGGCAATAAGCTGGAAGTTTCAAAGGGAAGGAAAATGTACAATACAGTCTCTGGTTGTCTTGGGTCCAAGAAGTTTTGAAGCTGAGAAGCTTTTCCAGGTCCCTCTTTCTCAATGGCTGTAAATGCTGGAGCAATTCACAGCCCCAGTCCAGATGGCATATGTTTGAAGAACAGGGTCTTCCTCTGGTGCCAAAGGAACTGGTTTGAAGGCGCTTGAGACTTCCAACGTCGTTCAGGTTGGTCTGAACATGAAGCATAAGTCTCAAGGGTAAAAACCTCAGAATTGGTGCTGAGAGGTAATTTAATCAGGGGCTTTTAGAGTCAAGTCTCTTACTCACGTCCATCTGATAGAAACTCTGATGGCAGAATGAAAAAGGGGAGCACTCCCCTCCTCCAGGAAGAGGTGGAGCCAAACAATTGAGCTGAAAAAGCAATTCAACTGGTGCAAACAACACTGATTGACAGCTATAAACAACCAATCAATCCAACTATGCATAAACAGGGTAAAAAGGCAGGATTAAGCATGATACAACAGTTTAAATCTTGCAACTAACAGATCTACACATAGGTGGCGCCACTCGCGACGTCACAGCAACAGTGAGAGAGAGAGCCCGTGGAGAGTCCGTGGAGAGCCCGTGGCTCACGTCAGGGCCCTTTCACACAACCATATAACCTAGAATATCTGCTTTGAATTCGGAGCCCTTCCACATAGTCCTATATTCCAGAATATCAAGGCAGAAAATCCCTGTTCAAAGCAGATATTGTGAGATTTTTTGCCTTGATATTCTGGGATATAGGGCTGTGTGAAAGGGCCTTTAGTTTCCATCATGGCTTTAAGAGATAATGTGGAAATTGTTCATAATAACAAAAGGCACAAAACTGGGGGGAAAAGTTTTGATCAATTATCTCAACATTTCAGTCACTCATAAATAATATTTCCCTATTTTTTTTATAATTTAGGTAACCCAGTTCATTCCCAATGACTGCCTATGGATGGGGTGTGGTCTTAAAAACAGTTTGAAATTTACCAGCAGTAAAATATGTATGCTTACAATTTTGAGAAAGAAAAAAAATGGCATTTAAACTGAAAAACAACTTCATCTTCTAGAAAAAGCTATGCCTGTGTCTTTTCGTACAATTTTCCTGTGGCTTATATGTAATAGAGAACTCAATAAGGTCATGTTCTTTAAAGTGAAAAGCAGCATGTGACAATACATGGAGGTCAATCATATTTTTCATAGCTGCAGCGTAAATACACAGGTGAGCAACAAAACCTAAAGTAGGTGCTTCATTTCATGTAAACATATTGTGACATGTCAACCATGCACAAGAGCTATGTGTGAATGGGTAGCATTCACATGTAGCAAGATCTGACAAGGTTTACTGTGATACTTCACAACTTCCTTCACAGTTCTGGGGAAGTACAGTAGCTTCCGGGCAAACTTTCTCCGACCATGATGACTTGAGTATAGTATCATTTACACACTGACAGGAAAGCAATCAACAGAGAGGTAAAGAAAATGCAATTTCCTTGGGTGTATGATGCTTATTTTGACCAAATTCATGGGCACGTGGCCAAGTAATTTAATCTGTGACCAAAAAGTGTTACTGCTAACATTTTACAGAGATACCAGTATATATTTCAGGCAGTATGAGAAAGACTATCTGACCAAGTGGAGGGGAAATGTGTTAATTGGTAATTCTCTTCAGTGGTACCAATCAGATCAAAAGATTACCATAATCTAAACTAAACATACAAAGCAATATGTTTATATTAGTGGACGACCTGGTATTCTTCTGTATAAGTACATGAAAAGGCAGTCATGCTGTATTTGGAAAATATGTAGAGCTGTAACACTGGTGGTCTTATCATTCAGTTGAGATGGTAGCTACTACATACACTTGTGTAATATCTGTTGTCACAAAACAGCAACTCATTAAAACAGTTGACATACAGAGAAAACAGGGGCAGAAACACTTTCTCAGCCCTGGCACAAAACATTACAAAGCACAAGATATTGTTCTGGTACAGCTGTACCAGGAGCTCCAATTTTTTTTGCTTTGCATTGAATGTTTGTTTGCAGTCCTAAGTTTCAGGGAATTTGCAGATAGGTGGCTTCTTTGGTTGCAGTTATAGGGCAAGCCACCTGTCCATCATCATTAAGTTTGGTCCCGCCCCTTGCTCAGGGCAATTGGGAAGAGAAGGGAGCCATTTTTTTAGTTAGTCTCAGCTAGGTTAACCAATGTACAGGACGTGTGTAAACGTCCCCTGTACAAAAGCTTCAACCTTTAAGAATTCCCAAGGGAGAACAGCTTTAAGAGTCTCCTAAGAATTTCCAGGGTTACAGAAATTCCAACAGAAACAGAAGGAAAATAGTCTCTAAAGACTTTCCAGGGAAACAGCCCTAAAGATCAAAGAACTCCAGCTGAAGAGACTACAGGCCTTGCTGGTAGGTCCACTCGGTGCTTTGAGACGCAGTTCAACCCAGTAGTGGTACCCACATCAGTTTGGTTTAAGTTTCAGTCAGCCTGAGAGAAGTTAAAAAAGGGGATTTTCCTTTAAAGAAGAGGTTATTGAAGATAGTTGCCTGTCCTTCATGGGCAAGTTTAGGAATTCACCAGTTGCCCAAAAGCTTGGAATCATTTACTTAACTTTACTGAAGACAAGAGAAGTTTCTGTTTGATTGTTCATTAATAAAAGACTTTGTTGTACTCCTCAAGCCATCTAAAGACTGTTTGTGGTGGAAACCTTTGAGAACTTCTCTTTAGGCCCCCTGGCTTCCCGTTGGGCAAAGGTTGCACATCCTGTTTTAAAGACAACTATTTACAGGCCCAACGCGCGACAGAACAGATATCATACATCATGTTAATCCCAATCCCTTCAGCATCGACATATTCACAATGAAAGGGTAAAGAGGTGAATGGTGACTTGTCTGAATACATCCATCCCTATGTCCCACCTTGTAACCTAAGATCATCCGGGGGGGGGGGGCTGCTCTTGCTCCGATCAACATCACAAATGCGTCTGGTGGGGATGAGAGACAGGGCCTTCTCGGCTGTGGCCCCCCACCTATGGAACACACTCCCAAATGAAATAAGATAGGCTTCTTCCCTCCTGGCTTTTAGGAAGAAATTAAAAGAGTGGTTTGGGGACCAGGCTTTTGGTCAGCAAACGTAAGTAGTACTTTAGATGGACATTGACTGGAACGACGACATGGCTAATGAGACTGCTTTTACTGCTTTTGTACTGTTTAATTATTGCTTATGTACTGTTTTAATTATGACTTATGTTCAATTGTGGTTATATTATTATGATTGTCATGTATCGGCATCACATCAGTGCCTATTGTCCTGAGTCCCCCCACGGGGGTAGAGAAGTGATGGGGTAGAAATTCCATAAATAAATAAATAAATAAATAAATAAATAAAGGTGATAGGTATTCTACATGACTGGATCCTGCATGTCAGGTATACCGCTGGGTCTTAGAATGAAGCACACACTCACAAGGACAAATCCTGGAAATGTAGTTTATTCAGTCCATGCAGTTTAACAGCAAAGAGAGAACTGAGAGTTTCCCCCAGCCAATCCCCCCTTCTGGCCTCGCTCCCTCCTTCTCCTTCCTGTCTTATCTCAGTTTAGGCTACAGCTTCATTCCCACATCTTCAAAGGGAACCTTGGCCAGATGGCCCTAACCATAAACTAATCTATCATGACTACTCCCTCTACTGTCAGGAAGAAGACTTCGCTTGGAATCTCTTGGAACCATGAAGGCACATCCTGACATATCTCCCCCCCTCGGAAGGCGGCCCCCATCTGAAAAAGAAAGAGAGACACAAAATGAGACACGAGATCAAGGTTTGGGTTTCAGGGGGAAAGCAGAGTGGAACTTCTTTACAAGGCGCGGGGCCTTGACGTGCTCATGTAACACCCATTCCGGATGGATGGCCTTAGAGGACCACTGGACCAAGTAATATAGTTTTCCCCGTGTCCGTTTAGAGTCCAAAATGTCTTTGATCTCAAAGTGAGTGTGGGCCCCCACCATGATGGGGACCGGCTGAGAATCTGCCTCAGACCACTTAGGAGAAGTGGGTGCGGGCTTGAGCAAGCTTACATGGAACACTGGGTGGACCCTCCTCCAAGTGTGGGGCAGCTCTAGCCACACCGTGACTGGGTTGACAACGGCCTGGACGGGGAAGGGCCCTATGAACAAAGCTGACAACTTGCGTGAGGGCTGCGTGGACCTCAAATATTTGGTGGACAGGTAGACCAGGTCGCCGACTTTGAACTGGAGCTGAGGCGACCTCTTCTTGTCAGCAAACTTTTTATAGTCTTTTCTGGCTTTGTCCAGAGTCTGTTTGACCATCGGCCAAGCCGCTGCGATGGACTCCCCCCATTTGTCGGGGGGGGGGGGTCTCCCCAGGCTCAAGGGGTCCCAGGCCAGGAAATGGGGGAAAGTCTCTACCCCTCACAACTTTAAAAGGCGAAACTCCCGTGGATGCATGTTCGCTGTTGTTGTAACTATATTCAGCGAAGTCCAGTAGGGAAGCCCAATTGTCTTGTTGGTAGGTGGAGAAGCACCTCAGGAACTGTTGTAGGGTCTTTTGGACCCTCTCGGTAGCCCCGTCGGTCTCCGGGTGGAAAGCTGTACTTAGCGCCCGCTCGGTCCCCAACATGGACAAAAAGGACTTCCAAAATTTGGAGGTGAATTGTGTGCCCCTGTCGCTTATGATCCTGCTCGGGCAGCCATGTAGCCGGAACACGTGGTGAAGGAACAACTTTGCCAATTCGGGGGCTGAGGGGAGCCGTTTCAAGGCCACAAAGTGGGCTTGTTTGGAAAACAGATCAATCACAGTCCAAATGAAATGGTATTGTATCCCTGGCTATCGGGTAGCTCCACTACAAAGTCCATGGCAATCTCTGTCCAGGGTTGTGAGGGGTTGGCCACTGGTTGTAACAGCCCCGTGGGCTTCCCCACCTTTTGTTTGTTTTTTGCGCAGGTCGGGCACTCTTGAGTGTAGTCTTTTACGTCTCTGCGCATGGCTGGCCACCAGAATTGGTGGGCCAATAGCTTGAGGGTCTTGGTGAACCCAAAGTGACCCGCCAGTAGCGAGTCATGGCCCCTTTTTATTATGTCCTTGCGCATTGTGGCTGGCACATAATATTTGGACCCATAAGTCCAGAGGCCCCCCCTTTGGGTCAGTTCCCCTTTGTGTTCTCGTAGCCACTCATCTTTTTCAGCCGCCTCCCTCAAGCCTTGAACCACTTCGGCTGGCTGGCTGGGGGGTGAGGGCTTGTCCCTGAGGCTGGCCCTGGTCTGTACTATCAATCCCATCTGCTGTTTATTAAAGAGCGTTCCTGACTCTGTGGGGGATGAGTAGTCCGCCTCAGGCATGCGCGAGAGCGCGTCTGCAACCTGGTTCGTCCTTCCTGGTACGAACTTGAGGCGAAAATTGAATCGTTGGAAGAACTGGACCCATCTGAGATGTTTGGCGTTAAGTCTCTGTGGGGTCTGCAGGGCCTGTAAGTTTTTGTGGTCCGTCCACACTTCAAAGGGGATTTGGGTGCCCTCGAGGAAATGCCGCCAGTGAGCCAAGGCCGCTCGCACCGCGAAGGATTCTTTTTCCCAAACGTGCCAACGCTTTTCAGTTTCAGAAAACTTTTTTGATAGGTAAGCGCATGGCTTGAGCTGGCCTGCCTCGTCTGCTTGTAACAGCACCGCCCCGTAGGCGGCCTCTGAGGCATCGCATTGCACTACAAAAGGCTTAGAGGGCTGGACGTGTGTCAGGATGGGCTGGCTTGTGAATTTTGCTTTTAGGACCTCAAAAGCCCTTTGGCATTCGGGGGTCCATTCCAGTCTTGCCCCCGGAGTTTTCGCCTTTTTTGTCTCCCCCTTTCCCTTTGTCTTTAGTAACTCAGTGAGTGGCAGCGCCACCTCGGCAAAGTCTTTGATGAATTGCCGGTAAAAGTTGGCAAACCCCAGAAATCCCTGTAGCTGCTTCCGGGTGCGGGGAGGTTCCCATGCCAGCACATCCTGTATCTTGGCTGGGTCCATGGCCAGCCCCTTTGTGGATATGCGGAACCCCAGGTAAGTGAGCTCGGTGCGGTGAAACTCGCACTTTGAGAGCTTAACATAAAGTTGGTTTTCTCTCAGGATCTGGAGCACCTTTTGTGTGGTTTTTATATGTTGGTCTAATGAGTCTGAGTATATCAGAAGGTCATCAAGGTAGCTCAGCAGGCCGTCATATAGCATCTCCCGGAAGATGTCATTTATGAATTGTTGGAACACCTTGGGGGCTCCTTTTAGCCCGAAGGGTGTCACGGCCCACTGGTACTGCCCGAAACAACAATTGAAGGCCGTTTTCCAACAGTCTTCATCTCTCACCCTCAGGCGGTAAAATGCCTCCCTGATGTCCAATTTTGTAAAGATTTTGGCTTTGCCCAGTTGTGCCAAAATGTCTGACATGAGGGGGAGGGGGTACTGATTGGCAGTACATATGGCGTTCAGCCCCCTATAGTCCACACACAGCCTCAGCGATC
>NW_026847660.1:65981676-65991950 GCF_025583915.1 Anolis sagrei ordinatus
CAGACACCCTTGCTTCCCATGCGGAGACGTGAGAGAAGCCTCCCAGCAGGATGGTAGCACATTCGGGCATCCTCTAGGCATCGTCTTTGTAGAAGTCCACTTCTCTCACGCCAGAAGTGACTTACAGTATGTTCTCATTTCGCTTCTGACACGATAAAAAGGTGGACTCAAGGCTTTGATTTTCTTATAAGCAAATATGGTCTTGGCTTATCTTGTGTTTGTTTAATAAACGTCAGGCTTTATACCAGGAGAACCCTGGAACACGGGACCATCCGCCTTGCTTTGTGTGTACCTATTTATTTGCAGTATTTATATTCCGCCCTTCTCACCCCACAAGGGACTCAGGGCGGACTGCAATGTACATATACATGGCAAACATTCAATGCCATAGACACACAACATATATAGACAGACATATATCCCTGCTTAGAGTGAACTCCTTTCCATACTTGAGACGGTTGAATCCCCACCGTTGGCAAAGGGTCCATTCGGATACGCAGCACATCTCCCTCACGGGAGAGAACGGAAGGCAAAGAATGGTGAAGATTCACGTCCATCAGTTGAGATGGACAAGTTGACTAAATTGATGAAGTATAGAACAGCATTTAAAGGAAATAGAGATGAAAGTCATATAGTGAGAGAGAGGCTTATAGACTAGTGTTTGTTGCCCTTTAGTTTTGTTCTTATTGTGCAAGGTGTGTCTCCTTCTTTGCTTTATATTTGTTAAGTAGTACTTGAAAAAATGTACCAAAATTATAATTTGTATCAACATAGTTTGTTTTGTTTTTGTTTTTTTGTCTATGAATAAATATTGTTGTTGTTTTTCCAAAGCACCCCCTTCCTCGCCTCCTGAGCACTCAGAGCCTGGCCAGGCCACGAGAGAAGGTCTCCTGGAAAGGAAGGGAGAGGCCTCTTCTCATCCAGAGGAAACCCAAGTCCTGCCCACGGAGTCTCTGGGTTTTGCATTCACCGAGTTTTCACACTAACAGCCATTGATATTCTGCATTTTGTAGTCGAAGGCTTTCATGGCCGGAATCCCTGTGTTGCTGTGAGTCTTCCGGGCTGCGTGGCCATCTTCCAGAAGCATTCCTGCCCACGCCTCTCTACGGCAGGCATCCTCAGACAGGTGAGGCCTGTGGGAAAGCAGGCAAGTGGGGTTGATATATCTGTGGGAAGCCAGGCAGGAAGCAGCCAGAGTTTGGACCTGCAAGGCCATTCAATGCTAATGGAAACATCCACATTTGCCTACAACAGATACGTTCTTCCTCTCTCCCAGCCTGGGCATCCCTCCACAGGGATGTATGTCAGCCCCACTCGCCCAGTTTGCAAGAGGCCTCCCTCCCAACCTCTGAGGATGCCTTTAGCCAGAGAGAGATGGGGAGGAAATGTCAGGAGAGAGTGCTTCTGGAACCTGGCCAGGCAGCCCGGAAACCCATTCTCAGCAACAACCCAGGGATGCATGTTGTGCCTGTGAGAGAGAGAGAGGGAGAGAGAGAGAGAGAAAGAGAGAAAGGAGCCTCCCTCCCTGAGGTCCCAAGACACCCTGTCCGGGCCCTGGGCCTCCCCGGCTAGGCCCCCCAGCACGGCCCCCCCTCTCCCTCCCTCCCCCCCCAGGCTGGGCCAGGAAGGAGGGAGAGGCCAGGCCCCTTCGGGAGGAACTGCGCTCTAGGTCTGCCTCCCAGCCTCCTTCCTTCCTTCCTTCCTGCAGCCCGGCGGCTCCTTTAAGGCCAAGCCCCGCCCCTCTTTGGGCACACGCCTCCTCCTCCTCCTCCCGCCATGACAGCGCCGGGCGGAAGTAGGGCTTCTGGGTGACGTCACGGCCAGGCCCTTGGAGACAGAGGGAAGGGCGGAAGTGAGGGGGCGCTTCTTCCGGTGGGGCCTAGCCGAGGGAGAGGCAGCCACGCTTCTTCTCGGGATCAGTGGAAGGTGAGGGAGGAAAGGCCGAGGGAGTGTGGGAGGGGATGGGCAGGAGACTCTTCGGAGGCGGGCCTTCTTCCGGGCGGCCTGGCAGGCTCCTCCTGGGATTCCCTCAGAGAAGAGGGGGAGGGGGAGGGAGGGAGGCCTGAGGCCTGTGCTGGGGACCCCCTGGGCGCAGGACCCCCTCCCTCGAGACCCCCTCTCCCACCCCCACCTGGGCGCGAAGGGGGTCCCGAGGGAGGGATGGGGATGGGGGGGTCCTGGTCCCTCGCCCACAAACACACACCTCCATGCAGGCAGGCAGGTGGGCGTGTCAAGGACTGCCTGGGAGTTCGGAAGAGCTCCCTTCCTTCCTTCCTTCCTTCCTTCCTTCCTTCCTTCCTTCCTTCCTTCCTTCCTTCTCTGGAGATTTTGAGCGGGGGCTGGATGGCCATCTGTGAGGAGGAGGGATCGGGTGGTGCCTTCCTGCTTGACAGAAGGGGGTGGGATACATAATTATCCATGGCCCCCATCATGTCTCCTCTCCGCCTTCTCTTCTTCAGGCTAAACATGCCCAGCAGCTCTTTCAGCCTCTCCTCATGGGGCTTGTTCCCCAGACCCTGGATCCTTTGAGTCGCCCTCCTCTGGACACTTCCCAGCTTACAGGCAACATCTCCCTTCCATTGTGGTGCTCAGAAGTGGACACAGTGGTGGGATTACAGGTAAAGTGGTCTGACCAAGGCAGAATAGAAGAGAGAGAGAGTGAGACTGAATACGTCCCATCTCGAAGCTTAAGATCTTCTGGGGAGGCCCTGCTCTCGACCCCGCCTTTATCACAAGTGAGACTGGCGGGGACGAGGAGCAGGGCCTTCTCGGTGGTGGCCCCCCGCCTGTGGAACTCACTCCCCGGGGAGATTAGATCGGCGACTTCCCTCCTATCATTTAGGAAAAAAGTGAAGACCTGGATATGGGATCAGGCATTTGGACACTCTGGCAGCTAAAGGAAGGACCTGGAGGATGGACAAGAACTGACTGAATAGAACGGATCTACGGAATCTTGGAACGCTGAACTTGAGAATGTTTTCTGATGGTGCGATGTTTTGATGACATTGATGTTTTTAATGTGTTTTTTTAATTGGTTAACTGTTTAAATGTTGTTTTATTTCTTTGTATACTGATAAAGGCATCTAATTGTGCCTCCCTTGTAAGCCGCCTTGAGTCCCCCTCCGGGGGTGAGAAAGGCGGGGTAAAAGTAACGGAGAGAAATAAAATAAATAAATAGAGTTTGTAGTTGAGAGAGGCCCAGGACCCCCCTGGCTGAGGATTCGAAAGGCCCCTCCCTGAACACCTGGCAGGGTAAGAAATCGCACACGGAGAATCTTGGGGCCCCGTCCCCTTTGTACCTGAGGAGGGAGGGATTCCTCGTTGTTGGGCCAGTGTCAAAGTATTTGTCACCTGGCAATGGGCAGCTTCCCTCTTCCTCTGGGTTTGCTACAGCACTAGACTTCCTCTTCGTGTTCCATGACATCTTTCTCTGTTCAGCTCCTGAAGAGATTTTCCTCTCATTTCTCTGGCAGGTAACTTCGGAACAAGTTCTGCGAAGAACGCCTTGTGAGAGCTTTGCCTGAGGAGTGCTGTCAGTTCAACTTCAAGATACACAGCAATGACAACAAGAAAAAATAAGTACTAGATAAATATATTTGAGGCTACATACCTGTGCAGTTAAGGGAAGAAATAAGATTTTGCTGTAAAAAGAGAGGCCTGGGAAACCAAGCAGAAGGCTACAGCAATACAAAAACTGCTGTTCAGGAGGTTATATCTGAGAACCCCTGGCATCATATTTGAATTATAAATGTGAAAGAATGGCAAGTACTCTACCTCCTTATCCTCGATCAGACACAGGGGAGAAGTTACATCAGTGTATGGAGTGTGGAAAACAATTTGATAGGAAAAGTTCTCTTACTGTACATGAACGGACCCACACAGGGGAGAAGCCATATCAGTGCATGGAATGTGGAAAATGCTTCAGTCGGAGTGGCCATCTACGTTCCCATCAAAGGACGCACTCAGGGGAGAAGCCATATAAATGCATGGAATGTGGAGAAAGCTTCAGTCAGAGTGGAAATCTACGTTCCCATCAAAGGAAGCACACGGGAGAAGCCACATATATGCATGGAATGTGGAGAAAGCTTCAGTCAGAGTGCCCATCTACGGTCCCATCTAAGGATCCACACAGGGGAGAAGCCACATAAATGCATTGAATGTGGAGAAAGTTTCAGTCAGAGTGGCACTCTACATTCCCATCAAAGGATCCACACAGGGGAGAAGCCACATAAATGCATTGAATGTGGAGAAAGTTTCAGTCATAGTGGCAATCTACGTTCCCATCAAAGGATCCACACAGGGGAGAAGCCATATAAATGTATGGAATGTGGAGAAAGTTTCAGTCTCAGTGGCGCTCTACGTTCCCATCAAAGGATCCACACAGGGGAGAAGCCACATAAATGCGTGGAATGTGGAAAGAGTTTCAGTCAGAGTGGCCATCTACGGTCCCATCTAAGGATCCACACAGGGGAGAAGCCACATAAATGCGTGGAATGTGGAGAAAGTTTCAGTCACAGTTGCACTCTACGGTCCCATCAAAGGAAGCACACAGGGGAGAAGCCATATAAATGCATGGAATGTGGAGAAAGTTTCAGTCAGAGTAGCCATCTACGTTCCCATCAAAGGATCCACACAGGGGAGAAGCCATATAAATGTATGGAATGTGGAAAAAGCTTCAGTCAGAGTGGCAATCTTCGTTCCCATCAAAGGATCCACACAGGGGAGAAGCCATATAAATGCATGGAATGTGGAAAGAGCTTCAGTCAGAGTGGACAGTCTACGTTCGCATCAAAAGACCCACACAGGGGAGAAGCCACATAAATGCTTGGAATGTGGAAAGAGCTTCAGTCAGAGTAAAAATCTGCGTACCCACCAAATGACTCACACAGGACAGAAGCCATAGAAATGCATAGAAGGTGGAGAAAGTTTCATTCAGAGTAACAATCTACATTCCTTTCAAAGGAGCCACATAGCAAAGAAGCCATATAAATGCATAGAATCAGGAAAGAGCAGTGAAAATCCACATTCCCATCAAAGGACCCACCCAATGCTTCCTCTTCATCTTGGACAGAAGTGGCGAGTGGAGTGCTGCGGGGTTGCCTCCTGGGTCTGGTCCTGTTCAACATCTTTATTAATGACTTAGATGAAGAATGTTTTGGTCCGTTTATTATAGTGTAGATTTCTCATCATTGAGAAATCTAGGCCAGGAGTGTTCTGGAACAGCTGTTCCAGGAGCTCCAGATTTATTTGCTGTGTTTAAATGTTTGTGTGCAATCCCATGCTTGGGATTTTGCAGCAGGGGGTTTCCTGTTATAACTTGCATTTATAGGGTAAGCCACCTGCCAATTATAGTTAGGATCCCTGGTCCCGCCCCCTTTTTGCTTTTGGAGGGAAGGGGCCATTTTTCAGTTTGTCACAGCAAGGGAAGCCAAAGCAGAGGATGCATACAGACGTTCCTCCTGTGCAAAGGCTTCGTCTTTTAAGACTTCCTGGGGGAGAACTGTTTTAAAGGCCGCTACAGATTCCCAAAGGGTTCCAGGGAACAGCTTCACAGCCCTGAGGACCTCCGGAGGGAATAACAGCTCTTCATCTTCAGCTAAGTGATTTCAAGTCTGGTGGTACATCTGTTCGGTTCTGAGACACAGTTCAGCCAGTAGCAGACTCAAACTAGTCAGGTTTAAATTCACAGCAGCCTGGGAGGAGCTTTAAAGGGGATTTTTTTCTGTTAAACAAAGTTTCTTGAAGATAGTGCCTGTTTCCTGCAAACAAGACTGCAAAAGCCAATAGACTATTTAGAAATTTTACAATTCCTGCTTGTTCCTTAATAAAGACTGTTGTATTTAAGCTTAAGTCTCCTAAAGCCTGTTTAATAGGGAAAATTCCTCTAAAGGTTCTTTCTCGGACCCCCGGGCTTCCCGCTGGACACAAGCCTTGCATCCTCTCTTAGAAGCATTTAATTTCAGCTCCAGCGGCGACAGAACAGCCTTGGTCGACGGCAACTGGGAGCAGGTCTCACTCAGAAGGGGATTTTTCTCCGTATTGCAGCAAGCTCCGAAGGGGTTCCCCTAGCCTCCTCCATAAGAAACCCATCCCAGGCTTCTAGGGTGATCTGTCGAGGTTTGCTGAAAGGAGCAGCAGCTGAGATCTCTGGATAAAAGGGTAAAAGTAGGGCTTCTGGGTGACGTCACGGCCAGGACATTGGAGAGAGAGGGGGGGAAGGGGGGGGAGGCCTCCGCAGGAAGTCGGCAACGCTTCTTCCCAGGTGGAGTGGAGGGAGGACTCGGGAGTGTGTGTGGGAAGGAAGGAAGGAAGGAGGTAGGGAGGGAGGGAGGAAGGGGGGGAGGCCTCCGCGGGAAGTCGGCAACACTTCTTCCCAGGTGGAGTGGAGGGAGGCCTCAGGAGTGTGTGTGGGAAGGAAGGAAGGAGGGAGGGAGGGGAGGGAAGGGGGGAGGCCTCCGCGGGAAGTCGGCAACGCTTCTTCCCAGGTGGAGTGGAGGGAGGCCTCAGGAGTGTGTGTGGGAAGGAAAGAAGGAAGGAGGGAAGGTGGGGGGAGGCCTCCGCGGGAAGTCGGCAATGCTTCTTCCCAGGTGGAGTGGAGGAAGGCCTCAGGAGTGTGTGTGGGAAGGAGGGGAAGGAAGGGGGGGAGGCCTCCGCGGGAAGTCGGCAACGCTTCTTCCCAGGTGGAGTGGAGGGAGGCCTCAGGAGTGTGTGTGGGAAGGAAGGAAGGAAGGAGGGAGGGAGGGAGGGAGGGAAGGGGGGGAGGCCTCCGCGGGAAGTCGGCAACGCTTCTTCCCAGGTGGAGTGGAGGGAGGCCTCAGGAGTGTGTGTGGGAAGGAAGGAAGGAAGGAAGGAGGGAGGGAGGGAGGAAGGGAGGGAAGGGGGGGAGGCCTCCGTGGGAAGTTGGCAACGCTTCTTCCCAGGTGGGGTGGGGGGGGGGGGGGGGTGTGGGAAGGAAGGAGAAGGGGAAGGGGGGGGGGAGGAGGGAGGGGGGGGAGGGGGGGGGGGCCTCCGCGGGAAGTCGGCAACGCTTCTTCCCAGGTGGAGTGGAGGGAGGCCTCAGGAGTGTGTGTGGAAAGGAAGGAAGGAAGGAAGGAGGGAGGGGGGGAGGGAAGAGGGGGGAGGCCTCCGCGGGAAGTCGGCAACGCTTCTTCCCAGGTGGAGTGGAGGGAGGCCTCAGGAGTGTGAGTGGGAAGGAAGGAAGGAAGGAAGGAGGGAGGGAGGAAGGGAAGGGGGGGAGGCCTCCGCGGGAAGTCGGCAACGCTTCTTCCCAGGTGGAGTGGAGGGAGGCCTCAGGAGTGTGAGTGGGAAGGAAGGAAGGAAGGAGGGAGGGAGGGAGGGAAGGGGGGGAGGCCTTCGCGGGAAGCCGGCAACGCTTCTTCCCAGGTGGAGTGGAGGGAGGCCTCAGGAATTGTTCTCTGACCATGACTGTATCTTATCTGTTAGTCTGGTCCTGTTCAACATCTTTATTAATGACTTAGATGAAGGGCTAGAAGGCAGGATCATCAAGTTTGCAGACGACACCAAATTGGGAGGGAGAGCCAATACTCCAGAGGACAGGAGCAGGATTCAAAACGATCTTGACAGATTAGAGAGATGAGGCCAAAACTAACAAAATGAAGTTCAACAGTGACAAATGCAAGATACTCCACTTTGGCAGAAAAAACGAAATGCAAAGATACAGAATGGGGGACAATGATGCCTGGCTCGAGAGCAGTACGTGTGAAAAAGATCTTGGAGTCCTCGTGGACAACAAGTTAAACATGAGCCAACAATGTGATGTGGCAGCAAAAAAAGCCAATGGGATTTTGGCCTGCATCAATAGGAGCATAGTGTCTAGATCTAGGGAAGTCATGCTACCCCTCTATTCTGCTTTGGTTAGACCACATCTGGAATATTGTGTCCAATTCTGGGCACCACAATTCAAGAGAGATATTGACAAGCTGGAATGTGTCCAGAGGAGGGCGACTAAAATGATCAAGGGTCTGGAGAACAAGCCCTATGAGGAGCGGTTTAAGGAGCTGGGCATGTTTAGCCTGAAGAAGAGAAGGCTGAGAGGAGATATGATAGCCATGTATAAATATGTGAGAGGGGGCCACAGGGAGGAGGAGGGAGCAAGCTTGTTTTCTGCTTCCTTGGAGACTAGGACGCAATGGAACAATGGCTTCAAACTACAAGGGAGGAGATTCCATCTGAACATGAGGAAGAACTTCCTGACTGTGAGAGCTGTTCAGCAGTGGAACTCTCTGCCCCGGAGTGTGGTGGAGGCTCCTTCTTTGGAAGCTTTTAAACAGAGGCTGGATGGCCATCTGTCAGGGTGATTTGAATGCAATATTCCTGCTTGTTGGCAGAATGGGGTTGGACTGGATAATGGCCCAGGAGGTCTCTTCCAACTCTTGGATTCTATG
Source organism: Anolis sagrei ordinatus (assembly GCF_025583915.1). Classification (NCBI taxonomy): domain Eukaryota; kingdom Metazoa; phylum Chordata; class Lepidosauria; order Squamata; family Anolidae; genus Anolis; species Anolis sagrei. The sequence goes on from NW_026847660.1 coordinate 65,990,082, forward strand.
ATTCTATGACAGTGTCAGGTATACCGCTGGGTCTTAGAATGAAACACACACTCACAAGAGCAAATCCTGGAATTATAGTTTATTCAGTCCACACAGTATAACAGCAAAGAGAGAACTGAGGTTTCCCGCCAGCCAATCCCCCCTCCTGGCCTCGCTCCCCCCCTCTCTTTCCTGTCTTATCTCAGTTTAGGCTACAGCTTCATTCCCACATCTTCAAAGGGAACCTTGGCCAGATGGCCCTAACTATAAACTAATCCATCATGACTACTCCCTCTACTGTCAGGAGAAGACTTCGCTTGGTACCTCCTGGAACCATGAAGGCACATCCTGACATATCTCCCCCCCTCGGAAGGCGGCCCCCATCTGAAAAGAGAAAAAAAACAAAGCATAAGACAAAAATCAAGGTCCCGGCTTAAGGGGGAAAGCAGCATGGAATTTCTTTACAAGGCGAGGGGCTTTGACATGTTCATGTAACACCCATTCTGGATGGATGGCCTTAGAGGACCATTGGACCAAGTAGTAGAGTTTACCCCGTGTCCGTTTAGAGTCCAAAATGTCCTTGATCTCAAAATGAGTGTGGGCCCCCACCATGATGGGGACAGGCTGGGAATCAGCGTCAGACCACTTAGGGGAGGCCGGTGCGGCTTTAAGCAAGCTCACGTGGAACACTGGGTGAACCTTTTTCCAAGTGTGTGGTAGCTCCAGCCGAACCGTGACTGGGTTGACAACGGCCTGGACGGGGAAGGGCCCTATGTATAAAGCTGACAATTTACGTGAGGGTTGCGTGGATCTCAAATACTTGGTGGACAGGTAGACCAGGTCGCCCACTTTGAACTGGGGCTGGGGTGACCTCTTTTTGTCAGCAAACTTTTTATAGTCCATTTTGGCCTTGTCCAAAGTCTGTTTGACCATCGGCCAAGCCGCTGCAATGGTCTCCCCCCATTTATCGGGGGGGGGTCTCTCCTGCCTCAAGGGGCCCCAGGCCGGGAAATGGGGGAAAGTCTCTACCCCCCACAATTTTAAAAGGTGAAGCTCCCGTGGATGCATGCTCGCTATTGTTGTAGCTATATTCAGCGAAGTCCAATAGGGAAGCCCAGTTGTCCTGCTGATAAGTGGAGAAACACCTCAGGAACTGTTGTAGGGTTTTTTGGACCCTCTCGGTGGCACCGTCAGTCTCCGGGTGGAAAGCTGTACTTAGCGCCCGCTCGGTCCCCAACATGGACAAAAAGGACTTCCAAAATTTGGAGGTGAATTGTGTGCCCCTGTCACTTATAATCCTGCTTGGGCAGCCATGCAGCCGGAACACGTGGTGAAGAAACAGTTTGGCCAACTCAGGGGCTGAGGGGAGCCGTTTCAAGGCCACAAAATGGGCTTGTTTGGAAAACAGATCAATCACAGTCCAAATGGTGTTGTATCCCTGGCTATCGGGTAGCTCTACTATAAAGTCCATGGCAATTTCTGTCCAGGGTTGTGAGGGGTCGGCCACTGGTTGCAACAGCCCCGTGGGCTTTCCCACCTTTTGTTTGTTTTTTGCGCAGGTTGGGCACTCTTGAGTGTATTCCTTTACGTCTCTGCGCATGGCAGGCCACCAGAATTGGCGGGCCAAGAGCTTGAGGGTCTTGGTGAACCCAAAGTGACCCGGCAGGCCACCAGAATTGGCGGGCCAAGAGCTTGAGGGTCTTGGTGAACCCAAAGTGACCCGCCAGCAGCGAGTCATGGCCCCTTTTTATTATGTCTTTGCGCATTGAGGCTGGCACGTAGTATTTGGACCCATAAGCCCAGAGCCCCCCCATTTGGGTTAGTTCCTCTTTGTGTTCTTGTAGCCACTCATCTTTTTCAACCGCCTCCCTCAAGCCCTGAACCACTTCG
>NW_026847660.1:66017069-66070570 GCF_025583915.1 Anolis sagrei ordinatus
TCCACCTCTCCTCAGATTCGAACCTGCGACCTGTCGGTCTTCAGTCCTGCCGGCACAGGGGTTTAACCCACTACGCCACTGGATATTGAATCTTATATTAATATACTATATTGTTAGCAGTAATTACACATATGAATTCATACAAAAAGCCCTACAAACTGAAATCCTTCTGTGCTAATTCACTGACAACAATATACTGTAGTTCTTCAAAGTTGTTACTATATACTGACTAGATTATTTATTCACAAAGAAGGTTAGAGGGTTTCCTCGTCTGAACCATTTATTCAGTGGAGCCTACGATTAAAGCTACATAGGTTTCTACACAAAGGAAAATACAATAACAATGACTTGACAACAATTGGAAATGAATTAATACATCATGATGAGCAACCTCACTTCACTAAACACTTTGGAGGGAGGGTGTCTGTCTTAATAGAAGGAAACATTGAATCATAGCTTTCATTCCAGCAAGATCTATTGACATCTTGATCTCTAACATTCACCCACGTGAAACTGTAATACATGGAAGAGCAGAAATTACAAATAAAGGGTAGGAAGAGGACAAAAAGAAACAAAACATAAAATGTAGAGCATGTTACTCTTCCGGAATGAACAAGACAAGAAGATATCAAAATGTATCAATTTAATGAAATAATAATTAAATTTATTTAGACATCAGTAATAGCTTCAGTAGCCATTGTACTAAACCGACAGGTTTCCAATACAGCCTTTCTTAGAGAGTGCTAATTCTGGGAATAGAATATTTTAAAAATCTGACCGATGGTCTTCCTCGCTATGGTACCTCTGATCTCTTCAACTGGAGGTGCTCAGCTTTAATCTTTGACAAGCAAAACGGGTACTCTACTGCTCAAATTTAGAACCTCACCTGGGTGCTATGTTCATCATTGTTGAAATCAGTTTCATTTAGATGCCATGTGTGCTGAATGTAACAACAGCCCCATCTACACTGACCATTTAGTGTAGTTTGAGGCTAGCTTCAAACTGAGGTAGCCAGACAACAAATTCCCACAAACGTGTGCAAAAGAAAGTCATTTTGTGTATTAGTGTCCTGTGGTTTCTGTAATCACCATCCAGGCTTCAAACTGATTCCAGAGTTCCCTAATGGAAGGCAGACTGTACACATGTAAGAATAAGTGAAAGAACTAGAGCAGCCTGAAGGAGAAAGCTGCCCTTAGATGAGGAGATCTGCATCAATATCATCAGCATTTATTTTTTTATTGATATAGCACCATCACTGTACAAGCAAAGGAACAACAAAATAGCTCCCTGCCCTCATGGAAACAGGCCTGTCTTTCAGTCCTACTACCATCACAGACATGGTTGGGGAGAACACAAGAGACGAACTTCTTAATGGCTGCTCCCAAGCCTGCAACAGAAAGCTAGGCTTGGTCCCTACTCTGCTTTCCTTCTGGGCAATCAAATATGTTTTTAAAATGGGGAATGTTTTCCTTTTTATCTTTATCTGTTATATTGTAAAGGCCATTTAACCATTTTTAATTCAATATTTTTCTCATATATATATATATATATATATATATATATATATTCTTTTTTACTGACACTAATTTTATTCTGTAATAAATTATATTATTAAGGAAATGAAAACTATCTAGCAAGGCTGAGGAGAATTCAAAATAGTCTAACCCCATGTGTACCTCCTCCTTCATCTTCAGATGTTACCCTTCTAGTTCATTCTGCTCCTAATTCATGTGCTGTTGCTGGCAGATGCTCCCAACACTCCTCTTCACGCCTCCTGCCATATGGCTGTGTAAGCCAGAAAAAGCCTAACCCACTTGCTCTTGCAAGCCACCCCCTCCCATTCCTCCCCCAAAACCACTGCTTGTAATATAGATTTCTATTAACTATTAAAATAATCCCCCTCACAGTGCTGTCAACTATCAGTTAACCTTTCCCTATCTTCACTATTCCATTATTCATTTTCATTGTAAACTCTTATGGATGTAGGACCACATCACATTTCTGTTCTTTAATGCACCTATTATTCAGCTTGCGCAAAATAAATATTCATTTGATATCAGGCAGCATGTATGCTGCAATTCCAGAGACATCCAGGAAAAATGCAGACTGTGTTACAAAGTTCCTGAGCATGTCATTTAAAAAGTAAATTTTGTCATTTTATTTTTGCATTCTTGCTACATTTCCACAAAGTGACACACTTTATATTTTAAAAAACAGAAAAATATTTTTTTAAAAACATATTGGCAACAATGAGATGGATTGGTAAGAAATCAGCAGTGCTTTATGGTTTTCTCCTACATGTCTACTCAGTGACATAAATATGAAACTGATTCTTCAGTCCCACTAGGGAGCCCCCGGTGGCGCAGTGGGTTAAAGCCCTGTGCTGGCAGGACTGAAGACCGACAGGTCGCAGGTTCAAATCCGGGGAGAGGCGGTTGAGCTCCCTCTATCAGCTCCAGCTCCTCATGCGGGGACATGAGAGAAGCCTCCCACAAGGATGATAAAACATCAAAAATCATCCGGGCGTCCCCTGGGCAACGTCCTTGCAGACGGCCAATTCTCTCACAACAGAATGCTCCCGACAAAAAAAAAAATCCCACTAGAATTTAAGTCAAGAATAGCTAACTCAAATCCAGATGTCCTCCAACTAAAGCCCACAGGCCAGATGGAGCCTTCCAAGGTCATTTATCCAGCCCCCATCCTAAACTTTAGACTTAGGGTCATCCTAAGTCTGAAACGACTTGAAAGTACACAACAATCCAAACTAACTTGACTATCTCATCGGCCAAAAGCAAGCTCACACTTCCCATTGAAATACTGGTTAGTTAATGTTGGTTAAAATTGTTCTTCGTTTTATATATTTTACTGTTATTTCATGTTTGGCACTACCAATATGATATGGGCAGTGTGCATAGGAATCCGATCATTTTTTTCACACTATCGTCCAGCGCCCTAACAATTTAGGGACCATGAGCTGGTCCTCTGTTTCAAAGGTTTGAGGACCCCTGCTCTAATCTCATTTCTTTCAATAGGCCAAAATTGTACAGGGGACCTTAAAACTGTAAAGGCACCAGATCTCATTTGTTCTGAGAAACTAAGCAGGTCAGTCCTAGTTAGTACTTGGATGGGAGACCATCAAGGAATACCAGGTTCTATAGGAACTGGCCAAACCACCTATGAGTATCCCTTGCCTAAGGAGTCATGGGACTTTCACAATTTCCTCTTCAGCTCACCCACTGTGCAAAAAGTCACAGGTTAATTGTAATTTTAAAAAACTGAACGAAACAACAGATCGTCCACAGTGTTTCCATGGCCAAGCAAAATTTGGAACGCTAGTCTCCAGAGTCATATGTCAATGCTCAAACCACTACACTATATTGGCCTTAATACGTTGTTGTTGTTGTTGTTGTTATTGTTATTTGAAACACAACAAGATGAGTCCACAGCAGACACTCTGCTGGCAGTTGTATTGGATCCCAATGTCGGACTCTTCCCAAGTGTCTAGGACTGTGTGATATCAGCGAATAATGCATGCAGATCCCAGTAAGGTGGCCTTCTGCAGCTGGCAGATGGCAATTTTGTCAGTACCGATTGTGTTTAAGTGCAGGCCAAGGTCTTTAGGAACTGCACCCAGTATGTCGATCATCACTGGGACCACCCTGACTGGCTTGTGCCAGAATCTTTGTAGTTCGAGCTTTAAATCCTCATATTGTGTCAGCTTTTCCAGTTGTTTCTCTTCAATCCTGCTGTCACTTGGGATTGCAACATTGATGATCCATACTTTGTTTTTTAACACGATTGTGAGGTCAGGAGTATTGTGCTCCAAAACTCTGTCTGTTTGAATTCAGAAGTCCCAGAGTAGCTTGACGTGTCCATTCTCTATAACTTTTTCCGGCTTGTGATCCCACCAGTTCTTTGTTGCAGGCAGATGATATTTGTGGCACAAGTTACAATGAATCATCTGAGCAACGGTGTTATGCCCCTGCTTGTAGTCTGTCTGTGCAATCTTCTGGCAGCAGCTGAGGATGTGATCTATTGTTTCATCTGCTTCCTTGCAGAGTCAATATTTGGGGTCTGTTGTCGACTTTTCAATTCTAGCTTTGATGGCATTTCTTCTCCTCCTCCTCCTCCTCCTCCTCCTCCTCCTCCTCCTCCTCCTCCTCCTCCTCCTTCTATCATGGCCATAGTTGAGAATGCAAAATTAAAGCTATTTAATTTGAATATAAGTTTAAATTTCTTTAATATTATTTCATGTACATCCAACCCCTGTATTATGAAAACAAAGAAGCTTGCCTTGATTAAGCATCCACTGAGCTGCTGAAAGGCACTTCACAGATTCACATGGAACAAGACATTATGAGAGCACTCTTGCTTGCTGGCAAAGCAGCTACCTCCAATGTACTGAATAATGGCTTTTTAAAAGAGCCTTGAATGCCAATATGATCTTTTAAAGGAGAATTAAACAGGGAATGTTAATTCTGTATTAATTTTTACTTAGCTCAAATAATATAATCATCCATCATGCTATCTTGGTTTTTGCCATCATCTGACAGCGTAGTGTAAAGTTAAAATCTATGGGTTGTGAAAATTTTATGTTGCCATGGAAACTAACATGGGTTGTCATGGAAATTACTATGTCCAATTTAGCACTGCATCTTCACCACAGGATGTAGTCAGGAAGAAATGGCTCCTTGATGAAGCATTAGCATTTGTAGTGGAGCTGTTTCTGACCTAGATGGGTATCCGGGGAAATATACCTGTTCCATCTACATGGCCATGTGTGTAGATCAAGCAAGAGTTTACCTGACCATATGTTCCCACCATGGAATCTGGTGTCAAAAGAAGCTTTTTTAAATGGGCATATAGCATAACAGATATTATAAAGACTTTACAAGGCACACTATTTATTCAGGTAGGTAACATGCCATCTTTCCTAAGGTCCGAAATATAGCAGTTCTCATTAAACACAATCCCAATAATGTGTGAAGAAGTATGTGTAATTTAAATCATAACAGGCATGTGCAGAAAGAGTGGCTGCTTTACTTTCTCTTCAATGAAGGTCCTTTTGTCATATCCATTTGAAGGGAAATAATGAGGAATGAAGGGGGAGGAATATGTTGTGAGGAGCAAGGCATTAAGTAGGAGAAGAATACAGCAGAACAATCCTTTTCTGATTTCATTAGCTCTTGTCTTCCCTTTACATGTGATGGAATAACTATTTCCTTAAAGACACTAACCTGTCATTCTCACATAATGTTTGGATTGAAGAATGGGAAAGGTTAAATACAATAAAAGTTTCAGTAATTTCGGCTGTTGCATCTTAAATCCGTGTTTTACAATAAAAAGGTTGAGTGGTTTCAACACTGTGTAAAAAAGCATTCACAACCTCTGAGGATGCTTGCCATAGATGCAGGCCAAATGCCTGGAGAGAATGCTTCTAGAACATGGCCATATAGCCCAAAAAACCTACAACAACCCAATGATAATATTTCTTTAACATAATAGTTATATCAAATATAATAAAAACTCAAAGTGGAAATGTAATTAGCAACTACACATAACATGTGCATATAATTTTTTTAATGGTTTTTGAACAAGGGCATCCTTCTGACCAGTACCGGATTCTGAGCTCTTTAGCCATGGGAGCAGTGGAAGCGAACTGCGTACTGTGCAATCAACTCAAACCCAGTTTGTCCCTGCTGGATAGTCACCCTTTATCTGGCCTGTCATCTCTATCACCATAGTAGCCAATCAGACCTCTAGAGATATCTTAGCTATCGCTAGGCCCCTCTGCTAATGTTACCAAATATGTCCAGTAGCAGTCAGGAACTCTCCAGAACTCCATGGGTGACAGTCACTGTGACAATACGACCTGATCTTTTCCTTTTAGGCTGCAAAGTCAGAGAAGAGATGATGGCACCAGGCTATGTGGACAGTGGACCGGTTCAAATTAGAACCAATCCAGCTATCCACACTAATCCTGGAGTGTGGGGCTGTTTTAGAGTTTCACTGACTTCTACTAAGGTGCATCTGGACATCCAGGAGTGACTTCTGATCAGTGCTGGAACATGGGGTCAGTGTAGACAAGCTCTGGCACATGAATAATACTAAGAAAATCCCACATAACATATAGGTATTGAATTATAAACAGATGTTTATAAACAGATGCTGGGTGTTTTTAAACATCCAGCAAAAGGAAGTGAACAAGTAGTGTAGGTCTTGGGAAAATACTTCTTTTGAGCCTACAACTTTCACACTCTCTCAACCAGTCTGGTTATTGGTTATTTTGGTCAAGGGCCCTGTACACTTCAGAACAGATTTTTTCCAACATCTAGCAGGCTTATACAATTCAATTTATAAGAAATAAGATGTTGTTACAAAGCATTGGCGCTGTGCTAATAGCTGAGCAATAAATTGTAGAGTCTTAGACCAGGTTCAAATATTTACAAGACTTGTGGTCCAATTGAAATCACAGAGGAGTCAAGTTTTGGGAAAGCTGTAGACAAATCTGTTGTCAAATATAGTTGGAGATACAGTCCAAAAATAATATATTTGGGTTCTTAACCCTGTGCCTGTACCATGTACATAAGATCAGACATGACATAAACATCTAATCTAGAAGAAGCTTGTGTGCATGAAATCCACATTTGAACAAGTTAGATTATTGGTGAATGGACTGGTGCTGGTGATGTTGTGGGTGGGATTTGGTGGGATGTTTAGCTTTTAAATGTAATTTTAATTGTATTTTAACTTTTGTATTGATGACAGTAATATTTAATTGTTTTTTATTTTTGTATACATAGGTATATGCATTTGCTTTGTTTTTAAATTACATTGTGTTGTGTCATTATAAATAAAATGTCCAGAATTACGTTTTTAAAAAGCAGGTCACATCAATTTGACCACCATGCTTATGAGGGCTACAAACACGATCTGAATCACATACTGCATAAAATGAGAAGAGGAGGAAAAGGGCATGTTCTCATCAATCCACTAGCCCAGAGTTTAAACAATAACTAACAGTTCAACAGCCAACAGTCCAACGAATAACTAAAAGTTCAATAGCCATCAGAATGAACCAACATTTATTGCCAATATGACCAATGTTAGGCTAAGCGTGAAAGGTGTTGAGGCTAGGTCATGTTGTAACTGGATGTGATCCAATACATTTTAGGTCATGCTTTAAAATCCAATTTGATCGTGCTACTTAAAACTACTTTAACATCTACAGCCCTAGATTTAGAAAAACCCTAATCATCCAAAGCTTATATATTTAATCTTTCACAGTCTTTCATCTTTTTGCTAGAATTGCTTAGAAATCCTTTGAAGATCGGGATGATTATCTTCCTTCACCCCTTATCAAAGTAGACCAACTTTTTGCAATAACAAATTTCTCACAAAGGAAGAGTCTGAATTCTCCTTAGAAACAAAGAGTGCTTCCAGACAGCAGAGATCTGCGTTGGCATATATTTCTGTCCCTACTCCTATCCAGAAACACCAGGCTTTCCCGGGGGGGGGGGGGGGGGGGGGGTGGCTACATGCCATCCTTAAACTAATTGGGATAATAATAGTAATTATAATTATAATTATATTTCTTATCTACCTCTCCTCAACGGTTCGAGGCGGGTAACAACATTGCTGAAACACACACTCAAAACACACAATCATTGAAAAACACTCTGTAAAATACACATATTAAAACATATTTCCATACAATACATACACACAAAACAAAAATTAGACATAGAAGTTAAGTTTAAAAGTTGTCATTAAAACTGTCTGGGTTGGTCAGCTGGAAGAGAAAGGTCTTCACTTGTGTCCTGAATTCCGACAGCTGATCTAACTGTCGGAGCTCTATCGGGAAGTCGTTCCACAGTCCTGGGGCGGTCAATGAAACGGTCCTCTGGGTGGCAGTTGCCAGTCATGTTCTGACAGGCTGGAGCAGACACCCCCCAGAGGACCTCAGTGTCTGGGACAAATTGTATGGGAGATTCTTTAGGAAATCTGGACCTGAACCGCAAGGGCTTTAAAGGTCTAAACCAGCACTTTGTATTTTCCCCAGAAACTAATTGTCAACCAGTAGAGTGACTTTAATCTAAGTATAATATGCTCACTCCAAGGTGAGCATATGTGACCAATTTGGCTGCTGCATTTTGAACTAATTGGAGTTTCCCAACTGGGTACAGAGGTAGCCCTATGAAAAACACATTGCAGTAGTCCAACCTTGAGGTTACCAGCACATGCACAACCATCTTGAGGTCCTCTGAATCTTGGAAGGGATGCAGCTGGTGTATCAACCAAAGCTGATAGTAAGAATTCCTGACCATTGCATCAACCTGGGATGACATCTGGAGAGATGGAACAGTCTTTCAGGGGGAATGTAACCCCATCCAGAATTGGTTGACATACCACCATCCCCATATTAGGGCCCTTGATGGCAAGCATCTCTATTTTGTCTGTATTCAGTTTACAGTTGTTTTTGCTCATCCAGCCCATTACCTCCTCCAAGCATTCATTCAGAGGAGGCATCCTATTCTTAACTGAGGCTGTTTTTGAAGGCATGGAGAAATATATTTGGGTGTCATCAGCATATTGTGGAGCCCCCGGTGGCACAGTGGGTTAAACCCTTGTGCCAGCAGGACTGAAGACCGACAGGTCGCAGGTTCGAATCCGCAGAGAATGTGGATGAGCTCCCTCTATCAGCTCCAGCTCCTCATGCAGAGACATGAGAGAAGCCTCCCACAAGGATGGTAAAAATATCAAAAATAACATCCGGGCATCCCCTGGGCAACGTCCTTGCAGAAGGCCAATTCTCTCACACCAGAAGCAACTTGCAGTTTTTTAAGTCACTCCTGACACAACCAAAAAATCAGCATACTGACAACATCTTGCCCCATGTCTATGGATGATCTCTCCCAGCGACTTCATGTAAATACTAAAGAGCATTAGGGACAGAATGGCACCTTGTGGGATGCCACACAGCAGCTCCTTTTTAGAGGAGCAGCTATCCCCAAGCACCATGATCTGGAAACCACTTGTGAGGTATGACCAGAACTACTGCAGCACAGTGTTTCCGATTCCAAGCCACTCCAGACATTCCTGAAGGATTCCATGGTTAATGGTATCAAAGGCCACTAACACTGTTGGTGTTAAGATAGAGATAATCCACTAAGGTGACCATAGCAGCCTCAACTCCGTATTCTGATCTGAAACCAGTTTGAATTAGTCTGAATCAGATCGGCTCCATCTCTCCTTTCCTTCAAGAAAAAGCTCAAGACATGGTTTTGGGACCAGGCATTTGGGTAACAGGCCTAACAGCAGTTGCAATGTTATATTTTAATTGATAATGCACAGGCTTTGGATTGGGTCTCTCAATTGAACTTGGATGCAGTTATATTATTATTGTGATAATAATGTTTTAAATGTTTTAAATGGCTATTTTATTAATTAATGTTTTCATTAATGTTGAATCTGTGTTATTTTGTTATGGTGTGTGTGTTGGCATCGAATTGCTGCCGATTTTAAGCCTCCCTGAGTCTCCCCTCGGGGGTTGAGAAGGACAGGGTACAAATGTTTGAAATAAATAAAATTAAAAATAGTCAAGGAAGTGTATGTCATCCAAGACTGTTTAGAGTTGGAGGACAACTGCCTTCTCAATCACCTTACCCAAAAAAGCAAGGTTAAACACTGGTCTGTAATTATTAAGGTAGAGGGGATCCAGGGAGGGCTTAAGAGGTGGTCCAACTATAGTTTCTTTCTCCTGGAATCTTAAAGTATCAATTAACCTTCGAAGATAAACCATTTTAATAGGTCCTCCACCCCTGCAGGGGTAGGTTGTAGCTATGATACTAGCCCTGACCAGAAAGTGATCTGTCCATGACAACTCGGAAGTATTGATCACCTCCACCCACAAATCTGTATGTTCTGAGGTGACAATTGCATCAAGGATATGACCTGCCGAATGTGTTGTTCCTGAAACCAACAGGGATAGGCCCATGTTTGTCATGGATACCATGAACTCCCGAGCTGCACCTGACAAACTGGTCTTCAGTGGTATGATAAAGTCACCCAGAAGCAAAAGTTTGGGTGAATGTAACAACACCTCTGAGACCAATTCCGTGACCTCGGCCAGGGTGTCTGTTAGGCAGTGGGGTGGACAGTACACTAACACAATCTCCAGTCTATCCTTGGTTTTCGGACTCAGGTACACCTGCTCAATGTAATTTGCAGGTTAAAAATGTCCTGATTGTGAGAGTTGTTTATCAGTGGACTATTCTAAATCCAATTGTGTTGGGAGACTTCTTTACTGGGGTTTTTTTTAACTGATGCTAGAAGGCCACCTGTTGGAAATGCTCTGATTGTACCTTCCTGCATGGCAGGGGCTTGGATTGAATGGTACTTGTGGTCTGCTCAAACTCTTTACAGAATTTAAAGATTCTGTCAAAGATGCAATGGCCACGAGTCTGCAAGAACTGTAGTTGTCGTTGCTGGGATTTATAGTTAACCTACAATCAAAGAGCATTCTGAACTCCACCAACGATGGAATTGAAGCAAACTTGGCACACAGGACTCCTATGACCAACAGAAAACACTAGAAGGGTTTGGTGGGCATTGATCTTGAGTTTTAGGGTTGTAGTTCACCTACATCCAGAGAGCACTGTGGACTCAAACAATGATGGATCAGGACCAAACTTGGCACAAGCACTCAATATGCCCAAATATGAACATAGATGGCGTTTGGGGGAAATAGACTTTGACATTTGGGAGTTGTAGTCACTGGAATTCACAGTTCACCTGCAATCAAAGAGCATTCTGAACCCCACGAAGGACAGAATAGGGGCAAACTTCACACACAGAACTCCTATGACCAACAGAAACTACTTAAGGCCATCCAATCAAACTCCCTTCATCAGGGCAAGAAAACGTAATCAAAGTCCTGACAAACAGCCATCCAGCCATCGAGATAGATAGATAGATAGATAGATAGATAGATAGATAGATAGATATGATTCACACACACAGATATAGTATCATAGATTTGAAAGGGACCCTTAAAGAAGGACAATGATATGTTGCATGTTCCAGGGTGGGCAAACCAGACATTCTCCACATCAACACTGACAAAGAAACACCAAACAATACTGTTTACCCACAAGAATAAAGAAATTACATATATTAGAAACCAACACTTTCTCATTACTTTATTTTCCAGATCAACAGACATGGCCACAGCAACGCGTGGCAGGGGACAGCTAGTTTCATTATAAATTTGGTTTTGTTTGGATCTTGCAACAACATCTCTCCTTCTTCTACCAAAGAAACTTTCTGAAAAGAAAAATCTTGAAAGATAAAAGTCTGTTTTTGTTAAGATAAAAACATTTTTTTATAAAAAGGGAGCTGAGAAAGAACAGTGTTTGACACTTGCCAGGAAGTGGAAAGAGCAAATTCTTAAAGCATGTCTATTGGGAAATGTGAGCGATCGCAGTGAATCTTCAAAGTACTATAAAAAGGCAGAAGCTGAACAACAACACTCTCATGTTCATGCACAGAGTCTAGGAGGGAAAGAAGCAAGCCAAGACTTCTTTGTAAAAGCATATAAAAGGTGCATTCCTTACAATCAAATACATGTTCTAATGGATGAAACAGGGACAGCAGAAAAAGAAAAAAAAACCTACAGGTTATTGTAATATAAGAAGAGAGCAGGTAGAAGAAAGCGAACAAACAGGAAAGGAGACTCCATCTGAAGATTAGGAAGAACTTCCTGACTGTGAGAGCTGTTCAGTAGTGGGACTCTCTGCCCTGGAGTGTGGTGGAGGCTCCTTCTTTGGAAGCTGTTAAACAGAGGCTGGATGGCCATCTGTCAGGGGTGCTTTGAATGCAATATTCCTGCTTCTTGGCAGGGGGTTTGACCGGATGGCCCATGAGGTCTCTTCCAACTCTATGATTCTATGAACACTGAAAACTGAGGGCCCTTTTATACAGGCCCTATATCCCAGGATTTGATCCCAGGTTTTCTGTTTAAGTGCAGACTCATATAATCCAGTTTAAGCAGAAAACCTGGGATCAGATCCTGGGATATAGAACCTGTCTGGAAGGGCCCTATGAGAGTATACGCATCAAATATTGCTAACTGTAACAAATACACAGAGAGGAACAGTTTTAAAAACTGGGGAAACTGGGGAAAATAATATATTTTCTTAAAGACAGACATACATGTTTCTCTCCCATGTTTCTATCTGCATAAAGCCATTCAATTTTGTCTTTTATAAGCATCTGCATACAAACTATTAAATGTATCTTTTATTATTGAAAATATTTTAATAAGCCCTTTACTACAAGAATAAATGAACAACTTCTATGGAAACTACATTGTAAATTGCCATGACTCACAATTTCAACTGACTGAACAATGTCAATGGTTGTTCACAATAGCATAATAAAAATGACTTGCAAGGGTAAGTAGGAAATGAACCTTTGCATGTTAAAAAGATCTGTTCAGAGATCAAAGGAAAGATGGGTGTTTTAAAAGGCTTTACTAAAGTAAAGAGAGCTATCATCACTTTCCTTCTCATGGTAATGAATTCTGGCTTACATTTCCAAGGGAATAGAGAAGTCCAAATAGCAAATTTCTTTCTTGATTAAGTTCATTTTGAACACCACCTTGTAGACAGCTAGTCTTTTCTTCATGACATCAGTAAAGGTAGATAATTAAATGGGGGCAATAATATTTTCATATAAAATCAATTTACAGCAAAGAGTATAAAAACACAATGAGGTGTACTCCATATCTGATGAATGTTAAGATAGTGACAATATGACAGAATATTAAAATAGCTAGAATATGACAGAGTAACGAACACTCATACTGTACACGCCACAGCTGGATATATAACTAATAAAATGTCAGGAGCAAGATTCTAAACAAAAATAATGTCTTGCTGCCAATACATGTGTGTGTGTGAATACATATATACTTAGTATCATACGTATTTTACAGCCACTCAAGCCCGTAGCCAGGATTTTTATTCGGGGGATGCTGAGTTTGATTGGGGGGGGGGGGGGCTGAGCATCTACACTAGCAAACCTTTTGTATTGTTGTCCCAATACCCCCATGCATATGGGATATATTGAGCATGGTGATCAGATCATGATATTAATAAACATAACAGTTTAAATAATGTAAGGCCTTCTTGAGGACCACCCTGAGAATTTCGGCTACATGCCTGCGAGCCACTGTAAAATGCATTTTTTTATGTTTTACTCCTGATAGCAAGGCATTAGTATCCCAATGTACAGTACACTGTAGGAGCCCAACCTCTTTAGATCTTCCAGTTTTAGGAAGGAGCGCAATTGGACTCAGATCTATGCAATGTATTATCCAATATACTGTATATACATAACACTGTGTTATCCTCTCAGGAACCCATGGTGGCGCAGTGGGTTAAACTGCTGAGCTGCTGAACTTGTTGACCAAAAAGTCATAGGTTCTAATCCAGGGAGCGGCATGAGTTCCCGCTGTTAGCCCCAGCTTCTGTCAACCAGCTTCTGCCAACCTTGAAAACATGCAAATGTGAGTAGATCAATAGGTACCACTCTGGCAGGAAGGTAACAGCACTCCAGGCTTAGAAATGGAAATGAGCACCACCCCTCAGAGTCGCACACAACTGGACTTAATGTCAGGGGAAAACCTTTACCCTAACCTTTACCAATCCTTCACACTACCAATAAGGTTTTCAACTGAGTATCATAACAAAAACAGATATTGTAGGAAAGAAATAAATACTTTTGGAGTCCACACTGCCATATAATTCAGTTTAATGTGGATTTTACACAGCTGTGTGGAAGGGGCCTAAGCGACAGCTATATTAGAGGAAAGGGCTCATGTTGTGAGATTATAGCTCCTGTGCCAGTTTAAAAATAGCTGGAAGGTCTGTTCAGGTGATAGTGAAAACACAGCAAGTGAACTCTGTCCGGGAAAGATGTGCTACTGAAAGAAGTGGAGGAAAAAATGCTAAAAAGTCAAGAGAAATATTTTTGTCAAGTTTTTAGCTGTACGCAAACCAGATATCCTGCAGACTCCTCACTGACCATCTACTTTGATAAGCAAGCCTGACTCATGGATTCTATCAGCAGGAGGTTCCATTCTCTGATAACTTGATTACTTCTAAGGCTCCTTCTACACAGCTGTGTAAAATCCACATAGAATTGGATTACACGGCAGATAATCCAGTTCTAAGACGATATTGTGGGTTATCTGCCTTGATATTCTGGGTTATATGACTGTGTGGAAGGGCCCTAGGTTTTTGCTAGCATAGCCAAAGGGGAGGAATAGGAAGATCTGTTCTCTAAAAACAAATAAAGGTACTAACTTGCCTTTCTCTATTCTAATCCTACCAAAAATGGTGGCTCTAATTGCTCCCCTTGCAGAGGTACTTTTGTATATAGCTACAAACGATCACTATATTATGAACTCCAGAGTGTTTTTTCAATTGAGGTACTGATTTCCTTCAGTTGGGAGTCTTACAATCTTGAAATTATATGCCACTATTAAAATATTGTCAAAAGAATATACTGCCTTGGAAAGTGGTGGCATCTTCTTCCCTGGAGGGTTTTTTTTTTAGTAGAGACTGGATGGCCATCTGTTGGGGATGCTTTGTATGTTTCGGCATGGCCGGAGTTTGGACTGGATGGCCCTTGTGGTCTCTTCTAATACTATGACTCTATTATACCTGTCCTTATGATTAAATACAGTCTTGTAATTCACATATACTCAAAGCAATTCAGGTTAAAATCCTACCTCATATAGCATCATAAAACTGTAATAAATTATTCAGACTCTTATTATCATACACATTCCTTGGCTCTAACTAATATAAAAGCATTTTTTTCTAACTCGGTATTTTACAAGACATAGACATATAACGAAGAAAAAGAAGAGTGAACATAAGGTTTTATAGACTGGGTGTACTTCCGGACTGCAACTTCCAGAATCCTACAGTCATCAGAGAAAATTCTGTGTCTAGAACTCAATCCTCCATAACCAAAATCTAAGAATTTAGCCCAAATTCAAAATAGGACAAAATTCAGCATTATCTTTACTGTTACCAATATTAATCGCCACTGTCAACAGGCTGAAGTATGTGGAAAACATTACAAAAAGATCAGAGTAATACAGTAGCAGTAAGAAATCAGAACTCACAAAAAGACCAATAAAACATGTTTAATACAAACCACAGAGTAATAAAGATACACTTTAAAAAAACCTCTCTCTACAAATCTTTGTTTTTGCACACACAGCATGAGAGAGAAGCAACAGCAGAAATGTTTCAAAACAGCAACTTTTAGATTGCTTTCTGGGGTATGTTCAGAATTCACATGGTGATTCCATCAACACAATGTTTTTGTTCTCTTTCATTCCTCACGATGATACCAGGCATACTATACAAGTTTAACTTGAATTCTGAAGGCTTGTCTACACAGGGTTAAAAGTTTGCAATAACTTTTGGAAATCCTGCCTCTCTCTCTCACCTGCAGTGTGTGTGTGTGTGTGGGGGGGGGGGACAGGGACTCAAGAGCACCCCTCGGGGATTCGCACTATACACAAATGCGTATCTTGCCTATTGCTTCAGCTGCCCCTGTGCACAAGATATGTATGTATTTGTATATATTAGGATTCCATCCTCTTCCCAAATGCAGTGTAACCCATACTAGTCAACAAATGAAGCTGTGGGGTGCATTCGGTTGTAAATGGATATATTTTCAGAAGGTGAAATAGGATGTGGAAGAATGGTGTTGAAACAAAGGTGTGCAACTTTAGGATGCTACGTCTCTGAGTCCCTCTCAGTATGGGCCACAGTGAGCAACATATTTTATCTGCTTCCTCACTGACAATGGAGCAGCTCTGTTCAGAGACTACAAGCCACATCATCAAGTGCATGGAGTGCCTCAACTGGCAGATTTTATATATATGTTTAGTTCAAACATTATACCCAGTGCAATGAGAGGGAAATGATATACAAAAAGTGCACATGTTAATCATTACCTTAATGGTGGTAATTAAAAACTAGTAGTTGTGTGGCAGTGCAAGTATTTTTGCAAAGATGAGCTGATTAACACACTGAATATGAAGAAAGGGGAAACAGGATAAAGATACTTTAAAGAAAATATTTTTGAAATAGATTTCTTCCATCTGTATTTCTGAAAGCAACTACACCTGCACAATTCTAGTTGTTTGCTGTTATTTGCTCCCATTGTAGTCTGTATTTTTCTGTAAATTTGATTAAAGCATGACACTGTATTTCAGGACTTCCTGTGGTATTTCATAGATATGTATGTTTTACCATGGTTTATAAATCATGACAGAATTAGCTTCCATATGCCCTAGAGAGTGATTCTCAACCTACAGCTCCCAGAAATCCCTGCCAGTTTACCAGCTATTAGGATTTCTGGGAGTTAAAGGCCAAAACATCTGGGGACCCACAGGTCACTGCCCTTGAGGTTTCAGGGAGCATTTTGATTACAGAGAATTAGAATAATTGAGCTGTTAAAAGTGTAACTCTTTTTCTAATGTCTCTCACTTTATCAGACATTTTTATCTTTTATGAGTTATGTGATCTCATCATATGTCCAAATTGCACAGCCTCAGTTTGGACTTCTACTGGGGATTCAGATTTGATTTGCCTCAGACCCTTTTAGAACTGTCCTCTAGAACAGCTTTTCAAATGAGTTGACCATCTTGTCAACTTTCTTCACTGTCTAGTGTCACAACAATACATAGAAATTGGAAAAACTCTGCAATATATTATTCTGACTTTGGTGTATAACAATAATAGTATTTCCTTGACTTTCATTGTTCCTAAAACATGCAAAAATATAGTATTACTAAAAATGAAAATACCTCATTCTTTACTTCCTGAGACATATTCAGCAAGTATTTTCAACCTTTATCAATTTACATCCACACACCCAAACCAGAACTAGTTATTTTAGAATCCAGTGAAATTCCGAGGGATACTATATTTTAGGCAAAATAATTGGAATTGCTCTGGTATATTTGTCCAAAAATATACGATATGTTTTTCAGTTTTATCATATTAATAGACTCTGTAAATACTACATCTAATTTTAAGGAAAAATAATAATCTGTTTCCCATTGTGTGGGACATAAAGAAAATTCTGTGACCTAGAAATTGCTGCATTTATAATGAACCATGCTGCAGATAACTGTGACACTTTGCAATTACCCACTTTTTTCATTTTTCAAAGCTATTAGAGAATGATATATCATCTTTGAAAAAACTCTCAAAGCGAAATCTTAGAGGTTCCTTAGAAACAGGAAGTCTAAATAGTACCAAAATGTAGCACTGTGCCGTCTTGGACACAAAAACCATCCTGCTTTCATTTCCAGGTTGTAAAAGAACTAAGGCCTGAAATTTTTTTGTAAATGAAGGCTCCAGCAGGCCTTAATGATGAATTCATCATCTTACATTGTATATTCTTCACATGACACAATAAGTTTTAGCAGTTCAGAGTTATCCATGTTGCACAGCATGAAATAGCAAGAAATGTTTTACATCTGAGTTAGCAGCAAGACAGGCCAAAAGGATATTTGAGGACACAACACTGGCAATAAATTCCATCTTTCTATTCCCCTTTTCTCCTTTTTCTGCTGTCAGTTTGCCTGTGACTGGTTAAAGTTAAAATCTAAAAGTGTTAGGAAAGAAAACAGAACTTTTGCTGGGTATTGAAAGAAGACTGGTTGGAATTACTCAATTCAAGAAGCAACACATGACTGAGCACAAAAAAAGCCCTCAGAAAACAGTGTGATCTACACTGACCACTAAGGTCAATGTGAGGGTGGATCAGTCCCTTGGTAGCTAAATGCTACATGGAGATGACCTGGCTTAACCCAAGGGAAGGCTGCCTTGACACAGTCTTATCACAGGTTAAGCATACCTTGCCATTGGTTATGGTGGTTAAGGCTGCTAGAAATGGCAAATCAACACTATCTAGAAGGCAGCAAGATTCCTACCCCTACTTTAAAAAGCAGTATACAATTGGGCAAAAAATACATCATCTTGCAGATGTGCTGATGTAGCAACATTTAGGCCATATATCACCCTATGTGAGAGTAGTTTCTTTAAAAATACACAAATTACAGTTGATTGCATTGATTGCATCATAGAAATAAAAATAAAACAAAAAATGGAAGACTAACAAGATTAGGATTAGCTGAAACCATGAAAGATAGGTTTGTCAGTGGGTAATTGCCATAACACAAGTAAAATGTTATCTCCATTCTCAACCAATGAGCTATTACACTCTAATCAACATATTTTAGGGCCAGAGGTGCACCTAAAAAGTCATAGAGTCCATGAAGGTTTATGATGAAATAAACTGATTAATGTTTAAGTGCCACAAATCTCCTATTTACACGGCCAACAGATTAATATTGTTGCCTCTCTAAAAAATTCATTTTAAAAGTTGTAGTGCTCACTGTTTAATGTTGAAAGATAGCAATTATACTACTGATATTTTCTACCTCAATCTTCTCAAAGCATTTAGGTGGTCACAGGGACAAAAATATTTGATTTGGAAAGGCATTATATCCTTCTGAGGTTGGTCATTTACCGGGGGGGGGGGGGTGTTCCAGATGTGTGCAAAGAGCATACTAGATCTCATTCACATATTGGTTAATTCTGTTTCATTTTGCTTTTAGGTTTAATGCCAGTTGTATCTATACATGTTAAAATCTCCTTGATTGTTATCTGATTTTATTTTGTATTTTGTTGATATTTACATTTGCAACCTAGAGGCATTCACTAATATCATAAATAAATAGCAATGCATCATACCTAATGCCTAAAATCCTGTGGGGATTTAGCTGTATCAACAATACAACCCCATTCTTGGTTTCCCTTGCCACTGTGACTAAGTAAATATGTACTATTGCTGACTCATCATGCTGACTCTCCACTGATGGAGTGACACTCAATTTGTCTGATTAAACTTTCCGAAATAGCAACACACTATATGCCATTTGTGATTCCCAGATCCAGGCAGCACACATCGTAACTGGTGTCAAAACTACTGCCTCTGATGAATTGTCCTTTGGCAGTACGAAAGAATGGATGTTTCTAGAAGAGACACCTAGAACGTCTGTTTCAACCTTCTGACAGCAATCGTCACATGGAAAAAGCTTCTGATGCATATCACACATTATAGATGGATCATTCACATCTCTATGAAAGAATCTGCCAAAAGAGTGATACAGTTGGAAGAGACCACAAAGATTATCCAGTGCAATCCCTGCCATGCAGGAAGACACAATCAAAATACCAGAAGCCAAGAGGGAAGCACATGCTATAAGCTGAAAGTTCCTATCCTGTTGTGGCAGACAAAAAGGAATTGGGGATTTGGCACCTAGTATATATACTGGCTGGGAGAGTGTTACCTTGTCCTAAACTATAAGGAGGAACACAACTATGGGTCCTTATTTATTTATTATTTTATTAATTTACTGTATTTGTATACCGCCTTTCTCAGCTAATTGGCGACTCAAGGCGGTTTCCAACAAATCAGTATACATAAAACATAATAGATAAAAAACATTAAACAGTATAAAACATCACAAAAGCAATAAAAGCAACATCATCATTGTCTCATTATTCTCAAGCATTGTCCAATTCCATTGTCAGGTCATTCGATTTCCTATATTTATTTATTTATTTATTTATTTAGAGTTTTTATACCTCGGAGGCAGTCTTCTCGCCTCCGGGGAGGGACTCAGGCCGGCTAACAACATAAAATTCAATACAATAAGAAAATCATTATAGGTCATCAATATAAAATACATTAAAATACACTTCATACAATTCATACAAATTACAGCAAAAATCAGTTCGTCCAAAAATTAGTTCACTACTCTGTATTTGTAAATGCTTGCTCGAATAGCTACGTTTTAACTTGTCTCCGAAATGTCAAGAGGGAGGGAGCAGATCTGATCTCCCTAGGGAGGAAATTCCATTGCCGAGGGGCCACCACTGAGAAGGCCCTGTCTCTCGTCCCCGCCAAACGTGCTTGTGATGAAGGCGGGACCATGAGCAGGGCCTCCCCAGATGATCTTAAAGCCCTCAGTGGTTCGTAAGGGGAGATACGTTCAGACAGGTAAGTTGGGCCAGAAGCATTTAGGGCTTTATAGGTGAAAGCCAGCACTTTGAATTGGGCCCGGTAGCAAACTGGCAGCCAGTGGAGCTGGCGCAACAAGGGGGTTGTATGCTCCCTGAGCACCGCTCCTGTTAACAACCTGGCTGCCATTTGTTGGACTAGTCGAAGCTTCCCGACCATCTTCAAAGGCAACCCCACGTAGAGAGCGTTGCAATAGTCTATACGGGATGTAACTAGAGCGTGGACTACCGTGTCCTTGACACATGTTTTTTGTTTTGCCTTATTTAAGTATTATCTCATGCCAGGATCAAGTTTTTATAAACACATTTGGGGGTCAGGTGTA
Source organism: Anolis sagrei ordinatus (assembly GCF_025583915.1). Classification (NCBI taxonomy): domain Eukaryota; kingdom Metazoa; phylum Chordata; class Lepidosauria; order Squamata; family Anolidae; genus Anolis; species Anolis sagrei. Next base: position 66,037,579 of record NW_026847660.1, read on the forward strand.
CAAATATTGCCTTATATTTGCATCAAGTTTCATATTTGGGATGCCTCTACATTTCTTAAGATGTTGCATCATTGTTTTATGTTTCTAACAAGCTGTCTCAAGCTTCATTTTCTAGTACTAAAAAGCTGAACTGTATCTACTTAGTGCTTATGCATACTACAAAACTGAGTGTAATATTACAGTCACATAGGATACAAAGTCAACTCAATTAAGATATTATTCAGACATAATTACTTTTTCAAAATACACGAATTCTTGATTGTTTTGTGTCTTTCTGATCTGCTAGTTGCATGCTAGTTTTAATATATAAAATAAACTAATTCAACAAGTTAAGGAATTAAAATTATTTACTATGCTTCTATACCGCCATTGTCAGCACAATGGCGACTCATGGCGGTTTACAAAACGGCACAATTCGATGCCCACAACAGTACAAAAACAATTTAAACATTAAAAACATTTAACACAAGTAAAAAAAATCATTACAATTAACATCAGTAACACAATAAAAACCATAAGTCTTCTGCATTTCATTACCAGTCATTATCCAGTCACGTTGTCCAACTGTTCTGAGATCAGAGTTTAATAGCTACACTGTGTTTGGGAAGGCCTGCTCATATAGCCAGGTTTTAACTTTTTCGCGAAACGTTAAGAGGGTGGGGCTGATCTAATGTCCCTAGGGAGGGCATTCCACAACCGAAGGGCCACCGCTGAGAAGGCCCTATCCCTCGTCCCCGCCAATCGAACCTGTGAAGATGGCAGGGCTGAGAGCAGGGCCTCCCCAGAAGATCTTATCATAAACTAAACTTCTTTCCCCATGAAAAAATCTCTTATAATGTGATTTATTGATTATTTCCAGACTCCAGTGACTTTTCCACTGTACTGAAGAGTATAAAATTTCCCACTTCCAAAGGCATGCTTATAAAGGCTGATGAAACGTATTTCACCCATGCATCCAGGGCCAGAAAACACAATCATTTCAACATTATTCTCCTAAGAGAGTGAAGCAGTGCGATTTACATACTGTACATTACTTCTGATCCTCTCTGTGACTGGAAAAAGTACTGTCACAGTTAACCTCCTGGGTATAAGCTTCAACAGTTTATCATAAACTATACCCCTTTCCCTCCCTGACCACTTCTGACTGCCTGAGGTGGGTCCAAAGCTTCAGGAGTAATTCATGGAGCCAAGGTTCAACTGATGCCAACCAAATTCATCCAAATTGTCCATGCACCCTGACAGCATTGCTGAATATAAGCAAGAGCAGGCTGCTGTACTTGACCAGCAAAAATGGATTGTTGCATTTGAAAATGGAATGGCTTCAAAATACTCATTTTTTATATTCAACACACAATACCAAAACTGGAGCTTTCCCCAAAATTACATCAATCATAATACAAAAGATGGAGAGCAGATGCTGGCTAAGCCACTGGTAAGTCTGGATCATTGGTTGCTGACTAGAAGTGAGAGAATGGAGAACATGATCCGTATCGAATCTATTGGCACTCCACTTTGAGAGACAAAAAGACAGGAGTAGCTTGTTAATACCATGTCAATGTGATGGTGAATTTGGTCTGGGATACCCAAGGTGCTGAACCTATTATGAGGGATAGAGTTCAGCACCCTGGATAGTTCCTTTACAGTTCCACATCACTGGAGGAGGCAGGATAGACTGTAATTTCCTTCCAGAGTGTCTTAGTAACCCTCCTGTAAATGTGTTTGCTGAAAAAGAATGTGTAGTAATATTATGTCCAGACATTATTTATCAGTCATGTTCAGGGCCTAAATACCCTGAAAGCACAAATTCTGTTTGATCTTGGAAGCTAAGCAAGATCATTCTTAGTTAGTACTTGATGGGAGAGCGGCAGGTGCATTACGCTGTATTTCAGAAGAAAGAACTGGAAAACTACCTTTGAAAATTCCTTGTCTAAGAAAGCCCTATCACATTCATGGGGACTCTATAAGTAGATAACTTGAAGACACATACATATTGCCCATTGTGTTCAAGGTGATGATTAAGCAAACATAAGAGGAAAATATAACATTATCCATTGCAACATTTCCTGCCAGCAGATTATTTGACTTTGTAGCTGATTGGCAAAAATCAGAATCCTCTCTTACAAACAAATACTTTTGTCCAAGTGCATGATGTCCTAACCACAGAAAGGTTGCAAAACTCTATGACTCATAAAACCATTACTTAGCCTCTTGGACATTATTTATTCAATAAGAGGTATATGTGCAAGAAGGATGAGAGGAAAGAAACTGACCTGTGTTTAATTCAAACTGCATCACAGGTAGAGAATTCAGGATGGTGGAAACTACAGTGTCCCCCTCAAACAACCTGAGGGCCTTCCTTGACGCTAATGAGACTTGACAGGGAAATGTGCTTGGGGTATGTGCTGTCCATTCTTGATCACAGAATTATGTATATTAAATTCATTTTCTGTTTGCTTAGGCACAGAGTCTAACTATATGGCCCACAGTTGAATGGAATACACTCAGCTCTCTGTATCCATGGAATCCATATCCACGGATTCAACCAACGGTTTGAAAATAACACCTTAAAAAAATCAAAAAGGGAAACCTTGATTTTGCTATTTCATATAAAGGACGAGAATTTCAGCATGTACACAATGTAAACAAATTTCAGAATCTATCAAGAACACAATGTACATGAAATTTCAGTATGTTCTCCAGCAGCAATGGCAGCCAACAATATTTCTATTCCAAATTTCCCTGAACGCCACAAAAGATAAAAGAGATCTGACTGCAAAATGCTAATTTCAGTTACTTATTAATCCTGCAGCCATCAAAAACATGTATTGATAAAGGCAAAGACAAAGCAAGAACTTTTCCATTATTGGTGATCTTTATCTGGATAGGGTTCATCCAAGATCTAAACCAGTGGTTCTCAACCTGTGGATCCCCTGGTATTTCAACCTACAACTCCCAGAAACCCCAACCAGTTCACCAGCTGTTAGGATTTCTGGGAGTTGAAGGCCAAAACATCCGGGGACCCAAAGGTTGAGAACACTGAACTAGACAAATAATCCAAAACCCTTATGTAACAGATTTACAGATTCAGATACAGGTAGTACCCCTGGTTCCAAGATTTCTTTCTCGAAATATTGGACTTTGGTCCACGAGGAGACACATTTTTTTTAAAAAAAGACTTTTAAAAAGAAACCTGAATACTATCTGTTAGGTTTTACAGACTTGGAGTTACAGCTTAGTGAAAACGACGACAAATTATTTACTTTTATTACAACGGCGGCAAGAATTTTTTTTTTTGCTAAATTCTGGAAACAGGAACAAACCCCAGCCCTTGATGACTGGCTGGATAAGGTGAGAGAAATAAAGGACATGGATGAATTAACTTTTTTATTAAAGAAGAATACCAGGAAGGACGGATTGGGCTCTCTTTCAAGACTATGATAAAAATAGAAGAAAGAGTGATTGGAGATTTAAATAAGAATTGAAAACTAAATGTGAGGGAAAACCATTTCATTCTATAAACCCACTTTGAGTCTCTTTTAAAAGAATGACATATTTATTATTATTATTATTATTATTACTATTATTATTATTATTAGTAGTAGTAGCAGTAGTATTGATACCTACTGTTATTTTAAAGGTTTATTTATTTATTTATTTAAAATGTGATTTCAGCACAGAACCTGCAGCAATTTATAATAGCATAACCAATGGTAAATGTTCAGAAGCCAGCCATTCCTCAGCCTTTTACTCATATAAAATCCCTGAACATAATCCATGCTAAAGTGCCATTTGCTGTCCGGATATGAATTGAAAACAGGCTTTTTTTGTTCCACAGACCCCTTTGTCAGTCAGGTGAAAACCATGGACCCTTCTCAGAATGTAGTGGCAGATACTTTTATGGTACTCAATATCTGTATGTCTTTAAATCAAAGTTAAGGTTTATTCAAAATGAGGTTTTACATCTTTCCTACAATTTCAACACCTGATAACCTAACACAGTGCAACATCTGTTCAAGAGATAATTTTGGAAAAATATTTAAGAATTTGAGTTTTCTCATGGCATCATAAAAACAACACCATCATCCATACCATCCTTTTTGCAGGCAGTTATCCACTGCGGTCAGAAGCTCGCAAAAATGCAAAAATGCTAAGATTTACAGTGAGCTAGGAAATATTATTGTCAAATAACTAGAACTGCCAATTAATTAAAGGAATGTTAGTTTATGTATCATTTGTTTTTAAATAACTAACCAATCAATCTATTAACAAATCTAAATAAGTTTATTGCCAAAACCTCAGCATATTCACAAGTCTTGTATCTAAATTCAAACTCCATTATCCTGACTAAACAGAACAAACTGCAGCCACATCAAATGACGTTGGGGGGGGGGGGCATAATTGACCTGTGAGCCTTGAGTTTGACATCTGTGCTCTAGAAACGTACCAGCAGCTTGGTATAGCAACCAACAGGTAAAATAGTGTGCACGGTAGGACTGTAGATAACTATTCATAAGGTACTCCATGTTCTTTCACTTCCCGTTTCTTCCTCTGACCATTGTGCAAAGAGCTAATTCCTAATACACTGAAATAAATGGAATTAGGTGTGACTAACAAGTTCCATTCATCTCAGTGTGTCTGCTCTAGCTTGTACTTAGTCCATGAAAGACATTAGAGAGATGGGAATGATCTGTTGACTGCTGGAACAACAAAAATCCTTCATTGTGTATAGTGATAGCCCTTCCTTTAGAACTGTTCTAAGGAGAACTGAATATTTGGTTGGTTCCATACACAACACAGGGAAATTGTCACAGATTTTCCTTATGCTAGTATTAGCTTTCCATCCCTCCCTGAAAATGCTTCTCCTGCCCATGCCAGTGGAATAGCTCAGAACAGTTGAAGGTGGTGGCTCTCATGTCAGGTTAGTGGTAAATTTGCTCTGAGTTTTTGCCAGAATGTTGGGGGGACTCTGCAAGGTGCTAGACCTTTTTCAAGGATATGATCAATTTTGCCTTACATGGCTATGATATAGCTCGTGCCCAAATTCCATGGGCCCTGGTGGCGCAGTGGGTTAAAACGTTGAGCTGCTGAGCTTGTTGACCGAAAGGTTGCAGGTTCGATTCCGGGGAGCGGAATCAGCCCTAGCTTCTGCCAACCTAGCAGTTCAAAAACATGCAAATGTGAGTAGATCAATAGGTACCGCTCCGGCGGGAAGGTAACGGCGCTCCATGCAGTCATGCCGGCCACATGACCTTGGAAGTGTCTATGGACAATGCCGGCTCTTTGGCTTAGAAATGGAGATGAGCACCACACCCCAGAGTCAGACATGACTGGACTTAATGTCAGGGGACAACTTTTACCTTTACCTTATGGACTCTATAGCACATGCTAAAAGTCACACCCACTGAAATGCAATTCACCAACTGCCAGGAACAGACAGTTTTTCTTAGGCTTAACCTGCTATTAGAATATGATATTGCCTTGAAGAAAACTATAAAACACAAGAGGGGGAACAAAGAGATAAATGGATGCAGATGTATGAAAGTGGCATGAGACATGCACTGTAACAAAGAACAAATAGGTAATGTCAGACTAAAAAGACGCCTGTTACAACAAATCAAGAATGTTTAGAAATCCTTGTATTTGTGTCAGAGATCTTCTTTATATTGGAGCCAGGGTGGGGGTGGGGGAGAACTATTATATAGGATAACAGCTTTGTTTTGAATCATTTATTTTAAAAGAATGCACTTTGTTTCCTAAAAGGCAATGGCCTGAAGGGGACTCCCTAGCTCAGGGGTCCTCAAACTAAGGCCCGGGGGCCAGATGCGGCCCTCCAAGGTCATTTACCCGGCCCTTGCTCATGGTCAACCTAAGTCTGAAACGACTTGAAAGCACATATCAACAACAACAATCCTATCTCATCAGCCAAAAGCAGGCCCACATTTCCCATTGAAATACTAATAAGTTTATATTTCTTAACGTTGTTCCTCATTTTAATTATTGTATTGTTTTTAAGTGTTTTTACACTACAAATAAGATATGTACAGCGTGCACAGGAATTCATGTTTAATTTTTCAAATTATAATCCGGCCCTCCAACAGTTTGAGGGACTGTGACCTGGCCCTCTGCTTAAAAAGTTTGTGGACCCCTGCCCTAGCTCATAGGTAACATGCCCAAATCCCAGGCATATTTCCTTTGAAATAATTTCAGTGAGTCTAGTTATGAGTTGATATGACTCCAGCTTCAGGATAGTTTAGAACACAAGAAGATAATTAAAATCCTGGGGATCCAATTTACTCCCCCAAAAGCTTCAACATGGCATCCAGCACAGAGCCTCATCTAAAAAGTCACTCACAATCAATTTTGTCCAAAATAAGTGAGAGATACACAAATTGCTCTCCACCATACTGGGAAGAGGAGTAAAGCTTTGGCAGCCATTTCTCAAAGTGTAGAAGATTTAGGGTTAAGTTTACATCAGGTTTAGAAAAAAACAAGTAGCGTTTTAAGGATTCGAGATAGAACCATAGGAGAATGTGTGTGGTGTTTTACATGAAATATAGAATTATTTTGATTTATTATATAGTGGGATTTTTGGTTTGGTTCCAGAATCTCCCGTGATACCAAAATCCACGGGTGATAAAGTCTCCATGGGTGCATAGTAATATGGTATCTCTTATATAAAATGGCAAAATCAAAATATTTTCAAAATGTGGATGTTTAAATCCATGTATTGACATCCTGTTACATTCTCTTTTTACATACTCTTGGTCTCTGGTAATGCTATTGAATGGTACATTTCAGTTTGGATAAGGAGTCTGTGGCTGCAGAATTGAATCAGGAGGGTTTGTGTCCACTGGGGATAGAAGGTGTATAAATTCTCATAAGAACCTTAAGGGCATTTAGCTGGTGCACACTGTTGGTACCACATTACAGGGACAAGAGGAAGTCTTTAAAGTGAGGATCACATAAAACTCCTCTCTCTTGGTGACTACTGGATTAAAGGACATTAAACCCACCAAATGGTGGGCTTACATGAGGGGGGCCACCACATGGGCGGCAAGAGATCTGTAAAGAGAACACCGTCACCCTCATTTTGGTGGAATCCTAAAAGCTGCTTGTTGCATTCTGAAAAGCGTACCTCCCCCCCTTGCCCAAATCCATCTTCTTGTCCTTCATTGTTCTTCCAGTCTATACTTTCATACATTGCAAAGCAGAGGTGAGCAGCTCTGCCACATAGTGATGCTGCAATTGTCCCTGAGGTCTTAGAACACCTTCAGACATTCTCAGACTGTTGACAATCACAACTGAGTTGCAGCATGGATGTGGTCACCAGCTGGTTGGATGGAAACCTTTGCCATGGCCTCTAGCTCACTGCAACCTTTCTATCGCCTCTCTATTGTGGGCCTGTTGCCAGTGTTGATCAGCCAATGTGGTGGAGCGCTTGACCATGGGGACCAAGGATCAGGGTATCACTGTCTTTTGCATTTCTCGCTCAAGTCTGAGGCATTGCTGGACGTTGGAGTCATGACAAGACACCCTGGAGAATACACTGTGTAGATTGCACAAGAAGGCTGGTTATGGAAAGGTTGGCAAGCTGTCCTTCATTACTAATTTTGTCGCCAAAGATCGAATGTTAAGTTCCCCGGGAACCCAAGAGCTTCCTGGAAAACAGTTTGAAAAACTGAAGATCCAAAACTGTTATCACCTTCATTTCATTTCAACCTCTGGTTTTTTTGCCTTGAAATAACTATACTTAGTAATAATAATAATAATAATAATAATTTTAACCCATCCTCTTTCCCTGAAGGAACTCAGGGAGGCTTTCAAAATAGTTGAGGAAAATCTTCATCAGCTATTTGAAATCCCAAAGGAATTTTCAGTGTTAAAAAGAAAACTGCATATGTTATCTAGTAGTGTCAATTGCAATATTAACATGTCATATATGTTTAATCTGTAACAGTGCTTGTGGGAAGTAATTGTAACCATAAGCACTCAGTACAGAAGAAAACGCTACCTTTAGCAATGCATGGGAATATTTCTAAATAGAGAATAAAGTGGTACATATATATTAAATCTAAATAAGTCCTGGTTTTTATTGTAAACTTTGTGATTGCCAGCAATCTGCATAAAATAGCTTTTTAATGGGACTGGCATTTCAAATCAACTATTCATCTTAGAGACATAAAAAGTGGCTGAATGTTCTCTTTGGAAAGGCAAACAGCACGTTTTCTAACTGGATTTTTCTAACATCTTTTCAATAAGCTGGCAGGATTTTAACAAATGCACACCACTTACTGAGTATAATTCTACTCAACAAAGGCACAAAAAATAGTATACCACTATTTTAAAATAATTATGCGTTTATTTTAGACAATCTAGCAAAGACAAGTAAAAGGTGCAGCCAAGACCCATACAGTACTGTACTCCATTTCTTTACAAACACACAGAGAGAGAGTATGTGTGTGAGAGAGCAGAAAAATGATAATCCCTTCTTAGTGGAAAATCCAAATTTTCAAATGAATCCCCCAGCTAAAATGAATTACTGTAATAACCAGAATCCTCCCATGTTCAGCTGCTCAACAAAGGCACAGCTGACCACCTGCTATGTTACATCTTCCAGGCAGCAGTTTTTCTATTTCTCAAATGCTATTCACTTCAGTCCAGCCCGAATGAATCTGTTGGCAGATTATTAAAAACATGGACAAATAGCTAGGGGAGCCATGGGAAGGGTTCTCCTTCCGGACAGTGTCTCTACACTTCTTTCTACTGAGCACAGCCCACAGAGGAGCCTCTGCAGTTCTTTAAAAAGGAAGAAGGTAAACAGACAGAACCAGGCCAAATACATCATGGCTTCAACTGAGGAAACACCACACATGCCTGGAACTGTCCATTGGAAACCCCATGAGCTCCCTATGTGTTCAATTGTGCTATGCAGCGAGGAAACACTTTAAAAAAAAGCTGCACTGTCCACAGACGCAACACAGATCTTATGCTTCAAACTGCATGTGAAAACAACCAGGCAAAGTGTGGAATCCAAATCAATACATTGTTCATTGATTCAAAACATGGAAGGGGGAGGGGAGATAAGCAAACAACTCCTGATGAAGAATGCATCACACTGGTAGGAGATTCAGCATAAATACTGTCTTTCTTCTACTGGACGACACCATCTATTGTAAGATGCGCACTAATTTCAGCATCACCAAGAGAAACAAAAAGCTTTATTAAGAGCACCCGTGATTCAAGGGGCCCTTCTACACTGCCATAGAAAATCCAGATTATCTTCTCTGAACTGGACTATCTGGCAGTGTAGACTCATATAACACAGTTCAAAGTGACAATGAGGATCATCTACTGGATTATGGGACAATTTAGAAGAGGGCTGAAGCCCCTTCTGCACAGCTAAATAAAATCCCGCATTTTCTGCTTTGAACTGGTATATATGGCAGTGTGGACTCAGATAACCGAGTTTAAAGCAGATATTGTGGGATTTTCTGTCTTGATATTCTAAATTATATGGCTGTGTGGAAGGGACCTGAGTGAGATGTTTATATGGGGGGAGGGGGAGGAGTGTATCTTAGAACTGAAGACGTAGGCCCTTCCACACTGCCATATAACCCAGAATATCAAGGCAGAAAATCGGCTTTGAACTGGGTTATCTGTGGGCCCTTCCAGACAAGCTCTATATCCCAGGATCTGATCCCAGGTTTTCTGTTTATCTCAGATTACCTGGCAGTGCAGACTCATATAATCCAGTTTAAAGCAGAAAACCTAGGATCAGATCCTGAGATATGGGGCCAGTCTGGAGGGACCCTGAGTCCACACTGCCATATATTCCAGTTCAAAGCAGATGATGTGGGGTTTTATTCAACTGTGTGGAAGGGGCCACAGTTGTATAAAATCCACATTGAACTGGGTTATTTGACAGTGTGGACTCTGGGCACTTCCACACAGTCATATAACCCACAATATCAAGGTGTAGGGGTCAGACAGCACCCCCTATCTTTGGGATCTTCTGCCTTACCACTATGAATCATCCAGACGTCCAAACGATTGAAAACAAGTACAGATTTATTCTCCTAACTGCAGTTTGAGGGCGAGCAGACATACACAGAGCAGAAAATCACACAATAACTGCTTTGAACTGAAATATATGGCAGTGTGGACTCAGATAACCCACTTCAAAGCGGATATTGGAGACTATCTGTCTTGATATTCTAGGGGCCCTTCCACACAGCCCTATATCCCAGAATATCGAGGCAGAAAATCTCACAATATCTGCTTTGAGCTGGAATATATGGCAGTGTGGACTCAGATAACCCAGTTCAAAGCAGATATTGTGAGATTTTCTGCCTTGATATTCTGGGTTATATGGCTGTGTAGAAGGGCCCATAGGTAATCCAGTTCAAACCTGATACTGGCGACTATCAACCTAGATATTCTGGGGGCCCTTCCGCACAGCCCTATATCCCAGAATATCAAGGCAGAAAACCCCACAATATCTGCTTTGAACTGGGATATTGACACTCAGATAATGTGGGATTTCATGACTGGGAAATTCTGGGATATACGGCTGTGCGGAAGGGCCCTCAGATAACCCAGTCCAAAGCAGATATTGTGGGGGCCCTTCCACACAGCCCTGTATCCCAGAATATCAAGTCAGGAAATCCCACCTTATCTGATTGTGGAGTCAGATAACCCAGTTCAAAGCAGATATTGTGGGATTTTCTGCCTTGATATCCTGGGATATAGGGCTGTGTGGAAGGGCCCATAGATAATTCAGTTCAAAGCTGATACTAATGACTATCCACCTAGATATTCTGGGGGCTCTTCCACACAGCCCTATATCCCAGAATATCAAGGCAGAAAATCCCACAATATCTGCTTTGAACTGGGATATCTGGGTCGACATTCAGATAATGTGGGATTTCATGACTGGGAAATTCTGGGATATACGGCTGTGCAGAAGGGCCCTCAGATAACCCAGTCCAAAGCAGATATTGTGGGATTTTCTTCCTTGATATCCTGGGATATAGGGTTGTGTGGAAGGGTCCTGAGTGTGGAGTCAGATAACCCAGTCTTAAGCAGATATTGTGGGATTTTCTGCCTTGATATCCTGAGATATAGGGCTGTGTGGATGGCCCCTCAGTGTGATAACCCAATTCAAAGCAAATATTGTGAGATTTTCTGCCTTGATATCCTGGGATATAGAGCTGTGTGGAAGGGTCCTGAGTGTGGAGCCAGATAACCCAGTTCAAAGCAGATATTGTGGGATCTTCTGCTTTGATATCCTGGGATACAGAGCTGTGTGGAAGGGTCCTGAGTGTGGAGTCGGATAACCCAGTTCAAAGCAGATATTTCTGCCTTGATATCCTGGGATATAGGGCTGAGTGGAAGGATCCTGAGTGTGGAGTAAGATAACCCAGTTCAAAGCAGATATTGTGGGATTTTCTGCCTTGATATCTTGGGATATAGGGCTGTGTGGAAGGCAACAACATCCAGCACGAGATTGCAGCAATGCTGGCAAATTGGTATGAAGGGCAAGCAAAGCATTGCACATTACACTTCCTTTCTGTCTTGTTTTGGTTGCTGCTCTTCGGAGGCGCCAAAACGGAGGAGAAAACACGCACATCGCTCTCTCTCCCCCCCCCCCCTTTTCCTTCTTTCCTTCCGTCAACAGAAGGCTTTCCCTGCAGAAGAGGCACAGCGGCACCTATCTCTCTCTCCCCCCCCCCTCCCTCTTCGCCTCGCGCCGCCGCATCCTTCCTGCCCTGTGCCAATGGGGCTGAGGGGAGAGAAAGGTGCGCGCGCGCTGCTGTCACTGAGGAGAAGGGAACGGGCCTCTTTGTGTGCTTCGTGACTCCTCAGGAAGGAGGCCGAGGAGGGCGAGTGCCGCAGAGCCGGGGGCCGAGGAGGAGGGAGGCCTTACCTGGAGAAAGCCGGGCTGGGACCAGAGCATGCTCTTCGTCCGGGGCAGCGGCTTCAGAGGCGACCCCACGTGCGGCTCATGGCCCAGTGGCTGCAGTCGGGGCCTGTCTTCCTTCCTTCTTTACCGAGGCCTCCTCTTCTTCCCTCAGCAGCCCCTCCGAGCCGAGCCAGGCCAGGCCAGGCGCCCCCTCTCCTCTCCTCTCCTCCCCTCCCCTCCCCTCCCCTCAGGCGCAGCAGAGACGGAGAAGCCGCGGCGTGCGTAGATGGATGGGCTGAGGCTGACGCCGCGAGCACGAGCGCTGCCTCCGCCGAGCCCGGCCTTGGCTCCGCCCCCTTTTGGGTACCAAGCGGTAGGAACCAATCCCCGCGCGCGCCGGGTGGGAAGGGGCGGGGCCTCCCCACCTCCCTCCTCCCGCTCGCCTTAAATGACAAGAGCCGACCCGCTTCTCGCCTCAGAGCGCAGCCCCTGCCCTCTCTCTCTCTGCCTGTGACACCCTCCTGGCCGCCCATGCTGTGCTCGCTGCCACAGCATGGTCCAGGCCCCTTCCACACAGCTATATAAAATCCCATATTTTCTGCTTCGAAGTGGAATATATGGCAGTGTGGATTCAGGGTCCTTCCACACAACCAGGCATGTAGCGGGGGGGGGGGGGGCTTGAGGGGCTTCAGCACCCCCCCCCCCAAATTCTCATGGTGGTTCGCGAAAGGCCTTACTGGTACATTATTTAAACTGTTATGTTTATTCATATCATGATCTGATCACCATACTCAATATATCCCATATGCATGGAGTATTGGGGTAACACACCCAAATACCTGGGAGTCACTTTGGACCATGCTCTGACCTACAAGAAGCACTGCCTGAACATCAAGCAAAAAGTGGGCGCTAGAAACAACATCATACGAAAGCTGACTGGCACAACCTGGGGATCACAACCAGACACAGTGAAGACATCTGCCCTTGCGCTGTGCTACTCTGCTGCTGAGTATGCATGTCCAGTGTGGAACACATCTCACCACACTAAAACAGTGGATGTGGCTCTTAATGAGACATGCCGCATTATCACGGGGTGTCTGCGCCCTACACCACTGGAGAAATTACACTGCTTAGCCGGTATTGCGCCACCTGACATCCGCCGGGAAGTAGCAGCCAATAGTGAAAGGACCAAGGCAGAGACATCTCCAGCTCATCCCCTGTTTGGGTATCAGCCAGCACGTCAACGACTTAAATCAAGACATAGTTTTCTAAGATCTACAGAGACACTCGCTGGAACACCCCATCAAGCGAGAGTCCAAAAGTGGCAGGCTCAAACCCAGAACCTCAACCAATGGCTGATACCAAATGAGAGACTCCCCCTGGGCACACAGAGGACTGGGCGACTTGGAAGGCACTGAACAGACTGCGCTCTGGCACCACGAGATGCAGAGCCAACCTTCAGAAATGGGGCTACAAAGTGGAATCCTCGACATGCGAGTGTGGAGAAGAACAAACCACTGACCACCTGCTGCAATGCAACCTGAGCCCTGCCACATGCACAATGGAGGACCTTCTTGCAGCAACACCGGAAGCACTCCAAGTGGCCAGATACTGGTCAAAGGACATTTAACCAGCTACCAAACTCACAAGTTGTGTATTTTTCTGTTTGTTTGCTTTGTTCTGTTAGACTGGTTGTTCTGACACGACAAATAAAATAAAGGCAGGAAATCTCACTTTATCAGAGTGGACTCAGATAACCCAGTTGAAAGCAAAATATTGTGAGATTTTCTGCCTTGATATCCTGGGTTATCGGGCTGTGTGGAAGGACCCATACAGTACCATTTGGGCAACAACATCCAGTCTGGGCGACTAAAATGATCAAGGGTCTGGAGAACAAGCCCTATGAGGAGCGGCTTTAGTCTGGGCAGAGGCGGCCCTAGGTAATTTTCAACGGTAAGCAAACACTATTTTTTTGGCCCCCCCCCCCCCCCCAACCAATCATTGATATATATTTTCTGTTCGTCGTGGGAGTTCTGTGTGCCATATTTGGTTCAATTCCATCATTGGTGGAGTTCAGAATGCTCTGTGATTGTAGGTGAACTATACATCCCAGTAACTACACTTGCCGCACTTGCTCCCTTGCCTGGCCCGCTTTGGGCGTGCCTGAAGACCCCGGCGTGTGCACCAAAAGTCACCTCTTCTCCTGACGTTCTCCTCAGCCATTGGGACCAAGAGAGAGAGAGAGAGAGAGAGAGAGGTGGAGATGCCCACCTTTCCTGAAGGTAGGCGCAAAAACAAAGGAGGGAGCGGAGGTGGGAGATACCTCCAGCTGGAGGGGCTCTCTCTCTCTCTTGGTCCCAATGGCTGAAGAGAAAGTCAGGAGAAGAGGCAACTTTTGGTACACATGCTGGGGTCTTGAGACATGCCTCCGGACCTGAAGCCCACCCGTGGATTGGGGAGAGGAGAGGAGGCGGGTGGAGCGCTGGGGGAAAGGGAGCCGGTCATGGGTAAGGGATCGAATGCGGAGAACGATTGAGCGCCGGCACTGCTTGCGCACCCGGTGGCCAGGTGGAGCAGGAATGAGAGGGGCTAGGCGAGGCTCAAGGGCCCGGCCCCTTTGGGAACAGGATCGCCCGGCAGCGAGGCAAGAAAGCCAAGGCTCCCCCTGGACTGCTAGGGCTGTTGTGAGCTGAGGGGGCGCTCCTCAAGTGGCGGTCGAGGGGCATTTACAGAGGCATCTCTGCACCCCTGGCAAAAAAAAAAGTGTTCTGCGACCGCTTACTTCGCGTAATGGACAAGCCGCCCCTGAGTCTGGGTGACTAAAATGATCAAGGGTCTGGAGAACAAACCCTATGAGGAGTGGCTTAAGGAGCTGTGCATGTTTAGCCTGAAGAAGAGAAGGCTGAGAGGAGACATGATAGCCATGTATAAATATGTGAGAGGAAGCCACAGGGAGGAGGGAGCAAGCTTGTTTTCTGCTTACCTGGAGACCAGGATGCGGAACAATGGCTTCAAACTACAAGAAAAGAGATTCCATCTGAACATGAGGAAGAACTTCCTGACTGCGAGAATCGTGGAGAGTTCAGCAGTGGAACTCTTTGCCACGGAGTGTGGTGGAGGCTCCTTCTTTGGAAGCTTTTAAACAGAGGCTGGATGGCTATCTGTCAGGGGTGCTTTGAATGCAATATTCCTGCTTCTTGGCAGGGGGTTGGACTGGATGGCCCTTAGGGTCTCTTCCAACTCTGTGATTCTATGATTTTCTGCTTTGAAGTGGCAGTGTGGACTCAGGGCCCTTCCACACAGCCATTCGTTCAGTTGCTTCTGACTCTTTGTGACCTCATGGCATTGTGGACTCAGAAATTCCATTTCAAAGCAGATATTGGGCCTTTCCACACAGCCATATAACCCAGAATATCAAGGCAGATAATCCACAATAATCTGCTTTGAACTGGAATTTCTGAGTCCACAATGCCATATGATCCAGTTCAATTTGGATTATATACAGCGGTGTGGAAGGGGCCATTGTGGATTGTTGTTGTTGTTTATTCGTTCAGTCGCTTCCGACTCTTTGTGACCTCATGGACCAGCCCATGCCAGAGCTCCCTTTCGGCCATCGCCACCTGCAGCTCCTTCAAGGTCAATCCAGTCACTTCAAGGATACCATCCATCCATCTTGCCCTTGGTCGGCCCCTCTTTCTTTTTCCTTCTATTTCCCCCAGCATCATTGCCTGTGGGAATGGTGTCTAGACTGCAGTCCAGACACCAAAAGTAGTGGGTTTATCCCACACCTTCCAAGAAGGCGTGGAATAAATGCACTATCAAATTCACCACAACCCAGGGTTTTCCTGGTTTGTGGCGAATTAATTTGGGATTGTCCAGAATGTTGTCTGGACAGCCCCCTTTTTATTACAGTAGTTTCCGCAATAAAGCTACCGTCTAGATAGGCCCTGGGTTATCTGAGTCCACACTCAGATAATGTGGGATTTTCTGTCTTGATATTCTGGAATATAGGGCTGTGTGGAAGGGCCTCCAGTCCAAAGCAAATATTCTGGGTTAATAGGCTGCGTGGAAGGGCCCTCATATGTTCCACTTTAAAGCAGTTAATCTGGGATAATGGGTAGTAGGTGGGTGATGCTGGGCTTCCCTTTTACTGCTCGGACAAAGGCCTCTCTGCAGCTCCATACTAAACTAAAACAATAAAATAGTACAAATACGCACACAAAACAAAAGTAATAAAACACACACAGATTAAAAACACATTTTTTTTCTTTCTTCACGCCGTTACCCAGTGGCTTTCCATGGAAGATAGGATTCAAATCCGTAATAAAACCATAAAAGCAGAGCTTTTCAAGCACATCATGCTGGAGACACACTTTTTAGACATGCATCATTTTGCATCACAGTCATTCAGCTTTACTGGCAAACTAGAGGTTAAATCATAGAATCATGGAATCAAAGAGTTGGAAGAGACCTCATGGGCCATTCAGTCCAACCCTCTGCCAAGAAGCAGGAATATTGCATTCAAAGCACCCCTGACAGATGGCCATCCAGCCTCTGTTTAAAAGCTTCCAAAGAAGGAGCCTCCACCACACTCCGGGGAAGAGTTCCACTGCTGAACGGCTCTCACAGTCAGGAAGTCCTTCCTCATGTTCAGATGGAATCTCCTTTCTTGTAGTTTGAAGCCATTGTTTCGCGTCCTAGTCTCCAGGGAAGCAGAAAACAAGCTTGCTCCCTCCTCCCTGTGGCTTCCTCTCACATATTTATACATGGCTATCATATCTCCTCTCAGCCTTCTCTTCTTCAGGCTAAACGTGCCCAGCTCTTTAAGCCAACCAACAGTTTTAAAAGTTGCAGATCTAAAATCAATAAAAATGTCTTCTCCATTGCTAAAAAAATATTCTGGCACTAGGTGAGGTCAATATGAAAGATGTTCTAAGAATGAGGTACCATGACTGGAAAGCATCCCTTCTCTAATATCCACTTCACCTTATTCAACAGGCACATCCAGAGATGTCCTCAGTAGGTCTATTTGTTCAGGTAAACGACACCAAGCCATTTATGGATCTATTCAATTTTTCCTATTCCTTTTCCTTTAAATGGCTTTAGGAGTCTCACAGATTAAAAAGCAATAAATACAGTATAACATATAGCCCACCACAACAATTTGCAAAGATAATCAAGTGGACTGAGATCACTATTTAGAAATTATCCGGTTACATTCCATCCCATTCCTGGAGACAGAGGTGCACCAGTATGAGGTTGTACTAGACTTGAATATGTTTTCCACACTATATAGTACTATGGCATTAGATCACATCATTACGCAAATGTCTTGCATTCTACAAGATTCTAGGACATGTCCTTTGGGAAGGCATTAGTGCTCTCTGACAGACAGAAAAGGAGGAGGGAAAAGAAGAAGAGAAGAAGGAAGCAGAAGGAGGGGTAAGAAGAAGAGAGAAGGAGGAGGAAGAGGAGGAGGAAGAAGGAAGAGGAGGAGGAGAAAGAAAAGCTAATCATGTTGTTATCAAGCTATTTATCCCCTTTCCAAATTAATCGAGACCTGTGAAAGACTGCACATTAATTTATATGATTTTTTCTTTTCCCTTTTTTATGCTTTACTGCAGCTTTGTGGAGAAGTCAGAACAACCCAGCAGCAACTGTACCCCATGCTTTATCAGGTTAAATCCTTAAATAAATGTATTCAATAATATTTTGTGTATGCTCTTTTAATTGGAGTTGTATTAAGTCAAATCAAATGTATTTTGAAAGCACTCTTTTACCTAGCCCTCTCTGTTAACATAAACCCCCTGAGATTACTGAACCATTAAGAAATATCCCTCCAGCAACCTCCCAAGCTTAAAGATGGAATCCTTTTGTGTGTTGGTGAAAGACAGATAATCTCTTTATTGCCAAGGCTCTGTTTTACCTGTCCAGATGTGTCCAGCAGTTTACGATTCTCATGGAAGACAAGGCTAGGAAGAAAGGAGTGAATCAGCATTTTGAATGGGTAATTCAGTCTCTGGATAGATGGCATAATAATATTTTCTTTCTGTGCTTATCTCCATTGTGTCATTTGGAACTGGACATTAAGTCAATTAAGGACACATTTGCACATTCACATTGTCAACTTCTCAGTTTTGTGGAATTTCACGGGGCGTCCCTGCAACAGACTGGGCCTTTAAACCCACCAATGATTGATCAGCTGTTCTGCCAGGGGGAACCCGTCCGCTTGCCTATGACATAGAGGAAATCTCTGGCCAATCATGGTGCGGATCCTAGCCAGTCTCAACCAATCAGGAAGTTATGCAGGAAGTCTGAATAGCTGGCAAAGTGTATTTAATATCATGTATTTCTCTATGTTGATGTACTTGTACATTTTAGAGTGCAGACTCTGTACTTGCACCCCCTTTGGCCAAATTGTAGTAAACCTCGGTCTTTTGCCTTCACACTCAGTGTGCTTCATACACTGTCCTGTCCTATCTGCTTTAGTGGAAGCTCACTGGACATGGATGGAGCCCCCGGTGATGCAGTGGGTTAAACCCCTGTGCCAGCAGGACTGAAGACCAACAGGTCATAGGTTCGAATCCGGGGAGAGGCGGATGAGCTCCCTCTACCAGCTCCAGCTCCTCATGGGGGGACATGAGAGAAGCCTCCCACAATGATGATAAAAACATCAAATCATCCGGGTGTCCCCTGCACAACGTCCTTGCAGACGGCCAATTCTCTCACACCAGAAGTGACTTGCAGTTTCTCAAGTCTCTCCTGACATGACAAAAAAAAAAAAACCCCAAAAAGTGGACATGGACTCACTTTCTGCGGTGTCTGCTGAAAATCACAACAATGTCCCCATAAACTTTTCATTCCCAACTAACAATGAACATACATGAAATGAAACAACCAGGACAGATAAGCCATTTTTTCCCATTTCAAATTTTATTGCAATGTTAATTGCAGACAATGCTGCTGCAAGCCAACACTGAATGTCTTTGTTTCTCCAGCCCTCCTTCACAATCTTCCCAATGCTTAAAATATCCAGCTGAACAGAGGACTAGGAGGAGTGGGCTGCTGGATAGCCTTTGAAAAAAATTGATAGATAATAAATAATAAATTATTTTATTTAATATCATCACGTCCATAAATTTTTACTGGATAGACATCCCACTGCTAAAATTGCACACAATTTGTCATGACAAAACCCCCCTTAAATTCATGGCTGAAAACTGGTCACCTTAGACCCAAAAGTGACTGGAGGGTTTTTTAATTAATGGTGTCAAATTCTAACTGAACACATTCAGCTTACGATTTAAAATCCTCTGGGACACATGCAAATAATAACCTAGATTTTAAGACATTTTATGCCAATTAGTGGATGAACACTTTGCAAGAATAACTCATTTCATCCTGTTGCATTGTGATTCTCTTCCAGTCATTCAGCTGAGATAGTAGCTACTGCATACACTTGTGTAATATCTGTTGTCACAAAACAGCAACTCATTAAAACAGCTGAAAAATATCACATCTGCATATGATGAAATTCTCTGTTAGGAGTATATATATATGGAATTCCCATTTTCTTGAGCTTTTCAAGAGACTACATACATAAAGTGCGATGTCTACAATGCAAACCACTCCCTTCCCTGCCTAAATCCATATGAAGATTGGTACTCTTCTTTGTAATTTTAGTTATGTAAACAAAGAAGATTTCTAATGGCAGTGTGGTTTTACTGATACAAAGGGCTTAATGATATTCTATTGATTACAGCTCCTACTCTTCAACACAGCACCGCAACAGTGACGTGATTGTCAGAGAGCACTAACCATCAGTTCCAGCTATTTATTTCCATGGCTTCTTGTCGGTATTTTTCTTCACCCACACAAAGGGACTGCTCTGAAATGATTGTCTAGGAAGGTCCTGCTACAGCTTTAGCAGCTGTACTTTGCTCTCTTGGGAAAACACAGTCACCCGACCTCCCCTCTAATTGCGAATGTCACTGCTCTCTGTGCACCTCATTGCTTTCTCTCCTTTTCTTCCTTTCCTACAAAAGAAATGTGTTGATCTCCCCCTAAAAGCAGGAGTCCAATTGCATGTTGCAAACTGAAGATCATTATCGGCACAAAGGTGCCACACTCCTATAGGCTTCGCATTTATATGAGGAAGGGGTCCCTCATAAATCAACAGGCCAAGCACAGATGGAGGGGGCTGCTGAAGGAGGTGGATACTGCAGTATATATTTGCCATTCACTACTGTCATTACAAAAAAAAGGATGTAATGTGTATAGCCTTTTTTGAGATTAAAAGCAATCCAAGGACCCAGCTAGAGCAGCCCTCTGAGGATCCCCAGGCAGGTCTATCTGTAATTGTGTAACTATAGTGGGGAAACAGAAATATTTATCCCATACATAATATGCACAAGGTCACAAACTGGCCTTCATGATTTAGATTGGTATATCAGAGAGAGGGGGAAGTAGAATCTTTTTAATCTGGAAGAATCGAAAAGACTTTCATGGTGGTAGGTAATGATTAGGTGCGACAGGAAGTTGCTGCTAAATGTGAGAGAAATAAGGTTGAACACTGTGAAAGCCACCCACCACATGGCTACCAGCCTCCTCCCAATATACTCAAATCAAGGAAAAGCTTTATGAAAACTACCACTCCTCTTGGCGTCCCTCCAGCAACAGCAAGGGTATCCCTCTGGGCAGCTAAATCAAGAAATCCCAACTGGATGCCTCCCCCCTCCCCCAACAAGGGTCTTCCTCCAGGGGCAAACCAAGAATGGGCAACCTGGAAGTCCCTGAAAAGACTCAGAAGTGGACTGGGCAGATCAAAAGACAACCTGGCAAAATGGTATTATCTAAAAGAATCCCACACCTTATGTGACTTATTTAGTTCTTTATCATAATTATATGCTGTTTGTCATTGTGGAGTGCCCTTCTCTCAGAGGCCCAAGAGTACCAATGTTGACCTAATTTGGTGACAATCTTTGGTGGATTGACTAATGACTATGTACAGTGCTTTACTTTGTTGAATTGATTTGGGTTACTTATATTATTTTATGATTATTTAGTATTGTTTGATTGCTGTTCCCCACTTTGAAATATCTACATATCAGGTGGAATATAAGTATTTTTACTAACAAAAACATAGTTACGCACACACAGCATAAACTTCCTGATATGCTCAATAGCACTTTCTAGATCCACATCTTGTAGCTTTAATTCTAGGAAATATATTCAATGGACTTTGGTATGAAAGATGCCACTGGATGATATTTGTAATATGTAGATAGCTTGACTTGAACAGACAAATTGAGATACCCAGAACACCTTTTGCTGGAGGCCAAAAGACACTGCTGTTAACCACATTACTGTCTTAATCTATGATGTTGTCTGTCTTGATTGCTTGTGAAGCACTTGTGCATTGATAAATCTAGTATTTAAAGATGAATTACATATAGTACCAGTTACCCAATTTAAAATTTTTTAAATGACTTGTGAAGTTTCCAAATAGAAAAAGAAAATTCAACCTTTTTGAAGGCAAATGATAAAATACCAATTGTTTGTTTCTCCTGCTCTTCTGCTTTGTATATCATCTAATTAATCAAACTATTTAATTGCCTTTAACTTGAACTTTATATGTTACAAACACCCTATCTACACTGACCATTTAATGCAATTTGAATCTAGCTTCAAACTGCGATGGTGACACAACAAACATCCAGGGAACTGCACAAAAGGAAGCCCTTAATGCACATCAGTGCTCTATGATTTGTGTAATTACCATCCAGGTCCCAAATTCATTCCAAGATTTTCTGTGTAATCATCTGCACTGTGAAACCACTTTCTTCAATACTAGTTTGAAAACGAATTAAATGGTTGACGTAAATGGGGCCATATATTTTGACGGATATTTTACAGATATAAATCACTGTTAGAAGGAGAAGAACATCTTTTAGTACGTGAATTTGAAAACTCCCATTATGTTTATTAATTGAAACCAACATAGCCTTTGACCCACAGCACACATTAAAACATATCATTTACAAGCAGGGGTGGCTCATCCATTACGCAAAGTAAGTGGTTGCGGTACACTTTTTTTGCCAGGGGCAAAATGCCCCTCGACCACCACTTGAGGAGCGCCCCCTTGGCTCACAACAGCCCTAGCAGTCTGGGGGGGAGCCTCGGCTTCCTTGCCTCACTGCTGGGCAATCCTCTTCCTGAAGGGGCCGGGCCCTTGAGTCTCGCCTAGCCCCTCTTGTTCCTGCACCATATCAATGATTGGTTGGAGGGGGGGGGGCGCCAAAATACTGTTTGCTTACCATTGAAATTTACCTAGGGCCGCCTCTGTTTACAAGTAAAATCGGATCCTATCAGTTAATCAACTAATAGGAATATTAGAATTGGTGGAATATACAGTATTATCACTTAGATGTACCTAAGGATAAGGTTGTAAAGCTTGGAACTACTGGTTCCAAGATTCTGTCACATATAACCAAAACAGAATAAATATATAATCTAGATGGGATTCTGGGTTCTCATTTTTATGACATGTAAAAACAGCT
Source organism: Anolis sagrei ordinatus (assembly GCF_025583915.1). NCBI lineage: Eukaryota > Metazoa > Chordata > Lepidosauria > Squamata > Anolidae > Anolis > Anolis sagrei. The sequence goes on from NW_026847660.1 coordinate 66,060,040, forward strand.
CCCCAGAACAATATTAAATCAAAAAACACAATTAGAATTGCATGTGCAATTATTCCGTTTCTGTGGTATCACATTTTAGGATTATAAACCCATTGAATGATGTGAGTTCCATAATGCACAATCCTAAACTAGTTGAGAAACAAGAAAAAAAAACATTATCCAAAGTAAGCGTATTTTAATGTATTATTATTATTATTATTATTATTATTATTATTATTATTATATTTTCAGATCACTTTATTTTGAGGAATGCTTCCACTAACTGAAGACACAAAAATATGAAAATTTTACAGAGGAGCTGTGTGACAGAGGATTATACTGCTACGTTGGAGGTTTTAAAGAGTGGTTAGAGAGTCATCTGTCAGGAATGCTTTGATTATGTATTCCTGCATGGCAGATAGTTAGATAGGAAGGCCCTTGATTCTATCAGTGGCCATGGGCCATTCTCATGAGTCTTTTATAGCTTAATTGGTATGTGTGTCATAAGTACCCTGATATATCGTAGCATTCAGGCTTCAGAATCTGCAGAAAATTATGGAAGATTTCTCCACAGCAACAATAAGTACTTCTCCCTAAATTCAATAAATACTGCTTCCCACATTTCTCATCATGCCACATTCCATCAAACATTCATGAAGATGAAAGACTGAAATTGTGACTACACAAAGGGATGATAGGTCACAATTTCATGAGACACAAGGAATGGATGAGATGGAATAAACAGTGCATTTATCATGTTAAAATAAGAATAAAAATGCAGTGTATTTTTAGTCTAAGAAAACCAAAAACCATATAAATAATGTAGGGCACATATAACACACCTTGATTGTGGTATTATAGTGTATTACCACAGTGTTGTTTTATGACAGCTCTTCTATCTTGATCAAATTAATTCTTTGTTGTTGTTCATTCGTTCAGTCGTCTCCGACTCTTCGTGACCTCATGGACCAGCCTACGCCAGAGCTCCCTGTCGGCCGTTACCACCCCCAGCTCCCTCAAGGTCAGTCCAGTCACTTCAAGGATGCCATCCATCCATCTTGCCCTTGGTCGGCCCCTCTTCCTTTTGCCTTCCACTTTCCCCAGCATAATTGACTTCTCTAGGCTTTCCTGTCTCCTCATGATGTGGCCAAAGTACTTCAACTTTGTCTCTAGTATCTTTCCCTCCAGTGAGCAGTCGGGCTTTATTTCCTGGAGGATGGACTGGTTGGATCTTCTCGCAGTCCAAGGCACTCTCAGCACTTTCCTCCAACACCACAGCTCAAAAGCATCGATCTTCCTTCCCTCAGCCTTCCCTAAGGTCCAGCTCTCACATCCGTAGGTTACTACAGGGAATACCATGGCTTTGACTAGGCGGATCTTTGTTGCCAGTCTGATGTCCCTACTCTTCACTATTTTATCGAGACTGGACATTGCTCTCCTCCCAAGAAGTAAGCGTCTTCTGATTTCCTGGCTACAGTCTGCATCTGCAGTAATCTTTGCACCTAGAAATACAAAGTCTGTCACGGCCTCCACGGTTTCTCCCTCTATTTTCCAGTTGTCAATCATTCTTGTTGCCATAATCTTGGTTTTTTTGACGTTTATCTGCAACCCGGCTTTTGCGCTTTCTTCTTTCACCTTGATTAGAAGGCTCCTCAGCTCCTCCTCGCTTTCGGCCATCAGAGTGGTGTCATCTGCATATCTGAGGTTGTTAATGTTTCTTCCAGCAATTTTCACCCCAGCCTTGCATTCATCAAGCCCCGCACATCGCATGATGTGTTCTGCATACAAGTTAAAAAGGTTGGGTGAGAGTATGCAACCTTGCCGTACGCCTTTCCCAATCTTGAACCAGTCTGTTGTTCCATGGTCAGTTCTTACTGTTGCTACTTGGTCCTTGTACAGATTCCTCAGGAGAGAGACAAGGTGGCTTGGGATACCCATCCCACTAAGAACTTGCCACAATTTATTATGATCCACACAGTCAAAGGCTTTAGAATAGTCAATGAAGCAGAAGTAGATGTTTTTCTGAAACTCCCTGCCTTTCTCCATTATTAATTCTATTAATTAATTCTAGCCTCAAGGTTATAATAATTGGCATAGCCTAGTTTTAAAAAACTGCTTTCTATGTGAAAATGCACTAGTTTTACATTTTCCATTATTGCATCTCTTTTTCTCCAACTCCCTTTCCCCCAAACTGCCTGCCTATGTGCTGCACAAGAGATAGAAGTTTGCAATTATCATATTGGCAGTGTATGCATTTCCATTCGCATAAAGTATTAGCCAACATGAGTAAACATACCACCAGATTTCCTATTTGATGTCATTGTAGGCCCATTGAAAGATGAATGCAAAAAGCATAACTGATTTTTACAGACTGAGTTCATAATGAATGGAATGGGAGACTCTAAGACAGATGAATAAATAACATAGCTTGCATTGTATTCCAGCTTTCCACATGGACTCCAAAGCACATAGAGTGTTCCTGACTGAGTACACTCCTCCACATAACTTCAGTGCTTGCATACAATTGTCACATAGTTCTTAAGGGTGAGTCTACACTGTCCACAGTAAGGCCAGGCTACTGGCACCATGATGGTGACCAAATGCACCAAGCCAGAGCTGCCATGACAACACATTTGCACCTAGGTGTTCTGCATTAGCCTGGCTGGACATCAACTTACCCTTCAAGTTACTGCTACTGCTCTTTGCTAGTCATGAGCTTCATCCTCCATCAGTGCAGGCTGCAGGGAAAGAGTAACAGCATGGTATCCATCTGGATGGGATTGGAACTGCAATACTCACCAGAAGTCAGCATGCGCTGTGGGGACAGCCAGTGCAGGATTCAAGTCGCAGCTTTTTTTTTTATTATATATATGGAGCTTCTTTGTTGTTTATTCGTTCAGTCGTTTCCGACTATTTGTGACATCATGGACCAGCCCACGCCAGACCTCCCTGCTGGCTGTCACCACCCCCAGCTCCTTCAAGGTCAAGCCAGTCACTTCAAGGATGCCATCCATCCATCTTGCCTTTGGTCGTCCCCTCTTCCTTTTCCAGGTCGCAGGTTTGAATCCAGGGAGAGGCGGATGAGTTCCCTCTATCAGCTCCAGCTCCTCATGCGGGGATGTGAGAGAAGCCTCCCACAAGGATGATAAAGCATCAAATCATCCGGGCGTCCCCTGGGCAATGTCCTTGCAGACGAACAATTCTCTCACACCAGAAGCGACTTGCAATTTCTCAGGTCGCTCCTGACACAACAAATATATATAAACCGGGCTGAGTCCCTCTAATGAGGTGAGAAGCTCGGTATATAAAACTTTTTTTATATATATATATATATATATATATATATAGTGGCCAAAGTACTTCATCTTTGCCTCTGCTATCCTTCCCTCCAATTAGCAGTTGGGCTTTATTTCCTGAAGTATGGATTGGTTGGATCTTCTGGTGGTCCAAGGCACTCTCAGAACTTTCTTCCATACCACAGTTCAAAAGCATCTATCTTCCTTCACTCAGCTTCTAGGCTACACATAAACCTGCTTTGGAGTTTATGCGAGGGAAGAATTTTTTTGGAGGGGGGGTGGTGGCACCATCTTGCATCTTTGGGCTCCAGGAGCCCAAATGGTGCAAGATGGGTGCGGGGATTGGCCCTCAGGTATTCCAGGACTACCCAGTAGTCTGTCCCCACAAGGCCCATAGCCCATTAGAACCGGGCCTTTCAGAAAGGGCTATCTAATTAATTCAGGATAAAGCAAATTTTTCCTGCTTTGTCTGAAATTAATTCACTTTTAACAGAGGTGTCGTTTGGACGGCTCTGGTAAAAGTGCAAGAGCTCACGCATTTTGGGCCCTGTCTGGATGGGCCCATGGATTCTCCTTAAGACAAAAGTGTGATTCAACTTATCCAAATAGCAACTCTATTTTTCAGAGCGCATACAAAGTCTATGTGGAAAGTAACTTACTGGATGACCATATTAAACTGAATATTATACGGAACCAGCTTCTAGCTGTCCATTGCCCGTCTTAACCATGATCATTCCCAATACCCTTTAGTAGAAGTTCTTCCTAGCCAAACCAGCTGCTTGACAGTCATACTAGATGGTAGGTTTATTATGCGGGGAGAGTGCCTCCAAGCATTTATCCTAGTATATTATTTTCCTCAACTATCTTACTTTTATTATGTTTTGTTTGGGAGTTGACTATAACTGGTTGTTTAGATAGGCATCTCTTCCAGACAGCACCAAAATGCGGGATTAATCTGCTGGATAAACAACTCGGGACCTCAGAGCAGGTTCCCACACAGACCTGCCGGTCTCAGGCTTTCTTCCCCCACCATCCTCACAGCTCTTCTGTGTCTTGGGATAAAATGGAGGGTGGACGGGGAACACCCACCTGAAGTTTTTTTTAAAATCACTCAGTTATGCACTGCTCCTCATATATGCACATGTGAATATCTTAATACAAATATGGAGAGATTCCTATGTGCACATATATGTAGGGGGGAGGAAGAAGGAGGGGAAATGATGTAAAATGGGATACAGGATGATGAAGAAAACTAAATGAAGAGAACCTTAGACAGATAGTTATGTATAAGATCAATAACACTCTGAGCTACAGTCAATTTATTTGTATTGTGTTTAGACTATAGAATAACTGGAGAAACCAGCAGGAAAAAGAGACCTGCAGTTTGAGAAGCTTTGGTCTATGTACTAATACAGAAGGATGCCAGGTAGTCCACTAATATAAACACACTGCTTTGTTTGTTTATTTTGAATTCCTCTGTTGATCAGATTGGTACCATTGAAGAGAATTACCAGTTAACACATTTTCCCCTACACTTGTTCAGACAATCTTTCTCATACTGTCTGAAATACCCGAAATCTCTATAAGATGTTAGCAGTACCACTTTTTGGTCACAGATTAAATTATTTGGCCACACCATCACCTCATTTTTTTAATCTCACGAATCTTACTAAGAAGCAGAGGTCCTATCAGCTCTGCCATAAAATGGAGTTTCAAACTGCATTGGCCTGCTTTATATGAGTCTACACTGACCATATAACACTGTTTCGAACTGCAGAGGGGCATTTCCAATTTTCCTGATCCTTTTTGAAACTAACAAACCCAAGACTGTTAGCAGAAGTGCCTTGGGGCCTTTCCACATAGTCATATAACCCAGAATATCAAGGCAGATAATTCACAATATCTGCTTTCAACTGGATTATCTGAGTTCACACTACTATATAATCCAGTTCAATGTGGATTTTATACAGCTGTGTAGAAGGGCCCCCACAATATCTGTTTTGAACTGGGGTATCTGAGTCCACACTGCCATATAACCTAATTCAAAGCAGATAATGTGGCATTTTATACAGCCGTGTGGAAAGGGCCATAGGGCGGTTCCAGACAGCCCTTTCCCCAGGATCATTCATGTTTTAAAACTGCGGATGTTCCTGGGGGGCTGTCTACACCCACTCTAGAAAGCACGTGCATCATTTCTATGTGCCGGGAAAGTGGCTGCAACTGTGCCGTCGCGCCTGGGGGCTATAGCTCTTAGTGAAAGAGGCATGGACGTGACATCTTTCCCCAGGGGATTGCTTCTTGCCCTCCTTTAGGAAACTGGAACTCTCAAAGACCCAAACACTGTAGATAACTCAAAATAAGTTTTATTGTTCACAAAGAGTTATCTCTTTAAGGCAATAAACTGGAAGTTTCAAAGGGGTGAAGGAAAATGTACAATACAGTCTCTGGTTGTCTTGGGTCCAAGAAGTTTTGAAGCTGAGAAGCTTTTCCAGGTCCCTCTTTCTCAATGGCTGTAAATGCTGGAGCAATTCACAGCCCCAGTCCAGATGGCATATGTTTGAAGACACAGGGTCTTCCTCTGGTGCCAAAAGAACTGGTCTGAAGGCGCTTGAGACTTCCCAACGTCGTTCAGGTTGGTCTGAACATGAAGCATAAGTCTCAAGGTAAAAACCTCAGAATTGGTGCTGAGAGGTAATTTAATCAGGGGCTTTTAGAGCCAAGTCTCTTACTCACGTCCATCTGATAGAAACTCTGATGGCAGAATGAAAAAGGGAAGCACTCCCCTCCTCCAGGAAGAGGTGGAGCCAAACAATTGAGCTGAGAAAGCAATTCAACTGGTGCAAACAACACTGATTGACAGCTATAAATAACCAATCAATCCAACTATGCATAAACAGGGTAAAAAGGCAGGATTAAGCATGATACAACAGTTTAAATCTTGCAACTAACAGATCTACACATAGGTGGCGCCACTCGCGACGTCACAGCAACAGTGAGAGAGAGAGCCCGTGGAGAGTCCGTGGAGAGCCCGTGGCTCACGTCAGGGCCCTTTCACACAACCATATAACCTAGAATATCTGCTTTGAATTCGGAGCCCTTCCACATAGTCCTATATTCCAGAATATCAAGGCAGAAAATCCCTGTTCAAAGCAGATATTGTGAGATTTTTTGCCTTGATATTCTGGGATATAGGGCTGTGTGAAAGGGCCTTTAGTTTCCATCATGGCTTTAAGAGATAATGTGGAAATTGTTCATAATAACAAAAGGCACAAAACTGGGGGGAAAAGTTTTGATCAATTATCTCAACATTTCAGTCACTCATAAATAATATTTCCCTATTTTTTTTATAATTTAGGTAACCCAGTTCATTCCCAATGACTGCCTATGGATGGGGTGTGGTCTTAAAAACAGTTTGAAATTTACCAGCAGTAAAATATGTATGCTTACAATTTTGAGAAAGAAAAAAAATGGCATTTAAACTGAAAAACAACTTCATCTTCTAGAAAAAGCTATGCCTGTGTCTTTTCGTACAATTTTCCTGTGGCTTATATGTAATAGAGAACTCAATAAGGTCATGTTCTTTAAAGTGAAAAGCAGCATGTGACAATACATGGAGGTCAATCATATTTTTCATAGCTGCAGCGTAAATACACAGGTGAGCAACAAAACCTAAAGTAGGTGCTTCATTTCATGTAAACATATTGTGACATGTCAACCATGCACAAGAGCTATGTGTGAATGGGTAGCATTCACATGTAGCAAGATCTGACAAGGTTTACTGTGATACTTCACAACTTCCTTCACAGTTCTGGGGAAGTACAGTAGCTTCCGGGCAAACTTTCTCCGACCATGATGACTTGAGTATAGTATCATTTACACACTGACAGGAAAGCAATCAACAGAGAGGTAAAGAAAATGCAATTTCCTTGGGTGTATGATGCTTATTTTGACCAAATTCATGGGCACGTGGCCAAGTAATTTAATCTGTGACCAAAAAGTGTTACTGCTAACATTTTACAGAGATACCAGTATATATTTCAGGCAGTATGAGAAAGACTATCTGACCAAGTGGAGGGGAAATGTGTTAATTGGTAATTCTCTTCAGTGGTACCAATCAGATCAAAAGATTACCATAATCTAAACTAAACATACAAAGCAATATGTTTATATTAGTGGACGACCTGGTATTCTTCTGTATAAGTACATGAAAAGGCAGTCATGCTGTATTTGGAAAATATGTAGAGCTGTAACACTGGTGGTCTTATCATTCAGTTGAGATGGTAGCTACTACATACACTTGTGTAATATCTGTTGTCACAAAACAGCAACTCATTAAAACAGTTGACATACAGAGAAAACAGGGGCAGAAACACTTTCTCAGCCCTGGCACAAAACATTACAAAGCACAAGATATTGTTCTGGTACAGCTGTACCAGGAGCTCCAATTTTTTTTGCTTTGCATTGAATGTTTGTTTGCAGTCCTAAGTTTCAGGGAATTTGCAGATAGGTGGCTTCTTTGGTTGCAGTTATAGGGCAAGCCACCTGTCCATCATCATTAAGTTTGGTCCCGCCCCTTGCTCAGGGCAATTGGGAAGAGAAGGGAGCCATTTTTTTAGTTAGTCTCAGCTAGGTTAACCAATGTACAGGACGTGTGTAAACGTCCCCTGTACAAAAGCTTCAACCTTTAAGAATTCCCAAGGGAGAACAGCTTTAAGAGTCTCCTAAGAATTTCCAGGGTTACAGAAATTCCAACAGAAACAGAAGGAAAATAGTCTCTAAAGACTTTCCAGGGAAACAGCCCTAAAGATCAAAGAACTCCAGCTGAAGAGACTACAGGCCTTGCTGGTAGGTCCACTCGGTGCTTTGAGACGCAGTTCAACCCAGTAGTGGTACCCACATCAGTTTGGTTTAAGTTTCAGTCAGCCTGAGAGAAGTTAAAAAAGGGGATTTTCCTTTAAAGAAGAGGTTATTGAAGATAGTTGCCTGTCCTTCATGGGCAAGTTTAGGAATTCACCAGTTGCCCAAAAGCTTGGAATCATTTACTTAACTTTACTGAAGACAAGAGAAGTTTCTGTTTGATTGTTCATTAATAAAAGACTTTGTTGTACTCCTCAAGCCATCTAAAGACTGTTTGTGGTGGAAACCTTTGAGAACTTCTCTTTAGGCCCCCTGGCTTCCCGTTGGGCAAAGGTTGCACATCCTGTTTTAAAGACAACTATTTACAGGCCCAACGCGCGACAGAACAGATATCATACATCATGTTAATCCCAATCCCTTCAGCATCGACATATTCACAATGAAAGGGTAAAGAGGTGAATGGTGACTTGTCTGAATACATCCATCCCTATGTCCCACCTTGTAACCTAAGATCATCCGGGGGGGGGGGGCTGCTCTTGCTCCGATCAACATCACAAATGCGTCTGGTGGGGATGAGAGACAGGGCCTTCTCGGCTGTGGCCCCCCACCTATGGAACACACTCCCAAATGAAATAAGATAGGCTTCTTCCCTCCTGGCTTTTAGGAAGAAATTAAAAGAGTGGTTTGGGGACCAGGCTTTTGGTCAGCAAACGTAAGTAGTACTTTAGATGGACATTGACTGGAACGACGACATGGCTAATGAGACTGCTTTTACTGCTTTTGTACTGTTTAATTATTGCTTATGTACTGTTTTAATTATGACTTATGTTCAATTGTGGTTATATTATTATGATTGTCATGTATCGGCATCACATCAGTGCCTATTGTCCTGAGTCCCCCCACGGGGGTAGAGAAGTGATGGGGTAGAAATTCCATAAATAAATAAATAAATAAATAAATAAATAAAGGTGATAGGTATTCTACATGACTGGATCCTGCATGTCAGGTATACCGCTGGGTCTTAGAATGAAGCACACACTCACAAGGACAAATCCTGGAAATGTAGTTTATTCAGTCCATGCAGTTTAACAGCAAAGAGAGAACTGAGAGTTTCCCCCAGCCAATCCCCCCTTCTGGCCTCGCTCCCTCCTTCTCCTTCCTGTCTTATCTCAGTTTAGGCTACAGCTTCATTCCCACATCTTCAAAGGGAACCTTGGCCAGATGGCCCTAACCATAAACTAATCTATCATGACTACTCCCTCTACTGTCAGGAAGAAGACTTCGCTTGGAATCTCTTGGAACCATGAAGGCACATCCTGACATATCTCCCCCCCTCGGAAGGCGGCCCCCATCTGAAAAAGAAAGAGAGACACAAAATGAGACACGAGATCAAGGTTTGGGTTTCAGGGGGAAAGCAGAGTGGAACTTCTTTACAAGGCGCGGGGCCTTGACGTGCTCATGTAACACCCATTCCGGATGGATGGCCTTAGAGGACCACTGGACCAAGTAATATAGTTTTCCCCGTGTCCGTTTAGAGTCCAAAATGTCTTTGATCTCAAAGTGAGTGTGGGCCCCCACCATGATGGGGACCGGCTGAGAATCTGCCTCAGACCACTTAGGAGAAGTGGGTGCGGGCTTGAGCAAGCTTACATGGAACACTGGGTGGACCCTCCTCCAAGTGTGGGGCAGCTCTAGCCACACCGTGACTGGGTTGACAACGGCCTGGACGGGGAAGGGCCCTATGAACAAAGCTGACAACTTGCGTGAGGGCTGCGTGGACCTCAAATATTTGGTGGACAGGTAGACCAGGTCGCCGACTTTGAACTGGAGCTGAGGCGACCTCTTCTTGTCAGCAAACTTTTTATAGTCTTTTCTGGCTTTGTCCAGAGTCTGTTTGACCATCGGCCAAGCCGCTGCGATGGACTCCCCCCATTTGTCGGGGGGGGGGGGTCTCCCCAGGCTCAAGGGGTCCCAGGCCAGGAAATGGGGGAAAGTCTCTACCCCTCACAACTTTAAAAGGCGAAACTCCCGTGGATGCATGTTCGCTGTTGTTGTAACTATATTCAGCGAAGTCCAGTAGGGAAGCCCAATTGTCTTGTTGGTAGGTGGAGAAGCACCTCAGGAACTGTTGTAGGGTCTTTTGGACCCTCTCGGTAGCCCCGTCGGTCTCCGGGTGGAAAGCTGTACTTAGCGCCCGCTCGGTCCCCAACATGGACAAAAAGGACTTCCAAAATTTGGAGGTGAATTGTGTGCCCCTGTCGCTTATGATCCTGCTCGGGCAGCCATGTAGCCGGAACACGTGGTGAAGGAACAACTTTGCCAATTCGGGGGCTGAGGGGAGCCGTTTCAAGGCCACAAAGTGGGCTTGTTTGGAAAACAGATCAATCACAGTCCAAATG
>NW_026847660.1:66071109-66149096 GCF_025583915.1 Anolis sagrei ordinatus
GTCTGCAACCTGGTTTGTCTTTCCCGGGACAAATTTGAGGCGAAAATTGAATCGCTGGAAGAACTGGACCCATCTGAGATGTTTGGCGTTAAGCCTTTGTGGGGTCTGTAGGGCCTGTAAGTTCTTGTGGTCCGTCCATACTTCAAAGGGGATTTGGGTGCCCTCAAGGAAATGCCGCCAGTGAGCCAAGGCCGCTCGCACCGCGAAAGATTCTTTTTCCCAAACGTGCCAACGTTTTTCAGTTTCAGAAAACTTTTTTGATAGGTAAGCGCATGGCTTGAGCTGGCCCGCCTCGTCAGCTTGTAGCAGCACCGCCCCGTAGGCGGCTTCCGAGGCATCGCATTGCACCACAAAAGGTTTAGAGGGCTGGACGTGTGTCAAGATGGGCTGGCTAGTGAATTTTGCTTTTAGGACCTCAAAAGCCTTTTGGCACTCGGGGGTCCACTCCAGTCTTGCCCCCGGGGTTTTTGCCTTTTTTGTCTCCCCCTTCCCTTTTGTCTTTAGTAGYTCTGTAAGTGGCAGCGCCACYTCGGCAAAGTCTTTGATGAATTGCCGGTAAAAGTTGGCGAACCCCAGAAATCCCTGCAGCTGCTTCCGGGTGCGGGGAGGTTCCCATGCCAGCACATCCTGTATCTTAGCCGGGTCCATGGCCAGCCCCTCTGTGGATATGCGGAAACCCAGATAAGTGAGTTCGGTGCGGTGAAACTCACACTTTGAGAGCTTAACGTAAAGCTGGTTATCTCTCAGGATTTGGAGCACTTTCTGTGTGGTTTTTATATGCTGGTCTAATGAGTCTGAGTATATCAAAAGGTCATCAAGGTAGATCAGCAATCCGTCATATAGCATCTCCCGGAAGATGTCATTTATGAATTGTTGGAACACCTTGGGGGCTCCTTTAAGTACGAAGGGCGTTWYGGCCCATTGGAACTGCCCGAAACAACAATTGAAGGCCGTTTTCCAACAGTCCTCATCTCTCACCCTCAGGCGGTAAAATGCCTCTCTGATGTCCAATTTTGTAAAGATTTTGGCTTTGCCCAGTTGTGCCAAAATGTCTGACATGAGGGGCAGGGGGTACTGATTGGCAGTACATATGGCGTTCAGCCCCCTATAGTCCACGCACAGCCTCAGCGATCCGTCTGCCTTGGGCCTGAATAGCACTGGGGCGGCCACTGGYGAGGTGGATGGCACTATGAATCCCCTTTCTAGGTTTTTATCAAGGAATTCTCTCAAGGCCCTCCTCTCYGGTTCGGACATTGAGTATAGCTTTGGGCTGGGCAGTTTAATATTGGGTTCGAATTCAATGGCACAGTCTGTTTTCCTATGAGGGGGTAGCTGATCACATTCTGTCTCGCTAAAAACGTCTGCCCACTCTCGGTATGCCTCTGGGATGTCAATTTCTGGGCCCTCCGGGGTTGCCTCTGCCTGAGCTCCTTGTACTTGTACAGGAGGGGGTGACCGGTTGAGGCCTTCAGGCCTGTATTCCCCATCCGAGAAGGAGAGCACTCCCTCAACCCAGTTGATTTGGGGGTTTTGCCATCTCAGCCATGGGATTCCCAGTATGACTGGTTGGTGGGCCATGGGGGATATCACAAACTGTAATGTCTCTCTGTGGGTTCCCATTTCCAAGTGTAAATAGTCTGTCTTTTCCATCACTGGGCCCCCATGAGCTGCCGTCCCATCCAGTTGGGAGAAAATAACGGGAGTTTTTAGTGCCTGGGGCTTAACTCCCAGTTTGGCTGCCAGGGAGGGGGTGATTAGGCACCTGGTGCACCCACAGTCTAGCATGGCTTCAGTTTCTATTTTTACTCCCGATTTGGGGTTGGTCAGGGTCACAGTCATTTTAAGCACATCACAATTTAGCTTTTTCAACTCACCGCCTGATGTCTTCACGATCTTCCTGCCGGCGGTGCCTTTTACAGGAGATCTTGCCCGTTTCCCGCCAGATAAAAATCTTTGTCTGCGCCCTCCAGGTCTGCCTCCTCCTCTGCGGGAAGCTGATATGGGGCCAGAGCGGATTCCACTGCCGTGGAGGCTTTCCCCTTTGCAGGCTTGGTTCCCGGCGCTGGCCTTGGGGGGGGGTGTCTTGTCGGGCTTGGGAGCATTGGGGGTGGTGCGTCCTCTCGGGCATTCCATTGCTCTATGTCCTTCTTGGCCACATGCGAAGCAGGGACCTCTCCTCCCTTTCCTCTCACGGCTGGCTGACCTTCCTCTGGGCGAGGGGCGTCGCTGGCCCCCCTGTGGGCCTGCTGCGGGGTGCCGGGTTCGGCCTCTCTCTCTCGCCCTGCGAGGCATCTGCTCCTGGTCGCACTCGACCCTTCCTGCCAACACAATCCATTCCTCGAGGGTGGCTGGGTTGCTTCGATGTAACGACCATTCTAACACATCGGGGCGCAATCCTGCTCGGAAGTATTCGAGCTTGGTAGCGTCCGACCAGTCTCTAATCTTGCCTGCAATGGCTTTGAACTCCAGGGCGTACTCTGAAACAGTCTTGTTGCCCTGGAGAATCCTTTTGAGTTGTCCCTTCGCCTTCTCCTCCGCCAGAGGGTCCTGGAATCTCGCCCGGAGCGCCCTTAGGAAGTCGTCCAATCTCCTCAGCTCCGGCGCCTGGGTGTCGTACATCTGCATGAGCCAATCGGCCGCTGCGTCCTTCAAATTGGCCCCCACTGCGTGGATCATGGCCCCCTCCGAGGGGAAGGAGTCCCCATAATCTTCCATGAAGTGTCTCACATTTGTGAGGAAATAGGAGAGTTGTTTGGGGTCTCCATTGAATTTTACGCGCAGATCTCCTCTCGCGGGCCCCCCCTGGAGTTGACTTCTCCCTCCCCATCCTGATGCAAAGGTTGAGATCCCGGGGGGAGGGTGTGCAGGCTCTCCCTCCGTGGCGAACGCCACTCTCCCTGAGGGCCGGTATCCCCGTCCCATACCTTGCGGGAGGGAGCGTCGCTGTTCTCTCTCTTCCAGAGTGGCTCTCCAAGATGCGGTGACCTCTCTCCTCATCTCCTCCAGCTGGAATGAGAAGGTCTGTAGCATCCTTTCCATCGCATCCACCTTCTCCCCGAGGTGTTGCGCGGGCGGCGCCGTGGCGCTGCCGAGGGGCGAGGGTTCTCTGAGGGGCTCCCTCGCTCCTAACATGGGTAACTTGCGTCTCACGGTTATGTCCTTCCGTGGCGGCATCTGCGTGGACGTCAGGGGGACTTCCCAGTCTTCAGGCGCTGCCGCGGGGACCTCTCCTCCCATCTCTAGGTCTCCGGCATGGGAAGATCCCTCGTCCCCGAACTCCTCGTTCTCCAGCCTCGGGGAGGGAGAAAACCCCACGCTCTCTCCGGCTCCCATCTGGATTTCTTCTCTCTGGAACATGCTCCTTTCCCGGATGGTTGTGATCCTCACGGGTAGAACACGAAGTTGTGAGTTCTCTCTTTATGTCAGGTATACCGCTGGGTCTTAGAATGAAGCACACACTCACAAGGACAAATCCTGGAAATGTAGTTTATTCAGTCCATGCAGTTTAACAGCAAAGGGAGAACTGAGAGTTTCCCCCAGCCAATCCCCCCTTCTGGCCTCGCTCCCTCCTTCTCCTTCCTGTCTTATCTCAGTTTAGGCTACAGCTTCATTCCCACATCTTCAAAGGGAACCTTGGCCAGATGGCCCTAACCATAAACTAATCTATCATGACTACTCCCTCTACTGTCAGGAAGAAGACTTCGCTTGGAATCTCTTGGAACCATGAAGGCACATCCTGACACTGCATTGTACAAAGTTACTCACCAACATTTATTGATTATTGGATTTATGCAGCACAACAGTTATGAGGTATCAACAAAAATCATGTTATACTTGGGGGGTCACCACAACATGAGGAATTGTCTTAAGAGGTCAAGGCATTAGGAAGGTTGAGAAACACTGGATTTGTGTAAATTCCATAGCATGGGGAAAGGGATTAAGGGCAGGGTGATCCATACATGCACATTACTGTGGAGGGGGGAGTTGACAAGCCATGGATCCTGCAGATCCTGCAACTGGTTTGTGACCAGTCTCTGTAGCCCATATAAGCACCATTCAGAACTCAAACTGGTCCAGGTTTTCCTATCTAACCATCTGCACACCAAAAATCACTTCGTTCTCTTTTTATTTCACACCAACCTGAATACTATAGTCACTGTAGATTCCCTTTGCAAGGATGGGCACTGGAATACTTGCTTGCAAGAACAAAAAGGCAATCCATGACTTGATATGAGAATGTGTTTGTGGACAGATATAACCAGTTTTTTTATCATTGTTCACTATTATAGAATCATAGAGTTAGAAGAGATCGCATGGGACATTATCTGAAAAATATTTTTTAAAATACATGATAGCAATGGTCCTGTAATGGCTGCTTAGGGCCCTTCCACACAGCCATACAACCCAGAATATCAAGGCAGATAGTCCACAAATAAACCAAGATTCACATAGTTAAAGCAAAACCATTCCCTGTAGTAACCTACGGATGTGAGAGATAGACCATAGGGAAGGCTGAGTGAAGGAAGATAGATGCTTTTGAACTGTGGTGTTGGAGGAAGGTTCTGAGAAGATCCAACCAGTCCATACTTCAGGAAATAAACCCCAACTGCTCATTGGAGGGAAGGATATTAGAGACGAAGTTGAAGTACTTTGGCCACATAATGAAAGCTTAGAGAAGTTAATGATGCTGGGGGAAATGGAAGGAAAAAGGATGAGGGGCCGACCAAGGGCAAGATGGATGGATGGTCCATGAGGTCACAAAGAGTTGGAAGTGACTGAACGAATAAACAACAACAACAACAACAATCCACAATGCCCCCTTCCACACAGTTGTATATAATCCACATTGAACTGGATCATGTGGCATTGTGGACTCATAAATTCCAGTTCAAAGCAGATATTGTGGATTATCTGCCTTGATATTCTGGGTTATAAGGCTGTGTGGAAAGGCCCAATATCTGCTATGGACTGGAATTTCCGAGTCCACAATGCCATATGATCCAGTTCAATGTGGATTATATACAGCCTTAGTACTAGAGGGAGATCTTTTCTCTAACAGAGGCTCCATCTACACTGGTTGTTTAAAGAAGTTCAAAGCTAAAGTCAAACTGTGGTGGCCAGGCTGTGGTGGTTTGTCTAAACACCATTCAGGTTTCACACTGGTTCCAGGGTTTCCTATTAATCAACTCACAGCAAAACCACTTTCTTCAATAGCAGCTTGAAACTGCATTAAATGGTCACTGTAGATGGGGGCCAGAGCCAAACGGCCTTCTGCTCAATTCCCAGAGCGAATGATGCTTTGAAAAGGGTCATTATATTTTGCAGCTCCAGATCTTGTAGCTAGCTTCCCCTACTTTTAAAGATGCATCCTTGATTAATAAAAGAGGAGCTTTGTGCGGTCTCTTATGCAATTGGTTTCTGGAATTATCATGTCAAACTTGGCTTCAAGCACGAAAGAAAAAGAATGCATTGAGACATTTCCTTAGTAGTTTTAAGGCTGTTAATGGTTATGAAACAGAAGTGCATAGGGACAGGGGTCTTCTGCATGAGAAGGAGAGATTGTAATCAAGATATGTTTGTCATTTACTCTGCATATTGATTTTTCACTTGGTGGCAACAAATTGTATTCCCATAGTCATCATG
The DNA here is from genome assembly GCF_025583915.1 of Anolis sagrei ordinatus. NCBI lineage: Eukaryota > Metazoa > Chordata > Lepidosauria > Squamata > Anolidae > Anolis > Anolis sagrei. The sequence continues at coordinate 66,076,753 of NW_026847660.1, forward strand.
GCAAACAGACTTGGTAGAGATAGAGTTATTTCCCAAAGGCTATTTAATCAGCTTCAAGATAATCGTGAATCAGCTTCAAGATAATCCTTTTCTATCAAGTTGAAACCCAACACTGTCTATGGAATATAACACGATGAGACCCAAATATGAAAAGAAAGAAAAGAAAATATTGTTGTGTTAAGGAATTGTAAGAATATTAAATGAAGAACATTCTATATGTATAAACATTATTTCCCTTAGCATTGTGAAGCCACTTACAGGTTGTTGTTGTTCATTCGTTCAGTTGTTTCTGACTCTTCGTGACCTCATGGACCAGCCCATGCCAGAGCTCCCTGTCGGCTGTCACCACCCCCAGCTCCTTCAAGGTCAAGCCAGTCACTTCAAGGATGCCATCCATCCATCTTGCCCTTGGTCGGCCCCTCTTCCTTTTTCCTTCCATTTTCCTAAGCATCATTATCTTCTCCAAACTTTCCTGTTTTCTCATTATGTGGCCAAAGTACTTCATCTTTGCCTCTAATATCCTTCCCTCCAATGAGCAGTCGGGCTTTATTTCCTGAAGTATGGACTGGTTGGATCTTCTTGTGGTCCAAGGCACCCTCAGAACTTTCCTCCAACACCAGAGTTCAAAAGCATCTATCTTCCTTCGCTCAGCCTTCCCTATCATCCAACTCTCACATCCGTAGGTGACTATGGGGAATACGATTGCTTTAACTATGCGGATCTTCATTGCCAATGTGATGTCTCCACTCTTCACTATTTTATCGAGATTGGTCATTGCTCCCCTCCCAAGAAGAAAGCGTCTTCTGATTTCCTGGCTGCAGTCTGCATCTGCAGTAATCTTTGGACTTACAAATTCAAACTCTGTCACTGCCTCCACATTTTCTCCCTCTATTTGCCAGTTATCCATCATTCTTGTTGCCATAATCTTGGTTTTTTTATGTTTAGCTGCAACCCAGCTTTTGATTAGAAGGTACCTCACCTTGATTAGAAGGTACCTCAGCTCCTCCTCGCTTTCAGCCACCAAAGTGGTATCATCTGCATATCTAAGGTTGTTAATGTTTCTTCTAGCAATTTTTACCCCAGCCTTTGGATCATTGTAATGTTAAAAGGCTTTCCTTGCACTGGAATTGAGATCATTCTGTCATTTTTTGGATTGTATCCAAGCACTGCTTTAATGACTTTATTATTAATTATGAAGGCTACTCCATTTCTTCGGTGTTCCTCTTGTCCGCAATAATAGAGCTGGTGGTCATCTGATGTGAAGTGGCCCATTCCAGTCCATTTCAGTTCGCTGACCCCCCAGAATGTCTGTCTTTAGTCTTGACATCTCACCAATAGCAACATCCAGTTTGCCCTGGCTCATAGATCTTACATTCCAGGTTCCTATGGTGTGTCGATCTTTATAGCATCAGATTCGTCATTCACCTCCAACACCATCGGCTGCAAGCCTTCTTTTCGGCTTTGAGCTAGCTGCATCATCACATCTGGGGCTAGTTGAACTTATCCTCTGCTCCTCCCCAGTAGCACTTTGGCCGTCTTCCGACCTGGGAATCCCATTTTCCAATGGCATACCGACATATGTTTGGTTGTGCTGGTCCGTTTAGTTTTCTTGGTAAGAATACTGGGGTGGTTTGCCATTGCCTTCCCCGGGGATCGCGTTTGGTCTGACCTCTCTGCCATTACCATCCCATCTTGGGTGGCCCTTCACGGTTTTGTTTGTGACATCATTGAAGTGCTCAAGCTCTAGTGCCACGACAAGGCGGCGATCCTTTGCTGGAGCCACTTACAGGAGCAATGCTTTAAATGTATATAGTAGGAAGGAAAATTAGCAGAATGTTTCAAAAGGCTGCTTTAGGATGTATTAAAGATTAACCTGCCTGTCCTTCCCTTCCCTCTATTACACTCCAGCACCACACCAAGAGAAAGTATCATCATTCCCCAGTCATTTACATTAACCACTTTGTGGAAGAAGGATGTTATTTTTAGCTGCTTAAGTAGACTTCCACCTCCCTGACTTTTCTTTTGTGTGCCGCTTCTTCGGGATTAACAGAGAAAATGATTATAGACAATGACGTGGAGACAAAGATCTATGCTTTTAAGCTACGGAAATGTTGAACCCTTGTGATGATGAAAAGAAAATCCACTTGCTCCAGTGAGAAAGCATTTAAAACCAACTTCTTTCATTCTGGTTTTGGTCTAAAACGTTGAATTGCTTTTTCCATTTATGGCTTACTATCACAGTCAGAAGTTTGATACTTTTGGTCTCTTGTGTGAAATTTTCCTTGGCCAAAGTAGACAATGACAGCTTAATATTCCATTGTCCAACTTCCAGAGCAGTGGTTTTGGTTATCCTCTATGGAACGTAAACAATATGCTTTGAATGGCTATTTGCTCCACAATACTATGTTGGTATCACTGCCCAAGGTGGACTAAGTGATACGATGACACCACTTCTTTGAATCAGCAGGGAACTTTAATCTTCTTGGCCACTTTTGAATTCATTATACTAGCCACGATTGTTCTTCATTGCTTTGATGAGATAGGCTTGTGCATTTGTGTACTATACTACATGGCACTATGTTTCATAAGAATAGGAAGGATGACAAAAATCAGAAGACATGTCTGTCCTTTCATCTTTCTACGTGTGTTCCCTCCCATCTGAAGAAACACCCGTTCTCAGTCCTGGTGTGAGGAAAGCCATTGTACTGTGCATAATTATCAGGCCATAGTTGGAGACAGACAACCTCCTGCTGCTAAAAGCCAATATGTTGAGTTACATCAAATGCAAGAGGGAAAACATTTGGGCACATTTTCACATCCCACTCCAAGTGTGTTAGCACTAGCAGCTGTCAGGCTAAACCACATTATGAAAGGCGGTGGATATGTGTGGGGCAAAAGAGTTCATATGCATAAACTCTGAGTGAAACATGTTTTTATGATTTGTTGCCTCTAATATAGTTGTTTACATTCAGAATAATGGCAGGTTATTTTCACTGAGAGAAATAGCTACCATACAAGGAAGCAGGGGATGGTCTGAATTGGGATCAGAGGATGGACAGGTTAATGTATTGTCGAAGGCTTTCATGGCCGGAATCACTGGGTTGTTGTAGGTTTTTTCAGGCTATATGGCCATGTTCTAGAGGCATTCTCTCCTGGCATTTTGCATGCATCTATGGCAAGCATCCTCAGAGGTAGTGAGGTCTGTTGGAACTAGGAAAAAGGGTTTATATATCTGTGGAATGACCAGGGTGGGACAAAGGACTCTTGTCTGTTGGAGCTGGGTGTGAATGTTTCAGCTGATCACCTTGATTAGCATTTGATGGCCTGGCAGTGCCTGGGGCAATCTTTTGTTGAGAGGTGATTAGACGTCCTTGTTTGTTTCCTTTCTGTTGTTTTGCTGTTGTAATTTTAGAGATTTTTTTAATACTGGTAGCCAGGTTTTGTTCATTTTCATGGTTTCCTCCTTTCTGTTGAAATTGTCCACATGCTTGTGGATTTCAATGGCTTCTCTGTGTAGTCTGACATGGTGGTTGTTGGTGTGGTCCAGCATTTCTGTGTTCTCAAATAAAATGCTATGTCCAGGTTGGTTCATCAAGTGTTCTGCTATGGCTGACTTCTCTGGTTGAAGTAGTCTGCTGTGCCTTTCATGTTCCTTGATTCGTGTTTGGGCAATGCTGCGTTTGGTGGTCCCTATGTAGACTTGTCCAGAGCTGCATGGTATACAGTAGACTCCTGCAGAAGTGAGAGGATCCCTCTTGTCCTTTGCTGAACGTAGCATTTGTTGGATTTTCTTGGTGGGCCTGTAGATAGTTTGTATGTTGTCTTTCCTCATCAGCTTCCCTATGTGGTCAGTTGTTCCCTTGATGTATGGCAAGAACACTTTTCCCCTGGGTGGATCTTCGTCTTTACTCTCGTGGTTTGTTCTCGGTCTTGCAACTCTTCTGATGTCTGAGGTGGAATATCCATTGGCCTGTGGAGCCCAGTTGAGGTGGTTCAGTTCATCTAGGAAGAGGTGGGGTTTGCAGATTCTTTTTGCACAGTCTGCCAAGGCTTTAATGGTGCTTCTTTTTTGACAGGTGATGGTTGGAGTTTTTATGTAGATATCTATCTGTGTGTGTGGGTTTTCTGTAGATGGTGTGACCCAATTGTTGATCTGGTTTGCGGATGACTAGGACATCTAGAAAAGGCAGTCTTCCTTCATTTTCTTTTTCCATGGTGCACTGGATGTTTGGGTGGATGCTGTTAAGATGGTCCAGGAACCTGTTGAGTTCTTCTTCTCCATGGCTCCAAATGGTGAAAGTGTCATCCACATAGCTGAACCATATCGTGGGCTTTTTTGTTGCTGTTTCCAGGGCTTGTTTTTCAAAGTGTTCCATGTAAAAATTAGCTATGACCGGGCTGAGGGGGCTCCCCATAGCTACTCCATCTTTCTGTTCATAGAATTCACTGTCCCACTGAAAGTAGCTGGTGGTGAGGCAATGGTGAAACAGGGCTGTGATGCCTTCTGGGAACTTCTGGTTGATTAGTGCAATGGTGTCTGCTACCAGGACCATGGTAAATAGAGACACCACATCAAGGTTGATGGTTTGTCGTTGGAATTTAGCTTTGTCCCACCCTAGTCATTCCACAGATATATTTTCCTAGTTCCAACAGACCTCACTACCTCTGAAAATGCTTGCCATAGATGCAGGCGAAACGTCAGGAGAGAATGCCTCTAGAACATGGCCACATAGCCCGAAAAAACCTACAACAACCCATGGAAAGGTTAGTTTTGGGAAACTATGACAAGCTAGTAATGGCAGTTTTGGGACATCCCTCTATATATCATTTACCCCTTTTTGCTAGGTGTCAAGAGCAAATGCTAACAAAATGTCCAGAATACTTCAAAGCTTATCTAGCCTACGACTCTCTTTTCAGAAAAAAAGATTACCTACTACCCACCCCCAAATTTTAAGTGAGCAAACATAAAGATTCACTAACAAAATTGCATTCTTTAATGTGTATATATTTCTAGCTACATCAAAAATGTGTTAAGGAAAGATATTTGTGTCTACCTTAAAGCTTGAAATTATAAAATTATGTATTAAAATCGTCCATAGTAAACACATACCAGGAACAAAAGCTGTTTTACATAGTGTCATGTGAATGTAGGTTTGTTTCTTTGAATAAAAATAGTTATTAAAATAAAATTAAAAATAATTAAAAATAATGAGAAGAATGAACCTGGTGCATTGCTATCAGTTTATTAATATTCAGCTCTATTTTTGTCAGCAGCATGAATTGAAATGTTTGAACACTTATTGTACTTGTACTATTGTTAACTGCTTGTCACACAATTCAGAAACAATCTAAATTAGATGTCATACGTGTCACCTATTTATAGTATTGTATCGCATAGAAGTCATTACATGCATACATTCCTACTGATGTATGCTGGGCTTCCTGACAATGGATGAGACATTTGCCTGTTAAGATTACCTTGTTAAGACATGTTGGCAGACTTGACCCCTCATCCATTGTAACTTAATTCATTTGAAGAATAAAATTATCACTAGACTTTGCTAAATTTATTTGCTATAGATTTAACCTGTCATGACTCCCATAGCAACAAGCAGGGATAGCCTCTGCACATATAAACATTAAAGTAATAATGTATTGTCGAAGGCTTTCATGGCCGGAATCACTGGGTTGTTGTAGGTTTTTTTGGGCTATATGGCCATGTTCTAGAGGCATTCTCTCCTGACGTTTCGCTTGCATCTATGGCAAGCATCCTCAGAGGTAGTGAGGTCTGTTGGAACTAGGAAAAAGGGTTTATATATCTGTGGAATGACCAGGGTGGGACAAAGGACTCTTGTCTGCTGGAGCATGTGGACAATATCAACAGAAAGGAGGAAACCATGAAAATGAACAAAATCTGGCTACCAGTGTTAAAAAAAACTCTAAAATTAAAACAGCAAAACAGCAGAGGGAAAACAATCAGGGACATCTAATCACCTCTCAACAAAAGATTGCTCCAGGTACTTCCAGGCCATTATATGCTAATCAAGGTGGTCAGTTGAAACATTCACACCTAGCTCCAGCAGACAAGAGTTCTTTGTCCCACCCTGGTCTTTCCACAGATATATAAACCCATTTTCCTAGTTCCAACAGACCTCACTACTTCTGAGGATGCTTGCCATAGATGCAGGTGAAACGTCAGGAGAGAATGCCTCTAGAACATGGCCATATAGCCCGAAAAAACCTGCAACAACACATTAAAGTAATATATTGTTTTTTTCTACAGTAAGGGTAACCAGTATATCCCTGCTGCCCTCAAAGTTTTTGAGACTAGGATTGGTTCTCTGTTACTGCATAGCTCCCCTGTTTTGATTTCTGCAATCAATAAGTCATTTAATACACTGCATTCTAAGTTTCTCCAGAAACTAATAGGGCTCCCTAGATGCATGCCTTATGCCAGTCTATGCATCGAGATAGGTCAAATCAATTTTGAAACCTTGGCATGGCTGAGAGCTATAAAATTCTGGCTTCATGTGCATTTTCAAGCACACCCCAATAGCTATATTCCTTCTCTGTTATTGGATCATTTTATTTCAGAATGGTATTCTTTGATTCTCATAAAGATCAAAGTAATTGGCCTGCAAGTCAATCAAGAGCAGACTTTTGGATCTATGACTTTCATAATCCGACTCTTGCAGCAAAAACAATTTGTTCCCCTACCACATCATTCATTCCATGCAAGCAAAGAGTCATGGCAGCATACCTTCACATTTTTATAATCCCCGCTTTGGAAACTGCAAGATGTAATGTGTTACCATTGGTTCTTTTGGATAGGAGATATTAAAAAGTGAAATGTTCCAAAAGGGTTAGCTCTTGAGACTTGGTCTCTGTTGAAATATTACATCATTCTTTGTTTGTTTGCCCCAAATATGATAACATGCGGATGAAATATAGGAATTCTATTTTTCACAGTGTTCTCAATGGCAAGGGTGTTGTAAAATTCAATTATCTTCTGAACAACTCTGATGCATTCTTTTGTGAGACTGTTGCAAATTTTATTCTTTAAGATTAATAACTTTTAAGTATGTTTTCTTTTTATCTGTGACTTTCTCTTGTTGTATATACCCGTGTTGTGATTTTGTTGTTGTATGGGAATAAAGACTGTGTGTGTTTGTGTGAGTGATGATGAGCTTCTACCTGTGCCCTGAAATGTGTCTGGGTGCCCCCAAAAGCCTGTAACAGCAGGAGTAGATCACAAATAAATCACACCATGCCCTGTTAAGAGAGTTTCATTGGATACAGGGGCTCATTTGTGCCTGGCCACAATTTGGCTGAAAGTTTAACGGTACATGGATCTTGGTCAATGAATGGCTGAGAAATCTGGCAGTGATTTCAATAAACTGTAATTGGTTGAATTTGAAGCTTGTCTGTTGCCTGGTAAGTGTGTCCCTTTAGGAGGGTCTGAGGATGGAATTTGGGCACGGCTGAAAGAAAATAGCCATTTGAGAGGATTATCCTTGAGAGTACAGTTCCCAAGTCTGAGATAATGGGATTGCCGGACACCCTGATGGGTCCTGGGAATTAGGAATGGGCTTTATCACATTGCACTATCATTTTACTTTAGCTGCCATGGCAACTTCCTATGCAAATCTTAGGATTTGCAGTTTAGGAAGGGGCATTGATATGACAAGGGGCAAGAATGTGGGCAAATGGCTTTTTCAGTTCCTGCTGGGCTTGGAACCTCTGTGACACAGGATATATGGTTGAGATAATAATAATAATAATAATAATAATCATCATCATCATCATCATCTTTATTTATACCCCGCCACCATCTCCCTGATGGGGACTCGGAGTGCTTTACATGAGGCCAAGCACAAACAACAAATTACAACAGAGTAAAACTGAAAACGCAAACCGAAAACACGAACAATAAACAACAACATCATAATTACATAAAACATGTGAATACATAACAACATAAAATTACGATAAGCACAAACACAATGACAATGGGCGGGCTTGCTTCTAGTGATGGTGTAAGTATTTGTTTGTTTGTTTTTTATTTATTTAGAGCAATTATATCCCATTCTTCTCACCCCCGAAGAGGGAATCAGGGCAGCTTACAACAGGCAACCATTAAATGCCAAACAATATATTAAAACACACAGTTACAATTAAAACAGCAATTTAAAATAATTATAAACATTCAATTTAAAACAGGCCGCCAGTTCAAAATCATAGTCCAGGTCAGTCCACTATGATCACTTAAAACATTACCTTCCTAGTTGCTACATCTACTGCTCAAATGCTTGATCCCACATCCAGGTTTTAAGTTATTTTACAAAAGACCCGGAGGGAGGGGGCAGACCTAATTTTATTGGGGAAGGAGTTCCACAGCTGATGAGCCACCACGGAGAAAGCCCTGTCTCTCGTCCCCACCAGTCGTGTCTACGAAGGTGGTGGGATCGAGAACAGGGCCTCCTTGGATGATCATAACATCCTTGGTGGTATGGGGAAATGTGTGGTGCTTATGCAAACTTGAGCCAGACCCCTTAAGGGAGGATTCATGTGGTTTTTGGATTTGGATGAAAGGACAGAGTGTGACCTCATGAGGTAATTAATGATTTGCTACCGGGCACAATTCAAAGTGCTGGCTTTAGCCTATAAAGCTGTTCTCTCGCGTGTTGGGCTTGTAAATAGTTGTCTTTAAAACAGGACGTGCAACCTTTGCCCAACGGGAAGCCAGGAGGCCTAAAGAGAAGTTCTCCGAGGTTTCCACCACAAACAGTCTTTAGATGGTTTGAGAAGTACAGCAAAGTATTTTATTAATGAACAATCAAACAGAAACTTCTCTTGTCTTCAGTAAAGTTAAGCAAATAATTCCAACTTTTAGGTAACTGGTCAATTCCTAATCTTGCCCACGAAGAACAGGCAACAGTCTTCAATAACTTCTTCTTTACTTTAAAGGAAAATCCCCTTTTTAACTTCTCCCAGGCTGACTGTAAACTTAAACCTAACTGATGTGGGCACCACTACCGGGTTGAACTGCGTCTCAAAGCACCAAGTGGACCTACCAGCAAGGCCTGTAGTCTCTTCAGCTGGAGTTCTTTGATCTTTAGGGCTGTTTCCCTGGAAAGTCTTTGGAGACTCTTTTCCTTCCATTTCTGTTGGAATTTCTGTAACTCTGGAAATTCTTAAAGGTTGAAGTTTTTGTACAGGGGACGTTTACACATGTCCATTACATAGCTTTCCTTGCTGAGACTAACTAAAAATGGCTTCCTTCCCTTTCCAATTGCCCTGAGCAAGGGGCGGGACCAAAACTTAATGATGATGGACAGGTGGCTTGCCCTATAACTGCAACCAAAAGAAGCCACCTATCTGCAGAGTCCCTGAAACCTAGGACTGCAAACAAACATTTAATGTAAAGCAAACAAAATTGGAGCTCCTGGTACAGCTGTACCAGAACAAAGCCCTAAATGGTTTTTGCCCAACTTACATGTCCGAATTCATCTTCCCTTATGAACCATCTAGCACCTTAAGATCGTCTGGGGAGGCCCTTCTCTCATTACCACTGTCGTCACAAGTACATTTGGCAGAGACGAGAGACAGAGCCTTCTTGGTGGTGGCCCCTCGACTGTAGAATGCCCTCCCTATAGATATTAGATTGGACACATCCCTTTTAACCAGAAAAAAGTCAAGATGTGGCTTTTTGAACAAGTGTAACTGACATAGGAAAATGGAACGTCTAAACAATGTCCAGACAACGTTTTTAACAATGAGACACTATGAATTTATATTTTATTGATTTATTTAGTTTTTATTATATGTTATGTTTGTAATGTTTATGACATTGTAAGCATTGAATTTTGCCCTGTTAACCACCTTGAGTTGCGTATGGGCTGAGAAAGGTGGCATACAAATACAATAAATAAATAAATAAATAAATAAATAAATCATCAATTTCTTGTTTTTTGAGTCTGTTTTCGATAACAATTGTCTAAATCAAAGGCTCGCAATTCTGTGTGATCCACAGAAGAAACTTAAAACCAAATACACGTTAATATAGGAAAGCTCATCCAGACACACAAAACATGTAGAGCACATTGTGAATCTGATTCCTTTTTTAAAAGTCTTTGTAATAATAAATTCATGATGGTTGGTACATTTAAAGCAGGGTGAGCAACTGTAATTGTCTGAGTGTTTTCATCTGCGGTTTTTCTCAGTCAATAGTGTCAGATGCTGAATAAACTGATTTCTGCCCTGCCTTTGACTCCTACTGTGTAAATCTGTTTGGGCTGATTTGGAGCTCCCACACACTGGGAAGGAACCTGAGGTTGTGGACAACATAATAGGCCTGGGCGGTTTCGTTCGTTAATTTTGTAATTCGTTAAATATTTGTTATTTTTAGCAATAACGAAACGACTACAAAACACATTTTCAAACCCGGAAGGGTTTAAAAATAACGAACCGGCAACCCCCATAGTTTTAACGAGCTTCCGCCCGTTTCGTAAATGGGATGGAGGCTGCTGGTGCCCTGGGAGCCAATCCGGCGCTCCCAAGCACCCAAGCAGTGCACCGTGGCTGTTTCTGATTGGCCGGCAAGCCCTTTAAAAGCGGCTCCGCGCGGCCGTACAGCTCATTGTTGCAGAGGCGAGGGAGAAGAGAGGAGGTCCGGGAGGGTGGCTTCAGGCTAACATTGGGTTGGCTTGCAACTAAGCTTGGATTGGATTCATTCCTTGCTGCTTAATTCCTTGCTTGGATTCATTCCTTGTTGCTTAATTCCTTGCTTGGATTCATTCCTTCATTCCTTCCTTCAGTTTTTGTCAATTTGTTTGTTAATTTTCCATTTTTAAATATTTTTTAAAAATACCTGTCTTTTATTCTTAAAAAAAACAAAAAATATTCTAAAAAAAGAAAAGACTCTTCTGTTGCTGTGTGCTCTCATTTGCCCTGTCTCGTGGCTGTGTTTGGTCCACATCAGGGCCAGTTTTTGGTTAATTTTCCATTTTTGAATATTTTTCTAAAAATACCTGTCTTTTATTCTTAAAAAAAACCAAAAATATTCTTTAAAAAAAGACTCTTCTGTTGGTGTGTGCTCTCGTTTGCCCTGTCTCGTGGCTGTGTTTGGTCCACATCAGGGCCAGTTTTTGGTTAATTTTCCATTTTTGAATATTTTCTAAAAATACCTGTCTTTTATTCTTAAAAAAACAAAAATATTCTAAAAAAGAAAAGACTCTTCTGTTGCTGTGTGCTCTCGTTTGCCCTGTCTCGTGGCTGTGTTTGGTCCACATCAGGGCCAGTTTTTGGTTAATTTTCCATTTCTGAATATTTTTTTAAAAATACCTGTCTTTTATTCTTAAAAAAAATACAAAAAATATTCTAAAAAAAGAAAAGACTCTTCTGTTGGTGTGTGCTCTCGTTTGCCCTGTCTCGTGGCTGTGTTTGCTTCATATCAGGGCCAGTTTTTGGTTAATTTTCCATTTTTGAATATTTTCTAAAAATACCTGTCTTTTATTCTTAAAAAATACAAAAAATATTCTAAAAAAGAAAAGACTCTTCTGTTGCTGTGTGCTCTCGTTTGCCCTGTCTCGTGGCTGTGTTTGGTCCACATCAGGGCCAGTTTTTGGTTAATTTTCCATTTTTGAATATTTTTCAAAAATACCTGTCTTTTATTCTTAAAAAAAACCAAAAAATATTCTTAAAAAAGAAAAGACTCTTCTGTTGCTGTGTGCTCTCATTTGCCCTGTCTCGTGGCTGTGTTTGGTCCACATCAGGGCCAGTTTTTGGTTAATTTTCCATTTTTGAATATTTTCTAAAAATACCTGTCTTTTATTCTTAAAATAAAATATTCTAAAAAAGAAAAGAATCTTGTGTGCCTGCCTGTGTGTGCGTTTCTCCCGTCTTGTGGCTGTTGGCTCCACTGCGGGGAGAGCATTTGGTTAAGTTTCCATTTCAGAATATTTTTTAAAAATACCTGTCTTTTATTCTTAAAAAAAACCAAAATATTCTAAAAAAAGAAAAGACTCTTCTGTTGGTGTGTGCTCTCGTTTGCCCTGTCTCGTGGCTGTGTTTGGTCCACATCAGGGCCAGTTTTTGGTTAATTTTCCATTTTTGAATATTTTTTAAAAATACCTGTCTTTTATTCTTAAAAAAAAAACAAAAAATACTCTAAAAAAAGAAAAGACTCTTCTGTTGCTGTGTGCTCTCATTTGCCCTGTCTCGTGGCTGTGTTTGGTCCACATCAGGGCCAGTTTTTGGTTAATTTTCCATTTCTGAATATTTTCTAAAAATACCTGTCTTTTATTCTCAAAAATAATCAAAAAATATTCTAAAAAAGAAAAGAATCTTGTGTGCCTGCCTGTGTGTGCGTTTCCCCCGTCTTGTGGCTGTTGGCTCCACTGCGGGGAGAGCATTTGGTTAAGTTTCCATTTCTGAATATTTTTTAAAAATACCTGTCTTTTATTCTTAAAAAAAAAAAAAAAAATCTAAAAAAAGAAAAGAATCTTGTGTGCCTGTGTGTGCGTTTCTCATTTGTGTAGTTCCAACCAGTGCGCTCCTTTTGCCAACACAAAGTGCTATATAATACAGTGCTCGCTCATTATTTGTGTAGTTCCAACCAGTGCGCTCCTTTTGCCAACACAAAGTGCTATATAATACAGTGCTCGCTCATTAGTTGTGTAGTTCCAACCAGTGCGCTCCTTTTGCCAACACAAAGTGCTATATAATACAGTGCTCGCTCATTAGTTGTGTAGTTCCAACCAGTGCGCTCCTTTTGCCAACACAAAGTGCTATAATACAGTGCTCGCTCATTTGTGTAGTTCCAACCAGTGCGCTCCTTTTGCTCATTATTTGTGTAGTTCCAACCAGTGTGATGAAACGCTTCCTTCCCGGCTTTTCTAGTCGCAAGGGCCAAGTGCTATCGCGAATACCGAAGAAAGGCAGGGGACTGAAGATGAACACATTGACAAGAAGGGAACATTCATCCAACGAGATGGTTATTGAAACACCCACAGATGCTTCAACCAGCTGTGAGATGGCAGAACCTTCTTCTTCATCAGTTCGAAAGACTCTACGTTCAGATCCTGATGTCCTTCCAAATACCTCTGATACTACTTGTTATGAAGAGGAGGGCGAGGAGGCGGACGTGTCAGAGGAATGGGAGGAAGACAAGATGGAATGTGCTTCCACCACAGGAATTAGTGATCAAGAGGACTGCATGCTGATGGAGGGCGAGCTACAGAAACAACCAACGATTATACTCCCTTCCACAAACACCGACAGTCCAAACACGAGCATGAGTACATCTGAAGTGCCTAGTAGGGGTAGGCCGAGATCGCTCCTATGGGATCATTACGACGTCCATAATGAGAGGGCCACTTTGGCAGTTTGCAGGCATTGCGGTGTGAGCGTCAGCAGAGGAAAAGATATGAGGCATCTTGCCACAACAGGGCTAAGGATGCACATTAAGATACACCACCCCCAAATGTGAAGTTGGTCCTTCTTACTTAACTTGCAATACTGCTACAGAAATTAGTATGTATGCAATACTTCCCAGATAATTTTCAGAGTTTTTTCAAAGTGCAATTTCTGTTACTTTTTGTTACTTTTTCTTTATTTATTTCTTATATTTACTTTCTAAGTTTTTATAATAACATTATTTTTATATATTAATAATTTATAATTTAATTTTATATTATTTTTATTATTATTTATAATTATATTTTATAAATATTTATAAATTTAATTATATTTTATTTAAATATTTATATTATTATTTATTTCATTTATATAATATATATAATAATATATTATTATATTATATTATTTTATTTTATATTGTATATATTATATAATTTTATATTATTTATTGTTATTATTTATTATTATTATTATTTATTATTATTTATATTTTATTTATTTAAATTTTATTATTATATTATTGTTTATTTCATTATATTATTAAATTGACTCAGTTTTGGATACTTTATCTTATTACTTTTTTATTTAATATCTTAATATCTTGTTCTATTTGATTATTTTATTTGATTTATTTTATGAAATGATTTTGTTTATAGAGCATTTAGCATTGCGCAATCGCGTCCGCCATTTTAACGAATCGATTCGTTATTATTTTAATAGCGAATCGATTCGTATTTAATAACGAAGTTTCGGAAGTCGCTTTTGCGCATGCGCAATCGCGTCCGCCGTTCTAATGAATCGATTCGTTATAACCTTAACGAATCGACCCCCCACCAATAACGAAGCTTCGGAAGTGATTTTGCGCATGCGCGGGGGGTCCGCCATCTTAACGAATTGATTCGTAAATGTTTACAAAATTTCGTAAATACCGAACTTTTTTTAGGGAAAATTTTGTAATTATTTTAAATATCGAAACAAAAAAACACCCCAATTACAAATCGATTTTAGAAACAAATTTTTGCGTTGTTACCCAGGCCTACAACATAATCATGTTATGCGAAAACCCAGTGTCCTAGAAAATGGCAGTGAGAATTGTGTTCAACCACTAGAGGCAATAAAGTGCTCTCCTAACATGTTAGAAAGATGTCATGGATGGAAAGGTGGCAAAAATGGAATGTAGTGAGATACACCCACCACAATCACTAAAACATACTCCTAAGATCCTTCCTAGAAACCAGCACCACATCAGGGAGAGTGTCTAAAGCAATTCACCGTGGGAGGGAAGTAAATTTTATAGAACACAAGTAGGAACTTTAAAGTAGATTTAACAACATCCATGTGAGACAAAGGAAAAATCCACAGCACAAATAAATGAGTATTACAAGCTTCATTTAACAAGAAGGAGGCAGAGCTTTGATCACACTCTTTGGGCTAGTCCTGGCTTCTACAGTCTCCACCCTAAATATTTATGTGTCTAAAGAACCCATAAAGCAGGGAGAAGGGAGGAGAGAAGAGAGGGAGGGAGCGAAGCTGACTTTAAAAATAGCATCTAAATCTACTTGCACTTCAGCTGTAAGCAGATTTGAAATCTATTTAAAAGGCAAAGTGCATCTCTTGGTTGTATTTCAGTGACTTCAAAGGCTGCTTCCTTCTTTTGGCTAGGCTTCTTATTTTTAATTTTTTTATCACTACCTGATTCATGAAGTCAATTATCTCCACTGTAATAGTTACACATGCGAAGCAGAAACCAGACATGTAATCCCAGAGACTGAGAATTTCAGCTATCACATCTACCTAAATCATCACCCTTGGAGCATCATGGGTACAGTTTCATAGAGCATTGCCAAGCATCTGCAATGAAGCCAAATGTGCTGTGCCTGTTGATATGCAATGTTCCCTTATTTACAACAGCTGTGTCCTGCCTCAACCCAGCAGGGCTGCAGGCTGCTAACATAAAACACAAATTAAACATGAAGCATAAATTATAATACATCTATATATATAGATGTATTATAATTTATTGAATTGTCGTACCCACTTACGCACTTTGCTTTCACTCATAACAGTATCACCGTACACTTCACAAATCTGTCAATGAATTTCTGCACAGGCAGGTTCCTTGCTGACAAAAACCGTATCACTGAGCGAACCTCACATGCGGAGGGTGAGTTGATAGTCTTAAATATTTTTAAAGTACAGAACAGAACCGTACAGGTTAGCTACAGAGCGGAAACTGAGCACAGTTGTTCCCTAGGCATGCCGGTACTCGTTGCGGTATGCGCGCGGACTACTAGTGTCTACAACACAACAGACCTTACTATAAAAATACCCCTCATGTGTTTGTGTGTGTGTGTGTGTGTGTGTGTGTGTGTGTATATATATATATATATATATATATATATATATATATGCACACACACACAATATATATACAGCATATATATATGCTCTGTTCATTTTGAGTGACATCATAACTCAAAATCTGCTGGATGACGGGCCACCAAATTTGGTCACAAGACACCTACTAACCTAAGGAGTGACCATCACTTTAAAAAATCAATTTTTTTTCATTTGGGAGTTGTAGTTGCTGGGATTTATAGTTAACCTACAATCAATGAGCATTCTGAACTCCATCAACGATGGAATTGAACCAGACTTGGCACACAGGACTCACATGGCCAACAGAAAATACTGGAAGAGTTTGATGGGCACTGACCTTGAGTTTTGGAGTTGTAGTTCACCTACATCCAGAGAGCACTCAAACAATGATGGATCTGGACGAAACTTGGCACGAATACTCAGCATGTCCAAATGTGAACTCTAGTGGAGTTTGGGTGAAATAGACCGTGGCATTTGGGAGTTGTAGTTACTGGATTTATAGTTCACCAACAATCAAAGAGCATTCGGAATCCCACCAATGATAGAATAGGTCCAAACTTTCCACATTGCACCCCCATGACCACCATTAAAGTGTGTTTTCTGGTGGTCTTTGGCAACCCTTCTGACACCCTTCACGACCCCACAGGGGTCCCGACCCCCAGGTTGAGAAATGCTGCCTTAAGGCCATCCAGTCCAACTCCCTTCACCAGGGCAAGAAAACATAATCAAAGCCCTCCTGACAAAGAGCCATCCAGCCATAGATATAGATAGATCTATATGATTCACTCTCTCTCACACACATACATATACACACTTATGGCAGGTGTATATATATGTGTGTGTGTGTGTGTGAGAGAGAGAGAGAGAGTGAATCATATAGATCTATCTATATCTATGGCTGGATGGCTGTTATACACACTTATGGCAGATGAGCCCCTGATGGTGCAGTCGGTTAAACCCCTGTGCCGGCAGGACTGAAGACCGACAGGTTGCAGGTTCAAATCCAGGGAGAGGCGGATGAGGTCCCTCTATCAGCTCCAGCTCCTCATGCAGGGGCATGAGAGAAGCCTCCCACAAGGATGATAAAAACATCAAATCATCTGGGTGTCCCCTGGGCAACGTCTTTGCAGACGGCCAATTCTCTCACACCAGAAGCGACTTGCATTTTCTCAAGTTGCTCCTGACACGACAAAAAAAACAACAACTTATGGCAGATATAATATCATAGATTTGAAAGGGACCCCTAAAGAAGGACAATGACATGTTGCATGTTCCAGAGTAGGCAGACCAGACAATCTCTACAGCAACACTGACAAAGAAACAACAAGAAATACTGTTTACCCACAAGCATAAAGAAATAACATATATTAGAAACCAACACTTTCTCATTACTTTATTTTCAAGATCACCAGACTGGGCCACAGCAATGTGTGGCAGGGGCTGGCTAGTTGAAAATAAATTAAGAAAAGATAGCATTGTTGAAAAAAAATAGAGTGAAAGCAAGTTTGTTGTTGTGTGCCTTTCATTCTTTTCCAACTTATGGCAATTTTAAGGTATATTGACCATAGCGTTTAAGGGGTTTGCCTTTGTTTTCCTCTGAGGCCGAGAAGGTGGGTTTCCATGGCTGAGCAGGGATTCCAACCTGATTTCCAAAGTCACCATCCAACCAAAACATCACTTTTTCTAGAAAACAGGCATTGCAGAAAAATTGGCTTCAGAGTGTGGTGGACGCTCCTTATTTGGAGGTTTTTTAACAGTCTGTTGGAGGTACTTTGATTGTGTTTTTCCTGCATGGCAGGGGCTGGACTAGATGTGGTCTCTTCCAGCTCTTATGCTTTGTTGACTCTATTGACAACAACATGTTTCAATAGTAAAATGCAATGAAGTCTTAAGTAATATTATAGATGACCATAAAATTCACAAATGTAAAGTTGACATCAAAATGACACCACAGTTGCATACTCACTTGAGATTCAGCTGATTTCTGAGTGCATTTTATATGTATTAGGGTGATAATTTTTAAAATGTCACCTAAATGCATGATGCTTTGTTGCAGAAGGTATCCTTCTACATATCTCAAATGTAATACAAGCTCGGTGTGTGCTTCTATGCAACAATGCAACACCAAGAAGGGAGGGTTTGGAACAAAGAAGTATCAGGAAAGGAGGGCCCATAACTCTTTATCCAGTCCTTACCCAAACCATTCTTCCTACTGTGGCATTTCTCACATGGTTTTTTCAAAGGGGAGGATGATACATATTCCAGCTTTAGATCTGTGAGGTTAGATTTGATGAGATTTTGAATAAATTACAGTTCTTGTTCTTATGTGTCTTCAAGTCAGTACAAAGGATTGGAAACAGAGTTGGATAGCACCCCTGGGTGGCCAACTGCTCTTGTTCCATGAAAGGTTGTCTCTTTAGTGTGGATTTTTTTTTAAAGGGATACCTAGCCATGAATAAATGAATCCACACAGGATGCCATGCATTACAAAACCACCTTTATTCACCCAGTAGTCCCAAATGCATGGAACATGTATGTATTTATTTCAATATTTCAATATTTTCTTTTCTCACATAATGTCCTCTATGCAAATAAAACGTGAATAAGATTGCTATATCTTCTTTAACATGTAGTTCTGGAAGATGACATTTTTCATGCCTATATTGGCAAAGGATATGAGAGTTAAATTTCATGATTAAATTTTACTCATATGAAGTCCTACGTGAAACATTTGTACTAGAAGACCTTATCAATGGAAGATTTTTGAATTTAAATACAGCACAGATCCCTCTAATTAGTGAATACTGTATATACTGCAACCCTCACAAAGCTAAGTATGGAAGCAATACCTCATTCCTGTCAGAGGGCAGAAACTATTATCGTCCTATAGCTGATCTTTGAAGGCACAATGTGGTAAAAATTCTTCAGACAGATAAATATGGAAAATCCACAAGAGCAAAAACCCCTGTTATGTTCTTTAAAAAATATTTTTTAGAAAGTGCCAAGTAAGAATGACTCAGCCTATAAAGATCCCATTTCTCACTCCATGTATCTGCATGGTCACTTCTGGTCCACCTTCTGATTTAGAAAGAGGAAAGCCCCAAACATCCAATCCCCAGCCCTCCAGGCATTCCAGAAGGACAACATGGTACTCACCAATTGAAACTAATCCAGTGTAATCCCACTCACTGAGTTATTGGACACCTTGTTGCTGGCCTCTGCTGCAATAACTCATCTAAGTTGCCTCTTATGTGAGAGATTTTATCTGCAAAATGGTTGTTAAAAGCATCACAGTGAACTACTGAAGTTTCTAGCAAAGAGTTTGAAGGCGGCGGCGGCGGGGGGGGGGGGGGCAGGCACCTGGGTTAAATTTCTCACCACTCAGAACTAGCCAGCTAGGCTTGAATCTGTAGGTGCAATGTGTACAGAGAAGAAAACTTTCTTCACATATTGTCACCTTATAGGAGTGAAGGGGCCCTCTATACCATGTCTTGTTGCATAAAATTTGAGTTTTCCGCCGTCTGCACTTTAGTCATCATCCTTCCCATTTCATTTTCCTGGGGGCCTCTGTATACCAGGGAGGCCGTTTTGTCATGGATCAGAGAGGATATTCGCAGTGATCATGTCAATAGCCCTGGTTAGATTTGGATTCCACTTATTGACAAGGAATTCAACAGGATTGTTGGTGATGCCAGCCATAAAACAGTCTAATGTAATTTTTTTTAAAAAAAATAATTTTTATTAAGAAAAGGATTGCTCCCAAGAGTAGGAGCACGATATAAAGAGAAAAATAAGAATAAAAAGCAGTTATGAATAATAAGATCTAAGAATACATCAAAAGTGTGGGAACAAATTGATTTTAAGAAAAGTAGGAAGAAAAGAAAAATATTTAACCTAAAACCTAAACGTCAGAGTCCAAAAAAGAAAAAAAGAAAAAAGGATAAAATTAAAAATTTAAAAAGAAATGTTGACTTCCATTCTTCTTACTAAAGCCTCAAAAACGAGAGAAAAAATTGTCTCCAAGAATATGGAATTTTCCTCAAGTAAACCTTTATTTACTTAATTACTGTCCTTATTATTTATATATTTGTCGAAGGTTGTCCAATCTAATGTAATTTGAAATGTAGACTCATATAATGCAATTCAATAGTTAAACTGTGGTATATACAGTCAAAAATGTCATTATATAGCAGTGTAGATGGTGCCCATGTGACTGCAACTTTTCCTAAGTAGGAATATGACTGCTGCTACTACTACAACATTTCCATTCTGCAGCATTTCTATTCTTAACATGCCATTGTTAACTAAGGTCCAGTTATAGTATTTACTATTACACAATTATGAGCTGCTTATTGCAAGGAGATAAACCCTTTAAGTGCATCTTCAGCTAGAAGATCCCCTACTGAGAATCACACATTAATTCATTTAAGCAGAATCGCCTTTAACTGGCCATCACACAATCTCTCCATTTAAGGCTATGCCATGAAAGTGATACATTTCTGAGGCACTGTCTGGACAGCAGTTTGGAACTGCATTATATGGTCAGTGTTGACTCATAATGCAATCTAGGCAGTGAAACTGTATTATATGCGTCTACACTGGCATTATATACCTACAAAGCTGGAACAGTGATATTTTACAGTTATCTCATTAGAAAATTGAAGATAGTAGGATTGTTTGCAATTATTTCAATTAGTAGCAGCTGCTGAAGCAAAAACTTAAAATTAATACAGTTAGACATTTACAAACTAACTGTGGGCTTCCAGAAAAGCAGCATGAATGATTCATTGTTTTATTAGAATTACCAGAAGCAGGAAGGAAAAACAGAAACTGCAGTTACAGCATTAAAAACATTAACAAAAAAGGCAGCAAAAGGCTGTATTTGGGTTTTTTGAATTATGAAGATCTCGCTATCCTGTTGGTTTCCTTGAACATGTTCCTCAGCAAAAGAACGTAACCAATACTTTATCAAGAAAGACTTGAAGTTCCTGTTTGATTTCATTAATAAAAGAGTTTGTTGTACTTCTATAGCCATCTGAAGATTCTTTTGTAGTGGAAACCTCTGAGAACTTCTCCTTAGGCCCCTGGCTTCTCGCTGGGCAAAGGTTACACATCCTATCTGTTCTTTCTACTCTTCGCTTCTGAAGTGAAGAGGTTATAACAGTAGAGCTTAACAACATCACCATCACCTCTGTGTACAAGCCCCCAAATGAAGAGTTCTGCTTCTCCTCCCCAGAGAATTTTGATAGGCACCAAAGGGCGGTAGTAATTGGTGACTTTAACAGCCATAGCCATGTATGGGGCTATGCCCAAGAGGATAAAAATGGAGAGGCTGTCCTCTCCTGGTCTGAACTGCACAAACTATCACTCATCCATGATAGCAAGCTCCCACCATCCTACAACAGCGGGAGATGGCACCGAGGCTACAACCCAGACCTCCTATTTGTGAGCGACAGCATCGTACAGCAATGCACCAAATCAGTGGGACCACCAATCCCAAACACACAGCACCGACCAATAGTATGCCAACTGTTCCCAACAATAAGGCCTCAGGAAGTTCGATTTAAATGAAGATTCAACTTCAGAAAGGCAGATTGGACTAAATTCTCAGACATGTTAGATGACATGAT
Source organism: Anolis sagrei ordinatus (assembly GCF_025583915.1). Classification (NCBI taxonomy): domain Eukaryota; kingdom Metazoa; phylum Chordata; class Lepidosauria; order Squamata; family Anolidae; genus Anolis; species Anolis sagrei. Next base: position 66,098,181 of record NW_026847660.1, read on the forward strand.
CACATCGGCCGCGCCAATCCCTGAGGAATACGAGCACTTTATTGAAATCGTGAAAACCTGCTCACGGGCCTCCATACCGAGAGGCTGCAGAACCAACTACCTTCAGGGCATTACTCCTGAAACAGCTGCCTTGTTGGAAAACTATTACAGGCTCCACAACGAAGACCCATTTAGTGAGCAAACCCTCCAGGCAGCGCAGAGCATTGTGTCCTCCATCTCTGAAGCCAAGAAAGAACAGTGGATCAAGCTGATCACAGAGGTCGACATGGGCAGGAGCAGCCAGAAGGCCTGGAGGCTGCTGAGACGGTTGAGCAATGACCCCTCACAAACTAATACCCATGCCAACATAAAGGCAGATCAGATAGCACACCAACTCTTGAAGAATGGGAAACCCAACTTTGCCACCAAAGTAGGAAAGAAACCAATAGCCAGGCAACCAGAGATTGAGAACAACAACCTCCATGAACCCTTTACATCTATTGAATTGGACATGGCTCTCAATAAATGTAAAAATGGCAAAGCAGCTGGCCTGGATGACCTACGGATGGAACAAATCAAGAACTTTGGTCCCAAAGCAAGGCGCTGGCTGCTGGAACTGATGAACAACTACACGGCATCCTGTCAGATCCCCAAAATCTGGAGGAAAGTAAGAGTCATCGCCATCTTGAAGCCAGGCAAAGACCGTAATGACCCAAAAAGCTACAGACCAATCTCCCTGTTGTGCCACCTCTACAAAGTTCTGGAGAGACTTATTTTGCATAGAATTATGGAAAAAATAGACCCCTGTCTGATCCCACAGCAAGCTGGCTTCAGAAAAGGCAAAAGCTGCACATCGCAAGTGCTGAACCTGACTCAGCACATAGAAGATGGCTTTGAAATGGCTGATACCAAATGAGAGACTCCCCCCTGGGCACACTGAAAACTGAGCGACTTGGAAGGCGTTGAACACACTGTGCTCTGGCACCACGAGATGCAGAGCCAACCTTCAGAAATGGGGCCACAAAGTAGAATCCTCGACATGCGAGTGTGGAGAAGAACAAACCACTGACCACCTGCTGCAATGCAACCTGAGCCCTGCCACATGCACCATGGAGGACCTTCTTGCAGCAACACCGGAAGCACTCCAAGTGGCCAGATACTGGTCAAAGGACATTTAACCAGCTACCAAACTCACAAGTTGTGTATTTTTCTGCTTGTTTGCTTAGTTCTGTTAGACTGGTTGTTCTGACACGACAAATAAATAAATTTCTACTCTTATCTGTGTGCATTGTGTGTGGAACGTGGCTAAGATCCACTTGCTGTGCAACACACTGTAGCAGCACATTTTTGGCCCGATATAGGATTTTATGCAAACCTTTTTATCACATGTTTTTCATGCAGTCCCATGATCTAGCACACATTTTCGATCTGCATTTTCTAACCAACCTCCTTTTATCATACTTTCTTCCATGTCTTAGGGCCTGTGTGGATAGAGCCTTGGTGAAACAGTGACCATTTGACCCTGGAAAGTGATAAATGTTAGTTCTGAACCAAAATGAAAACGTATTAAAATAATAGATGCAGAAAAATCTTAATATGGATCCAAATATGAGAATGGAAATCACTCACATCACCAATAAGATGGTGAATAGAAAGCAGCCTAGAACAGCAGATGGCAATAGGAAGCCTATCCTGATAAATTCAGTTGACAATAGTTACTTTTTTTCCCAAGACCCTTGCTGCAGGCAAGCAAGTAAGCTGGTTTGAAAAGACAATAGATATCCAAGCATGAATAACTTTTGGAGTTAATGGCCCTGCTCTGAATTAATTCAGTTGACTCAGTGCCTCAGTTATTTCAAAATCCACTTCCAGTTGGGAAATATTGATGGCCAGGAAAAGTTAGGCTGATTCTTTCAGGCATAAATTTAGGGAATGAGTTCTGTAGAGGTTGTATTAATTATTCAGCTACTCTCTATGGAGTCTCTGAGTCATATTCAGGAAATGGCCGGGTGGCCCTTTGAAAACATGATATAGAAAAGTTATTTTTTGGATTACAACTCCAAAGATCCTCAGCAGCATTTGGATTCTGGGGACTGTAATCCCACCATCAGGAAGGATTCGGGGAGACTTTGTTAAAAAGTATATTTTTTTCTGAGTTCTGTCTTAGTTCCTTTTGCAATAAAATATTTTTGCAGTTAGAATTAAGACACATTTACTTTTACTAAGAGACTTTACTTTTGTAGTAATGAGCCTGAATGGAGTGAAGTGGCGCGGTTTGCATGTAATGGACTCATCGCTGAGCCTGGAACCCCAGGTTTCAGCGGTGACCAGGGGAGAATTCGCACAGCTAAAACTTGTGCGCCAGCTGCGCCCGTACCTTGGGAAGTCTGACTTGGCCACGGTAGTCCATGCTCTGGTTACATCCCGTATAGACTACTGCAACGTTCTCTACGTGGGGTTGCCTCTGAAGACTGCTTGGAAGTTTCAAATGGTCTGACGATCGGCAGCCAGGATGCTAACAGGAACGGCACTCAGGGAGCATACAATTCCTCTGTTGCCCCAGCTCCACTGGCTGCCAATTTGCTACCGGGCACAATTCAAAGTGCTGGCTTTAGCCTTTAAAGCCCTAAACGGTTCTGGCCCGACCTATCTGTCCGAACGCATCTCCTCTTATGAACCAGTTAGGACATTAAGATCGTCTGGGGAGGCCCTGCTCTCGGTCCCGCCGGCTTCACAAGCACGCCTGGCGGGGACGAGAGACGGGGCCTTCTCAGTCATGGCCCCTCGGCTGTGGAACGCTCTTCCTACAGACATCAGATCGGCCCCCTCCTTATTGGCATTCCGGAAGAGAGTGAAGACCTGGCTCTTCGAACAGGCTTTCAACTAAGCAGTGCAATTGATTGATTACTGGAATATGGATTAATGGACAAAGAGATCGGATGCTGATGCTATTGATGAGACGTGATGGATTGTTATTTTGCTGTATTGTTGTATTGATGTTTTGATGTTAATTAATTGATATTACTGTTTTAAATGACTAATGATTTTGTATTGTGTTGTTGATACTGGTTGTTAACCGCTCTGAGTCGCCTGAGGGCTGAGAAGAGCGGTATACAAGCGAGGTAAATAAATAAATAAATAATGGTCTTCTAGTTATAATTCACCACTTTTCAATGGAATTGGAAGCTATTGTTTGGCTGTTACTTATTACTGGGTTTGGGTTAACTCAGTCTGAGCTGTGGGAGGGAGAAGATGAAGGGTGGTGCCTTGTACTGCAGCCATAAGGACTTATTTGTAGTTTCTTATATTCTTAGGACTTCATCACATTGAGGCTGAGAATTGTGTTCTCTCCGCTTCTCTGCACTGTCAGCATGTTGCCTGCATAGTCCTCTGGAGCCCATAATATGTCACATGGCTGCTTCCTGCAGGACTCCATGCCGGCAGTATGCCAGCATTGGAGAGCCCAGAGGTGTACACCTGACTCCTCATACAAGAAAGCAGAAAAATGTGAAGAGGAATGGGGGATAGTGGCGAAATGGGAGAAAGGATGCCATGACCCTGACCATCCATGATAGTAGGGAATGCAGCATAATTCTGCCCCATGATTTCTCCCGCTGTCCCCCAGCTTTGTAAGAACCAACTGATGAGGTCCTTAGTGTTGCACTCCAGACCAGGAAAGGCCCTCTGACTAAACACCACACAGTTGAGTAGAAATGCAATCCTTTTATTTAGGATAATTAAAAAGCAGTAAAAGTAAAAAGCCCTTTAAAGGAATAGGTAAAACCAATTAGGTAGGAAGATAAGCCAGAACAAAATGGTACAGGGAATTAGTTCATCAAAGTTCATGAAAAACCAAGGCAGAAACTTCTATAGTAAAATCCAAAAACTGGAAACATGAATCCAAAGCACTTATACACATAATCATAAAATCCAAGAATTAAAACATGAATCAAAAGCACTTAAACATGAATCTTTCCAAAGCAAGGCTTCCAAGGAACAGGGAACGAGATCTTGACTTCATTCCAAAAATGCTTCATCTGACTACAGATTCTGTACTTGGGACTCTTATCTCCTCGTTAAGCTATGTCCTAAGTGGCCAGAAATAGGTTTTGCTTTAGCCTTGAATCCCTTATCTTTATTTCTCTGAGCCTGGCAGAATGCCTGAGTCACTGATCTGCTTTTCTATTTTGTCTAGTTTGTTTTTTTTGTCGTGTCAGGAGCGACTTGAGAAACTGCAGGTGCCGAGCTGTTCTCAAGCTCCAAATCATGGGAATTCTCTGATAGCAATTCAGGGAGCAAACCATCATCCTCACACCCTTCAGAGACATTCTCATGAGAAAATACACAGGGATCTCCTGGTCATTCTCTGCATCAATATCATTAGAAACACCAATACCTTCATGTACCCCATTGTCATAATTCCCTACATCCCAAATACCCTGATCCTTAAACGCAATCATAGGCTGAGCTCCAACACTTAGAATTTTTCAGAATTTTCAAGGCTCTGAATTTTTTTAACATCTTCGGGGTATGTATTAAATAGATTTTTTTTCCATGTCGGGAGTGACTTGTGAGAGAATTGGCCATCTGCATAGATGTTGCCCAGGGGACACCTGGATGTTTTGATTTTTTTACCATCCTTGAGGGAGGCTTCTCTCATGTCCCTGTATGGGGAGTTGGAGCTGACAAATCTCTACAGATTTGAACCGCTGACCTGTCGATCAGTGGTCCTGTCGGCACAAGAGTTTAGCCCATTCTGCCACTGGGGGATAATAATAAAGATAATAATGAAGGAATGTTTTTCCTGTCTCTGTACATCACAACATTGCTGAAGTGCATTAAAAAGAGTTGTCCTTGTGAGCAGGGGCACTTGGGAGCAAATTCCTTTAATATCCCTTCTTTTTTCTTTACTGTGTAAGATAAAATAACAGATATTTGCTAACTCTTTGACCTTTACCAAAGCATGGGTTCAGTTCCTCTCTTTGTATTAAAAGATTTGCTTTTGAATGTGTTATTTTGTTCTCAAGCAGAGCTTGCAGTGTAAAGTTGGTTCTAGTGACATACTCAACTCCAGCAGACCTTTTAATTTATACAGGCACAGATGAAATGTCTCTATGGAGCCTGTTTGTTCCTCCCAATAGGAGATGCCCACCAGTAAAAGCCAACTCTCAATATATTTGTAGCTTTCATGCTGACAAAGCTGTTCAAACATTGCTAAGGCAATCAGAAATGAGATGTGGCAAGCCAAGTTGGAAACTTCTTTTGCTATAACACCAGAAAAAGAAGGGAGGGGAGATATTTTAGGCCAATAACATGCATAACTATTTTTATTTCATTGATATTTCTTCATGTTTAGCACTTTTAAGGACTTTTGCTCTGTACACCTTCTCCTCCTCCTGTGTGTTTCAGTCAAGGTCAAACTGAGAGGGGAAGAGAGTCTTTATTTGGAATCAGAGATGTTATTGCAGGCTTTGTGGTCATGTTGAAGAAGACAATTACTGTGCTACAGCCTTCACTGAAAGGACTATTGGTTTTCATCTGAGGCTTATTATCCTGCACTCTAGCAGGCTATTTTCTTCAATATTCAAGGTTTTTATAGCTGGTGGCAAATACATAAATGGTGTCTAGATTCCGAGAGGATACAATAGTGTCATCATTCATCATCTAATGGCCAGTTCCCACTACCTATTTTTTTTCAGAATTCTAAATATTTCAAAGAAACGGAAAATGGACTTGTAGCTCAAGCCTATACATTTTTGCTCAGAAATAAAATCCATCGAGTTGCATCCAAACAGTCATATTTACAGTAGATCTGAAGAAATCAATGGTAGGTTGTTGTAGGTTTTTTCGGGCTATATGGCCATGTTCTAGAGCAGGGGTCCTCAAACTAAGGCCCGGGGGCCAGATATGGCCCTCCGAGGTCATTTACTCGGCCCTCGCTCAGGGTCAACTTAAGTCTGAAACGACTTGAAAGCACACAACAACAATCCTATCTCATCAACCAAAAGCAGACCCACACTTCCCATTGAAATACTAATAAGTTTATATTTGTTAAAATTGTTCTTCATTTTAATTATTGTATTGTTTTTAAGTGTTTTTTGCACTACAAATAAGATATGTGCAGTGTGCATAGGAATTTATACATGTTTTTTTTTTCAAATTATAATCCAACCCTCCACTTTGAGAGACTGTGACCTGGCCCTCTGTTTAAAAAGTCTGAGGACCCCTGTTCTAGAGGCATTCTCTCCTGACGTTTCGCCAGCATCTATGGCAAGAATCCTCATAGGTAGTGAGGATGCTTGCCATAGATGCAGGCGAAACGTCAGGAGAGAATGCCTCTAGAACATGGCCATATAGCCCGAAAAAACCTACAACAACCCAGTGATTCCGGCCATGAAAGCCTTCGACAATACATTAAATCAATGGTATTTTACAAAGGTACAAGATATACCCACCACACGTTGCTGTGGCCAACCTTCCCTCCCTCTTTCTCTCTTTCCTTCCCTCCCTCTTTCCTTCCTTCCCTCTTTTTCTTTCCCTTCTTATTTCTCTTCTTCTTTCTTCTGTCTCTGTTTCTTTCCTCCCTTTCTTTGCTCTTTGGTTACCTCATCCTTCTCTCTTTTCTTCCTTCCTTCCCTCTCTCTTTCTGTCTTTCATTCCTTCTCTCCTTCCTTCCCTCTCTTTCATTCAACTTTTGTATTTCCTTTTCTCCTTCCTTCCTTCTCTACCTTTTTCTTTCCTTCCTTCCTTCTCTCCTTCCCTCCTTCCTTCTTTCCCTCTTTCCTTCCCCCCTTCTAGAGGCTGTCACTGGAAAATCTCTCTCTTTGTCCATCCAGATGTTTAGATGAGGAAAAATAACTGTAAAGTCACTAACAGTGCAATCCTGCACACAACAGGGAAGTCCAATCATTGCTGTCACTGAAGTTCTCCCTTGTGAGTATTTTTAGGTCTATGGCGAAAATAAACCATTTTACTGTTCTTGGAGCCATGTCATCCTCTGTATTGATATCTATATTCTCTTCTTTTGATCACACTAGGAATCCAGCTCCCAGCATTTCTCCCTGTTGGTTCTGTTAGCTCAGGCTAATGGGAGTCGCCGTTCAACAGCATCTGGAATAATGACTGCTTTACACTGAAGTTACAATGCAGTTTTACAATCCCACCTTGCTAACTATATGTGTAGATTTACAGTATACAAATAAGGTGTATTAAACCCATTGAACATGGACCTCCTTTATAACATCTTTTATAGAACTCCAATATCCTGATGACAACAAACCTACAAGCCACTCTAAACACCTTTGCAGAAACATATGAGAAGCTTGGCCTGTCATTGAACATCGAGGAAACCAAAGTGCTCTTCCAGCAGACACCAGCCAATCCCTCTCCAATGCCAGAAATACATCTTAATGGTGTAACATTAGAAAATGTTGACCATTTCCGCTACCTTGGCAGCCACCTCTCCACAAAAGTCAACATTGACACTGAAATACAACACCGTCTGAGCTCTGCGAGTGCAGCATTTTTCCAAATGAAGCAGAGAGTGTTTGAGGACTGGGACATCTGTAGGGATACCATGGTGTTTGTTTATAAAGCTGTCATCCTCCCAACCCTGCTATATGCCTGTGAGACGTGGACTATCTAGAGATGTCACATGCAACTCCTAGAGTGATTCTATTAGTGTTGCCTCTAAAAAAATCTTGCAAATCTCTTGGGAAGACAAGCGGACAAATGTCAGCGTGCTGGAAAAAGCAAAGACCACCAACATTGAAGCGATGGTCCTCCGTCCTCAACTCCGCTGGACCAGCCATGTTGTCCGGATGCCCGACCACTATCTCCCCAAGTGGTTGCTCTACTCCGAACTCAAGAATGGAAAACGGAATGTTGGTGGGCAAGAAAAGAGATTTAAAGGTGGGCTCAAAGCCAACCTTAAAAACTCTGGCATAGACACTGAGAACTGGGGAGCCCTGGCCCTTGAGCGCTCCAGCTGGAGGTCAGCTGTGACCAGCAGTGCTGTAGAATTTGAAGAGGCACAAATGAAGGGCGAAAGAGAGAAATGTGCCAAGAGGAAGGACCACCTTCAACCTGGAATCCAATGCCCTCACTGCAGGAGAACATGCTGATCAAGAATAGGGCTCCACAGTCACCTACGGACCCACTGCCAGTACACCACCAGTACACCGATCTTGGAAGACAACGTTGTTCTACTTGGACAACGAGGGATTGCCTAAGAAGAAGAAGGACCTCCTTTGAATGAGTTCACATTTAGTGGTTTCCCCTTAACTTTACTACTATCTACAATCCTATGTCCATTTTGTATGTGTTTTAACATGCACACAACATTATTGCAGAGGACTCCCTCTACATATCATATTTCATTAAAGCAGTCTTTTGATGACAACCGTAGCTGCTACATTAACATCGTGGCTTATGTGCAGTATAAATGAGTACGGATCCTCTTAGAGGGAAATCTATATATAAAAAAATGCTCAGTGCAAAATGAGTACCTTAAAAACAAAAGAACCAATGAACGAAATCACACCAAATTTGGCAACAAAACGTCTCACAACACAAGGAGTGACCATCACTCAAAAAATTATGCTTTTGTCATTTGGGAGTTGTAGTTGCTGGGATTTATAGTTCACCTACAATCAAGAAGCATTCTGAACTCCATCAACGATGGAATTGAACCAAACTTGGCACACAGAACTCCCATGATCAACAGCAAATACTGGAAGGGTTTGGTGGGCATTGACCTTGAGTTTTGGAGTTGTAGTTCACCTACATCCAGAGATCACTGTGGACTCAAACAATGATGGATCTGGACCAAACTTGGCACAAGCACTCAATACGCCCAAATATGAACACAGATGGAGTTTGGAGGAAATAGGCATTGACATTTGGGAGTTGTAGTCACTGTGATTCACAGTTCACCTACAATCAAAGAGCATTCTGAACCCCACCAATGACAGAATCGGGGCAAACTTCCCACACAGAACCCCCATGACCAACAGACAATACTCAAGACCATCCAATCCAACTCCCTTCATCAGGGCAAGAAAATGTAATCAAAGTCCTCCTGACAAAGAGCCATCCAGCCATAGAGATAGATAGATAGATAGATAGATAGATAGATAGATAGATAGATAGATAGATAGATAGATAGATGATAGATAGGGAGTTGTAGTTGCTGGGATTTATAATTCACCTACAATCAAATAGCATGATAGAATTGAACCAACCGGGGCATACAAGACTCCCATGACCAACAGAAAACACTAGAAGGGTTTGGTGAACATTCACCTTGAGTTTGGGATCTGTAGTTCACCTACATCCAGAGACTATCATGGACTCAAACAATGATGGATCTGGACCAAACTTGGCACGAATATTCCATATGCCCAAATATGAGCACACATGGTGTTTGGGGAAAACAGACCTTGACATTTGGGAGTTGTAGTTACTGGGATTTATAGTTCACCTACAATCAAAGAGCATTCTGAACCCCACAAGCGACAGAATTGGGCCAAACTTCCCACACAGAACCCCTATGACCAACAGAAAATACTCAAGGCCATCCAGTCCAACTCCCTTCACTAGGGGAAGAAAACGTAATCATAGCCCTCCTGACAAAGAGCCATCCAGCCATAGATATAGAGAGATATGATTCACACACAGAGATATAGTATCATAGATTTGAAAGGGACCCCTGAAGAAGGACTATTATATGTTGCATGTTCCAGAGTAGGCAAACAAGACAATCTCCACATCAACACTGACAAAGAAACAGCAAGAAATACTCTTTATAGAGGAATTACATATATTAGAAACCAACACTATCTCATTACTTTATTTTCCAGATCAACAGACTGGGCCACAGCAACGCGGGCGGGGGACAGCTAGTTAGTTAATATAATAGATAAAAATCAATCTATTTCTATCATTGTTTCCTCTAATGACTCTGCACACAAGCATAGGGTGATTATAGATGGAGCCAGTGGTGCAAACTGTATGTGAGCAACTACATCGTCATCATGAGAGGGAGGAATGGAAGGCTAGCATTATAATTTCCTATTGAAAAACAGATTCAATTAGCCCCTGTTGGTGCTGTCACCGCCTCATGCAGCACGTGACTGAGTTAGATGCCCCTAGACAATAGGCTCATACAGATGATTCACAATCATTCTGTGCTTAAGTCGGGATCTGTCTTCTCAGCACCTGCTGCAGCTGACGGTCCCATCTGTGCTCTTCCGAGAGTGTGACATGGCAGCACTTAACAAGCCTGGTGTCATTCTGCTTCCTCTGCTCTTGTTTTGTATCAATGGGAGTGAATTTTGAGACAAGTGTGTCTATGTGTGCGTGTACACGTATACTTAAGACTAATTGGAAACGAAAAGAGGGTTGCTATGCTATTAGAACCAAACGCTATGTACAATACCAATTGACAAAGAGAGTCCCAAATCAATTTCAAATGGGATAGGTTCTGTGCCGTTGAGCATGGGGCTATAATTCTTAATGAAGGAGGGATAGACGTGGTATCTTTCCCCAGGGGATTCCTTCTTGCCCTCCTATAGGAAACTAGAACTCCAAAAAACCCAAAATGCTGTAAATAACTCAAAATAAGTTTTATTGATCACAAAGAGTTATTTCTTTAAAGCAATGAGCTGGAAACTTCAGAGGGGTGAAGGAAAATATATGTTACAGTCTCAGTTAGTCCTGGTTCCAAGGTGTTTGAAGCTGAGAAGCCTTTCCAAGTTTCCTCTTTCCTCAATGGCTGTGAATGCCAGAGCACACCACAACCCCGGTTCAGATGGCCTATGTCTGAAGACTCAGGATCTTCCTCTGATGCCAAAAGAACCGGTTTGAAGGCGCTTGAGACTTCCAATGTCATTCAGGTTGGTCTGAACATGAAGCACAAGTCTCAAGGGTAAAAAACCTCAGAACTGGTGCTGAGAGGTAATTTAAATCAGGGTCTTTTAGAGTCAAGTCTCTTACTCACGTCCATCTGGTAGAAACTCTGATGGCAGAATGAAAAGAAAGGAAGCACTCCCCTCCTGCAGGAAGAGGTGGAGCCAAACAGTACTGATTGACAGCTATAAGTAACCAATCCATACAACTATACATAAGCAGGGTAAAATGAGAGAATTAAGCATGATACAACAGTTGCAACTAACAGTTCTACACATAGGTGGCGCCACTCGCGCCATCACAGGTTCTGTGGACTGTGTGGGATAAAACAGGATAGAGAAATCCTAAATTTCAGTTTTTTAAATGTTTTCATGTGAAGCATCAAAAAGAGTTACACACATGAGGCTTTCCAGAAAGGGAGACTGAATGTTGATGTCAATATCAGGCCTGTATCATCCAACCCCTTTATTAATTTGTTTATTCCTCACTTTTATTTCAGAGTAGGTATGTATTTATTTATTTCGTATCAAAAGCATTGAATAAATTAGTATAAAACCGATAAAAATAGAAGGAGTGCAGGTGGCTAAATATCTTTCGACCAAAAACAGGCAATAGCAACGGCATTGTCTGTAGCCTCCAACAATTCTTCCTCTGTACATGAGGTAGGGCATAGTGGACAAGCATACAGATGTGGAGTTGTCTGTTCTGCTCCACAGTCACATAAGGTGTGGGATTCTTTTAGGTAGTGCCATTTTGCCAGGCTGTCTTTTGATCTGCCCCCTCCTCTTCTGAGTCTGTTCAGGGACTTCCAGGTTGCCCATTCTTGGTTTGCCCCTGGAGGGAGACCCTTGCGAGGGGCCATCCAGTTGGGGTTTCCTGGTCTAGCTACCCAGAGGGATACATTTGCTGTTGCTGGGGGGCCATGTAGTGGGTGGCTTTCACAGTGTTCAACCTTATTTCTCTCACATTTGGCAGCAACTTCCTGTCGCACATCAGGAGGGCAATGTCAGCTAGCTTGTAGAGTTTATCAACAGGAGTAGGTTTAAGACATCCTGTGATTATTCTGCATGTTTCATTCAATGCTATGTCCACCTCCTTTGCATGGGCAAACCTATGCTAAACAGGGCAGGCATACTCGGTAGTTGAGTAAGGCAAGGCTAGGGCTGATGTTCTTACTAATTTTGGGTCTGCACCCCATGTGCTGCCAGTAAGTTTCTGCAGGATGTTATTGCATGCAGCTACTTTGTGCTTGGTGTTCAAGTAGTGTTTCCTATATGCTACTGTTCGATCTAGGGTGACACCGAGATAGTTAGGATGGAAACAATGTTCAAGCTCTTGGCCGTCCCAGGTGACTTTCAATTTCCTGTTGGCTTCACGGTTACGTAGGTGGAAAGCACACATTTGTGTCTTGGCAGGGTTAGGCTTCAGGTGGTTCTCATTGTAGTAGCTGGAGATATCTTTCAAGGCCTTAGTAAGTTGGATTTCAACTGTTTCAAAGTCTTTTGCTCGTGTTGTTAGGCCAAGGTCATCAGCATATATAAAGCTCTTTGTGAGTGGTGGTTGTGTAAGACATACAGTATTTCTTACTTTTCCTTCAGTCTATCATCTAGTTAACTTACTGCAATTAGCAAATAGTGGGAGCTGAAAGAATAATAAATAAATAAATAAAACTTTATTTATACCCCGCCACCACGTCCCCAAGAGACTCAGAGCGGCTTACATGAGGCTAAGCCCAACAACACATCAATAAAACAAAAAAGCAATAAACAATACAATACAATACAAATTAATATAAATCACATATAGGCAATAACACGCAAGGGTTTAAAAACCTATGGCCGAGCCAAATGTAATAGTTTAAAATTTAAAAAATAAATGCTGGGCATGAACAAGGTAGGATATATCTGGTAGGAGGGTTTTAAAGAAGTGAGGGGAGCACAGTCCAACGCAATCCAATAGTTAAAGTGCATTCTGAGGACATATTGCTGGGAATTATTTCCATATTCTGGGAAGGCACACTAGAACAGCCACGTTTTCAGGCTCCTCCTAAAGACTGCCAATGTTGGGGCATGCCTGATATCCTTGGGAAGTGAGTTCCAGAGTCAGGGGGCCACCACCGAGAAGGCCCTCTCCCTCGTCCCCACCAATCGCGCCTGCGAGGGAGGCGGGAGCGGGAGCAGGGCCTCTCCAGATGATTGAAGCGATCGTGTGGGTTTGTACACAGAAATCCGGTCACGCAGGTAGGCGGATCCCAAACAGTTTAGGGAAACCAATGTCACCGTAGAATATGTGGAAGTTTCTTGAGATTTGAAGTTGGAAGTACTCAATGGTGGGAGAAATAAATCTTTTTTTTTTAATTTTGCAATTAAACCTGCTTACAAGAATGGATATTTCATCCCCACGAAAGTTCTCTGTATTTTTCTCTCCAATTTTTGTATTTTACTTAATTACTACATATTAAATAGAACTGCCCCAAATTCCATAAGCTGGGCAAAACATGCCCATCAAATTTAATTGAGTCACAGCATGAGTCTTTGCTTTTTCTGGGACCAGAAATCCCTTTATCCTCCATATTGTCAAATTGGTGTAGATGAGAGAAGAGCAGACAGATTGAATTGCACAGAATGGTTTTCACCGATCCATGAAAATACAGAATCAAACCGATCAGGCCCGTAGCCAGGATTTCGTTTCGGGGGGGGGGGGGGGGGTGAAAATTTGTGGGGGGGGGGGGCTGAGGGGGGGGGGGGCTGAGTCTGAGTGAAAGAGGGTCTACACTAGCAAACCTTTTGTATCATTACCCCAATACCCCCATGCATATGGGATATATTGAGTATGGTGATCAGATCATGATATGAATAAACATAACAGTTTAAATAATGCACCAGTAAGGCCTTTTCGCGAACCACCATGAGAATTTCGGGGGGGGGGGCTGAAGCCCCCTGAGGGCCCCCCCCCCCCCGGCTACATGCCTGAAACCGATAGATCCCATAAATCAGGGAATAAGGAGGAAAAACATTTGATCTAACCATTTCCCTTTGAGATTGCTGATGACCTACATTTGATTCAGCTTCAATTTTACACACAAGTAGGTCTGCTGATGCCAGTGATAATTATCTTTTGCATTTTTAAGGGAACTTTAATGAGACAGAAATCCCTCATATATCTAAAACACAATATTAATTAATATGAGGGGAGAGAGAACAAAAAGGAGATATGATCGTTTCAGTAAATTAAGGATGCTGTGTCAAAAATAATGGCTGAATTGAGAAGTGCTGTGCATCTACGTCAGAACATGTATTACTTATTCAGCAGCAAAAAGACTCAGGATACCTTCAGAAGGCACATCCCTGACAACTACTGTTACGCAGCCGTGTATTGGAACATGTTGCCATGCCATAATTTATTTATTGAATGCTCTTCTCTCTGCAGAAGAGATCCCTTTGAAGGACTGAGATAGGAATTTGATCAATATAAATGGCTTTCTGCTAAATAACCTTACACATTCTCTCTTACCATTTCTACTGAGATAAATCTCCTGCTATCCCTTTCCTTCCCTTTTTAAAGTTAGCTTTTCAATCAGCCCATATGAAGATCTTATAAAATTTTAGAGTTTGGACTGAAATGGGTCTCTTTCTTTTCCCAAGGCCTAAAAAAAATCCTATCGGAAAACAAGATGTGCTTGAAAGTGTGTGGGTTGGATCTCCTGAGACTGAAAATACATGTATAAAGTTTGCAGAAATGTTTGCTAAGATTTTATATCTTGATGTGCTATATTCATTTTCCTTGGCTTTCTATATTGTACATTCAGATGAATGATGACTCAGGCTGCATATGCAGTGACGTGTAAAGCAGTTTCACAATGCAGATTAACTGCATGAAACTGGATCATATAAGGTAATGTAGACTCATATGGGGTGGTGACGACCGACTAGTCCATCAAACTAGTCCAATGTGGGCTAGGCAAAACTACGGTGAGGTGGATCAGTAATTGGTTAAATGGATGAACCCAGAGGGTTCCTCTTCATCCTGGAAAGAAGTGACAAGATCTTAGCTAATCAGTTTTTTTGCTCACTGTGACGTCCAACATTGGACAATAAAGATTGCTGACAAGATCCACCCTTCCTTTCCTTCTCTTCTCATCACCTCTCCCCACTTTCCCTCACTCAAAGTTAATTTTTCATGAAAGCTATGGAGTGAGCTGTTTTGATTTTCCTCTGTTGAGGTTTTTTTTTCTGTGTGATGTTAGTATCTCTGGAAAGAGTTTGCTCAATTTGATTTAAAGACAAGTATTAGTATAGCCCTTTGTGGATTGATCAAGGACTGTCTAGTGGCTCACATTCCCTTTATCATTCTTTCTAAACTTGAGGTAGGGAAGAGAGGGGAAAATGGAGCAGCCGAATACCTAAAATCTGAAAAAAAAATATATTACACAGGTATCTGGGCACAGCCTGTAAAATCTAGATCACCCTCTTGGCACAAGTTCCCTTTATTTCTGTGAAGTTTTCAAAAAGATTTGAAGATACTCTAGTTCACAACCTTTTCTTCTGGGATTTGTTTTTTTAACTGGGCAACAAAGAGGCGGTTTTTGGTTTTTATTGAGACTATATCACCTATATGTGAAAGACCAATCAAACAAAGTGTTGGCTTGAGAAATATCCAGAACTTTCTCCCTTTAAAAGCAGATGGTTTGATTTTTGGCTGATATTGAACACTGCATATTACTATATATGAATTTACAGAAGATTAATTAGTGCAGTGTTTCTCAACCTGGGGGTCGGGACCCCTGAGGGGGTTGCGAAGGGGTGTCAGAGGGGTCGCCAAAGACCATCAGAAAACACAGTATTTTCTGTTGGTCATGGGGGTTCTGTGTGGGAAGTTTGGCCCAATTCTATCATTAGTGGGGTTCAGAACGCTCCTTGATTGTAGGTGAACTATAAATCCCAGTATCTACAACTCCCAAATGTCAAAGTCTATTTTCCCCAAACCCCATCAGTGTTCACATTTGGGCATATTGAGTATCCGTGGTCCAGATACATCATTGTTTGAACCCACAGTGCTCTCTGGATGTAGGCGAACTACAACTCCCAAACTCAAGGTCAATGCCCACCAAACCCTACCAGTATTTTCTGTTGATCATGGGAGTTCTCTGTACCAACTTTGGTTCAATTCCATTGTTGGTGGGGTTCAGAATGCTCTTTGTTTACATGTTAACTATAAATCCCACCAACTACAACTCCCAAATGACAGAATCAATTTCCCCACCAACCCCACCAGTATTCAAATTTGGGCATACTGGGTATTTGTGCCAAATTTGCTCCAGTGAATGAAAATACATCCTGCAGATCATTATTTACATGGCGATTCATAATGTTAGGGTTATGGTTGGGGGTCACCACAACATGAGGAACTGTATTAAGGGGTCGCGGCATTAGGAAGGTTGAGAACCACTGCATTAGTGGATAACAAATAGAGAAAAACATGTTTTTGAATGGTTGATCTGATAAGAGATGTGTGTGCCCATGACACAGCGAAAAGACATGTATATAAGGTGACTGAAAGATCCAAATGGGAGAGACAGCCTTCTTTGAAGACACTGGTCTGTCTTGGCTGTTTCTCCCTGTGTGGCCACACTTGAATAAAGAGATTTTGCTTCACCTACGGAGACTGCTTGCTTTCTGTCACCAGCCTTGGGGTGCCTAACTAAAGGGGTACCCTTCAATGTTAATCCCACAAACGAACATTACATTTTTATTTATATAGATATTATATTATATTCAATGAATATTTATCAGGTATGGACAAACATTTTGAACTTAACAATTTGAACTTAACAGTATTTTAGTGGAAGACACCAGAAGCCAACCAGTCCAACCCTGCTTCTGCTATGCAGGAAAAGCACAATCAAACCACTCCCAACAGATGGACACCTATCTAATAACAACAACAACAACAGAAACCCCAGGGGCCATTCAATCCAACCCCCTTCTACCATGCAGGAAAAGCACAATCAAAGCACCTCCAACAGATGGCCATCCAGGCTTTGTGATGATGATGATGATGATGATGATGATGATGATGATGATGACGACGATGACAACAACAACAACAACGTTTATAATAATAGGACCAAGGGCCATCCAGTTCAACTCCCTTCTTCCATCCAGGAAAAGGACAATCAAAGCACTCCCTGAGAGGTGGGAGGAAAATAGCGTTTTTGAAGCAAGCATGGTGAGGGGGAAAGAATCTGGGCTTTGAGGAAGGCAAGGAAAAAAAAGGCTTTTGGTGGCAGGTGAGGGGGAGGAGCAGGAAAGAGGAGGGAAAGTGTGGAGGGGGGAGGAGGAAAATATGGAGCCCTTCAGTATGCTTTGCGGAGCCCCAAGGGCTCCTTGGAGCACACTTTGAGAACTGCTGTTTTGGAGGAATGGATTGCATGTTTTCAAGAAACAATCTGTACCCAAGACTGATAACACTAGTCAACACACATTTTGGTGCCTCAAATGTTAACCCTGTTTCTGGGTATATTTGACCTGCTGTTTCCAAAAGGGTACCGGTTTTCCTCTATCAGCTCTAGTTTTAGAGGTCCAGAACATATACCATATACCAGTCATCATCTTCTCGGCCACAGAAAATCATGATAAACATATCTAAAAAACTATAGCTGATGTGGTCTATCCAATACAATTTTCTGAATCAACACCCCGGAACAGTCCTAAAAACCAAGATATCAAGAAAATTGGGACTGGGGGAAAGTGTAATAATAACTCTGAACTACAGCATTTGGTAGTCTATATAAATAAAAATGTAATGTTTGTTTGTGGGATTAACAGAACTCAAAAACCACTGGACAAATTGACACCAAATTTGGACACAAGACACCTATCAACTCAGTGTATGTCCTTCACTCAAAAAAATTGATTTTGTCATTTGGGAGTTGTAGTTGCTGGGATTTATAGTTCACCTATAATCAAAGAGCATCCTCAACTCCACCAACGATGGAATTGAACCAAACTTGGCACACAGTTCTCCCATGACCAACAGAAAATACTGGAAGGGTTTGGTGGGTAGAGTCCTTTGGTTTTGGAATTGTAGTTCGCCTACATCCAGAGATCACTGTGGACTCAAACACTGATGGATCTAGACCAAACTCTACATGAATACTCAATATGCCCAAATGTGAACACTGGTGGAGTTTGGGGAAAATAGAATTTTGACATTTGGGAGTTGTTGCTGCTGGGATTTATAGTTCATCTACAATCACAGAGCATTCTGAACCCCACCAACGATAGAATTGGGCCAAACCTCCCACACAGAACCCCCATGCGGGCCACAGCAACACGTGACAGGGAACGGCTAGTTTAGGATAAAGAAGTAAGCCACTTGTGTAGATGTAGGTGGGCAAAACCAAATAACCATCACCAAATTTGCCTCACCAAATAAGATTTATCTCCCCCATGAAATTTTGCTTCAGTCCTCAAATTTATAGCATTGAAGAGAGCGTGACACTGAAAATCATTTGCACCTAATCCGTATACTGTATTTGCTCTTGGAAATTTCCTTGGAAACTTTGTCTGCCCCTTTTCTTTGGTTGCCTAAGCTGTACTTACTTACTTACTTAGGTGATCCCTCATTGGACGAGTAGGATAGTCTTCCAGGATCAATATTCTTGTGGATCCATAGGTGGCTGTGAAGCCCTATTCTTGACCTGCATCTTCTCCCACAGTGATGGCATTGGTTTCCAGGTGGAAGGCGGTCTTGGTTGAGGTTGGCTTGACGCGCCTTCCTCTTGGTATGTTTCTCTCTTTCACCCTCTATTCGTGCCTCTTTAAATTCTGCAGCACAGCTGGTCACAGCTGACCTCCAGCTGGAGCGCTCAAGGGCCAGGGCTTCCCAGTTCTCAGTGTCTATGCCAGAGTTTTTAAGGTTGGCTTTGAGCCCATCTTTCAATCTCTTTTCCTGTCCACCAACATTCCGTTTTCCATTCTTGAGTTCGGAGTAGAGCAACTGCTTTTGGAGACGGTGGTCGGGCATCCGGACTAAGTGGCCGGTCCAGCGGAGTTGATGGCAGAGGACCATTGCTTCAATGCTGGTGGTCTTTGCTTCTTCCAGCACACTGACGTTTGTCCGCTTATCTTCCCAAGAGATTTGCAGGAAGAGATTTGCCTAAGCTGTATTTCTAAATGCTCAAATGAAGTTTTAAAGTAGTGAAATGACAGAAATTTGGAAACTGAAGAATTATGTGGGTATGCAGAATTTATTGATCTGGGGACAATGTCTGATTTTGCCCTCCAATACACTTCAAGTTGGCATGAGTGGAACTATTCTATCTCTGTCTTCGGCTTCACTTCTGAAGTAACAGAAAACTACCAACAAATATAGAAAGCTAAATTATTTTTTTATACAACAAAATAATTGTTTTTTAAAAAATACTTGCTTAAAGAAAGAAGATAAATTAATTGCAAAATTCTGAAATACTAAGCATAAAAGCAAGACTCAGCATGTATATTGGTACAGATTGTTATGAAATGAACTTGTGGATCATTCCAAGATAAATTAGAAAGCTCTAGAGGACAAGTTATCATTTGTGTCTCCATTTAAAACCACTTACAGTCTCCATGTATGAAAAATGATCAATATTACACATACAGAATTCTAGCACTTGACACATCCATGTTTCTTTTCCTCTTCCTGCTCTCAGATTTCTCCAGGGTTTCCAGGGTTTTCTGTATAGCTAGCATAGAATAAAGTCATATCAGTCACAGCATAAACAGTAATGTGTTGAAACTTTATTTTATGAGGGTTGAATGAAAAGTAATGCCTCCACCTTCATAACTCCTCAACAAATGGCAGTACTGATATGCGGCAGGTACTGGCTTGTTCAGTAGACTCTCCTCTACAGTTCCATTTTGGCAGGAAGCCTTAGCATTTAATGGTTGTGTTGTTAAAGTGCAAAGTATGGAACCCTGTGCAGACTGTCAATGCGACTTAAGCAATGTGTAGTCACTGAATTCTTGACAGCAGAAGGTGTCACCCCAAAGGAGATTCATCAGAGAATGCACGCTGTTCATGGTGATAGTTTTGGTGTGAGTACTGTGTGTCATTGGGCGAATAAGTTTAAAGATGTTGAGGTGGGAACATCTGACTTATGTGACAAACAAAGTGTTGGATGTCCTGTGACAGTAACCACCGAATTTCACAAGCAAAAGGTTGACAGATTGATTCAGGACCATCGTCATATCACTCAGAGAGAAATTTCAAGCATAATCGGCATTTCACAAGAACGCGTGGGTCACATTATTTCTTTGCTTGGCTATTGGAAGATCTGTGCACAATGGGTTGCGGAAACAGAGTGTCGACTTCTTCCGTGACGGCTTCAGAAAACTTGTTCATTGTTGGCAGAAATGTATCTAATTGTCTGGTGATTACATGGAAAAGTGAATAGTGGTAGTTAAAGTGCACATTCTAAGGATTATTTCTGCGTTTGATTTATTAAAATATTCCCATCCAAACCCAAGTAACGAAGGTGGAGGCATTACTTTTCATTCAACCCTCGTAGTCCAAGACCTCCAACGCTTGTAGCTGGTTACAAACCGCAAAACTTCAATTTGCCAATGTTCTCTTAAAGCTATCAAAACAACTATAAAAATTTCTCCAGTGCAACTCGTATAATCTGCAAACCAATAGACTATTTGAGTTTGATCAGAAGTTATTTCTGGAAACTAAATCTGTCAGCCTGGCTGGAAAGTTCTGGGAGTTGTAGTTCTAAAAGATAACTTTCCCAAACCTTTAGGTATTATGTGGTTTCAGATTGATGAGAGCCATTACTCTATATTGATTCAGTAGTAAGATCATTGCTATTTTCTTGAATGCTTTCATTCAGAATCAGTGGATTTCGGCACCAAACCCGTGCTGTGTGTTTCGCTGCCCAGCTAACACTGTACAGTAGTGGTTCTCAACCTGCGTGTCCCCAGGTGTTTTGGCCTACAATTCCCAGAAATCCCAGCCAGTTTACCAGCTGTTAGGATTTCTGGGAGTTGAAGGCCAAAACATCTGGGGAGCCACAGGTTGAGAACCACTGGTGTAAAAGATTGCTGTCCACCACCATTAAATCACAAAGTACAAAGCTGGCTCAAGGCTTCAGGGCAAGCCAGGAAAATGATGACTGTGATTAATTTGACATAGAGCTTTTGAGAAGGAAGTTCCCTTGCTCTTGTTTGATGCTTCAGCTGTAAGATTAAAGTATTTGTGTTGCAGGCTAAGAGTGCATTTGAGACATCAGAGTGCATCTGGACATTTGAGAATCTCATATCAAGGAATAAAAAACAACCCACAAAGCTTCCAGCCATCATTTCATGTTTAGGCAGTGGAAAGCTTGCATTTCTATCTGTTGTGTTGCTCTTGTTGACACCTATCAGAGGGGACCATGATCAACTATAATTGAAACGAACCAGGCAGCAGTTGTCTACATGGACTGTGGGGAATACTGTAGTTGTTTATTCATTTTACTTACATGGAGATTAATTGCGATATTTAGCCTAGTGGGAATATCCTTTGCACATCAAAGGGGAGGCTAAGCCCTTAGATGTACAAGCAGCCAGAATCTGTCTAGGATCTTTTTTCATGTGCATGTAGACAGATCTTGTTTGAGATATATGATCTTTTCATAACATATGGTTACAAATGCCAAGATTCTATGAAACAATTCATGCAGTGCTATTTATGTAGTTTCTAGATTGGGGTCCTCAAACTATGGCCCAGGGGCCGGACATTTTCCTCCAAGGTCATTTACGTGGCCCTCGCTCAGTGTCAACCTAAGTCTGAAATGACTTGAAAGCACATAACAACAACAGCAATCCTATCTCATCAGCCAAAAGCAGGCCCACACTTCCCATTGAAATACTAATCTATATATATATATAAATGCTCTGTGCATAATGAGTACCTTAAAAACAAAAGAACCAATGAACGAAATCGCACCAAATTTGGCAACAAAAGTCTCACAACACAAGGAGTGACCATCACTCAAACATTATGATTTTGTCATTTGGGAGTTGTAGTTGCTGGGATTTATAGTCCACCTACAATCAAAGAGCATTCTGAACTTCATCAACGATGGAATTGAACCAAACTTGGCACACAGGACACCCATGACCAACAGAAAATACTGGAAGGGTTTGGTGGGCATTGACCTTGAGTTTGGGAGTTGTAGTTCACCCACATCCAGAAAGCACTGTGGACTCTCAAACAATGTTAGATCTGGACCAAACTTGGCACAAGCACTCAGTACGCCCAAATACAGATGGAGTTTGGGAGAAATAGACCTTGACATTTGGGAGTTGTAGTCACTGGGATTCGCAGTCCACCTACAATCAAAGAGCATTCTGAACCTCACGAATGACAGAATTGGGGCAAACTTCCCACACGGAACCCCCATGACCAACAGAAAATACTTAAGGCCATCCAATCGAACTCCCTTCATCAGGGCAAGAAAACGCAATCAAAGTCCTCCTGACAAAGCGCTATCCAGCCATAGATATAGATAGATAGATAGATAGATAGATAGATAGATAGATAGATAGATAGATAGATAGATAGATAGATAGGGAGCTGTGATTGCTGGGACTTATAGTTCACCTACTATCAAATAGCATGATAGTATTGAACCAACCAGGGCATACTGGATTCCCATGACCAACAGAAAACACTAGAAGGGTTTGGTGAGCATTGACCTTGAGTTTGGAAGTTGTAGTTCACTTACATCCAGAGACTACCATGGACTCAAACAATGATGGATCTGGACCAAACTTGGCACGGATATTCCATATGCTCAAATATGAACACAGATGGAGTTTGGGGGAAATAAACCTTGATATTTGGGAGTTGTAGTTACTGGGATTTATAGTTCACATACAATCAAAGAGTGTTCTGAACCCCATCAACGACTAAATTGGGGCAAACTTCCCACACGGAACCCCCATGACCAACAAAAAATACTCAAGGCCATCCAATCCAACTCCCTTCACCAGGGCAAGAAAACGTAATCAAAGCCCTCCTGACAAAGAGCCATCCAGCCATAGATATAGATGGATAGATATGATTCATACACACAGAGAGATATAGTACAATAGATTTGAAAGGGACCCCTAAAGTAGGACAATCTATCTATCTATCATCTATCTATCTATCTATCTATCTATCTATCTATCTATCTATCTATCTATCTATCATCTATCTATCTCTATCTATCTATCTATCTATCTATCTATCTATCTATCTATCTATCTATCTATGGCTGGATAGCGCTTTGTCAGGAGGACTTTGATTGCGTTTTCTTGCCCTGATGAAGGGAGTTCGATTGGATGGCCTTAAGTATTTTCTGTTGGTTATGGGGGTTCCGTGTGGGAAGTTTGCCCCGATTCTGTCGTTCGTGGGGTTCAGAATGCTCTTTGATATGTTGCATGTTCCAGGGTGGGCAAACCAGACACTCTCCACATCAACACTGACAACAAAACAGAAAGAAATACTGTTTACTCACAAGCATAAAGAAATTACATATATTAGAAACCAACACTTTCTCATTACTTTATTTTCCATATCAACAGACTGGGCCACAGCAACGCGTGGCAGGGGACGGCTAGTAAGTTTATATTTGTTAAAATTGTTCTTCATTTTAATTATTGTATTGTTTTAAAGTGTTTTTTTACACTACAAATAAGATATGTGCAGTGTGCATAGGAATTCATTCATGTTTTTTTCAAATTATAATCCGGCCCTCCAACAGTTTGAGGGACTGTGACCTGGCCCTCTATTTAAAAAGTTTGAGGATCCCTGTTCTAGATCATTGCTCCTCAAACCATGGCTCCTGGTACCAAATGGGGTTTTCTTAGCTCAATGTTTACGTTGTGAAAAATTTAGCAACAGTAAAAGATTTCTCAATGTCACAAGTGATTGTTTCAGATATCATACAAATCCGTTAGCAATAATATACCATGTTTACAGTGGACCCTGCAGAAAATGCTTCAGCTGTACTTAAAAAACAAACAAATGCAAAATCGGGCTGCTTAACAAGCCTTGTAAATGCTGATTTATTATTAGTAAATGTTTAGACTTACACCTATTTTACAGCACTTTGTACGTGAGTTGCATAAAAATTGTTTGGGTAGAAAAGGGTCATAAGAGGAAAACTGTTAAGAAGCCTTGTTCTAGATCTATTGTGAAACAGAGAGGTCTGGTCCTCAGCACCATTGCAGTGTACTGGATGGAGCTTAAATTTGTATCATTATCCTGAAGACAGTACTCTAAAATGTAGTCTGCATTTGGCTTGGGGGTTACCGATCGGCACTATAGTTGCCTAGGCTTGTCCCCTATCCTTCCTGAGGGTGAATGCTTGAATCAGTTCACAATTTTTCTTTGTGCAAAGGGTGTGTGTGTGTGAAAAATTCAGTAAATTTCTGAAAATTAAGTTTTAAAAACATTGTGCAACCACTGCAAAACCCAAACATGAGGTATTAACTTTGTTGTTTATTCGTTCAGTCGCTTCAGACTCTTCGTGACCTCATGGACCAGCCCACACCAAAATTTTACTACTATTGCTATTGTTTTTTAAAATAACAATTTGATTTCTCATTATTGAAAATATTTATAACTTTAAGTGTTTTTCATAAGCCTGCCAATATTCTACAAACTGCTGACCTAGAGAAGAAAATTTATTTACTTGTAAGCAACGAGGGCACTGTCTTCTTGCAACTGTAAGAACTTCTTAAACCATTAATGTGATGAGATCAAGAGAAAGCCCTCCTCTGAAGTTAGGACCAACTTTCAGTCATGAATTTAAGGGATTGTTAACAAAATATTATTATTATTATTATTAACTTTATTTGTACCCTGCTAGCATCTCCTGAAGGACTCGATGCGGCTTACACGGGCCGAAGCCTCAAAACACAATACAATAGAAAACATAACACAACAATAAACAAAGCAAATCAAAACAATTAAGCAAAGTAACCACAATGACAAAACATCAAGACACTATTAAAAACTGGTTCGGCCAGCGCAATGGGGTACAGGGTTAAAAGTGCTGAGATGGCAGGAGGAACGTAGGATTAAAGTGCGGTGTGCAGCCACATTAGTTGTGCCAAAGTGCATCTAGGACTTGGGATGGGGATTCCTAATCTGCGAAGGCACATCGGAACAGCCAAGTTTTTAGGTTCCTTTTGAAAACTGCTAGAGTAGGGGCCTGACGGAGCTCTTTTGGAAGGGCATTCCAAAGTCGGGGGGCCGCCACAGAGAAGGCCCTGTCCCGCGTCCCCACCAAGCGCGCTTGCGACGCAGGTGGGATCACGAGCAGGGCCTCCCCAGATGACCGGAGCGAGCGTGTGGGTTCGTAGATGGAGATGCGGTCACGCAGGTAGGGGGGTCCCAAACCGTTCAGGGCTTTGTAGGTGAGCACCTGCACCTTGAATTGTGCTCGGAAAATAAATGGCAGCCAGTGGAGCTCCTTAAACAGAGGGTTGACCTCTCTTGATAATGAGCTCCAGTTAGCATCCTGGCTGCTGCCCGCTGGACCAATTGAAGTTTCCGAGCCGTCTTCAAGGGCAGCCCCACGTAGAGCGCATTGCAGTAATCCATTCTAGAGGTGACCAAGGCGTGGACCACCCCGGCCAGATCTGCCTTCACGAGGTACGGTCGCAGCTGGCGCACAAGTCTCAATTGTGCAAAGGCCCTCCCGGATACCGCCGACACCTGAGCCTCAAGTGTAAGCGTAGAATCCAAGAGGACTCCCAAACTGCGGACCTGTGGCTTCAGGGGGAGTGTAACCCCGTCCAGCACAGGTTGCCATCCTATACCCCGATCCGGTTTACGATCGACCAGGAGGACCTCTGTCTTGTCGGGATTGATCTTCAGCTTGTTCCTCCTCATCCAGATAGACAGAGCGGCCAGGCACTCGTCCAGCACCCGAGAGGCCTTCTTGGAATTAGGTGGAAAAGAGTAGTAGAGTTGTGTGTCATCCGCGTAAAGATGGCACCCAACTCCAAAACTCCGGATGACCTCTCCCAGCGGTTTCATGTAGATGTTAAAAAGCATGGGAGACAGAATAGAGCCTTGCGGGACCCCACAGGTCAAAGGCCAGGGGTCCGAGCAGGCGTCTCCCAGCTTCACCATCTGGGTTCGTCCCTCCAGGAAGGACCGGAGCCACGACAACCGTGCCCCCAAGGCCCATCCCAGAGATACGACCCAGAAGGATACCATGATCGATGGTATCGAAAGCCGCTGAGATGTCCAAGAGAACCAGCAGAGTCACACTCCCCCTGTCCAGCTCTCTGCGGAGGTCATCCACCAAGGCGACCAAGGCTGTCTCAGTGCCATGACCAGGCCTGAAACCAGACTGTGACTGATCTAGGTAGTTGGTATCGTCTAAAAAGCTCTGGAGCTGGGAGGCGACCACCCGCTCCAGCACCTTACCCAGAAAAGGGAGGTTGGAGATTGGTCTGTAATACTCAGCACCGTGGAGTCAAGGGAAGCTTTTTTGAGAAGTGGACGAACCACAGCCTGTTTCAGGTTAGATGGAAAAATCCCTTGCTCCAACGATGCATTGATAATCAACACAAACCAATCAACCAACCCCTCCCTGGCTGATTTAATGAGCCAAGATGGGCATGGGTCTAGAGGTGAGGTGGTCGCCCTCACAGCCCCAAGGACCTCCTCTACAGTTTCAGGAAGAACAAGCCTAAAAGAATCCCACAAAGATGGACAAGCAGGTGCCTCCGTCACCTCCTCTGGCACTGCGATGGAAGTGGAGTCGAGCTCGAGACGTATCTGAGCGACTTTATCTGCAAAATGGTGTGCGAAATCGTGACACCGAGCTGCTGGGTCAAATACAGAAGAAATAGAATGTCAATATGGGAGCCAGTAGAATTTATAAAAAAATAGCTGAAATATAGAAGTTTCCTGGAAATACTGGAGAGTTGGTCACTCTAGTCAAGATGACAAAAGCTTTTACTTTTGTAACTCCTATGAATTATTGTTTTGGACCTAGTTGAGCACAAAAAAGAGGCAGAGCTGAAGCTCTAGTTGCCAGGAAAAAGAAAGAAGGAAAGAACAAAAGAACAAACGTCTATTTCAAGGGTCCTTAAACTTTTTAAACAGAGGGCCAGGTCACAGTCTCTCAAACTGTTGGAGGGCTGGATTATAATTTGAAAAAAAAAATGAACGAATTCCTATGCACACTGTACATCTTATTTGTAGTACAAAAAAAACCCACTTTAAAACAATACAATAATTAAAATGAAGCACAATTTTAACACCTTTAAACCTATTAGCATTTCAATGGGAAGTGTGGGCCTGCTTTTGGCTGATGAGATAGGATTGTTGTCGTTGTTGTGTGCTTTCAAGTCGTTTCGGACTTAGGTTGACCCTGAGCGAGGGCCGGTAAATGACCTTGGAGGGCCGTATCTGGCCCTTGGGCCTTAGTTTGAGGACACCTGGTCTATTTCTTGGGTTAGAAACAATATTATACGAAAGCTGACTGGCACAACCTGGGGATCACAACCAGACACAGTGAAGACATCTGCCCTTGCGCTATGCTACTCTGCTGCAGAGTATGCATGCCCGGTGTGGAACACATCTCACTATGCTAAAACAGTAGATGTGGCTCTTAATGAGACATACCGTATTATCACGGGGTGTCTGCGCCATACACCACTGGAGAAATTACACTGTTTAGCCAATATGGCACCACCTGACATCTACCGGGAAGTAGCAGCCAATAGTGAAAGGACCAAGGCAGTGACATCTCCAGCTCATCCCCTGTTTGGGTGTCAGGCAGCATGTCAACAACTTAAATCTAGAAATACTTTTCTAAGATCTACAGAGACACTCGCTGGAACACCTCAGCAAGCGAGAGTCCAAAAGTGGCAGGCTCAAATCCAGAACCTCAATCAATGGCTGATACCAAAAGAGAGACTCCCCTCCTGGGCACACAGAAAACTGGGCGACTTGGAAGGCGCTGAACAGACTGCGCTCTGGCACCACGAGATGCAGAGCCAACCTTAAGAAATGGGGCTACAAAGTGGAATCCATGACATGCGAGTGTGGAGAAGAGAAAACTACAGACCACCTGCTGCAATGCAACCTGAGCCCTGCTACATGCACAAAAGAGGACATCCTTGCGGCAACACCAGAGGCACTCCAAGTGGCCAGCTACTGGTCAAAGGACATTTAATCAACTAGCAAGCTTGCCAACTCTGTGCCTTTTGTATGTTTGTTTGTTAAAAAATGCAATACAACTGTTTGGTTTGCTCCTGACACAATAAATAAATAAAGGCTAAGGAGTATACTTTTTCATGTTGAGCAAGGGCTTTCAGACACTACTTGTGAAACAGTTTTACAGTCAAGTCCTAAAATGGCACGTCATGGATGCTTGAAATGTTAGGACAGCACATATCTGTTATTTAATATCTAGTTCAGAGGTGTCAAACTTTTGGCCTCCCGAATGTTTGGGCCTCCAGCTCAGAGAAGCCCTAGCCAGCTTGTCCAATGGAGAGGAATTCTTGGAGCCTAAGTCCAAAACACATGGAGGGCCACAAGTTTGATATCTCTGATTTAGTTTGTTGTTGCTAGAAAGGTTGCAGATGTTGGAGCTGACATGGTAAGGCTTCATGATATAGCATATTCATGAAGTGAATGACTTGTAAGTATTCTAGACCTGATGTGGAGCTGCCTAACAGAGAAATATTTTTTAGAGTCCTCTGCTTGAAATCTGAAATGGGAAATGTCAACACTGCCCTATTTCCCTTAGAATTACTGGAAGAATCCAAAACCACCAATATTTTGCTAGATCTTGTGTGTAAGAAAAAGTAAAAACAAAACAAATCTGATGACCATCAAATCACCATTTCAGCCACAGGTTAATAAATGTGTTGGCTCTTTGCTCTCTTTCTTCTACCTTTGCCCATCTTGCTGAATTAAAATGTATAACTCCTTAGGGGGTGCAATGAATTACTCTAAGGGCTTTGCTCTGGAAAGTCTGTCTCCAGTGCCAGGTCTCTGCTTTGAAATCCATGATGAAAGTAACAGAATGCCTTGAGCATGTCAGCATGCTTATTGATCTCCTCTTTATAATCACAGCACACCCACTCAATGGATCAGTTAAAGCATATTTTGAAGACAGGACTGCAGCCTCTCGGGACCTGTTTCGTCTTCTCCAATACTCAGGGTGAGGAAGAAGAATCTCAGGACAAGAGGGTTACATTGAAAGATATACGTATACAGTATATCATTCGTTAGATTTGATGTTTTAGGTCTTAATCTATATATAAAAAAATGTTCTGTGCATAATGAGTGCCTTAAAAACAAAAGAACCAATGAACGAAATCATTCCAAATTTGGCAACAAAACATCTCACAACACAAGGAGTGACCATCACTCAAAAAATATGATTTTGTAATTTGGGAGTTGTAGTTGCTGGGATTTAAAGTTCACCTACAATCAAAGAGCATTCTGAACATTGGAATTGAACCAAACTTGGCACACAGAACCCCCTTAACCAACAGAAAATACTGGAAGGGTTTGGTGGGCATTGGCCTTGAGTTTGGGAGTTGTAGTTTGCCTACATCCAGAGAGCACTGTGGACTCAAACAATGATGGATCTGGACCAAACTTGGCACAATTTATTTATTTATTTATTTATTTGCTTTATTTCTATACCGCATTTTTCAGCCTGATAAGGCGACTCAATGCGGTTTACACAATGAAATTATCACAATAACATCAATACTATCACAACAATATCCTAAACAATTAAAACACATCATATACAGCAACAAAATTAAACAATCATTAACAATTCATAACGCCTCAATATGAAATCAGAATCCGTTCTCGTAATCCTTGTGCCATTCCTGAGATCAAATTTTACCGTCCTCCTATATTCAGTTGCACTGTTTAGCCAAACGCTTGTTCATAGAGCCAGGTCTTAACCTTCTTCCGAAATGCCAGCAGCGAAGGGGCCAAGCACTCAATACGCCCAAATATGAACACAGGTGGAGTTTGGGAGAAATAGACCGTGACATTTGAGAGTTGTAGTCACTAGGATTCACAGTTCACCTACAATCAAAGAGCATTCTGAACCCCACGAATGACAGAATCGGGGCAAACTTCCCACACAGAACCCCCTTGATATTCTAAGAAGACAGTAAAAGCATAAGGAAGTTTATGGCTTATGACGAGCTGAGGTAGGTGTCCAATATCTGGGTGAGGGTATATATAAAGATATACTAGTCTTCCTCTCCTCCATAAGCTAAAATGTATAAATGGGTTTTTAAAAGTTTTTTAAAGGAGAGGAGAGAGGGGGCCATTTTTAGTTCTTTAGGGAGGGAGTTCCAGAGGTGGGGGCCATCACGGAGAAGGCCCCTTCTCTCATCCCCACCAACCTTGCTTGCGACAGGGGAAGGAGCAAGAGGCATGCCTCCTCTGCAGGCCTCAGAGCTTGAGGTTTGTATACGGAGATGCTGTTTTTCAAAAAAGCCTGGACCTGAACCAAATTAAACCTCCACAAAATATGACGGTTTAATTTGGCAATCATACCTGGAAGTTTATCTGACGTGGGGGCAGTGAAAGCAGATGCTTTCTGGATATACAATTGCTTCAGAATGCTATTTATGCCTGAGTTCTATCACATATAAAGCTGAGGAAAAAATAAAATAAAATAATAAATAAATTGTTTTTAATAGGATTCTTCCTGTGGCTTACCTTTCTACTATTTCTTCCACCCACCCTGTCACTCCCACAGACATAAAGTACCCTAATTATTCATATCTTCCTCACTTCCTCACACCATGAAATACAACAGCACAGCTCTGAGAATAGGATTTAATTGAGCTTCCCATAGAGCACACGTCATATTGAAGTAAGATATTTTGCCTTTAAGAAGTATTCTTACAGCAGGGTGAAAACCTCTTGATTTGCAATGTCTTTCCATACAAACCAGAATTCAAAATATTGGAGGGCAACTTTGGGATTCAAAACAAAAGCTTATTTTTGTGTTTTGGGAATTTATTAGGTTTGGCCAGAATCATTGGGCTGTTGTAGGTTTTTTCGGGCTATATGGCCATGTTCTAGAGGCATTCTCTCCTGACGTTTCACCTGCATCTATGGCAAGCATCCTCAGAGGTAGTGAGGTCTGTTGGAACTAGGAAAAAGGGTTTATATATCTGTGGAATGACCAGGGTGGGACAAAGGACTCTTGTCTGCTGGAGCTAGGTGTGAATGTTTCAACTGACCAGCTTGATTAGCATTTGATGGCCTGGCAGTGCCTGGGGCAATCTTTTGTTGAGAGTTGATTAGATTATTTGTCCCAGATTGTTTCCTCTCTGTTGTTTTGCTGTTGTAATTTTAGAGTTTTTTAGGTAGCCAGATTTTGTTCATTTTCATGGTTTCCTCCTTTCTGTTGAAATTGTCCACATGCTTGTGGATTTCAATGGCTTCTCTGTGTAGTCTGACATGGTGGTTGTTAGAGTGGTCCAGCATTTCTGTGTTCTCAAATAATATGCTGTGTCCAGGTTGGTTCATCAGGTGCTCTAAAAAATTCTAAAATTACAACAACAAAACAGCGGAGGGGAAAAATCAGGGACATCTAATCACCTCTCAACAAAAGATTGGCCCAGGCACTGCCAGGCCATCAAATGCTAATCAAGGTGGTCAGTTGAAACATTCACACCTAGCTCCAGCAGACAAGAGTCCTTTGTCCCACCCTGGTCATTCCACAGATATATAAACTCTTTTTCCTAGTTCCAACAGACCTCACTACCTCTGAGGATGTTTGCCATAGATGCAGGCAAAACATCAGGAGAGAATGCTTCTGGAATATGGCCATATAGCCCGAAAAAACCTACAACAGCCCATTTATTAGGTTACTAAAAAAAAATAATAAAAATCAAATGCACTTGTGTGTTCTTCCTTCTTCCAGGCAAAGAAATTCACACTCAGCACTATATCTGCTCTTGAAATTTTCAAAGGGATGGCCATTATTAATAGGTAAAGCTAAAGGTTTTCCCTTGACATTAAGTCTCATTGTGTTTGACTCTGGGGGGTGGTGCTCATCTCCATTTCTAAGCCGAAGATTAGGCGTTGTATGTAGACACCTCCAAGGTCATGTGGCCGGCATGACTGAATGGACAGCCGCTACCTTCCCGTCGAAGCGGTACCTATTGATCTACTCACATTTGCATGTTTTCAAACTGCTAGGTTGTCAGAAGCTGGGGCTAATAGCAGGAGCTCACCCCTCTCCCTGATTTCGAACCACCAACCTTTCAGCCAACAAGTTCAGCAGCTCAGCAGTTTAATCTGCTGCGCCACTGTTTTCATTTTTCTCTGCATCCACATAGAAAACAAGCACTCAGTTCTAAACATTGTGCTAAATGACATTCATAAAGATAATTTAAAATGTGTTAGCTAACACCACTCCATTCTGACACTTTACTCCATACAAATAGAAAAGCACAGACCTGCTCATCTTCACAGCTTGCCTGAGTGGTTATTTTACACGATGACAGCTCTTCTCATGCTCATGTCTCCGACACGGTCTGTATTCTTACAAGACAGAATTGTTATGAACCTGTTTGTTATTTCCAAACATACCGCAGGTAAAAAGGTTGATCCGGCTTAGCTAAAGTTAGTAACAATGAAGCAATTTTGAGACACGTTATTTAGACTAAGCTGGATGCTATTCATATGCATGGTTGCTCAGAAATAAGCCCACTTGGTTCCACATGACATACACAGAGGTAAGGATGTATAGCACTATAGCATTCATTATCACTAATTATTCAAGGATCAGGATTTTTTTTGCCAGCGCCAATCAATGGGTGGATTTTGTTTGTTTTGTGGAACATGGGGTTGTTCTCCCAAGATTTTTTAACATAACACAATAGCCCTTTACTCCCATTCTATAGAATTCTGCAATTTTTCATTTCAAGTGATACATACAAATCTTTGTTAGTGAGCTCTAGAGCTTAACTAGAGAAGCACTTCACCAAACCAGAAATCCCACGAGTCCATAGGATGTAGCCAAGTCAGTTATAGTGATACGTGCTTTTAACTGTGCAGTGTGAAATTTTATTTATTTATTTCCTATACTTCTACCTCACCTTTCTCATCCCTGAGGGGGGACTCAGGGTGGTCTCACAAAAGCATCATAGGATGCTGAACATCATAAAATCAATCAACAATGCATTAAAATATTTAAAAAATAGTAATTAAACAATTAAAAGCCCACCTGTTAAAATCGGAATCCAAAATCCAATCCAAGGTCCAGTCTAGGTCAATTCATTATCTTAAAAACTTCTTTTACTTGCTGTTATTACTGGTCGAACACTTGGTCCCATAGCCAGGACTTAAGTTTCCTTCTGAAAGACAGGAGGGAGGTGGCCCATCTGATGTCCCTGGGGAGGGAGTTCCACAGACGGGGGCCAATGCAAAGAAGGCCCTGTGCCTCATCACCACCAATCGCATTTGCGATGGCAGTGGGATCGAGAGCAGGACCTCTCCAGATGATCTTAAATTTCATGATGGTTCAAAATATTGATTTAAGTGAAAACTCTCACTTCAAGTAATGTTTGTAATATATTTGACAGTTGAAAATGGTTGGCTGATCCAGTCCAAATATTCTACACTGGGCTGAGCTGGTGAATCAAAGTGGTAAATGTTCCATGCATGGGTGGCAGAGGTACAGCAATTTCAAATTACCGTATGTCCATCTTTTTAAAACACCCTGAACTATCAACGCCGTTTCATTACCACCAAAGCCTGCCTTTGCACATATCCCATGCTAGTTCAAACATTTGGTTATATACTTCTACTTTAGTTGGCATTCAAAGTATCAAACTAGCTACTGAGAATCATTGTTTTATAATTTTATGTTCTCTGATTAGATTCTGCTGTATAGGTCTCATCTTGAGATACATTAAAATATTTATTTCTAGTCATGATTATAGTGAAGAACTGAAAGAAAGAAGATTATCAGGTGGTAATGAATTCCCTGAATCTCCCCACTCAGCCCCACACTGGCCTGGTCTTTCTCTCAAATGCCTCTTTTTTTCTTTTCACTGCCCCTTTACATCTGTCTTTTATATCTAGTTCTTGTTATTTAACTCCAAATTTTGGAAAATATAAATCACCTGCAAATGTAACACAATAAGGAAACAGACAATTTGGAACATAAACCTTCTGAGGCATGAGCAGGGTTCTTATTTCCTTCCCAGGCATAAAGCATACACAGACCTAATTTTACTATTTGAAGATGGGTGATTCAAAAAAAAAAAAAAAACCCTGTTGTGGATAATATAATTATTATAACCAGGATAAAGCTGAACCTGTGAAGGTTTAGAAGGAAGTCACAAGATTTTATTTTTATCTTTATCTTTTTATTTCTTTATTTTCTCCTTTTTCTTATTCTTATCTTCTTGTTTTCCCACTTTTCTTCAAAATATTATATTCTCCCACTTTACTTGGAAACTATATATCTTTCTTTATACCAAATAAAATTTTATTTCAATTATTATAACCAGGATTTACTTCTAGACTTTTAGAGCTTACAAAATAATATCAACATTCACAAGAGGCTAATGAACTAAATAATGCCAATCTCCTAGAAGCTGCAACACACAGTATGCCTAGCAACACGCTGCACCTAATCAATGATATGAGATTTGTGCGACTGCTGGAATCAGCACAACACATTTGGTTAAATCTCTTCTAAATACTTCAGTCAGAGAAAGGGGATTTTTTTTGTCGTGTCAGAAGAGACTTGAGAAACTGCAAGTCGCTTTTGGTGTGAGAGAATTGGCCGTCTGCAAGGACATTGCCCAGGGGACGCCCGGATGATTTGATGTTTTTATCATTCTTGTGGGAGGCTTCTCTCATGTCCCCGCATGAGGAGCTGGAGTTGTTAGAGGGAGCTCATCTGCCTCTCTCCGGATTCGAACCTGTGACCTGTCGGTCTTCAGTCCTGCCGGCACAGGGGTTTAACCCACTGTGCCACTGGGGGCTCACTAGAAAGGGGATGAAAGTCCTAGTTTCATTATTTTTGCACACAGAATGACAGCAGTAGTTAATGGTTTTGGCTACCCTTCAGCTACAGTAACTATTTCACAGAATTATAACCAGTAGCATATATTAAGTGACTGTTTCATAGGTGTGCATTCATGATCAATAGAAGATTAACCAACCTCTCTCAATCAATGGAGAATTCAATAACAATGTTATGTCAACTCAGAACATACATTCTCATACAACCTTATTGTTCAAAGCAATCTATCATTTCAAACAGAGGAACGCATTATACTCGTTATAAAACTGAATATGCTTTATTTTGGTTTTCAAATGCAGGTTAATCATGCTTTAATTCAGAAAGGTGTGTGTGTGGGGTGGGAAGCAACTTAGAAAATGCAACATACTTTGAAAATAAGGTACATGTAGGGAAGTGGCTCTCAACCTGGGGTAAACCTGGTAAACTGGCTGGGATTTCTGGGAGTTGTAGGCCAAAACACCTGGGGACCCACAGGTTGAGAACCACTGATGTAGGGGGAAAAGATCTACCCAAAACAGCCAACAAAACTGATAGACCTGTATCAAATGAAGTCACAGTGCTAACACGTGAACCATTACATTATGAGCTGCTCATTTCCAGAGGTATCCCTTACAGTTTTTGTTGTGCAAAATGTTGACAAGAGCTGTAACCCTACTAACATTACATTGGATTTAACACTTCTATAGTACCCATTTTAATCCAAATGCAAAATGGAGTTACTGAAAAAAAGTAAAGTAGAGCAATAACATTAAACTGCAAATGCGTATTAGAAATAAAGTTACTGCCCGAGAATGTGTATTCTGATAATTAACAGCTGTTGTATTTTATAAACAGTGGGTTCCTCCACGATCAGTCCAGCGTGAACCAAGATGGACGTTTCCTGTTTCGTTCTATAATCCGTTTGCCTTCGTCTTTGTCCCTGGGCGTCTCCCCTTCATACAGCACAACAGTCTCTACAGTGGGAGCCCTATGGGGACCTCCTTCCAATTCCCCCATTTGCTTCCTTATCGCATAGGTTTCCTTTTTGACTTTCTCATAACAATAGCCGCAAAGAATATGCTTCTGTTTCAGGTTGCCACACTGAGGACAGACATCTATGTTTATCTAAAGGCAACAGAGAGAACAGACTTAAAATGCATAATAGAGGTTTGAGACAGAAAAGGTTACACAAATGCTAAGAAGATATGTAGGGAAATGAGCATCTCATTGTTTAGCACATTACAATTTTGCAGCAAACTATGAGTCTGTGTACTTCTTGATAGGAAAACAACATTTTATATGCTCAAAAAAAGAGCAACATCACCTCATTTTAAACTGATTGACAAGCACGGGAATAATGTTTTCATGAATCAGCGACTGTTGGGCAAATTTTGAAGAGTGAAGTTCAATGAGGACTTCTAAATAAAGTAGCCTTGTTGATTCAGCATGCGTAACCTAAACATTGATTTACCAATAAGCAACTGATTTTATTTCGGTAGTCTAGTTGGGATTAGCAACTGGTACTGGCAAAATAGTTGCATCTTTTTTTTAAAAAATAGCCTCAATATTAACCGATTTAACTTCCCACAAAATACCTATTCTGAATTCTGTTGCAAGTTGAATATCTCTTATCTGAAGAGCTTAGAATGAGAGGTGTTTAAAATTCTGAATTTTTCAAAATGGAATATTTGCACATGGATATATCTTAGAGATGAGACCCAAGTCAAATTGTGAAATTCATCTATGTTTCATATACATCATGTACCTATAGCCTAAAGGTTATTATATACACAATATTTTAAATAATTTTGTGCATGAAACAAAGTTTGTGTACACTGAACCATGAGAAAGCAAAGATGTCACTGTCTCAAGCACCCAGGTGGGTAGTTTTGGAGTATTTCAGATTATAGCTTTTTAAATAAGGGATACTCAACATGTACTGTTGACAACTCTTCACTTACTTTCATGACACAAGCAAAACACTAAGCATAGTCTTGCATCTGATTTACACCGTGTTCCAGTGTAGTCCACAGTGTGCATTATAGTTCATGTTGATACACTAGTTCTAGACCACACAGCACTTAATCTTAACTTTAATGTTGGACTCTAAAAACTCATAATTTTCACCAATTTTAGTTTTGGGTTATAGTCATTCATCATTCTGTATGTAGTCTACAGGTTCCCACAGATTAAAACTTGGGTCCAATAAAAGGATTTCCCTTAGGTATTTTTCATTCATAAGAAAGCAAATGTCAGTGCAACAGCACTTAATGGCACTTGCAACTTTAGAAAACGGATGCACAAAATATAGTCCAGGTGTTATTGGGTGCAACTCTCAGGAGTCCTAGGAAACATAGACAGTGAAGGGGAATCTTTGACATTGCAACAGCTAGTGGTCATTCTTTGCTTTTGAAACAGCAAAACGAGAGCTAGAGAAAAGTGCATGGCTATTTATAGTAATCTCAAAACATTTTAAAGACATGACAAGCATTTTGGAAACATAACAACAAAAGTCCACCTCCCTCCACCCCCCCCCCCCAAATAAAGATAGGACAACCAAAAGAAACATGATGACTTACCTTTAATTTTATAAGCTTTCTAGGATTCCTTCGCCGACAACGATTCACTTCAATGGTACGTCTTGACTTTGGAGCTGCCATCCAGAATATGCTGTCTAAAAAACTCGGAGACTCCTCACTTTCAGTTTTCTCCTCCACATGTTCCAGCAATGTTGGAGTCTGTACAGCCAAAGCAGGAGCTTAAAGGAAACAAGAGACTATTAGATTACAAAACAAACGGTATAAATCTAAAAAAAAAATGCAAAAAACTGGCCCTTAAACCTTGGGTAAGTGTAAGTATTGTACCATAATTCTTATCAACAACAACAAAAGAATCATGTCTTGAGTAAAGTAGCAAAAGGGGAGACCTTAGTCCAAGTTGGGAGAACCTGACACCCTTCCCTCTACTAGTTCTGCCATGACATGGAAACTAGCCTAGTTTTAAATGCTTCGGTAGGAAAATGACAGTGGCCGAAGGGATTAGTGCTTTTCCCTCTCTGGGTAATGACTTATCCACGGGTTATATCAATATGCATAATTTTGACTCCCAAACCTGCCCTCAAGTTATACATGAAATCGACATATACTTGAGTATATGGCATTAGATACAATGCAATACATTTAATGGCATTTAATGGCACTCTTCTAATGAAAAAAAACTTAATACAAATGGACTAAAATCCATACAAAAATGAATAGCCCAGCATTCAATTTTTCCCCAGGGGAAATAGCAAACTTTCCCTTTTGGTTCCTATGATAAATCAGACCCTGCTTCTCTTCTCTCTAGTTATGTCGTTTGATAGTCGATGAAATGTGTCACAAGAGGTTAAGGCTGTTTCAATAATGTTCAATAGTTAACACTCAGGTTTCTCCTACATCTCAGTCAACACTGTTTTAACCTGCCTCCCCTTTTGGTAAATGGTGATCTTTATGATAGAATCCCTGCTCTGCCAGCAGGAAAAACAACAACAACAACAACAAGTTAGCATTTTTGCTATTTTATGGAACTTAACGGGCTAGGGTGGTTTAATATGTAGAGGCCAAGTGGAGTTACTCCCTGAAATAGGGGCCTAAATGTACATAGGATACTTTTCCATAAAACAGTCTTGTAGATCAAAGTACCATAAACTGTGGGTTAGGGCCCCATAAGGGGTCATGTAACTGAATGTGGGGGTCACAAAAAATTAGCAATGAAAAATAATAAAAAAATATTTTGAGTATCCTGCCACTTAGTGGCTGTTTGAGACATTTACATGAATCTGTTAGCAATATGCAACAATGGACTCTATAGCAAATGGTTTCCCTATACTTTATTAAAAAAAGGAAGATATTAAAGAAAGGAAGAAAAAATGCCATCAAGTAGAATGCTGATTCTACTTGATGGCATTTTTTCAGTTTCTGAAGTTCTTCCCTTCAAATTTTGATTCTAAAAAAACTAACTTGGGTTAATAAACCATGCTCAATCAAAATTTTCAAAAGTTCAAGCTATCAAGCAACATATATTTAAAACTGGTTTCCTAAACGAACAAAAAATGTTAAATGAATTTTGGCTTGGGATTAGGTCAGAATTTCCGTCAAATTTCTTAAATGGAACCCCCCTGATATGTCATTTTGTACTACATCTTTATGTGGAACAGCTTTCTCAACTCTCAAGAACACTGAAGATGCTCTATAGCCTGCGGTATTAAATACCCTGCCAGGATTTAATTCTTTATGTAAAATAAACAAGCACATATATCTCATTAGTATGACAATTTGATGTCATCTTTGATAAAAGGGCAAAGTTCTCTTTTGGAATTCAGTAGCTGGAATCCTTAAAGAAAGAAAATATGCATTTGATGCCCCTATCCCAGCAGCTAATAATTAAGGAAAACATCAGATATGGCATTCTTTGTTCTAGCACTTCTATGGAATGATAAATCAGTTTGTATTTTCCATTAATAATAGAGTTACCCATATTTGTCTAATGGAGGTCACATGTTCTCTTTTACATGCAAAGTTTAAATATATGTGGTATTCGAAATGAAGGACAAAGTTCTGTAATAATAAATAATAAACTTTATTTATATCCTGCCATCATCTCCTCGAAGGCACTCGAGGCAGCTTACAAGGCACTCCAGGTTGCACTGAGAGAGCCTTCTCCGCTGTGGCCCCCTGGCTTTGGAACTCGTTACCTGGTGCGATTAGGCAACCCCCCATCCTAGCAGCCTTTAAGAAAGATCTAAAAACTTGGCTCTTCCAATGTGCTTTCGGAGAGTGACTATTCAACCCATCTGTTTGTCTCCAATCAATCCATCTGTTTGTCCCCATCTACAGTTGTCCATGATGCACTTTCTCCTTTCCTTAATAAAGGCCAAACCCCACTTCTCCTCCTTCTTGGGCCCCTCCCTCATAATTACACTTTTTCTATTCCTATTTCACCCAGGGTTTTAACATCTTAATATTTTATCTCGTGCATCTGGCCCACCCTTTGTGTTTGATTTTTGTTATGATATTCTGCACTGTTTGTTTTATTTTGTTATTTTATGTATTTTGTCGTGATGTAATTTTTCTGTAGTTCTGTGTCTAATTACGCTATATTATTTTTGGACTCAGCCTCATGTTAGCCGCCCCTTTGGGCAAGATGGTGGTGGGTTATAAAGTTTATTATTATTATATAACATACAACAGGTAAAAACAGTACAAAAGTATAAAACAAGTCACATAAAATTATAACAATCCCCGTCAACACATATAGCATAAAATCAAAATAATACAATTTTAAAACAACAGTAGATAAAACTAACTGTCGTCAACTGGACTTTGGATTTTGATTTTAACAGGCGTGTTTTTAATCAATTGTTTAATTACTGATCTTAACATTTTAATGTATTGCTAAGGAGCCCCCGGTGGCGCAGTGGGTTAAACCCCTGTGCCGGCAGGACTGAAGACTGACAGGTCGCAGGTTCGAATCTGGGGAGAGGCAGATGAGCTCCCTCTATCAGCTCCTCATTCAGGGACATGAGAGAAGCCTCCCCAAGGATGATAAAAACATCAAATCATCCAGGCGTCCCCTGGACAACGTCCTTGCAGACGGCCAATTCTCTCACACCAGAAGCGACTTGCAGTTTCTCAAGTCGCTCCTGACACGACCAAAAAAATGTATTGCTGATTGTTTTTATGATGTTGGCATCCTATGATGCTTCTGTGAGGCTGCCCTGACCCCCCCCCCCCCTCGGGGGTGAGAAGGGCAGAGTAAAAATATAACAAATAAATAAATAATTCACAAGGTGCCAAGTGTCAGCTTCATATGGACTGTGAGATAGACACTGTTGGGATCAGTTCCCTGGAAAAACATTAATGTTTTCCCAGGAAATGGAATTCAATAAGTGATTTGGAATTTTAGATTTCCAAATCATGATTTGGAAATCTAAAATCAAGACATGGTAGTGCTTTATTTTGCTTGATTGTGTCATGTTTAACTTTGGCCTCTTCCACACTGCCATATAAAATCCCACATTATCTGCTTTGAACTGGGTTATATGGCAGTGTGGACTCAGATAACCCAGTTCGAAGCAGATATTGTGGATGATCTGCCTTGACATTCTGGATTATATGGCTATGTGGAAGGGCCCTTATTTTTAAAAAAAATAAAAGTATGACTCACATTCGTAAAGAATTTTTTTCTTTTTAAAGAGAGCCCACGCCGCAAAATAGGGGCTTGCCCTGGCCCAGGGGTCCACAAACTTTTTAATCAGAGGGCTAGGTCACAGTCCCTCAAACTGTTGGAGGGCCAGATTATAATTTGAAAAAAACATGAATGAATTCCTATGCACACTGCACATATCTTATTTGTAATGCAAAAAACACTTAAAAACAATACAATGGGCTTGCTTTTGGCTGATGAGATAACCCAGTTCAAAGCAGATATTGTGGATGATCTGCCTTGATGATCTGCCTTGGGAAAGGCGTACTGCAAGGCTGCATACTCTCACCCAACCTTTTTAACTTGTATGCAGAACACATCATGCGATGTGCGGGGCTTGATGAATGCAAAGCTGGGGTGAAAATTGCTGGAAGAAACATTAACAACCTCAGATATGCAGATGACACCACTCTGATGGCCGAAAGCGAGGAGGAGCTGAGGAGCCTTCTAATCAAGGTGAAAGAAGAAAGTGCAAAAGCTGGGTTGCAGCTAAACATAAAAAAACCAAGATTATGAGTGCCCTGGACTGTGAGAAGATCCAACCAGTCCATCCTCCAGGAAATAAAGCCCGACTGCTCACTGGAGGGAAGGATACTAGAGACAAAGTTGAAGTACTTTGGCCACATCATGAGGAGACAGCAAAGCCTAGAGAAGACAATTATGCTGGGGAAAGTGGAAGGCAAAGGAAGAGGGGCCGACCAAGGGCAAGATGGATGGATGGCATCCTTGAAGTGACTGGACTGACCTTGAAGGAGCTGGGGGTGGTGACGGCTGCCAGGGAGCTCTGGCGTGGGCTGGTCCATGAGGTCACGAAGAGTCGGAGACGACTGAACGAATGAACAACAAGAAGCCACTCTGAGTCCCCATTGGGGAGATGTTGGCGGGGTAATAAATAAAGTTTATTATTATTATTATTATTTCTGTAAACGGTATGACCCAATTGTTGATCTGGTTTACACCATGAAAGCCTTCGACAATACAAGGCCCTTCTTTTTAAAAATAAAAGTATGACTCACATTAGTAAAGCATTTTTTCTTTTTTAAGGAGACCCCACAACTGCAAAATAGGGGCTTGCCCTGGCCTCTCACTGCCCGCCCACCAGGCATGGAAAAGAGGCGCGTTTGGCCTTCAGATGCGAGCCGCCCCTTTCAATAAGGAAATGGGGCCCAACCCTCGCCCAGACCCCTCCACGGAAGGCGCCTCACCCCAAGGAGGACTGTGGCCGCCCAGCGAAGCCCAGCAGCTGCGAAGAAGGCGGCGGAGGAGAGGGAGCGGGGCAGGGAACACCAGCAGCGCCGCCATCTTTTTCACCGCTCATCCAAAGCCTGAATCGAGAGAGCCGCGGAGACTTCTGGGAAACCGAGTCACTTCCTGGCCCTCCGCTTAGCCACTCAAATGAGGAGCGGACTACAAGTCCCGGCGGCCCAACTCTTCCTTTCTGTTTGGTGGGGGAGTTGGCGTTGGCAGCTCGCGCAGCCGCAGAAGCGAGGAGGGAGAGCAGAGCAAGATGGCGGAGCGCGGATACAGTTTCTCTCTCACCACTTTCAGGTAAGAGATGCTCTTTGAGAAGGAGCACGGCTGGCGGCCGGAGGAATGGGCGGGAGACTCAAGGGGCGTCAGGCCGGCCTTTGGCGTTGGCGGGAGTTGCTGCGTCCACTGAGCGAGGAGAGGAGGAGGCCGAGCAGGGATTTTGTGGAGTCACCGTGGCTGCGCGCTCTGCCTAGGGAGCCGGATCTTCCTCAGTAGGCCTTCTCATGTAGGCTTCCTCCTCATGTAGGCCTTGGAGAGACCGGGTTGGGTCCAGTCTGAGATCCACGGGCTTTCCTTTCTTTGGCCTTTGGAAAAACCCCTCTCCACCGCTCGGTCTTGCTTCCATCCTCGGTAAACCGAAACCAAAACAACACTAGAGCTTGCCATTTCATCATTACTTTACAGCAGTGGTTCTCAACCTTCCTAATGCCACGACCCCTTAATACGCTTCCTCATGTTGTGGTGACCCCCAATAATAATATTATTTTTGTTGCTACTTCACAACTACCATTTTGCTACTGTTATTAATTATAATATAAATATCTGATATGCAGGATATATTTTCATTCACTGGACCAAATTTGGCACAAATACGTGATATGCCCCAATTTGAATACTGGTGGGGTTGGCAGGGGATTGATGATGTCATTTGGGAGTTGTAGTTGCTGGGATTTATAGTTTAGCTACAATCAAAGAGCATTATGAACTCCAACAATGGAATCAATCTTGCCACACAGAACCCCCGTGACCAACA
This sequence comes from Anolis sagrei ordinatus, assembly GCF_025583915.1. Classification (NCBI taxonomy): domain Eukaryota; kingdom Metazoa; phylum Chordata; class Lepidosauria; order Squamata; family Anolidae; genus Anolis; species Anolis sagrei. Next base: position 66,141,656 of record NW_026847660.1, read on the forward strand.
GAAAATACTGAAAGGGTTTGGTGGGCATTGACCTTGAGTTTTGGAGTTGTAGTTCACCTAGATCCAGAGAGCACTGTGGACGCAAACAATGATGGATCTGGACCAAACTTGCCATGAATACTCAACATGCCCAGTGTGAATGAACACTGGTGGAGTTTGGGGAAAATAGACCTTGGCATTAGAGAGTTTTAGTTGCTGGGATTTATAGTTCATCAACAATAAAAGATCATTCTGATCCCTACCAATGATAGAACTGGGCCAAACTTCTCACATGGAACCCCTATGACCAACAGAAAATACATTTTTGGATGGTCTTTGGTGACCCCTCTGAAACCCCCTCGTGACCCCCTCAGGGGTCCCGACCCCCAGGTTGAGAACCACTGCTTTACAGACTGATGTTTATGGGGACATAATAAAGGAATTGATCCGTATTTATTGGAAAGTGAGGACCTTTCTATATAGCCATATAACCCAGAATATCAAGGCAGATAATCCACAACAAACAAATAAATAATAAACTTTATTCATACCCCGCCAACATCTCCCCAAAGGGGACTTGGGGCAGCTAACATCAGGCCATGCCCAAAAATAATACAGCAAAGTTAGACACAAAACAACAGAAAAATTACATCAAACAAAATACATAAAATAACAGAATAAAACAAACAATCTGCATTGAACTGGGTTATCTGAGGCCCCTTCCAGATAACCCAGATAATCCCACATTTTTTTGCTTTGAACTGGGATATATGGCAGCGTGGACTCAGATAACCTAGTTCAGAGCAGATATTGTGGGATTTTCTGCCTTGATATTCTGAATTATATGACTGTGTGGAAGGGCCCTGAACAATATGCACTCTCTCAGCCTCAAAGGAAGCAAAGACAAAACCTCTAAATAAATTTTACTACTACGAAAGTTCAGTGAGTAGATAAATAGGTTCATCCTCAGCTTGTCATAAGTCTGAAATGATTTAAAAGCACACAACGAGAAACTCACCAGAGCTTTTCAATGTATTATTATAGACCAGTGATTCCCAACCTTTTTTGACCAGGGACCACTCTCCAACATTAATACCAAAAAGCCTCGTGTAAGCTGCCCCGAGTCCCCTTGGGGAGATGGTGGCGGGGTATAAATAAAGTATTATTATTATTATTATTATTATTATTATTATTAAAAGGGTTAAAAATCAGTTTTTGGTCAACTTTAATTAGTTTTGGTTATTTGGGGCGCTGATTCAGAAAATTGCATTGGATAGACCACATCAGCCCAAGTTTCTGATACTGAACATGTGCCATCCAGTAGTCGCCATGTGCTTGCCCACAGAAAAACCATATTTAATAATCTAGAGCTGATGTGGCCTATCCAATGTAATTTTCTGGCAATGCAATATCAAGGCTGAAAATCCCATAGCGACCGGGAAGAAGTGGCAGGCGGCATGAAAGGAGCAGAAATAAAATAAATAAAGAGGACGGAGGCTGGCAGACCAGATTTTTGTCCTCACAGCCCACAGGTTAAGAACCATAAGCTGATAAGTTTGCCTTCATTTCCCGTGTATGTGAGAATTTTATGAGGAAAAAATGTTGGCATCTTGTGGATGTCTTGAAAAATGTCTAGTGGTGTTAATCTTCATTATCTTCCATACCTACAGCGGCATTGTATAGATAGTTCTTTAAATGTACTCACATTCCGTTCAGAGAAATTTAGGCCCCTTCCACACAGCTGAATAAAATCCCACATTTTCTGCTTTGGAATATATGGCAGTGTGGACTCGGATAACTCAGGTCAAAGCAGATGTTGTGGGATTTTCTGTCTTGATACTCAAATAAAATTTGAAGAAAACAGCACTCTCTAACCTGACGCCTTCCAGAAGTCTTGGCTGTTTGGAAAGACCCTTAACTGCCTAGTAAGAGCTATAGCTTTACTTGTCCAAAGGATTATGAAGGAGCCCTACAAAAATAAAATAAAAGTGTTTCATTTGTAATAGAGGATTTTGTGGGGGTTACTGAGAATTTGTTGCTTGGCTTTGACATGAACTCATGCAGTATAAATGTGCAGTGGAAACCTAAGCATGTTTACTTTAAAGTTCATGTCAGTGTAAATTCCTCCCAAGAAAGTGTCTGTATGATTGTATCCATAGAACAAGTATTTTGAAGAAAATGAGTTTTAAATACTCAATTTTTGTGCATATTATTATATTCTCTATAATATATTTATTGTTCAGTTGTTGAAAACAAGTAAGTAACGGGCTGAGCTTTTTTCTTGAAAATAATTGTCACTAAGTTGTCTCACAAATACATTGTGTGCTTTCTTTTAGCCCTTCTGGGAAGCTTGTTCAGATTGAATATGCTTTGGCAGCTGTAGCAGCAGGAGCCCCTTCTGTTGGAATTAAAGGTAATATATATCTATTACAGTATATAGTAAACCCATAAAATATTATTAACTTATGTTACCACATATCCTTGCATTGGGAATTCATAACAAAGAAGCAGGGGAAAGAGTCAGCTTACTGGTTGTTCAGAGGTATTTTATACTTGACAAAGGTTTTTAAATCTGCTATATAGGTTTGTCTGACAGTGCTCTGGTTCCTAACCTGTCAAATAAGCACGGTATTATGCTAATGGATGCTTTGCTCGAACTCTGAACGCTTTAAAAATGTAGCAGACCAAGGTAGTCTGAGAGAAACGGAGCAAGGGTGAATGGTCAGTTTGACTTCAGGCATCAGGGAGCAATGTGTGTGAGAGCATGGAAGTGCAGTTATTTTTTAAAAAAAACCTATATGTGAGTCTTATACGAGAGAAATATATACTACATCGAAAGAGAAGCCACAGACCCAGAAAGAGAACACAAGGAGAAGAAGCGCAAGCCTCAGAGAGAATGCAAGATCCTCTATAGCTGCTCCTGCAGGGGCTGCTTAAGTCATTGGGACCCCTTCTACACTGCCATATAATCCAGATTATCTGCTTTGAACTGGATTATATGAGTCTACACTGCCATATAATGCAGTTCAAAGCAGATAATCTGGATTTTATATGGTAGAGTAGAAGGGACCTGGGTCTGTTGGTGCTGCTGCCCAGTACCCTGAAATTTCAGGAGCCAGTGCTGCAGGTAGAAATATATTCATCCCATTCACTGCTGGCTTTTGCTTCCTTTCAATTATGATAGGGTTATAATTACACCTGTGGGAAAACCTGCAGTAGATTGTACAGAAAAAATGGAGTACTACACAAGATCAGTATGGCATGATAATCAAGGAAATATTTTTTCTGTGTCTTCTGTAAGCAGCAAAGCTTTGAATAAACATAAGGGAAAGATAAGAATTATATTTTTGGCCACATTCTGTAAAATCTTTGCTTACTTTATACAGCTGCAAATGGTGTGGTACTGGCAACAGAGAAAAAGCAGAAGTCCATTCTGTATGATGAACGGAGTGTACACAAAGTAGAACCTATTACCAAACACATCGGCTTGGTGTACTTGAGCATAGAGCGATGGAACACAGGATGCACTTTCAAAGAAGGAGGTAAACGCAAACGGAAAGCCACAGGCAAAATCTGCTTGACAATAGGGTAGGGTCCCACATAACGAGGCGCAAACTTGCCCCCAGACGGCTTGAGATGCTTGGAAGAGAGCCAAACCAAATCCCCCTCCTGGAGCTCAGCACCCGCCTGCCGATGTTTATCAGCTTGTGCTTTCTGAGCATCCTTAGCTTCCACAAGAATACGCCGGGCAACATCATGCAAAGCAAGAAATTCGTTAGAACGGTACACAGGGTCCGTGGAAACAATGTCATGCACCGGAGCCGACCCCCACCTAGGCTGCATACCATAAACCAACTCAAAAGGGGAATGGCGACTGACGGCATGGGTAGCATTGTTGTAGGCGAATTCAGCCACAGGAAGCCACTGCACCCAATCCCCAGCTTGCTGTAAACAAAAACAACGCAAATACTGTTCCAAAAGGCCATTCACACGTTCCGTCTGGCCATCAGTCTGCGGATGAAAAGCAGAAGAGATATTGAGCTTCGTGCCCATCTGGGCCTGGAACTGCTTCCAGAATCGCGACACGAACTGAGGGGCGCGATCTGAAATTATAGTGTCCGGAGCCCCATGTAACTTAAACACATGCTTCATAAAGAGCTGGGCCAACCCAGGTGCTGTGCGAACTTTCGCACACGGAACAAAATGAGCCATTTTAGAAAACAAGTCCACTACTACCCAAATACAGGCGTATCCCCGTGCCCTGGGGAGATCAGTAATGAAGTCCATAGAAATGACCTGCCAAGGTCTCTCAGGCACCGGCAAAGGGGATAACAGGCCACTAGGCCTTCCAGGAGCATGTTTACATTGCTGGCAGACGGCACAACTGTCACAGTACTGTAAAATGTCCTGCCTCATTTTTGGCCACCAAAAATTTCTAGTGATTAGTTGCACGGTCTTAAACCTCCCAAAATGACCTGCAGCCGGTTCATCATGGTGGGATCTAAGAATCTCAAGGCGTAAACTACCTGCAGGAACGTAGAGCTGCTCTCTGCGCAACAAAATCCCACCCTCATTGCGAAGATTAGGGAGTACAGACTTCTGGCCATTTGCTAACAAGGTGAGCTGTTCTTGAGTCCAAATGTCCTCAGCTTGCGCTGCTTTGACCTGGTCACAAAGATCACCCGCACCCTCCATTAAATTGAGAGCCGCTGTAGGTAACACAGTCTGCAGGACGGGTGCCACATCAGTCTTATATTCAGATTTCCGAGACAAAGCATCCGCCCTCAAGTTCATTTTCCCCTCAATGAACTCAACACGAAAATCAAAACGACTAAAAAAAATAGCCCAACGAATTTGGCGCTGGTTCAATTTGCGAGCGGTTAGCAAATGTTCTAGGTTACGGTGATCAGACCGCACCACCACCTGGTGCCTGGCACCTTCGAGCCAGTGCCTCCAAACCTCGAAGGCAACCTTAATCGCCAGTAACTCCTTCTCCCAAATTGTATAGTTCTGTTCACAGGGAGACAATTGGCGAGAGTAAAAGCCACAAGGCCGAAGGATACCCTTGGAGTCTAACTGGGACAGGACAGCTCCCAACACGTAGTTGGAGGCATCAGCTTCAACCACAAAAGGACGGTCCACATCTGGTTGACACAGGACTCTCCCATCAGCGAAACTGCATTTGATGGTCTCGAATGCTCTCTGAGCCTCCTTAGTCCATACGAATGGGTGGTCCTTTTTCAGGAGGCGAGTCAGCGGCACGGTGATTTCTGCATAATGGGGAATAAAGTCTCGATAATAATTAGCAAAACCTAGGAAACGTTGCACATCTTTCTTTGAGGCGAGTTCCTTCCAGGACTGGACAGCGTCCACCTTATGCGGGTCCATTTTCACCTCCCGCCCAGAGACTATGTGTCCCAGAAACTCCACCTCCGGGACATGAAAAACACACTTAGAAGCCTTGGCGAACAGACCGTGTTTCCGAAGCCTCTGCAGCACCGTCCTCACATGTTCTCGATGCTGCCGAAGGTCCTTTGAGTAGATCAAGATGTCATCGAGATAACAAACCATGAATTTATCTAATAAATCTCTAAACACATCGTTCATTAAGCGTTGAAACACAGCTGGCGAATTACATAATCCGAAAGGCATGATTAAATATTCGTAAGCCCCGAGATAAGTGTTGAAGGCGGTCTTCCACTCGTAGCCTTCCTTAATCCGGAGCAAATTATAGGCGCCCCTTAAATCCAACTTCGAAAAAACAGATGCGCCCTGAACACGAGACAATAACTCAGGAATCAAAGGCAACGGATAACGGTCCCGGATGGTAAACTTATTCAAAATACGATAATCACAAACTAAACGTAAATCACCCGTCTTCTTGGACACGAAGAACACTGGAGCCGCCGTGGGAGAACTGGACGGACGGATGAACCCTTTGGCCAGATTCTCCTCAATGTAGTCCTTCAAGGCCTGGCGTTCTGGAAGAGACAAAGCGTAAAGCCTGCCCGCAGGCAACTTGGCGTCCTCCATCAACTTTATCTGGCAGTCATAAGGCCTATGGGGTGGAAGATTGTCAGCCTGTACCTTGCTAAACACATCATAAAAGTCTTTATAGCATTCAGGAACACCTTCCACATCCGTTGGACTTACTGCCAACGTTCCACATACAGGTGGTGCTAAGGTAATGGTCTTGGCTTGCCAGTCTATTCTGGGATTAATCTTGGACAGCCAGTCCATGCCTAGGATGATGGTATACCTAGGCAAGTTAATCACATCCCAGGAAAACCGACCCTCTATACCTTGAGCCTCCCACCTCAGGGGCCCAGTCTCCATAGTAACAGACCGGTGGCCCACTAGAGCACCATCTGCTCCTTCCACCCACTCTGGCTGGCGCTTCCTTTGTAACACAATATGATGGTCCATAGCGAAGCTTGTGTCCATATAAGACCCGGTTGCCCCAGAGTCCACTAGGGCCCAAGTGGAGAACCTATTGCCTTGGTTAGAACAGAGTTCAATGGGTAAAAACACATGGTCTTTACACCGGGGCCACTGAACCGCTGGCCCTAATGTGCTTGCCCCAGTGCACATTAGGGCTGGCCTTTTCCCTGCTCCCTGGGAGCCTTGGCCGGACAACTGCGGGCGAAATGGCCCCCCGCTCCGCAATACAAACATAAATTGAGCTGACGCCGTCTCTGCTTCTCCTCCCTGGATAACCGGCGTTGACTCCCCAGCTGCATGGGCTCCTCGGAATCCAGACTGGAACAGACAGCAGCGGCGGTGACTTGAGGGGAGGGGGTAGACTGGAACTGCGGCTGGAAATAGCCCTCCTTCCTCAGCATGTTCTGTCTCCTCTCCAGTCGAAGAGCCGTTTTAGTCAAAGCCTCCCAGGTGTCAGGAGGTTCAAAGCGTGCCAATTCGATTTTTAAAGCTGGAGCAAGCCCTGCTGTGAAGCAAGTCATAAAAGCTTTCTCGCCCCAGTCCAAGTGCTGTTTCAGATGGTTGAAACGATTCAAATAGTCCAACACACATTCTTTCCCTTGCCGGATAGCATGTAACTCACGGCTGGCATTCTCTTCCTGGAGAGGGTCTCCAAACATCTCCTTAAGAGCGTCCAAAAAGCCAGCATAATTGCGCAGTAAGGGGCTATTGCTATTAACCAGATTTACTGCCCACTTACCCGCTCGGCCAGACAGCAAACTGATCACAAAAGCCACTTTGCTTTCATCTGTAGCATAAGCAGTTGCAGGCACTTGCTTAAAATAAACTTCGGTCTGCATCAAAAACAGTGGCAAACCATCTTTATCTCCGATAAAGCGCTCAGGGACGATAGCACGAGCCGTGCGCGGCCCGCCAGCCAGTCCTCCCCCACGGAGTTCATCAAACTGCGCTTTTATTTATTTATTTATTTATTTATTTACTCCATTTGTATACCGCATTTATCAGCCTGGAGCGGCGACTC
>NW_026847660.1:66150059-66193677 GCF_025583915.1 Anolis sagrei ordinatus
TAGTAAACCCATAAAATATTATTAACTTATGTTACCACATATCCTTGCATTGGGAATTCATAACAAAGAAGCAGGGGAAAGAGTCAGCTTACTGGTTGTTCAGAGGTATTTTATACTTGACAAAGGTTTTTAAATCTGCTATATAGGTTTGTCTGACAGTGCTCTGGTTCCTAACCTGTCAAATAAGCACGGTATTATGCTAATGGATGCTTTGCTCGAACTCTGAACGCTTTAAAAATGTAGCAGACCAAGGTAGTCTGAGAGAAACGGAGCAAGGGTGAATGGTCAGTTTGACTTCAGGCATCAGGGAGCAATGTGTGTGAGAGCATGGAAGTGCAGTTATTTTTTAAAAAAAACCTATATGTGAGTCTTATACGAGAGAAATATATACTACATCGAAAGAGAAGCCACAGACCCAGAAAGAGAACACAAGGAGAAGAAGCGCAAGCCTCAGAGAGAATGCAAGATCCTCTATAGCTGCTCCTGCAGGGGCTGCTTAAGTCATTGGGACCCCTTCTACACTGCCATATAATCCAGATTATCTGCTTTGAACTGGATTATATGAGTCTACACTGCCATATAATGCAGTTCAAAGCAGATAATCTGGATTTTATATGGTAGAGTAGAAGGGACCTGGGTCTGTTGGTGCTGCTGCCCAGTACCCTGAAATTTCAGGAGCCAGTGCTGCAGGTAGAAATATATTCATCCCATTCACTGCTGGCTTTTGCTTCCTTTCAATTATGATAGGGTTATAATTACACCTGTGGGAAAACCTGCAGTAGATTGTACAGAAAAAATGGAGTACTACACAAGATCAGTATGGCATGATAATCAAGGAAATATTTTTTCTGTGTCTTCTGTAAGCAGCAAAGCTTTGAATAAACATAAGGGAAAGATAAGAATTATATTTTTGGCCACATTCTGTAAAATCTTTGCTTACTTTATACAGCTGCAAATGGTGTGGTACTGGCAACAGAGAAAAAGCAGAAGTCCATTCTGTATGATGAACGGAGTGTACACAAAGTAGAACCTATTACCAAACACATCGGCTTGGTGTACAGTGGAATGGGTCCTGATTACAGGTATCTGAAAAAAAAATCCTATTATATTAAGATTGCACATTGTTACCTTTCTTGTGCTATAAGACCATTATGGCATTTCAGTATCCTTTATATAACTGGAATCCCATGTGAACTTCCAGTCTTAGACCTCTTGTACACTGCCATATTATCTGCTTTGAACTGGATTATATGGCAGTGTAGACTCATATAACCCAGTTCAAAGAAAATGTGGATTATATGGCAGTGTAGAAGGGGCCATAGTCCCCTAGGAAGCATAACATCTGCAAGGGAAAGTGCACATCTCTGTGTATATATCTTGCTTTTTGCAGATGTCTACTCTATGCTTTATTTCCGTTTACATATTGCAGGTGTGAACAAGGTTTCTTCAACATGCAGCAGGATGTGTTCCAAACCCAATGTTACGGTCTTTATAAAATCACTTGATTTGTAATATCAATTAATGAGCTAATTACAGGTTAATATTTGGAGAATCATTGCCAACCATTTCTCAGGATGCAGTGGGGCTTAGAATAGCTATTCATTAATTGTTAGCTATCCAGTGGATATAAGTGCTGAGCGAGGCAGATTGCAAGGCATTATAGGATGTAGACTACTTGAGTCTAGTACTTATATAGTGTGGTGGTTCTGTGCCAGTGGCATCTGGACATTTTGGAAACTGGATGCTGCTCTCAGTTGCCCTTCTGATCCAGCAATATGGGTATTTTGCTTGTATTGCATAGTTTTATTATTTTTTAAACAGGTGTGTTGCAAATTTTCACTGTGTCCCTGGTAGATTGATTGTCTTTGGCTCACCGATTGGACTTTGCCCACTTTTCTGTCCTATATGTGTAATTTCTGCACTTTCTTTGGCAGGGTCCTTGTCCACAGAGCACGCAAACTTGCCCAGCAATACTACTTGGTTTATCACGAGCCTATTCCAACAGCTCAACTTGTACAGAGGATTGCTTCTGTGATGCAAGAATACACACAATCTGGGTATGCTATATATTTTTAAAACTCCACCACTGTTCAGTTTTACTGTTGCTTATATTATTTTCATCTCGGCTTGGTCATGGCCAACATTTTAAAGAAAGTCTACCAGACATTAGGTTTATGAACCAGGGCCATCTGTTATCGGTATTATCATTCCTAAGGGCTATACATTTCTGACTAGACCGTATTGTACTGTAGCCATTTGCCATTACTGAGCTATGAAGAGATTTTTGCTTCTAGTCTACTGAAGTTCAAAATACAGCGCTGGATAAACAGCCACTAGTGTAGTCTTACCTGCATCCTAGATGTAGGGGATCATTCGTCCTTCTTTGCATTTCCCAGCACTACCTGCCCCCTTTTCATGACACTGTCATTTAATAGTTCCCTTAGCTTTTTGCGTTTTGAGAAAATTGAAATGCTTCATTTCAGGCTTAGTTATTTCTGGTGAGCTTTAAGATAAACTAGGCTAGTATTTTTGGCCTTACTCTTTTGTGTTTGGCCCCACTCTTCTACTACTTGTTTTAGGAGATCATTTTTGCATGCCAGGCTTCTGTTCCAGGGCATTGGTCTGGAAGCAAGAAAGCAATGTTAATTTATTTGTTATGGTCCTATTTTTCTCTCTGTGATCTGAGGGTGCTGTACATGGCTTTTTTCCTTCTTACTTTATTTGGTACAGCTATTAATGTAAGTTAGGCTGAGAGAGAGTAATTAGCCGAAGGCGAATTTCATATTTAAGTAGTGACTAGAACCCTGTTCTCCCCAATTCATACCACCGACAGTCCTCCATCTGCATCCACAGATTCAGCTAACCATGACTTGAAAATATTATGAAAATAAAAAACAAAAACCAAACCAAAGTTTAACTTCGCTGTATGCCAACCCTTACACTGATGTAGGCCATACTCTACATCAGTGTAAGGGTCCTTAGGCTCTCTCTAGCACTTGTTCGAGTTGCTTGCCATTTTATATAAGGGAGGGCATTTTACTATACCATTGTATATATTGTGTATATGGCATGGGACTTGAACATCCGCAAGTTGGTATTCACGGGAGATCCTGGAACCACTCTCCAATGGATACTGAGGCCCCACTGTATGATACTTTCATGTTATTTAGAGGAAGGACATATCTGTAAATAGAAAATACCTTACTCAGTAGCACCAGTAATGCTGATCTAAATAGTTTCCCATTGATTTTTAATGACAATAACCCTTTACCTTTTTCTTTTTTTTTTTTTTTGCACTTGGCAGGGGTGTACGCCCGTTTGGAGTATCATTGCTAATATGTGGATGGAATGAGGGCCGACCATATTTATTCCAGTCTGATCCATCTGTAAGTATTTAAAACTGGATGCCTAAATTGTCTTAAATATGTGGCTAATGCAGATATCTCCTGGAAGATTTGTTTAAAATCACTGTATTCTTTTTATGTGGATGATTTTTTTATATATAAATTAAGGTGTGTGGGAAATGGTAAACAGCTGTGGGATAGATTATTAGAATATCTTTGTTCAATCAGCTTTATAATTATGAGAACCGAAAACAAGACTTGTTGAACTAAACTGAGAGTATATCTAGTTCCATAGGAAGACATAAGATAACCATCCTCAATAACTACTCGCCCCCTCACATTCAGACATGGGCATTCACAGCTATTTTTTCTGGATGGAGTTTCCATTATGCTGTTAGGTGTATTGTGACTTTGCTTAATTCTCCCTTAAAGCTTGCCATTATTGTACTTTAAAACAGAATAAATGTTGAGCTTCCATTATCCAGAATTCAGAAATCCAATATATTCCAAAATCCAGAATTCTCCTCATGGGTGGCTGAGAAAATGCAGCCCTTGCTTTTTGATGGCTCAATATATACAAAATGTCTTTTGTGTACAATATTATTAAAATATGGTGTATAAAATTGGCTTCAGCCTATGTGTATATGAAACATACATGAGTTTATTTTTAGACTTGGGTCCCACCTCCGAGAGAGATACACACACACACACACACACACACTTTCTGCCTAGACCTCTGTAAATAAACACTGCATGTTGTTGCTAACAGATTTGTGTAAATGGGTGGCATTTAGAAGCCTTTTACTGTTGCCAGTTTTTGTGTGAACTTAACATTGAGCTAAACAGATTGGGATCCATAGCTTAAGAAGCAGTGGTCTAGCCTCAAGTGAAGGGGTTTGTTTATCCCTGATAATGGAATGTAAGGGAGCTCCTGCCCCCAAAATCTGTTATGATTATAGTGAAAAGAAAATCTAATCCCCAATAGTGTTAGATTATTGTGATTTAAGATTCTTACTTTGCAAAAAGATGAATATCTAAAAACAAGGATTACTATATAGCTGGTAACAAATGTACCCTGGAATTTTTCCTTTGTAATAGGCCTCATGCCAAGTCCTTTCTATTGCTTTTTAATTTAATTAACCTGCAATTTGGGAAGACTACATGAATGGCAACACTGGCATAAATGGATTAAGCAGAGGGATACTTTGCTGTATGACTGAGACAATCACCCCCGGTTGTTGTTGTTTTTTGGAACATGGTACTATAACATTGAAATAAGTGGGAAGAAGTCAAATGCTTCTAAGTAGATAGTTATATGTAGAACTGTTCTGCTGAGACTTAAAATAGTTTCAATATGGTATCATAATAAGGCTATATATCTGTCTTTCTCCAGGGCGCTTACTTTGCATGGAAAGCAACTGCAATGGGGAAGAACTATGTGAATGGAAAAACATTCCTTGAGAAAAGGTAATGCCACTGTTAATGATCATTTACAATCATTTCAATCATTTCAATCAGTGATTGTTTCCCAGTGTATGAAAATTGACAATTATCCACAAGCAGCCTTTGTGGTGATGGATGTGTACATTCAAGTCATTTCCAACCTATGGAATTTCTAAGCTCATGATGTTTTCTTGGAAAGATTTGTGTTGGGGGTGGGTTGCAATTTCCTATCTCCAAAACTGAAAACGTGCAACTTACCAATAGTTAGCCACTGCTGAGTAGAGATTGACACCTTGGCCTTGCAGTCTTAGTCCAAGACTCAAACAATTGCTTCCAGAAGCAGTCTACCTTACTCGTATGCCAAATGGGCCTTATCCCATGATGTTACTTGGGAGGATGCGTATAAAGGACTGTTATTATAGTTCATGTTTGTAGTTAGAGAGGGAAAGCCGTGCCCACCATTCACTGGACTTGATGTTCAAGGCCAAGGGTGGATTGCAGTCAGGGGTTAGGAACAATTTTTGTTAGGACTTTTTGAAGACTATAACTCTTGAAAAATCTGGGATCTTTGACTCTCCAGTGGACCAACAGCATTCCCCAAAACCTTTAGGGAGCACTATTCTTAATTTTCTGTGTTTGTGAATTCTGGCTATTGCAGTTATCATGTTTTATAAAATATCTTCAGTTTACTAGAAAACATTATTTTTCATGCAGGTACAATGAAGATTTAGAACTTGAAGATGCTATCCATACTGCTATCTTGACACTAAAGGTGAGAAACACTCCTAATGCATTTGTTAAAACTTTAATATATCAAATGCATGCTATTTGAGTAATTTCTCTCTTCCTCAACCCACTATTCTAGGAGAGTTTTGAAGGACAGATGACAGAAGACAATATAGAAGTTGGCATCTGTAATGAAGCAGGATTTAGAAGACTTACTCCAACTGAGGTTAAGGATTACTTGGCTGCAATTGCATAGTGCAGCTTCAAGAGAACAGCCTGAATATATTCAGAGATCCCTGTCTTTTTTTTTTACATCAGCCATTTGAATATGTGGTTTCTGCACTCACATTTCTACTCTGTTTGTTTGATAAATTTTTAAAGAAATATTATGGATTTAAATGCTACTGAATGATACTGAAATGTGGAATTATTGCTCTTAAAACATTAAACCCTGTACAAGTGTATAATTTGAATTTACATACTCTGAGAAAAATAAACATACAAAGGGTATTGTAACTTCTGGATAAAACTACAAAAAGGAATTTAACTATAGTATTTTTTTTCAGGCTTTGAACACAAATTATTCAGAAACATAATTCAAAAAACTTTAGAGTGATCTGGTTAACAAACATAGTTAAATAGTTTCTGCAAGTAAAAATTCTAAATCTGTGTCTGAGGGTTAACTTGAAATGTTACACAGACCTCTGTGGGGGAGCTGTTAACTGGCAAGAATGAAAACTAGAAATTAATAACTTGCATAAATATAGGCGGCATATTAGCTGCACAGGCAAAGTGAATATCATGAAAACAAGCTAGTTTCATTGTGTGTGTCTAAAATCATCTTGGTTAAAGGGTTAACTTGTAAGATACATGTAATCTCTTGGGGGTTCCTTGCTATGTTGCCCACAAGGTGTGTGAGAACAGTCATCCTTTTAAATCCCGCTTTCCTGCAGAAATTGGTTTTTGCCACCCAGTTGTAGGGGATATATAAATGGGGGGAGAAGTCTCTGTGTTATATGTGGCAGCAATTTGGGCAGAGGGAGAGAATGCAGCAGGGTATCCTCAAGAGGCCATTCTCGTCTAAGGTTTTATATCTCTAGTTGAATCATAAGTACTGGGGGGAAAGTTTATGCTCAGGAAAAACCTTGAGTTTGCCAGGGTATCTTTTTTCCATATCAACTTTATTTCCAAAATCCTTATGAATTTTCAATAAATGGCAGAATTAAATGTAATTAGTTCAAGCTAGACATCTAACTAAGCATAGAATGGGCCACAGAATACAAGAGCTTGGAATGTTACATTTTAAAAAAACTTGTAGCACTGCTTGAAAGAAATATCTTCGCCCATCTGTGGTGTCCCCCCCCCCCCCCACAGGAGAGTAAAGAGTAGAGACATCACAATGGCAACAAAGATCCGCCTAGTCAAAGCCATGGTATTCCCTGTAGTAACCTACGGATGTGAGCGCTGGACCTTAGGGAAGGCTGAGCGAAGGAAGATCGATGCTTTTGAGCTGTGGTGTTGGAGGAAAGTTCTGAGAGTGCCTTGGACTGCGAGAAGATCCAACCAGTCCATCCTCCAGGAAAAAAAGCCCGACTGCTCATTGGAGGGAAGGATACTAGAGACAAAGTTGAAGTACTTTGGCCACATCATGAGGAGACAGCAAAGCCTAGAGAAGACAATTATGCTGGGGAAAGTGGAAGGAAAAAGGAAGAGGGGCCGACCAAGGGCAAGATGGATGGATGGCATCCTTGAAGTGACTGGACTGACCTTGAAGGAGCTGGGGGTGGTGACTGCCGACAGGGAGCTCTGGCGTGGACTGGTCCATGAGGTCACGAAGAGTCGGAGACGACTGAATGAATGAACAACAACATCAATGGCCAGAGGGGACTTTGTTACACAGGATGGCTGTTCACAAAATCAGTGCTCAGGGGAAATGGTAGAGCACTTTTATTTTTATTGTTTCTAAGAAAACTTTAGGGAGGAGCTGGTTTCTTCATAAATCTAGATGGAGCATCTCTCTCCTACACACACTAACCATGCAAGGATGTGCATCAAAGTTAGGACTACAGAAGAAGCTTGACTTTGTTTGGAAGGAAAGCCTGGAGTCCTTTTCCATGCTGTTTGGTAGAAGTTTGAGGACTATGTGGTCTTCCAGTTGTTAAACTACCATATGTTACACATATTAGTTGATGGCTGATGGGAACTGACCTCTAACATTTGAAAAACCTCTGCTTGTCCATTCTTGCCGTAAGAGCTGAGAAACTTGCAGTACTAAGTGAAATGGTATTAAAATTATTACCCATACAAGAAATGTGCATTTTGATCTTGTGCACTTTCAATGGCAAGTAAGTACATTCCAGGTAATATATTACGTATCAAAAGTGGTTTAATATTGGGCATGCACACATCTGTTGCTTTAGGGGTTAGAGGTAACCCCCTTCTGACTGAACTTTGCTCCTGAGATTAACCAATCAAGTGTTTTTCTTCAGTAGGTTGTAATGGAAGAGTGCCTCTGTTCTGTATGTTTTAGTGGCACAAACAATTGCAAAATGATATGTTTTAGAGTTTGGGAACATGCAATCATGCAGATATTGTTGGGCTACAATGCTAATTGCCTCTGCTTCTTAGGTTATCTATATAAATAAAAATGTAATGTTCGTTTGTGGGATTAACATAACTCAAAAACCACTGGACGAATTGACACCAAATTGGACACAATACACCGATCAGGCCAACGAGTGACCATCACTTATTAAAACACTGAAAAACACAACAGAAGGGACTTAAAAGGCCAAAAAAAGCAAAAAGACGCTATAGCGCATGCGCAAAATGACCCCCCTCCCCGGCAAACAAAACGCACAATAATATATCCATACTCCCTTCTGGACTACAGCTCCCAGCATCCCCTAGATCAAGCCTTTTAGGAGAGGAGGATGATCCAAATGCACTGCTTCCAAGCTGCAAGCTTGCTTCTTCGTAGATTTCTCTGAGAGCATCCCAATCCCTGCATAGTTCCAATTTTTCTATTCCTGGACTGCAACTCCCAGCAATCCTCCAGATAGATAGATTACATGGAGATAGGTAGGTAGGTAGGTAGATCTATCAGGAGGACTGCTGGGGGTTGCAGTCCAAGAATAGGTAGAGAAGGAGAAAGGGGAAGGGAAAGAAAAGGTGGAAGGAAGGGAAAAAGAAATGAAAGAAGGAAAGAAAAAGTGATGGAAGGAGAAAGGAGAGAAAGGGGAAGGTTGGCACAGCAATGCGTGGCGGGTACAGCTAGTTTGGATTATAAATCAACATGTTGATGACCACAGGTTGACGACCTCTTTCAATTCACATAAGAAAACAAATTAGCTTTCCAAATATAAGTTGTTTATTTATACACCTCTTTTTCTCTCCATAAGGAGACTCAAAGCGGCAAAGCTGTATATGGTTTATTAATATGTAGTTGTAACTTGTGTGAAAGAATTCTAGAATAACTATGCTATCTTCAACCTGTCCACATTTAGTGTTGAGCATTTATAACTATAGTAGGCAAGGAAGAGAACATACCTGGATCAATCTACCCTTAGTTCTGCCATAAGGCACCAATCAGACTGGGTGACAGTAAGCCAGTCATCTTTTCCTAATTTGCCATCTCACGTGTGGCAACCATATATGAGATGGAGCTAATTCATGATTACAGTAATCACATTTTTGACATGTAATTGTGCATAGCTCCTTGATTAGTTATGTGCAGCAGCAAAAGCTCAAGGTGCTTTCTAATACTATTATAATGGGAGTATTGAAGTGATGGCAAATAACTTGCAGCAATTATCCATTACATTGAAAACCTTGCCCAAGTGTTGCCATTGTAATGAACTCAAAAGAAAATGGGGGGGGGGGGACTGTCTAGTGAATGTAAAGCGTACATTTGTCTGGGTAATTATAATGGATTAGAGTGCAAAGGGGTGAACTGTACTGGTTTTCAAGTTAAAATTGCGAATGGCAGAGAATAGAAGGAATGCCTACCAGGTCAGGCAAGCCATTCTTTACAACTTCAAGCTTTATTGAGGAGGGCGACTAAAATGATCAAGGGTCTGGAGAACAAGCCCTATGAGGAGCGGCTTAAGGAGCTGGGCATGTTTAGACTGAAGAAGAGAAGGCTGAGAGGAGATATGATATGTGAGATGAAGTCACAGGGAGGAGGGAGCAAGCTTGTTTTCTGCTTCTCTGGAGACTAGGATGCGAAAAAATGGCTTTAAACTACAAGAAAGGAGATTCCATCTGAACATGGGGAAGAACTTCCTGACTGTGAGAGCTGTTCAGCAGTGGAACTCTCTGCCCCGGAGTGTGGTGGAGGCTCCTTTGGAGATTTTTAAACAGAGGCTAGATGGCCATCTGTCAGGGGTGCTTTGAATGCAATATTCCTACTTCTTGACAGGAGGTTGGACTGGATGGCCCATGAGGTCTCTTCCAACTCTGTGATTCTATGATTGTAGACAAAACTGCTGCCGCCTGACAGACATTTTTTTTATCGTGTTAGGAGCAACTTGAGAAACTGCAAGTTGCTTCTGATGTGAGAGAATTGGCCGTCTGCAAGGATGTTGCCCAGGGGACACCTGGATGATTTGATGTTTTTATCATCCTTGTGGGAGGTTTCTCTCATGTCCCCGCATGAGGAGCTGGAGTTGGTAGAGGGAGCTCATCTGCTTCTCCCCGGATTCGAACCTGCGACGTGTCAGTCTTCAGTCCTCCTGGCACAGGGGTTTAACCCACTGCGCCACCAGGAGGCTGCGACAGGCACTGAATGTCTGTGTTTCTTCAGTTCTACCTCACAATCCTCCCAATGCTGATGCTGCTAAGAAATATTCAGCTAAGAAACATCCAACCCTGAGTCTCTACAGGGAGATGGGGCGGGATATAAATAAAGTTTTTTCTGTTGTTAATTTTATGGCCGGAATCATTGGGTTGCTGTGAATTTTCCGGGCAGTAGGGCCATTTTCCAGAAGCATTCTCTCCTGATGTTTCACCCACATCTATGGCAGGCATTCTCAGAGGTTTTGAGGTCTGTTGGAAACTAGGCAAATAATAATAATAATAATAATAAAACATTATTTATACCCTGCCTCCATCTCAAGAGACTCGGAGCGGCTTACATGAGGCCAAGCCCAACAACACATCAATAAACAAGAAAGCAATAAACAAAAAAAAACAAACAATACAATTAAATAAATCACATATTAACATGCAAAGATTTAAAAACCTATGGCTGGGCCAGATGTAATAGTTAAAATATATATATTTATATATTTGCGGAATGTCCAGGGTGGGAGAAAGAACTCGTTTGTTTGAGGCAAGTATGAATGTTACAGCTGGCCACCTTGATTATCATTGAATGGCCTTGCAGCATCAAAACCTGGCTGCTTCCTGCCTGGGTGATCCTTTGTCGGGAGCTGTTAGCTGGCCTTCATTGATTCTTGTCTGGAATCCCCTGATTTTTGACTTGCTCTTTATTTACTGTACTGACTGTAGAGTTTTTAAAAATACTGGTAGCCAGATTTTGTTCATTTTCGTGGTTTCCTCCTTTCTATTGAAATTGTCCACATGCTTGTGGATTTCAGTGGCTTCCCTGTGTAGTCTTGACATGTTTTTCCACGTTGTTATGACAGGACCAATTAAGAAAGGACATTGATAGCCTAGGAACAAAACCCGTGTTCCATAGTGTAGTAAAAAATCAATGGTTTTGTTTAATATTACCCATTCCATGACCATTCTTAGCTGGAGTGCTGCTGAACTGTTGACAACGTGCAGACTTTGTCATGACTCAGGCCGCAAAGGACGCTGGGACGCCGGGTCAGCAAGCGCGAGCATGACGCTGCCTCGGACGAACGTAGGCGGCGCCAGAAGGAGAAATGCCGGCAGGCAGAGAGCGGGAAAATGCGCATGCGCAAAAGGATGTTTGACGCACCGAGTGCCCTCAGCTAAGATGGCGGCGGCAACTTCGCCCCTGTGATTCTCCTCAGCCCCGCTGCGACCTGGAAAGCGCTTCAGCTCCTTGTGGGAGGAGGAGGTTGTTTCCTAAAACCCAGGACGAAGACCTCCCTTCACTTTCTTTCTGCTCCATTTCAGCTAAGGGTTTGTCAGATGTTACTTTTCTTGAGGGAAAAAAACCAACACTAGGCCCCTGTTGGGAGCAAGCCTTGCTGAAAACAATAGTGAGGGCCCTTCTTTCCACACAGCCATATTACCCTGAACATCAAGGCAGATAATCCACAATAGCTGATTTAAACTGGTTTATCTGGGTCCACACTGGCATATAACCCAGTTCAATGTGGATTTTATACAGCTGTGTGGAAGAGGTCTGAGTATTGTAAATCCAAATACCTAGTCCAGGCATAGGCAAACTTTGGCCCTCCATGTGGTTTGGACTACAACTCGCTCAATTCTTAGGAATTGTGGGAATTGTAGTCCAAAACACCAGGAGGGCTGAAGCTTGTCCATGCCTGGACTAGTCATTTCATGAGACATGATTGCATATATGTAACCAACACAGTTGCTTACATGTAATTAAGGTAATAGTATAGTCACATTCAATTACAAATAACACTGTGTACGACGGTTTTTGTTCCTGGGTTATAAATTAAAACTTGGGTGCCAGCTGCGACCATACCTTGTGAGATCTAACTTGACATGGTGGTCCACGACTTAGTTACCTCTAGACTTGACTACTGCAATGCACTCTATTTGGGACTGCACTTGAAGACGGCCCAGAAACTTCAGTTGGTCCAATGTTCGGCAGCCAGACTACTTTGTTGTTGTTCATTCGTTCAGACTACTAACTGGGGTAAATTACAGGGAGCGTTCAACCCCCCTGTTTAAGGAGCTCCATTGGCTGCCGTTCATTTTTCGGTCCCAATTCAAGGTGCAGGTTATCACCTATAAAGCCCTAAACAGTTTGGGACCTGCCTACCTTCGTGACCGCATCTCCTTCCAAAAACTTGCACGTTCCCTCCAATCCTTGGGGGAGCCCCTCCTCTCACCTCTTTCTCTGTCATAGACACCACGATTAGGCAAGCCCCCACCCTAACAGCCTTTAAGAAAGATCTAAAGACTTGGCTTTTCCAATGTGCCTTTGGAGAGTGACCATATATTCCAGTCCTGTTGTTTCACCTAAACTGCTTCCCTCATATTGCACTTTCACCTTATTGAAAGTCTAATTCCACTGTTCAGTTTCCTATGAACTCCTCCCCCACAAATGTACCTTTTCATTGCTATCTCATCCAGTGTTTTATCATTTTGTGTCGTGCATTTGGCTCGCCCACTGGATTTTATTTTCCACTATGTTATTTTGTACTGTTTATTTTACTCGATTGGTTTATTTATTTTATTGTGATGTTATTTTGTTGTTTATATTTTATGTTGCTGTAATGTATCGCTGGGCTTGGCCTCATATAAGCCGCTCCAAGTCCCCTTTGGGGAGATGGTGGTGGGATATAAATAAAGATTATTATTATTATTATTATTATTATTATTATTAAAAATGGCCTGTCCTAATTGGTTCTATTACAAAAAATGAGCAAAGTTTATGAAACTCCAATATATATATATATAGTTTCTGCAGGAGAGACATCCAGCAGCACATTTAGCTCTTGTCAATTAATATCTGATTGAGTCACATTCAACATTGTTTGTGGCAGCCACCAAAATGAAGTTTCTAGAGTATAACAACGACTTTCAAATTAAACAGGAATGACACTTTCAAACCAGGAGCAGAAAATGTTTCAAATTTTGTTACATAGTGTAATCAGTAGAAGAGAGATCTTCAGGCTTACATTGGAAAAGGACACACCATCAAAGAAAAGCAAGAGGCCCCCAGGGAGAAAGGGGCTGCTTCTCACTTCATTCACTGAGATGGCTTTGCGTTTGCTATTGGCAACCAAGGCCACTTATATCGATGGCTGAATCTGCCATATAATGCAGTTCGACAATATTGAACTACATTGATTGTACACTGACCATATGATGATGTTTCAAATTGCGTTATACGGCAGTGTAGCTTCAGCCTGTGATGGCCCTTTGAATGAGAGGTTTCCAAGATCACTGACTGCTATGTTCTTGCCAAGCCTTCCTACAGTTTTTCAGTTATTATAGATCCTTTATCTGTTTGCCATCATTTTCATCTCGCTTAATTTAGAAGGCGTAACTTTTTTTTTTAAATCTGGTAACTCAGGAAACATAAAAAAAGCAAAGTATGATATTGGCATTTTTTGGGGGGGATTAAAAGTAAAGTATGATATCAGCATTCTTTAGTTTGAAATATACTTTGTTACTTTAGGAACATAAAATATTTATCTGCAGTGTCTAGATTCAAACATCTATAACTTGAAAACATTTTTAAAAATTCAAAAAGCAAATATTGATCGTTGTTCTTTTATATAAGGGATATCGTTTCACTACATTTGGCCTACCATACATTCTGGTATCTATGGCAAAACCAAAAACAAGTTCCAGATCTTGTCATTCAAGCAAAATAAATAAATAAATAATTATAACAACAGAATTTTTTGAACGAGAAACTCCATTTGTAGCTATTGTTGCAAG
Organism: Anolis sagrei ordinatus; assembly: GCF_025583915.1. Classification (NCBI taxonomy): domain Eukaryota; kingdom Metazoa; phylum Chordata; class Lepidosauria; order Squamata; family Anolidae; genus Anolis; species Anolis sagrei. The sequence goes on from NW_026847660.1 coordinate 66,164,153, forward strand.
TTGCTACCCATAGATTCTCTATCCATGGATTCAACCATCAATTATATGATTTTTTTAAAAAAAAATCCAGAATTCAAGTTTTGATTTTGCCAATGAATACAAAAGGAATCATTTTATTCTCTCATTGTATAATGGGAATTGAGAATTCATGGATTTTGGTATCCACAAGGGAGCAGATGCATACATGTTATATAATTTTGTTTGGCATGAATCTCTTTTGTTTTGCCATTTTAGTAAGTGTACAGAAGTGTTTATAATAATATGCTTATAACTGTATTTATGTTTGCATTGGTTGCCCTTAGGCTGGAGCGGCCTAGCTGTTAGGAATGTGTTACCATGGAAACGAGGCAGAAGAGGAGGTGGGAGGAGCTTAGAGAGTTAAGGTTTTTGAAAAGTGACAGTTAGAGTCAGTCAGGGTTTTAGGCTCAGGGAAGAGCAAGTCAGGATTGAGACTCTGAGAAGAGTCAGGTTTCAGTGTTCGTGAATAGTAGAGATTTCTTCAGTTAGGAAGCTGAAGGGGAAAACCTTGTTAGTTGCTTTAGTTAGAAAGAACTAACAGAGGCTTGTTAAGATCGCTAGTCGGGAGAAGACTAGAGATCTGTCGTTTGATCAAGGATAGATCAAACAGGGAGACTATTCACTGCAGGGAACACTGGTTAATAAAGTGCTTCACCACAGCAAGAGTTTCATAAGTTGTAACATCGAAAGTCTGAACTGTATCACAACCAAGTTACATGTATCGTTCTCTAAGTATTTGCCAAGCTTAACATCAAACTGCAACCATACGCTTTGTTTCAAATAAACTTGTTCTCTTTGGTTTTTGAAACTGCCTCATCTCCATTAATTCTACGTTCGTGTACCCAATCTCCCAAAATTACCTCACAACACAAACAGGGTGGCATCCAGTGGTATTAATACCAGAGCCTTTTACAAATCGGTGGCTCCTCTCTCCTAAACCTAAGGGTCTTCCTCACTAATTGGTGGCGATCTTTTACGACCTGGTAGCCGTCTCTTTTACAGTAAGAGAAGGCAAAACTCGATAAAAACATAAAAAAACAATATAAGCATCTATAAAACAAAACTATTGTTTCCTATAGTCTTCCATGGTAGAAAGCAGCTATAATGTATACATTTCCATAAAAAGAAATGGAACAAAGGATTCCAAGACTAGGAATTGCAATACCCAGAAAGCATACATTGCCTTGTGTAAAAGTTTTCCTGTTGATTTGTTTTTAGAAATATTTTTTTCCATGAAAAAGGGATCACTTGTTTGAAAAGTTTTATACATCATTTTAAAAGACATCTCACTTTGCAATTTTTGTTTTCCCCATTTTCTGTGGAGGAAAATTGGGTTTTCTCAAAAGTTTTCACTCCCCTGTCCCCGGGCTTTCACATCTCCAGCAACAAAGTGAATCAGTAGAGTACACAGTAAGGCAAATGCTTTGCTAAAACCCTTTGCTCTGTATACCTTGCAGTACAGGTTTGTTAAGACAATTGGGTAAGTAAATGGTTGAGATGCATAATTGGTGAGGGAACAGCAGACTTCTCTAGGAAAAAGGGCTCTCCTTGTGTCCAAGTGGTGGGTAAGGTTCTATTCTGTCTTTGCTTGCCTCTCTCAAAAGCAGGAATGACCAGCTTGTTAGGCTCCTGTCATTCCTCATTTTTGGCTTTGCCGGGCAGGGTTGATAGGAGTTGCAGTCGAACAATCACTGAAGGGATTCCACAAATAGCTCACTCTTGTCCTATTTTGAAATGAATGATTGTCCTGCTGTCCTCTGATGAGTCCAGCAGGTGGCAGCATTTGTGTAACCAAAAGGATTTTTATTACAGTTGCAGGAGGTTTTAGTGGCATCCATCTGTTAACACCCTATACTATCTTTATATTTTCTGAGAATGAAACAAAATAAAAACTGTAGGAAGTGCATAGACATTTTATTAAGCACATTGACATTTTATTAGTGTGCGCCATTTAGAAAAGTGTTGGCACATTGCACCTTCGGAGTATTTAAAAAAAAAAGAATTCAGTAAATCTATAGTTCTCTCTTCTACTTTGTATGCATGTTTAAATGTGTTTTAGAAGTAAAGGTCAAAACTATTGAAAGGCAATAGAAAATTGGGCTTTGTACACCTTCTTTTAGATTATTAATGTGATTATGGTATAAGGTTTTTAAAGATATATGGCAGAAAAGATTCATTCCCTCCATCACTATGAACTCTACTTCACAGCAAAAAATGGCCAAAGATTCTTAAATTGGGTTGTCTTAGCATCTTGGTGTGAATAGATAAGCATTTTGATAGCTGGGTTGTTGTAGGTTTTTTCAGGCTATATGGCCTGAATGGATTAAACTTAAACTGGAGTGCCTGCCTACACAATAATCCCTGGAACCATCGAAGGCTTTCATGGCTGGAATCACTGGGTTGTTGTAGGTTTTTCAGGCTATATGGCCATGTTCTAGAGGCATTCTCTCCTGATGTTTCGCCTGCATCTATGGCAAGCATCCTCAGAGGTAGTGAGGTCTGTTGGAACTAGGAAAATGGGTTTATATATCTGTGGAATGACCAGGGTGGGACAAAGAACTCTTGTCTGCTGGAGCTAAGTGTGAATGTTTCAACTGACCACTTTGATTAGCATTTGATGGCCTGGCAGTGCCTGGGGCAATCTTTTGTTGAGAGGTGATTAGATGTCCCTGATTGTTTCTTCTCTGTTGTTTTGCTGTTGTAATTTTAGAGTTTTTTAAATACTGGTAGCCAGATTTTGTTCATTTTCATGGTTTCCTCCTTTCTGTTGAAATTGTCCACATGCTTGTGGATTTCAATGGCTTCTCTGTGTAGTCTGACATGGTGGTTGTTAGGGTGGTCCAGCATTTCTGTGAACAAAATCTGACTACCAGTATTAAAAACTCTAAAATTACAACAGCAAAACAACAGAGGAAAAACAATCAGGGACATCTAATCACCTCTCAGCAAATGATTGCCCCAGGCATGCCAGGCCATCAAACGCTAATCAAGGTGGTCAGTTGAAACATTCACACCTAGCTCCAGCAGACGAGTTCTTTGTCCCACCCTGGTCGTTCCACAGATATATAAACTCAATTTTCCTTGTTCCAACAGACCTCACTACCTCTGAGGATGCTTGCCATAGATGCAGGCAAAATGTCAGGAGAGAATGCCTCTAGAATATGGCCACGTAGCCCGAAAAAACCTACAACAACCCAACGATTCCGGTCATGAAAGCCTTCGACAATATGTTGATAATTCCATGCAATACTCCAGATTTTCTGCCCCCCTTTTCAAGCATCTTGAACTCAAAATCTCTCATTTCTTTTTTTTTACTATTTCTACAAAATCTTTGATATGTAAATGGGCTATTAGAATGTCCACATTTGCTAAATTAAAGAAACATGTTATTTAAAACACATATTTTTGTGTGCTGCCTTGAAATTTTCTTTTTGGGGGGAGAAAAGTAATGCTTTGAGAAACCCACATTGGTGTGTTCATTTTACAGCTCCCACTAACAATATGGTTTTTCTTATCATTTTCAGGAATAATGTTACCAGCATGTCTGTGCAATCCTTGCTGTGTGAGAGAATTGCTGTTGCCAAGGAGCTGATCAAGAGGGCAGAGGTTCTTTGCAGGTCCCAGAAAGGTGGCATAGAAGGGGGTTCAAAACTCTGCAGCAGACTGAAAGCGGAGTTAAAGTTCTTACATAAGGTGGAGGCTGGAAAGGTGGCCATCAAAGAATCTCATCTGCAGAGTACGAACCTCACTCATCTGCAAGCCGTCATTGAATCTGCGGAGAACTTGGAGGAGGTTGTTGCTGTCCTCCGTGCCTTTACTTACGAAGATAAATGTGGTGAAAAGCAGAGTTTGGTGGTGGACGTTGTTGCAAATAGTGGTCACACTTGGGTGAAAGCAATTGGCCGAAAGGCTGAAGCGCTGCACAACATTTGGTTGGGCAGAGGCCAGTATGGTGACAAAAGCATCATTAAGCAAGCCGAAGATTTTCTACAAGCAAGTGATCAGCAACTGGTGCAATACAATAACCCACATATTATCTTTGCATTCTACAATGGCGTGTCTTGCCCAGTGGCAGAGAGACTGAAAGAGATGGGTATATCTGTGCGGGGGGACATAGTTGCTGTGAATGCATTGATGGAGCATACCAAGGAAGACCTCCACTTGAGTTCTAGTGATTCTGATGATAGAGATGAATGCTGTCTAGTCACAAAAGTCGATAGGGATGCTTTAATAGCAAGCGTAGCTTTTCCTACAGAAGTCAGAGTAGATATGTGCAATAGGGTTAACTTGGATATTACTACTCTGATTACCTATGTCTCTGCCCTCAGTTACGGAGGCTGTTACTTGATCTTTAAGGAGAAAGTCCTGTCTGAGCAGGCAGCACAGGAGAGAGAAGAGAGTGTGCTTCCACAGCTGGAAGGGTTCATGAAGGACAAGGAGCTGTTTGCTTGTGAATCTGCAGTTAAAGATTTTCAGGTAATCTTAGAGACTTTGGGAGGCACAGGAGAGAAAAGTCGAGCCATGCGGCTCATGGAAAAAATCCATGTAGTGCCAGATCAGCCCTCTGAACGTGCCTTAAAGTTAGTGCCTAGTTCCAAAATCAGTCAGCGTTCGCTGACCATTTTTGGGACAGGAGATGCTTTAAAGGCCATTACCATGACTGCTAACAGTGGCTTTGTTAGGGCAGCAGCAAACCAGGGAGTTAGATTTAGTGTGTTCCTTCATCAGCCAAGGGCCTTGACAGAAACCAAAGAACCTTCTGCCACACCTTTGCCAGAGCATTGATTTGGGTTCTGATAGTACAGACTACTTATCTGAGGGCATTTTAATAATGGACCCAATGGGCCAACCATCACAATTAATACGAGGGGTATTTTTTAAGTAAGGTCCGTTGGAACATAAGTACACAACGAAAGTTCATTTCAAAAAAGTAAATTTATTTTCAGAAAGTACATACTTCACTCTAATTTTTGACATAGTTGCCAAGTTTGTTCAAACACTTATCATACTTCTGAACCAATTTTAAAATACCCTCTTCATAAATCCTCGCTTCAACTGAAGCCACCAACTCGTCTGTAATCAAAGAAGGGCGACCGGAGCGGTCCTCATCATGGACATTGTCACGGCCATCTTTAAATTGTCGTACCCACTTACGCACTTTGCTTTCACTCATAACAGTATCACCGTACACTTCACAAATCTGTCAATGAATTTCTGCAGCAGGCAGGTTCCTTGCTGACAAAAACCGCATCACTGAGCGAACCTCACATGTGGCGGGTGAGTTGATAGTCCTAAACATTTTTAAAGCACAGAAGAGAACCATACAGGTTAGCTACAGAGTGGAAACTGAGCACAGTTGTTCCCGAGGCATGCCGGTACACGACGCACGCGCTCGTTGCGGTATGCGCGCGAACTACTAGTGTCTACCACAAAACGGACCTTACTTAAAAAATACTCGTACTTCATGTAAAGAACTGAAGTTTATTTATATTACCTGGAGCAGAAGCACTTTCATAAACAAAATCTCTTTACAAATATGCAAACACAATCCAGCCAATAGAAGTACACATGGCAAGAAACATGGGGCTAATGCTACATCATTAACATTGCTGAGTTCTGCCACCCTCCAGCATTAATAATAATAATAAATATAATACTTTATTTATATACCGCTCCATCTCCCTGAGGGGACTTAGAGCAGTTCCCAGGTAATCTCACAAAACATACAAAGTAAAAACAACATAACCATAAGATTAACAAAACAAAATATAAGCATGAAAATTGTCGCCATAACACACATATATTAAAAGTAATCCTGCCTGTTCGAGGCAATTTAAAAATTTAAACATCAATGTGGTGGCATCATTTTGTAGTGCAGATCCTTTCTTCTGTGTCACTGCTATTTTTATGCTGTTGACATGCAAATGCATAACAAATGCATAAGAAGTGCATAGCCTTGGCTGTATGCATGGGACTCAGCCTGAGATTATTGCTTTGCTAACAGCTGTGTATTTACAGGAAAGTTTACTTCTGCAAAGGAGTTGAGCACACATGTCCTGTACATGTCTCCCTTGAAAACCAACTTCTGTTTCAGATGAATGATTTAACTTCCATAGGGAAGTTAATTCTTCTTCAATTCAGTTGGATTAGGACATAAGGTCTTATCTTTTTCATGGCCTATTTTGATATGAATAATACAAGGCTGTGACCACAAGTCATTTGGCAAAATACACCCAGAACATGATCCAACCACCCAAATTCACCAGCACCAAGCCCCATTAATAGGTTTTAGTGCATTCTAAAATCATCCACTGAAACCAATGTCCTTTATTTTTTTTTTCAAAAAAGTTGTTTTGGCTGGGTTGCAATCTTTATCTTTGTGTGGAATCTCTTCGATTTACAAAACAGTGGCTTCTTTGTACTTTACTGGAGATAATTATGATGTTGACAAAGTACAAAATAGCATTAAAATGTTACCATTCAAATAGAACCTGTCTGTGTAGCCTTATCACTTGGAAAGTAACTCTGATATTCCAGTTGAACTGCTGAAATCCTTACGTGACATGGGAACATGTGTAGAGGTTAAATGTGGAGTTTGTTTCCAGAGGGTACCAAATTAATCTGAAGAAATGTTACAGGAATCCAAAAATCATGCTAAGGATGTGCATTCTTGTTCTATAAAATTATTTTTCCAATTCCTGTGGATTGATAAATTTTGATCTGTGCAATAATAATATACTTCTAGCCAACAGTGTGCTGCCACCTATAACTTGTTCTTTTATTATTTGACTATCTTTACCCGCTACGCGTTGCTGTGGCCAACTTTCCCTCCCTCTTTCTCTCCTTCCTCCAACCCTCTTTTTCTTTCCCTTCTACTTTCCCTTCTTCTTCCTTCCTTCTCTACCTGTTTCTTTTCTTGCTTCCTTTGCTCTTTGTTTTTAATTATTTTTATTGAAAAGATTTTTTCGACGTATACAAATTGACAAACAAGACGAACAGTACAGACAAATTTATATACAAAATTAATAGGGTAGTTGCCTTAAAGGCTGTATATTTCTCTCTATGTATTATATTCTACGCAATCATCCATGTCTATTTTCTCAAGTCGTATTCGTTCCTATCTACCAAGTTATTTACCTAGCCCAAATTCCTAAACTAAATGTTGTCATAGCCCCCCCTCCCCCTACAACACATTTCGATATCTATACACATCAGTACATAAATACATAAATACATATAGTTTCCCCCTAACTTCCAGGAACCTCAAGCAACCTGAGTTTAATTCATTCACAATGTTTTTTGTTTTGATGGTTAATTTTTAACCTACTTTTAATATCACTTCCGGAATTTTTCTTTCCTTCCTATTTTGACAATATTTGAGGTTATTTTTCTTTAGAAAATTAATGAACTTGTTCCAGTTGGTGTTATCTGTTGTTCTATTTTTCTTATTTTTTGTGTTAGCAAGTCCATATTCATGATATCCATAGCCTTATTGATCCATGAATCAAAAGTTGCTGTGTTTTCAGTTTTCCATACGCGGGCAATACATATCCTTGCTGCCGTGGTCAAGTAAAAAAAGATTTTATCGTCGTTCTTATTCAGTTTTAGGTTAGTCATTCCTAGTAGGAAATATTCTGGTTTGAGTTCAAAATTGCGTTGGAAGATCTCTCTCATTTTTCTATGTACCTCAGACCAGAACTTTTTAACAACTCCACACTCCCACCACATGTGCTTGAATGTACCCATTTTCTTCCTACATCTCCAGCACTTTTTATCAATCTTCCCCTTGCTATATTTCGCTAGTTTTTCAGGGGTTTGGTACCATAGGTAGAACATCTTTACCCAATTTTCTTTGATCTCCGTAGCATACACATACTTCAGTTTTTTTAACCATACCTCCTCCCACTCTGACATGGTGATCGTGTGTCCTACCATTTTAGCCCACTTAATCATGACTTCCTTAACCTGTTCTTCCTCCATTGCCCACAATAAGAGTTGTTGGTACAGTCTTTTGATCAACTTGCTTTCCATTTTTATTATTTTATCCCACAAGCTTCCTTTGCTCTTTGATTCCACCCTTCCTTGTCTCTTTACTTCCTTCCTTCTCTCCCTGTTTCTCTCTTTCATTCCTTCTCTCCTTCCTTCCCTCTTTCAATTTTTATTTCCTTTTCTCCTTCCTTCCTTCCTTCTCTAGCTTTCTTTCTTTCCTTCCTCCTTCTTTCCCTCTTTCTCTTCCCCCTTTTCCCCTTCCTTCCTTCCTTCCTTCCTTCCTTCCTTCCTTCCTTCCTTCCTTCCTTCCTTCCTTCCTTCCTTCCTTCCTTCCCCCTTTATGTGTATGTGTTTTGTGTGTGCATATATGTGTGTATATATTTCTGAATATAATTGTGTATATGTGTATATATGTGTGTTTGTGTATATATGCGGTTTTGCGCATGCATTGTAATGTATTTTTGTTGTTGTTTTTTTTTTTGCTTTTTAAGTCTCTTCTGTGTTTTTCAGTGTTTTTGATTGATGGTCACTTGTTGGCCTGATAGGTGTATTGTGTCCAAATTTAGTGTCAATTCTCCCAGTGGTTTTTGAGTTATGTTAATCCCACAAACGAACATTACATTATATAGATCTTTGAGATCGCATGTTCCTTCCTCCCTACGAACCAGCACATACTTTAGGATCATCTGGAGAGGCTCTGCTCTTTCTTCTGCCTCTGTTTCAAGCGCGGCTGGTGGGAACGAGAGAGAGGGCCTTCTTGGGGGTGGCCCCTTGGCTCTGGAACTCGCTACCCAAAGAGATCAGATTGGCCCCTACCCTTTCCACTTTCCGCAAGGAGTTAAAAACCTGGATGTTCCCCTGTGTATTTGATTAGGCAGTTCCACCAGAGTATGAGATCGATCTCGCCATAGTTCTCACACTTTCGTTGACCCTCCCATCTGTAATCCTATTATGTAAACGCCTAAGGGCAGTATTCTTCCAGCTGTGGCCTTAATTTGAAATGAAGCGCACCTGGCACCTTCCTTGGGCTTTGTCTAGAAACAATTGCACATTCCCTGATCAGCACTTTATTCTCTCAGCCATGATACTATTTTTAAAATGTGCAATGTGATTGTAATATTTCTCTGATGTTGCAGTTGATTTTATTTTGTTACATCTAAAAAAATTACCTGTTCCAACTTACATAGAACTTCAACTTAAGAACAAACAGGACCTATCTTGTTTATAACTTGGGGACTGCCTGTATAGCATTTAGATTGAGAGAAGTCATAGTCCCTCTCTATTCTGCTTTGGTCCGAATTTAGTTTTGAGCACCACATTTCAAAAAGGGTATTGAAAATAGGAGGTTGACCAAAATGATCAAGGCTTAAGGAGACCTAGGGAGCCTCGTATGTTTATCTGGGAGAAGAGAAGGTTGAGGGGGGACATGGTAGCCATGTTTAAAAATTTGAAAGGATGTCACACTGAGGAAGAGGCAAGCTTTTTTTTGTTGCTCTGGAGATTAGGACATGGAGTGATGGATTCAAATGACAGGAAAAGAGATTCCACCTAAACGTTAGGAAGGACTTCCTGATAGTAAGAGCGGTTTAACAGTTAAACTCACTGCTTTGGTGTATGGTGGAGTCTCCCTCGCAGGAGATTTTAAAACAGGCTGGATGGCCATCTGTAGAGAATGCTTTGATTGTGCTTTTCCTGCATGGCAGTGGATTGTTAATGAATACCAGATAGTTCTAGATAACACTAGCAAAGTATATTTCCTGGAACCTAGAAGAAAATACTCCTTTAGGATTGACCAGTAGTTGTCATATGTTCTGCAGTTGATGATGCTTGGTGATGGAAGGGTTAATGTAAGTATTAGTTCTAAAGGGTTTAGTAATCTGTAAGTAAGGGTTCAGGGGTGAAAGCAATTAAGGGTGGAGGTATGCAAGAGATGGGTTGCAGCTGGGTGTTTCTGGATATAAGAACTAGCCTTGGCAATGATCTTCGGGAGAAAAGTATTGTCATATTTTGGTGGTGGATGCTGCTGGCTTTCCCCCAGGTCTTTTGGATTTTCGGTATCCTGACCTGTAATCTTGGAACCTTGAACCTTTGGACTAGCTTTTGACTACGATATAGACTCTTGATCCCTAGACTTTGTTTATTGAACTCTTGGCATTTGACCACTGGACTGGACCCTTTGACTACGGTGTAGCTTTTGCTATCAGTTTTTGTTTATTCTGTGGCTGAGTGCTATATTTATGTTTTATATTTTGGTCTATTAAAACAGCCAGCAAGTAAGTGCTCTTTTAATTTAACTGTTTGATAAAACTGGGAGTTTGGTTCATCTCTACCTAAATAAGGCAGAGCCCTGGCAACGTGACAGTATATCTCAGTGTAAAATGGCTCCCTATGATTCAACAAGAAGATGTTGAATTCCTTTCATTGGTATTAGACTAGCTATGGTTCTTCTGTACATTTTCACTTATCCTCTTTCCTGCAATTTGTGGGGGGGGGGGGGGGATTGAGAAGTGCACTCAGGTGTAGAGCCGCTGGATGGAATTAGCCTGTTTATCCCCATTGAAGTAACTGAGATTTTAGAGAGGAAAAAATTATGCAGGATTATGGGCCCAACTCGGTAAAAAAAAAGGCTGAATAGTCTGGGCGGAAATCCTGGAGTGGACCCTGCACTTCACTAGGAAAACTTAATTCCTATCTCTGCCACTCTGAAATGTGGTATCTGATTTATTCCAGGCATTCTTTTCCACACAAAGAACATGCAAATGCAGCCAGCTTTTGACACTTCCTTTGTTTGGCCATCATCCACTCAGGTCAGGGGCTCTTTAACGAAACCACTCCACGATTCCCCCCTAGAAACTTGACTTCCCATTCACTTTGCGGCTCGCTTTCTGCTATTGAATTGCACAATCTTAAGTGGCATGTTTGCAAAGGAGAAGAGACCTGGGAGGCTCTTTGTTCATCCCTTTGCCGGCGGCTGTCCCTTGGTCTATAATACTCTTACTATGAGAATGTCAGACTCGGAGACATTCCACAAAGGCCTACCTGCAGCAGCAAAGGGCAATTCAGGGCTGAGGAATTCTTTTACCACCGAAACCTTGTTAGGCAAACCAAGGGCTCACTTTCTTACATACTACTGTAACCTGCACCTTCAACTGGTGTTGTTTGCTGCTAAACCAAACACAAGTAGTATTTTATAGGAAACGAGAAGTACAATTTTACTTTTTGGGACGGAACTCTTATCTCTCAGAAGTCTCGAGAGAGTGATTCTTTACACTGCCTTGCTTTGAGATTAGGAAAGAAAGGAAAATATTCTGTATCAAACGGAAAAACCATACCTCTGGGAGGAATAATGCAGTTGCATCTATGTGTTACTATACACACACACACACAGGAATGCAACCCAGAGTTGATTCTGCAAATAAAAATGTCTGTAGACTTTGTCAGTCTTTATTTTGTCCGAGGCTGTTTCTTGGACACACTCCGGTGAATGAAACATGCATTAATTTTACTCTATGCTCCTGATATGATCTAAGACTGCAGAAATCTCCACCACAGTTCAAGAGAGATATTGACAAGCTGGAATGTGTCCAGAGGAGGGTGACTAAAATGATCAAGGGTCTGGAGAACAAGCCCTATGAGGAGCGGCTTAAGGAGCTGGGCATGTTTAGCCTGAAGAAGAGAAGGCTAAGAGGAGATATGATAGCCATGTATAAATATGTGAGAGGAAGCCACAGGGAGGAGGGAGCAAGCTTGTTTTCTGCTGCCCTGCAGACTAGGACACGAAACAATGGCTTCAAACTACAAGAGAGGAGATTCCATCTGAACATGAGGAAGAGCCATTCAGCGGTGGAACTCTCTGCCTTGGAGTGTGGTGGAGGCTCCTTCTTTGGAAGCTTTTAAACAGAGGCTGGATGGCCATCTGTCAGGGGTGATTTGAATGCAATATTCCTGCTTCTTGGCAGGGGGTTGGACTGGATGGCCCATGAGGTCTCTTCCAACTCTTTGATTCTATCATTCTATAAATAATGGACATCAAACAAGCTGGTCATTTCACACACAGTAAATTGGCCTGTATTTCTCATGCCCATATTTTGTTCCTTAGATTTCCATCAAGTCCCACTTCCATGTCCTGAAAGTACTTAACCATTTGTTTAAAATATCTTGTCTCACAATAATTTAAATAATTTAACAAAGTGTGTACCAAATATACTGTCTTTGGCTTATTGGGAACTGTAAAAGGAGAGCCTTATGAATAGGTGTTGTCATTCTACCTATACTCTCATGAGATTCTTGTTGAAAACATTGGGATCTATTTACAAGTAGTTATTTATACAGGTTATAAAGTCTCCCAATAATCTATATCTAAATACATATCTTGATATAAATGTCTTTGTGGCGCAGCTGGCTGAGTGTCAGCTGCATTAAGATCACTCTGACCAAAAGGTCATGAGTTCGAAGCCAGCCCGGGTTGGAGTGGGTTTCCAACCAATTGTGTGTAGCCTGTTGTTGACCTTTGTAACCCAAAAGACAGTTGCATCTGTCAAGTAGGAAAATTAGGTACCACCTTAAAGTGGGGAGGCTAAATTAACTGATTTATGAGGCCATAAAGAAGACGTGGAGGCTCCTTCTTTGGAAGCTTTTAAACAGAGGCTGGATGGCCATCTGTCAGGGGTGATTTGAATGCAATATTCCTGCTTCTTAGCGGGGGGTTGGACTGGATGGCCCATGAGGTCTCTTCCAACTCTTTGATTCTATGATTCTATGACTCCAGCAAAGCATTCCAGTGGGGAAGCATGCGGGGAATGCGGAAGTGCTTCATCAGCGTCGCAGATGGACGATGAAAGTGACAGCTCCCCTGGCGGCCAGAAAAAGTTAAATAGCCTCTGTGTATGTCTGCATATGTTTGTATGTCAAAAATTGGCATTGAATGTTTGCCATATATGTGTACACTGTAATCTGCCCTGAGTCCCCTGTGGGGTGAGAAGGGCGGAATATAAAAGCTGTAAATAATAAATAATAATAATTTACATTAAAAATTGGATTTTAAAAATAAATGGAACTTTATCTTATTGTAGAGCTGCCAGTGGTGCAGCAGGTTATACCACTGAGTGTTGCTAACCGAAAGGTTGATGGTTCGATGGACTGAAAAGTTGATGGCCCCAGCTTCTGCCAACCTAGCAGCGGGTAAAACCACTGAGCTGCTGAACTTGCTGACTGAAAGGTTGGCAGTTCAAATCCGGGGAGAGGTGTGAGCTCCCGCTGTCAGGCCCAGCTTCTGCCAACCTAGCAGTCTGAAAACATGCAAATGTGAGTAGATCAATAGATACCGCTCCAGCGGGAAGGTAATGGTGCTCCTTGCAGTCATGCTGGCCACATGACCTTGGAGGTGTCTACAGACAATGCTGGCTCTTCGGCTTAGAAATGGAGATGAGCACCACCCCCCTAGAGTTGGACATGACTGGACTTAGCATCAAGGGGAAACCTTTACTTTTTGTAATGTTAAGATTTGGGTAAAAATGGATGAGAAGAGAGCTGCTCCCAGACTCTGGAAATCCCTTCTTAGAGACACCTTTTGTAGGCAAATATAACTCTGCCATCAGGCGTTTATGAAATGATGAAAAGCAGCCTGCTTCTGATGGTGGGATGAGTGGGATTGCAGGGTGTGTGTGGGTGTGGTATAGTTTTAAACTAGGTTGAAATGTCCCATGTTTTAATATTTTTGTGTTCCATAATGTAAAAGATTTAATTTGTTTTTTAAAAGTTTTATACTCATATTTTAATGCATTTACTCAGTTTTAGATAAAACAGATTATCAATATCGACAAAGAAAACTAGAAATGATCACAGTAATTCAAGGAGTACATTTTATGTGTCTTTGAAGAGAACAAACTGCTACCAAAGTTTGAGAGTTGGAAGTGAGAATGTAATTAATACAGTAGAAATGACACAAACCATCCGTGTTTTCTGATATGTTAGAGTTTAATAAATAACAATGTGGAACAGGAAAATTAAGTGTTGATTTAAATTTCACTGAACGCTAGACATTTTACTTTAAGCCTTGTTACTTTCGTAATTACACAGAATCTTGGTATTTCCATATATTGGGAAGCTGCTTCAGTCAAGCCAATGTCATCAGGAAGACTTCAGTGCCACTTCTCTTACTGGATTCCTTCTCTTTTTATTCTAAAAACAAACATATGAGACAAAGCTATAGAACAAGATTACAAGTGAAGGATTACAATGGACAAGAAACTGTCCACAATTTACAAACCTCATTTTTCAAATTCAATAATTTCTCTTCAAATATTTGGCTCAGGACTAAACAGTGTTGAATTACCTATTCCAAAATAACTGGCATACTTAACATTTAGTATGATTAAGAAAATTTTACTATAATGTCTGTGAATTTGTTGGGTGAAATTTGGAGTTAGGTGATGAACTTGCGATTTCAAAAATGGCTCTATTGGGTCCATGCTTTTAACACCATATTCCCTTAAGTTGAATGTGGTGGAAGGGATGATGCGAGGTCGCAATTTTCATAACGGTGGTGTTTTGTAGATAATAAGTATTATTCTACTTAGCCACTGTTGCGTATTATTTGTGTTGTCATCTTTGGCAATTTTCCTGAGAATACACCCTCCCCCCTCTGGATTATCAGATGCAAAAAAATCTGTGATTGAGAAGTAAAGATTAGGGCCATTTGGTATTTTCAAGCAGATAAAAGTAGGAAAATCTGCATTAAAATGTCTGGTTGTCTTGAATTTGCTGGAGGCACAAAAAGGGAAAAACAGCAACATTCTTGAATATGTAAAGCCCTTATCCTCAGAGTGAAGTTGGCAGCTATTATTATTATTATTATTATTATTATTATTATTATTATTATTATTAAACTTTATTTGTACCCCGCTAGCATCTCCCAAGGGATTCGATGAGGCTTACAACAGGCCGGAGCCCAACACAACACAATACAACAATACAACAATACAATATATAGCAAATAAAACAGTTAAAGCAGAAAAACAACAGCGATAATACAACAGGACATTATTAAAAACTAAAAGCTATAACTCTAGTGTAGGTATAGTTTTTTGGGTTGCTATAGTTTTTTAAGTAGTTATAGTTGGTTGTTAAAGAATGAAAGAAAGAAAGGAAATGTTATATATTATACATTGAAAAACATCCTGAGTTTCTACACTTTTTACAATATTGCAAGGATGAGCAATTTCTGTGAGCGGAGGCTGATTTTGCTCTTACTTGGAGTGCAACACCCTCTAAATGCTCCAAAACTATACTTTACCCCAAGAGATTGGTGGATCATACATACCCAGAAGCTGGAAGGGAGGACAAGTATTGCCCTTACTCAGGCCTGTAGCCGGGATTTTGTTTTGGGGAGGGGGGGGGGCTGAGTTTGGTTCGGGGGGGGGGTGAGTCTGAGTGAAAGAGGGTCTGCCCTAGCAAACCTTTTGTATCATTACCTCAATACCCCCATGCATATGGGATATATTGAATATAGTGATCAGATCATGATATGAATAAACATAACAGTTTAAATAATGTACCAGTAAGGCCTTCTCGCGGACCACCATGAGAATTTCGGGGGGGGGGGGCTGAAGGCCCCCAAGCTCCCCCCCCCGGCTACATGCCTGCCCTTACTATTCATATGTATTCCGTTCCCCACACGTCCATTTTTAGGCCAATGAAGGACTTGTTGAAACAGCCCCCCTTTTTTTCTCCAAAATATTTCTGGGTTACATAGAATTTTTTAAAATATGCCCCTTGGAGGCTTTTCAGGTTCCCTTTGGGGGACTTTTTTTTCACAGGGGTCAGAGTACCCTGATGTTCCTGGTGGGCTGCATCAGCCCTCAGGTCCCACTTTGCCCATCTGAGCAGCAATGCAAACAATATGTAGAAGTAGTATACAGTTAAATGTAACAAATGTAAACTATGCAGAATCTTCCTATTACAAAGGTTTGTCTTCTGCTTTGCTTTCTTAATGGGATTGCATGTTCCCATTGTACAGTTAAGCTGCTTTCATCATCAGTGATGACGGCATGGAGGCAATGCTGCTGAGCTGAATGCCCCTAAAGTTTCATTTAGGGGCTCTATATTCAGTGCCCCCCTTTGCCCTTATAATTGCCTCCTCCCTCCCTTTCTTGTGGGAAGTCAGAGGAGAGAAAGAACGGACACATATAAGATTGTACCTGTTTGAGAGTCATATTACAAGGAGTGCAGGAAAGCTGAAGGACTCTCATCCCAGCCAGTTAGAATACAATTGCTGAATCAATAAAAACTTACATCAATTTTGGATTACCAGGTTCTTGCTGATTCAAAACGTTTGCCCTAGTTGGGACTAACAACTGGATTTAGGGCAAAATTTGATAATTTAGAAAAGTTCTATCCCCTATCCCATTATGACTTGTATTCTGTAGGCAATATGAAATGGTTTTTTGATGCAAATAACCATATCCTGTTGATCACATTCAGAAAATGCGTAGAAGATGACTAATAAGTTATACTTTCCACCATGAGATGCATTCTGATGATGAATCTTCATGTCATAAACAAAATTTGATAATTTACCATTATGACCTGGGAATATTACACTGAGTTTGTGTAGCCTAGAGGTGAACATCACTGACTCAGAGTCAGAATGGAAATACCAACTATACAGTATTTCACAGAATCTAAGGTGCTTCCCGTATTTTTTTGAAGCTTCGATTTTTGAAAAACAAAGCCACAGTCATTTGGGACTAGGGCTCTTACTCCTCTATTGGAAGTAAGCCATTTTTTTTAAAAAAACCCAGATCTTTTTGGAGCTGGATCTCCTACTCCCTCTCTCTCAGAAGTAAGTCGATTAAAGAATGAAAACCAAACTGGATCCATTGGCACTGGGTCCTCTCTTCCTCCTTTTTTAGAGGCAAGTTAATAAAAAACCCAAACCAAACCCCACAAAATCTAAGGTGCCATTTATTGTAAGACGCATCCCACTTTTGGAGCCCCTAAAGCAGGGGAAAAGTGCTACTCTGAATTGGTGAAGCAGTATTATTACCTCAATTCATCTGGTGAGTTGTCCTCAAGCAAAATATAGACCAGTTGTGGGGGATGTTGTTACTAACAAGGCAATAACAAAAGCATAATTAACTTACTGGACGATTCTGTTTTCTCTGTAGCTGGTTGTGGGCCTGAATTTGAACTTGTTGTTTTGGTAGCGTCTCCATGCGGTGCTTCAGTAGACTTTCCACTTGCACCATTTATGCTGAAAACTGGTTCTCCAGTTGGTTTTGTACTTGTCGCCTCAGCTGGCCCTCCACTCGCTCCTGCTGTGGTTTCTTCAATTGATACTACGATTGCTTCGCCGCTTGATTCGCCGCTTGATTCGCCGCTTGCTTCGCCAATTGCTTCTCCGCTTGCTTCTCCACTTGCTTCTCCGCTTGCTTCGCCACTCCCTTCTCCACTTGTTTCTCCACTCCCTTCTCCACTTAGTGCACTTGCATCCCCACTGGATTCCGCACTTGTTGTTCCTCCAGTGCTGGGTTCTTTGCTTGACTCAATAGTTGATGCTGCACTCGTTACAGTACTTGATTCTGCACTTGATGTTCCTCCACTGCTAGACTCCATAGTTGATGCTGCACTCATTGCAGTACTTGATTCTGCACTTGGTGTTCCTCCACTGCTGGGTTCTGTGCTTGACTGCATAGTTGATGCTGCACTCGTTGCAGTACTTGATTCTGCACTTGGTGTTCCTCCACTGCTGGGTTCTGTGCTTGACTCCATAGTTGATGCTGCACTCGTTGCAGTACTTGATTCTGCACTTGGTGTTCCTCCACTGCTGGGTTGTGTGCTTGACCCAATAGTTGATGCTGCACTCGTTACAGTACTTGGTTCCTGGGTCACTGGGGCAACAAATGCCTCTGGAACATAAAAAATAATATTGTGTGAGATACCTACTCTGATTGACTAGCAAACACTTAAATAATGTAGTGCAGTTTCTGTCCTCTTTGCTCTTCCACAAGAAATCATGTGTTTTGCCAGTGTTTCGAATTTGCAAAGCAAGCATGCCTATATAGGATCATCAAAGTGTTGATGCACATTAATCTGTTAAATTAACTTTCCATGTTTATGTATGTATATACAGAGAGAGCTAGAGAGACAGGTTGATATAAAAGAAGGCTAGACGGGCTAGTGGGAACAAAACCTTGAGAAAGAGAAGTTTGAGAGATCTGGCCTTCAGGAGCTATCAGGAAAAGTACTTGAAATGGACTATAAAAATATGATCATACTGAGCAATTATGGTTAAATCAGAAGAGTTTTTGAACCCAAGAGTTATAGAAGGGAAATACATTTGATGTAAATATACAGAAAGTGAGAGAGCATGATAATGTTTTTTGTGTGTGTCAGGAACGACTTGAGAAAATGTAAGTCACTTCTGGTGTGAGAGAATTAGCTGTCTGCAAGGATGTTGCCCAGGGGACTCTTGGGTGTTTTGATGTTTCAGCATCCTTGTAAGAGGCTTCTCTCATGTCCCCGCATGGGGAGCTGGAGGTGACAGAGGGAGCTCATCCGCCCTCTCCAACCTCCAACCTGTCGGTCTTCAGTCCTGCTGGCACAAGGGTTTAACCCAGGGGTCCTCAAACTATGGCCCGGGGGCCGGATACGGCCCTCCAAGGTCATTTACCTGGCCCTTGCTCAGGATCAACCTAAGTCTGAAACAACTTGAAAGCAACCAACAACAACAATCCTATCTTCATCAGCCAAAAGCAGGCCCACACTTCCCATTGAAATACTAATAAGTTTGTATTTGTTAAAATTGTTCTTCATTTTAATTATTGTATTGTTTTAAAGTGTTTTTTTGCACTACAAATAAGATATGTGCTGTGTGCATAGGAATTCATTCATATTTTTTTCAAATTATAATCCGGCCCTCCAACAGTTTGAGGGACTGTGACCTGGCCGTCTGTTTAAAAAGTTTGAGGACCCCTGGTTGAACCCATTGTGCCATTGGGGGCTCCATGATAATGATAAAATGTTATAAACACTAACCTCCTAACAATCTTAATGAAAATTGTAGAACTGTTTTTGGTAGACATGACTAATAAATAATTTAACATGAAATAATCTGTTACGAAAAAAATAAGTTTAATTTCCATTGAAGAACTAGAAAAGAATATATGAAGACCAGGAGGCAATGTGGGAAGACGTAAGAAGATACAACCAATGGACTTAAAATTAAAATGGTTAGAATCCTCAATATTTTATGAAATATGTGTTAAAGAGATAGAGATGAAGACTTAGTTGTAACAATAACAATTTTTAAAAGTTCTCCCCATACCTCAACAACCCTCACTCTCTTTGTTTTTAATTCGTTTCATAGTAGGTATTTGTTAAGATGCAACTAACTAATAATTAATCTATTATCCCCATTTTTTTCCTTCCCTTGTCCCTCACCCCCAACTTTCCTAGTAAATGTTTAATAAACATTATTTGGAAAGAAAAAAAACACACAACATAAATAATGTAGTGCAGTTTCTGCCCTCTTTGCTCTTCCACAAGAAATCATGTAGTTTACCAGTGTTTCAAATTTAAAAAGCAAGCGTGTCTATATAGAATCATCAAAGTGTCTATGCACATTAATCTGTTAAATTAACTTTCCAGTCCAGGAAGATAAAAATGCTTAGTTAAGCTTGGCAAGAATCCCACCAAGCAGTTGACTAGATATTAGTAGACTTGGAATTGGTCAGTGCATAGTATTTTGCTCATCCCTATTTTATTATAATAGCAGAAGTAGTAAAGGTTTAAAGGTAAAGGTTTTCCTGACATTAAGTTTAGCCGTGTCCGACTCTGGGGGGTGTTGTTCATCTCCATTTCTAAGCCGAAGAGCCAGTGTTGTTCGTAGACACCTCCAAGCTCATGTGATCAACATGACTGCATGGAGCGCCATTACTTTCCCGCTGAGACGGTACCTATTGATCTACTCACATTTGCATGTTTTCGAATTGCTAGAAGCTGGGCCTAACAGCAGGAGCTCACCCCACTCTCCAGATTTGAATCACCAACCTTTCAGTCAACAAGTTCAGCAGCTCAGCCGTTCGACCCACTGTGCTACCAGGGGGCCCTTAGTAAAGGTAGTAGTTGTAATAATAATAATAATAATAATAATAATAATGTTGTAAAGACATTTTGAATTATTTAATGAAAGCACCAAGAACAAAATCAATACTGTAAGATACCATTGGCCTGTAATTTTAATCATAGGTTTGAAAATAATGAATTTCAATCTCCTCCATCATGGCAACAGTTACTTCATTGGGTTGTTGTAGGTTTTTTGGGCTATATGGCCATGTTCTAGAAGCATTCTCTCCTGATGTTTTGCCTGCATCTATGTCAAGCATCCTCAGAAGTTGTGAGGTCTGTTGGAAACTGATTATGGGCCCTTCCACACAACCCTATATCCTGGCTGTGGATATCTGCTTTGCGGATATCTGCTTTGAACTGGGTTATCTGAGTCCACACTCAGATAATGTGGGATTTCCTTCCTTGATATTCTAGGATATAGGGCTGTGCGGAAGGGCCCATAATCAGTTTCCAACAGACCTCACAACCTCTGATGATTTTTTGTTGTTGTGTCAGGAGCGACTTGAGAAACTGCAAGTCGCTTCTGGTGTGAGAGAATTGGCTGTCTGCAAGGACATTGCCCAGGGGACGCCCAGATGATTTGATGTTTTTATCATCCTTGTGCATCCACCTCTCCCTGGATTCAAACCTGTGACCTGTCGGTCTTCAGTCCTGCCCACACAGGGGTTTAACCTCTGATGATGCTTGCCATAGATGCAGGAGAAACGTCAGGAGAGAATGCTCTAGAACATCGCCATATAGCCCAAAAAACCTACAACAACCCAGTGATTCCAGCCATGAAAGCCTTCAACGATACATAGTTACTTCATTTATTTAAATATTTATATATCTTTATCATAATTTTTGAAAAAAGGTTTGGCATACAACAAATAGTAAAGTTAAGCAAAACCTATGTTAATAAAGACATCAACAAATTATATTGACCCGCACTTCCGAGAACAAATTTTACTTACCTTGTATAATCAGAAGCAGAACTAGAGCAGAGAGAGATGACATTTTCCCCAGCATTGTTCTGGTGTTAATTCTCACAAAGGAAAAAGGAAACAGTTTGAAGTATGCTGGGGGAAAAGAGCTTTGCCTGTATTTATTGAGGGAAATCCTTAGGATCTGCCCACTCCAACAAATGCTCCACCCCTTACGTTAGGACTTGAAAATTGCCCCTGGAATGACCATTCCCCTTTGTAAAATTCCGTTTCACCATTGCAATGTAGTATAACCTTTATACAGGAAATTTACACCTGTTTGAGAACAGGTACAGTCATGGAAAAGATCCTGGAACAATAGAGCAAAACCCCTAATGATTTGCTCCTGGCAGTGTTGGTTTCTCAAGACCTTTATTCCCATTGCTCTCTGAATGAGTGTGTTCGATACTATGGATCTGGGAGCTGACATCAGAAAAAGCCTCCAGGCAGCTGGTGACAGGTGAAAGGTCAGTGTAGATTCGTTCATTTGGTCATAGTCTCACTAGAATTCAATCATTGTGTTGGCAATATGCAAAAGGAATAGAAAAAAGTAGCTACGTTGCTCATGTGAGTTTTAAAAACGCCATTTAGGCTTTGATTCGGACCAAGCCAAATACCCTCAAAAGTAATTGTGGTTTCTGAGTTCTTCAGAATTCTATCAAGTGGCACAAAAACTGGGAGATTGGAGAAATTGAGTGATTGTAATTCCACACTGAAATTGGGGGTTGTTACTTCCTTAGATTAGTCACACTACAAATCTGTTTTAGGAGAGTTCCAGTGAAACCATCATAGAATGGTGCCCTATGGTAGTAAATGTTGATGTATAGGCCATCATGGTAGCCCCTTAGCCATGCCCAAAGTTTATTGATAACCATACCTATGTCTGTGTATATGCATGTTATACACTTATGCAAAGAGCTTTTCTGTTATCTACATATATTTATATTCAAAGTAGATAGTCTTCCAGAGAGGCCCTCCTTTCGCTCCCACCACCGTCACAAGTATGGTTGGTGGAGACGAGAGAGAGGGCCTTCTCAGTTGTGGCCCCCCGCCTCTGGAACGCCCTTCCAAAGGAAATAAGACAGGACCCACCTCTCCCTTCATTTCGTAAGAGCTTGAAGACCTAGTGGTTTCAACAAGCCTTTGAGTATGACCAGTTCTAGCTCAGCCCCAAACATTGTTGAATATGGCCTTATACTTCCTAACTATTCCCCCAGTCATCCCTCTAATAGGCCCTGGAAATGAGCATCTATAGACCCGTAACTGCTATTGCTGTTAGCCTGTTGTAGCACTGTACGTAATTCCCAGTCTTCTCATATTTTGAGTTTGCACTAGCTTCGGCCCGGCCTTTTAATTGCTCTGAATAGTCAGGATTATTTTTTAAATATATTTGTGTTATTGTGATCATTTTAAGCTTATGATGCTTTGTTAATTTTATGTCATGCTGTTTACTCTGTATGTTCTGGTGATGTTACTTGAAAACTGCCCTGAGTCCCCCTCAGGGAGATAGAGCGGTATATAAATAAAGTTTTATTATTTTATTTATTTTGTACATTTGTACCCCATCCTTCTTACTCCTGGGGATGGGGGGGGGGGGGGGGGGGGGGGGGCGTGGACGGACTCAGGGCGGCTTCAAAATATGCACTCATTTGAGTGCTAACTACAATCATAAACACATTTAAAAACAGTTCATTAAAATACATTACATTAAAAACATTTTATTGAAATCATGTCACTTTAAAAACAATGTCTGGGACAGTCCACTGTCATACATACCACATTTATTTATTTGTTTGTTTGTTTATTTCCAGTATTTCTACCCTGTCCTTCTCAACCCCCGGAGTGGGACTCGGGACGGCTTACACTTGGCAACAATTTGATGCCATAACAAATAAACAGATACAACAATATAACAGCAATTTAAAACAATAGATAAAACATTAATTAAAACAATTAAAAGCATTATTGTCAAACCATATAACTATTCTAGTCCAATTCCACAGCCAAAGTGCTGTTATACCTGCTGTCCAAAAGCTTGGTCCCAGAACTGTGATTTCAATTTCTTCCTAAAAGACAGGAGGGATGAAGCTGACCTTATCTTGCTGGGAAGCGAGTTCCACAGGCGGGGGGCAATTGCCGAGAAGGCCCTGTCTTTCGTCTCCGCCTAACGCATTTGCGAAGCTGGCAGGACTGAGAGCAGGGCCTCCCCGGATGATCTTAAACTGTGAGGTGGGACGTAGAAGGAGATACGTTCGGACAAGTAAGCTAGGCCGAAACTGTATAGGGCTTTTTAGGCCAAGAGCAGGACTTTGAATTGTGCTCGGAAGTGGACCGCTTGCCATAACAAATAAACAGATACAACGGGGGGGGGGTATGCTCCCTGTATGTCGCTCCAATAAGTAATCTGTCTGCCGCCCGTTGGACTAGTTGGAGTTTTTGAACAGTCTTCAAAGGCAGCCCCACATAAAGTGCATTGCAGTAAACTATTCGGGATTGAATCTTATTCCCAATTGCTGCTGCTACTGTTCAAATGCTTGATACCACAACCAGGTTTTTAGTTTCTTTCTGACGGACAGGAGGGAGGAGGCCTGTCCGATGTCACTGGGAAGGAAGTTCCACAGTCGAGGGGCCACTACTGAGAAGGCCCCCTCTCTCATCCCCACCAGTTGCATTTGCAATGATGGTGGGATCGAGAGCAAGGCCTCTTGTGCTGATATTAAGCTTCGTGATGGTTCGTAACAGGAGATAGGTTCAGACAGGTAATCTGGGCTGGGTTATTTATTTATCATATCAGAAGCAAAACGAAAGTACAATTGTAATTTTTTTTTTTAAAAAACACAGAGTTAAAAAAACTTGGCATGATACTAAATGTCCTTTGACCAGAAGCTGGCCACTTGGAGTGCCTCTGGTGTCACTGTAAGAAGGTCCTCCATTTTGCATGTGGCAGGGCTCAGACTGCATTGTAATAGGTGGTCTGTAGTTTGCTGTTCTCCACACTTGCATGTCGTGGATTCCACTTTGTAGCCCTGTTTCTTAAGGTTGGCTCTGCATCTTGTGGTGCCAGAACGCAGTCTGTTCAGTGCCTTCCAAGTCACCCAGTCTTTTGTTTGCCCAGGAAGGAGTCTCTCATTCGGTATCAGCCATGGCTTGAGGTTCTGGGTTTTAGCCTGCCACTTTTGGACTTTGGGTTGAACTCTATATTGAATAACACAGACATCAGAAATGTTCACATATGCACACCAAACCACAAGTGGAACTCCACAGTTACGTTTTCAGGTCATAACTACCATACAGGCACACACCGCAATGAATGCTATAATACTTAATTCTGATCCTTGTACAGCATGTTGTATTTTAATAAAAAGAACTTCAGTCAGTTGAAAGAAAACCTTTATATTTTATTAGACATGCAAACAGTTTTCTAGAGGAGCACTACTTTTTTTTTGGAAAAAAGAGAAAGTGTTCAGATCCTGTTTGGTTATTTTGCTAATTTTGTGGTTTGCTCTAAATTATACTGTTCCCACAGGTAGGGTTTTAAGTTTTATTACTTTGTTTACTTTCTGTGGCCCAGTGGCTATGGTGGGGCCATGAACTAATTTGTCACTTGATACATTTCTTGCTTGAGGTGGGGTGAAGTGAAGTGGGGGAAGTCCTGGAGCTCTCGACCTCTCTGTGTGCTCATGTTTATGTGCTTTCACGTCACCTGTTGACTTACCCATGCATTTCATAGGGTTTTCTTTAGGGATAGGATGCTTTAAGGTGATTTTGCTAGTTTCTTCCTCTGAAATGGAGATTACAGCACATGGCATTCATTGGCTTCCTTGCATTCTGGTTTGACTGCATTTCTGCCCCATCCATTGTTTCTTCAACTGCTACTTTTTCATTATCACTCCATCACCCCCCCCCCACCTTCTACTTTTGCTTCTGTTTTAGATTATCCTACCACTTAAGTCCAAACCATGTGAACAATTTGTATCTTTCTGACCTTTACAATCATCAGAGAGGGGTGTTATCTTCATCTCATCACCCTCACAGAATAGCCTGGTGAGGACAAAACAGAGTGCCTTCTTGATGGCCAATCCTAGGCTATAGTACTCTATCCCAAGCAAAGGTTGGCTTGGCCTCCTCTCTGCTCTCTCTTATTTAAGTAGATCTTTCAGCCCTTAATGCCAGCTGCGCCCCTTCCTACATTTGGAGGACCTGAAGATGGTAGTCCAACTTTGGTAACCTCAAAGTTGGACTTCTGCAATGTGCTTTACATTGGGCTACCTTTATACCAAGTTAAGAAACTCCAGCTGGTTCAAAATACGTCAGCCAGATTGGTTATGGGAATATCTAGGAGTGAGCATATTACAACTATACTAAAATCACTCCACTGGATGCCAGTTAGTTACTGAGCAAAGTTCAATGTGTTTGTTTTGACTTTTAAAGTCCTAAATGGTTTGGGTCCAGGTTATCTAAAGCATCACCTTCTTCCATACACTCTGCCCCACACACTGAGGTCCACTGGGGAAGGGGGGGGGGGTGACTGCTCGAGCCTGCCCGAACCCGACTAGTGACCATCATCCAGAGGACATTTTCATCAGCTGCCCCAAGACTGTGGAATTACCTGCCAGAAGAGCTAGAACAGCTACATCAGCTGTCGGAATTTAAAAACCATCTAAATACCTATTTTTTATTGGTAATGTCAAATAAGAAGAAAGTGGGATATATTGAAAGCAACTCAAAATGTGAGAATAAAGAAAATAATTGGGATTGTCCTGCCAATAATGGGACATTTGAAGGGTTGGCTAGTAGTGTCGCATCAAACTACAAACCCCAGGATCGCAATTAAAGTGAAATTATATCACTACAACTGTTTGATGCAGGGGTCCTCAAACTAAGGCCTGAGGGCCAGATACGGCCCTCCAAGGTAATTTACCCGGCCTTCGCTCAGGATCAACCTAAATCTGAAATGACTTGAAAGCACACAACAACAAGAAGAACAACAACAATCCTATCTCATCAGCCAAAAGCAGGCCCACGGTTCCTATTGAAATACTAATAAGTTTATATTTATTTAAATTGTTCTTCATTTTAATTATTGTATTGTTTTTAAGTGTTTTTTGCACTACAGATAAGATATGTGCAGTATGCACAGAAATTCATTCATGCTTTTTTCAAATTATAATCCGGCCCTCCAACAGTTTGAGGGTCTGTGACCTGGCCCTCTGTTTAAAAAGTTTGAGGACCCCTGGTTTAATGTCATAGGGCACACATTGGTGGAAGCATATTGCATTTGTTTGTTTTCAGCTGCTTCCAGGGTGAATGTAGCATGCTGGTAATTACTTTTTAAGGAAAGTTGTGGCCTAGTAGCGGTTAGTAAACTGCCCAAATATGAACGCAGATGGAGTTTGGGGAAAATAGACCTTGACATTTGAGAGTTGTAGTTTCTGGGATTTATAGTTCACCTACAATCAGAGAGCATTCTGAACCCCACAAACGACAGAACTGGGGTAAACTTCCCACACAGAACCCCCCCTTGACCAACAGAAAATACTGTATTTTCTGGTGGTTTTTGGTGACCCTTCTGACATCCTCCTGGTGATCCCCCCCCCCAGGGGTCTTGACTTCCCAGGTTGAGAAATGCTGACTTAAGGCCATCCAGTCCAACTCCCTTCACCAGGGCAAGAAAACATAATAAAAGCCCACCTGACAAAGGGCCATCCAGCCATTCACACACACACACACACACATATGTATATGACAGATGCAGTATCAAAGATTTGCAAGGGACCCCTAAAGAAGGACAATGATATGTTGCATGTTCCAGAGTAGGCAAACCAGACAATCTCCACATCAACACTGACAAAGAAACAACAAGAAATACTTTAACCCCACAAGCATAAAGACATTACATATATTAGAAACCAACATTTTCTCATTACTTTATTTTCCAGATCACCAGACAGGGCCACAGCAACGCGTGGCAGGGGACCGCTAGTAATAATAATAAAATCAGTAGGAGATGGGAAAAAACATTTGTATCCCGTCCTTCTCAACCCCCCGGGGGGTGGGATGGGGACCCAGGGTGGCTTACAACTGAAAACAATTTGATTACTTAATTGGTCCGGTTATGATATTTTTAGATGACTTAGTATTTGTTGCTTTGGTGTTGCTATAAGAGGGTCCTCCATTTGTGCATGTGGCAGGGCTCAGGCTGCATTATATTTGGTGGTCTGAGGTTTGATCTTCTCCCCCCCTCCCGTGTTATAGACTCCACTTTATGGATTCCACTTTTATGCATGAGTGAGTGTGTATGAATGAGTGAGTGAGAGCTTCCTTCATTGGTTTAACTTCAAAATAGCCTGTAAATTCTAAAGAAATACGGCAAATACTGTTGCAATACAATCCTGTTGTTTATTTATCTATTGTCCCATAGAAATTACTCCCTAGTAAATGGATTGCCAGAAAGTGAACCTACACGTCTTCTTCACAATATTATAGGAATAAAAATGGTGAGTGAAGAGATTTCTGAGATTGCTTCATTTGTATGTTAGTATCCTTTGCACAACAAAGGTAAGATGATAATGGTGGTCAGACCTGCTTTTCAGGAAAGACACGAGAGGTGATGACAGACTGCCATTCTTTTCTTATCTGTCAAAGACAGCAATCTGCCTAAAACACTTGCTGCAGGTATGAAGCATGAGGAACGTTATAAACTACATTCAGATCCCAATTTGTTAAGTGGTATTAGCTTTAAAAAGAAAAAGAAAAGACATTGCGAACTCTGCATCTGTGAACAACAGATTTTCAATTCAACAAGACCCGTTCCATAGATGATAATATTAATGGGACCCAGTCCAGTTTGTGTTTGAACATCATTTTTGGATCATAGTTTGTAATGGGGCGGGCGGGGATGAGGGCACAACAAAGTGATTTATAGATAGGTATTAACAGGATCAAAGTTTGTAATGGGGAAAAAACAGTGTTCTATAGAGAGGTATTAACAAATGCAGCTGTAGCTGTGTGCTCTGTATATTAAGAAATAAAAGGTAAAGGTTTTCCCCTGACATGAAGTCCAGTCGTGTCCGACTCTGGAGTGTGGTGCTCATCTCCATTTCTAAGCTGAAGAGCCGGTGTTGTCCGTAGACATATCCAAGGTCACGTGGTCGGCATGACTGCATTAAGAAATTAACTATTAATGATTAATTAATATTAATCAATTATTAATTAATAATTAATCAATTAATAATTAATTAATAATGATTAATTATTAAGAAATAATTTCTGTTAAATTCTACACCAACTGAATTTAAATTCTGCTAAAAACAAATGATCACTAATTCCATATTTTGACTGCATTAAAAAGATTATTGTTTGTTTTTATTACGCACTACTAACACTCTGACTAAACATAATCTGGTCTCATTTGGAAAGTTAAGAAAGGTCAAGCATGGTTTCTATTTGGACAGGGATCACAGGGGATCGCCAAGAAAGTATAGGAAATTTTGGTGCCTGAAACCACAAAGAGCTGGACTAGGTGGACCAATGCTGTACGGCAGCTTTCTCTGTTCCAATTGTTTTCTGGATTCTGCCTGTGTAATTCATAGTTTTTAAAGTTCATTGTTTTATCATTGTGAGTTTATAGCATTTCTGAAAATCTGCTACTTTGTCGTGATTTTTAAGAGTTGGGGTGGTAAAGACCTGTGGATATGAAAAGCTAAAACAAGCAAATGTATACTATCTATCTATCTATCTATCTATCTATCTATCTATCTATCTATCTATCTATCTATCTATCTATCATCTATCTATATGGGTGTATGTAGCCTTTGTTCCCTCTGTGTCAGTCCCACCCTCCTCCAATCTTCCCCTCTAAATCGCATGTGTCAGACTCAAGGCCCATGGACCAAATCTGCCCTGCCGTGTCATTTTATGTGGACCATTAGATCCTGGACTACAAATTATGACTAGAGCTAATGGGAGTTGTGATACAGTAATATCTGGAAATATGCCATTTGTTCAGTTTAGTCAGGATAGTGGGTTTTGGATTTAGATGCAAGGCTTGTGGATACAATAGCTGACTTTAAAATGTCCTTTCACCTTTTCAAAACCTTAGTGCTGTTATGATGGAATTCCATTATCAACAGTCCACATGGTGGATAATCAAAAGAAATGGGAGTTGTCATTCAGTAATATCTGGGAACCCACACTGGGTAAAAACCAAGAAGGACTGACCACTATGAAAAAAATAGTTCATCCTCTTTATCTGGTGGCCCTTGGAAGGCAACCATAAGGCTGATGTGGCCCTCAATGAAAATTAGTTGCACACCCCTGCTCTAAATATTCCCAATCAGAAAAAATTAAATGAGTATTTTTCTTCGTGGTCTCTGCGAATTCACACTTGTGGAGAGTCTGCGCCTGCGCGGGCTCCAACGGAAAACT
>NW_026847660.1:66198832-66509839 GCF_025583915.1 Anolis sagrei ordinatus
AGCAACCGCCCTCGGTCGTCCGGGCTCGGTCGACCAGAGCTATGGCAGCTTCGACTGCTTTTCTGAAGGGGATTCCCTTGGACGCTATTTGCAAGGCGGCCATTTGGAAGAATCCCCAGACATTTGTCACCCATTACAGGTTGAACACTAGGTTTACACCTGACATGGCCTTTGGGAGAGCGGTGCTGGGCTCAGATCCGCTTTAGGTACGGGAATGGACTTTGTGATCCGTATCGACAAAGTGTCTTGTTTACTCGATATCGTGCATCATTGAATGTCTTGTTTACTCGATATCGTGCATCATTGAATGTGCTGTTAGTGTGTTGTTACTTGAAAAATTGCCCTTTTTTTCCGCGTTACTGGAAATAAAGCTGCACCTTTATTGTTAATGCCTTGCTACCGGTAAATAGGTAGCCATCCCGTTATGACCTTAATGGGCCCATTACGGGTACTCTGGCCCATCATCAATGTTATGTGCCTTACTATTGTGTGTTTTCCTCTTGCAATAATTGTGGCTCAATTGCCAAAAGATGTACCCTCATTATTATGAGTGCCTTCAGTAATCACCATGTGTTTTGTTTCAAGGGTCATAAGTTTAATTGATTGTTGGCCACCTTTTGAGTGGCCGGGAGGATCACGTACTCCCGTAGGTTCATGCACTCTGCCCTTCTTTGGAAGTGATTGCAACCTCTTGTCATGCATGATGCCCTTCTTCGGAAGCGATTACACTCTCTTGTTTGGAAACTGTTTTTTGCACTTAATAAAATTGTTTGGCCCTTGACTTTTATGGTCGGTTTGCTTCTTCCCGCCTCCGGGACCTGAGCTTGCTAGGCTCCACAAGTGTGCATTCGCAGAGACCACGAAGAAAAATGGTAGGTTACATACCTGTGACCATCTTTCTTCGAGTGGTGCTCTGCGAATTCACACTAACCCGCCCGGCCTCCCCTCTAGGCAAACCTCCAATTTCTCGCTACCGTGGCGGCGTAGGAATTGGAGCGGCGCGCGTGGGGCGCCCTTTTATCCCCTGCCGGGGCTGGGCGGGGTTACCGCCAAAACTGGGGGCGCCCTTTTATCCCCTGCCGGGGCTGGGCGGGGTTACCGCCAAAACTTTAAAAGTTTCAAAAGTAGAAGTTTTCCGTTGGAGCCCGCGCAGGCGCAGACTCTCCACAAGTGTGAATTCGCAGAGCACCACTCGAAGAAAGATGGTCACAGGTATGTAACCTACCAATAATTTTGCTATCTAACAGGTTTAGCTACTTGATGAATTGATTGAGGGCAAATATTTTTAAACTGCTCCTTCCCCACAATCTTGTAAATCTGCTACTGCCAAAAGGGCAAACAAACAAATACTTTTGCATTTTGGGCAATGCAGCTGCTCTGCAGAAACACTGCAAATGAATGA
This sequence comes from Anolis sagrei ordinatus, assembly GCF_025583915.1. Taxonomy (NCBI): domain Eukaryota; kingdom Metazoa; phylum Chordata; class Lepidosauria; order Squamata; family Anolidae; genus Anolis; species Anolis sagrei. The sequence goes on from NW_026847660.1 coordinate 66,200,235, forward strand.
CAGAGATGGCATAATCCCTGGGAGGATATCCCAGGGCATTGGGAGTCTGGAATTTCTTGGGGGGAGCACCAAGATTGTGGCGCAGCTGGTTGAGTGTCAGATGCATTAAAGATCACGCTGACCAAAAGGTCATGAGTTCGAAGCCAGCCCGGGTTGAAGTGGGTTTCCAACCAATTGAGTGTAGCCTGTTGTTGACCTTTGCAACCCGAAAGACAGTTGCATCTGTCAAGTAGGAAAATTAGGCACCACATTAAAGTGTGGGGAGGCTAAATTAACTAATTTATGAGGCCATATAGAAGACTTCAGCAAAGCATTCCAGCGGGGAAGCATGCGGGAAATGCGGAAGTACTTCATCAGCGTCGCAGATGGACAATGAAAGCGACAGCTCCCCTGGCGGCCAGAAAAAGTTAGATAGCCTCTGTGTATGTCTGCACATGTTTGTATGTCAAAAATTGGCATTGAATGTTTGCCATATATATGTACACTGTAATCCGCCCTGAGTCCCCTGCGGAGTGAGAAGGGCGGAATATAAAAGCTGTAAATAAATAAAATAAATAAATAAGAGATTTGCAAGTAGAAGTTCACATATAGAAAAGGAGGTCTGACCTTAGAATGACCAACATCTTCAGAGATCTCCATTCTCCCCAGTTGCTTCTCTGGCAAAAGTGGGGGCATATTGGGGAAGAAGAGGGGATGTTTTGGATCCAAATCTCAGTGAGGATCTGTTTCCTCAATATGGTCATGATGAAAGAAACAAACCTCTAATACTGACATGGTCATTTTCCTTCCAACCGAGCTATTATCTGTATTTTATAAATCTGCAGTGAACACATTTACCGCCTTCTGTTAGGGAACTAAACCGGACAATGGTTGCTTAGATCACCCAGGATTTGTTGATATAAGGGGGCTTACAGTTTCAGTTGGACAGAACGTGTTTGTTGACTTGACCGGGTTGCATGCCTTTATGGATTGTGACCTTTTGAACATTCTTGCAGGTTGGATCATTTTAATCCCCTTGTACTTTCTGAAAGAGGACACAAAATACCGAGAGATATCCAGTCAACCAGGACAATTATGGGGTATGTTTCAGATAGCGTCACAAGTCACCTCTCAGATGTATATGTGAAATATCCTCATTGTTTACATAAGTTAGTTATGCTCTGTTTTTGGTTTTCCGCCTCCACTAATTGAGGAGAGGAAGGGTTCTGTTAGTTTCCATCATGCAAAGACTGACTGTCATGCACACTTTAAGAATCGTCTTCCATTTGTTTACATAAGTGACCAAATATCTATGCTAAAAGATCTCAGTTGAATGACAGAGATGGCAATCTTGTTGTCAACCAGCTGCATGAATTACAGACTACCAAATGCAATTCCGGAGATGTTGTCATACAAGTGCGTGCATTCTTGTCAACTGTCAATCTACTGATGCTTATCCAGTGAAGTATGTGGAAATTGCAGATAATCGTGTAACAAGAAAACAAAAAACAAAAAAACAAAAAAGAAGAAAAAGAAAAAAGGAAAAAAGCAGGTCTATATTTTTAGTTGATCCTGAGGACTCAAAAGATTATAGCTGAGGTTATGAACATGAAAATTCAATAGATTAGTAACTGTGAAGTTACTGCATTCTAAAATTTGTTAGCAATGATATATACAAACAACTCAACTGTTGCTGAAGTCATAAAACTACACAATATTTCTTTGCAATAGCTCTAATTTACCTGTTTTTCAATTTTATTGGATATTTGGCTTTTACCTTGAAAACACTAAAAATAAGCGTTATTACAACTATGGTAATAGCTATTTGTAGGAGGATGTAGTAGTTTTGTCAGCCCAGGTATATGCGACTGTCAAAAGTGCTTACTAACAGCTTCAGCACCCCTTCCTGGATTTGGAGGACCTAAAGATGGTAGTGCACATGCTGGTAACCTCAAGTTTGGACTTTTGCAATGCACTTTATATTGGGCTAACTTGGTTCCAAGCTTGGAAACTCCAGTTGGTTTAAAATATGGCAGTCAGATTGGTTACAGGAACATCCAGGAGTGAGCATATTACACCCATACTAAAGTCACTCCATTGGTTGCCAATGAGTTTCCGGGGAAAGTACAAAGTGTCGGTGTTGACCTTTAAAGCTCTACATGGTTTGGATCCAGGTTACTTACTTCTCCCATATAATCTGTTCCAAACACCTAGATCCTCTGTGGGATGGCTACTCCAGCCTGCCAGAATCCAACTGGTGACCATCACCCAGAGGACCTTTTCATTGGTAATCCCAAGACTGCGGCACAATCTGCCGGAAGAACTCTGACAGCTAAATGAGGTGTTGGAATTTAAAACAGATCTGAAGGCCTAACTCTTCCTTCTGGCCTACCCTGTTAGTTTTAATCATGAATTTTAAACTCAAGACTTGTGTTCACTATATTTTTATCTTTGTTCTGAGGTCTCTTCCAACTCTATGATTCTATGATTCTATGTCCTCAATGTGATGAACTCCCTGGATTCGGCCCTGAACCTGGAGGCCCAGGTATCAGCAGTGACCAGAGATAGCTAGGTATGAGGAAGAGTTCAACCAGGGCCGTAGCCAGAAATTTTTTTTGTGAGGGACTGAAATTTTCGGGGTGTGGTTTTGGGGAGGGTTGAAAATTTCGGGGGGGGGGGGTTGAAACCTGCCTCCTAGCTCACGCTGAAGCAAAGAGCACAGCAGGGGGCAGAGCAGCCTTCAATAGCCTGCAGCTCCGCCCCTGTCAACCACCTCCACCAAGTCTGGCCTCCTTAATGAGAGCATTCAACACACACACCCCCAACTTGGTTGCTTCACTACATTGGCTATTGCTGCAAGTAATGACAGTGTGAATAAATTGTCAATATTTGCCTGAGATAGTGCTTGTAGTTCTGGAGGGACTCTTAATTTTTTGCATCTCATAGACTTAGCATGGGGATTTGGTTAACCAGTTAAAATTCATGAGTAAACCAGGTTTTTTTTAAAATCTGAAACATTTCGGGGGGGGGTTGAACCCCTAACCCCTCCCCCTCGCTACAGGCTACAGGCCTGAGTTCAACCACCTTCTGATGTTGATTATGGTTCTGACTAGCTGGGATGAGGTAGCTTATGGAAAAAGGTGGGGGAAAGATTAGGACAGAAGACAATTGCAATAAAGAAAACTAGGAGAGTCAGCCAGTCCATTATCTACTGAAAGAAGCCCTGTAATAAAAAACTATTTTCCCTCCTTTAGCATTGTGAGGAATAATTCAATCCCACATATCTATGCACTTCTGTTTTATTTCATTTGTTTATTCATTAATTCATTCATTACCTTTTCACTTTTATACAGTATACCAGTTTCATTTTCATAAGAGAAATATGACATAAACAGGATCTGTCTCAGAGTCTGGTTCCCCCTACTGTTTCAGACTTACTCAATCATGGTTAGGCAATTTCCTGTATCAAGATACCCCCCCCCCCAAAGCAGAGAAAGCACAGGCCCCGGGGGAGTCTTTATATTATTTTTCTGGGGTGTTGGCAAACCGGAAGCATTTTTTAACGTGAGAAGCAATGACTCAATTTCTTTTCACAGATGCAGAGATTTCAAGACGAAGTCACAACTAGTTGTCGGCTGGTCTTTATACCTATTGCACAAGCCACTAGAAACTGATACACTCAAAGAGAGTTGGTATAAGATCTTCTATAGGTGGTATATAACTCCCGAGATATTGGCAAAAATTAACAAGGATAAAAAGAAAGATCGGTGCTGGAAGTGTGGAAAAGAGAAAGGCAGTCTCCTACACATGTGGTGGAATTGCAGAAAAATAAAAAAATATTGGTCACAAATTCACAAAATGATGGAAGGAATATTGAAAACAAAATTTGACAGTAAACCAGAAACTCTACTATTAGGCCTACATAACCTGAACCTGGAAAAGAATGAAGATAGGATTTTTTTTTATCTAACTGCAGCAGCTAGGATGGTTGTAGCAAAGAGATGGAAAACCGAAGAGATTCCAACAACTGAGCATTGGTGTAGTAAAATAATAGACGTAATAGGCATGGACATTCTGACACAAAGAATATCTCAAAACTACTCGAAACCTCAAAGAACAGAATGGAACTCAGTAATAGAATTTATAAGGGAAAGAAACAAAGAGATATGTATAATGGACTTTTAATATATATATTATATATATATTTTCAGTTGGGGAAAAAAATCCTAGGATTAATCAAATAAAGAAGGGGGCAAATCCCCGGAGCAAGCAGATAAAACATACACTGAAGAAGATTATCAAATAAAAATAGTGAAATGAAGGAATATAATGTACTAAGGACCTTAAGCAACGTATGTAGAAGTTAAAAGATTTGACTTCTAACTTCCAGGGTGTACCTGGAAGTATCAGCACTCCCTACCTTTTTCGTTTTATCCTGCCCCGTACCCTCCGTTTCCCTTCCCCTTGCACCAACCACCCACCCTCCCCTCTTTACCTATATCTACCCTCTTGTACCTGATCTGTTCGTTTATATGTAGATGTATGTGGGTGTATGTATCTGTTTCTGTACTGGTTTCAGATTTTATATGTATGTGTATGTAAAATAAAACTTTTCAATAAAAAAAGAGATCCAAGACAAAAAAAAGAAAAGAAAAGAAACTGATACAGTCAAGGCAGCCTAAGTACTTATTTATTTATTTTATTTGCTTCATTTGTACCCCGCCTTTCTCACCCCTGCAGGAGGACTCACGGTGGAGTACTTCCCATTTGTAGTGTTATTGTGGAATGTTAGGGTAAGAACTGCGCAGATAGAAACAGAAGTAGTTTCTTCCAGTTCCAAGGGTCTCTTAAATATCTAGCATTTTTTTTTAAACCAAGCAATATAAATGGATCTGTAGAACTGCAAGGTCTATTAGGGTGTTTACAAAAACAGTATCTATCTACCATGGGTCCCCAGTAAGGGTACAGGTGATTGCTTGAGAACAGTTAGAGGACACTTTTTCCTAGTTTAAAGAAGTGGCTTGGGGCAGAGCAGCACATGACAGGTCTGCTCACAAACAAAAAACCCTCTTCCCTGTTGACAGGATTCCTTTCTTCCCTGGATCAAAAGGAAAGGTTGCTTATTTTTTGGAGTACAACTTCCAGAATGTCATTTTTTGCATCTGTAATGGAAAATCAAAGGGATACAGTGAATATTAATCCAATTTGGAGTGGACTACTTGAAGTACATGGATGTGTAATTAGTCTAATTAACAAACCAGCGGTGTTACACTACTGAGTAGGGACTTACATTTAATTTAGCTCCCCAATCAGAACTTTCTCACATTCACTAAAATTTACAGGTTTGAATACCATGTGATGGAAATCAGTTTTTCTTTGGAATTAGCCATGATAACAAACAATTTGTATTGTGTTGTAGGTTTTTCGGGTTATATGGCTATGTTCTAGAAGATGGCCATATAGCTCGAAAAACCTACAACAACCCAGTGATTCTGGCCATGAAAGCCTTCGACAATACAATTTGTATTGTTTTGTACCAGGTGTACCAGGAATAGTAGTAGCTTCCACATGGATTTAACACGCCTCTTAAAGACATGTTTCATTTTAGGACAGACATTCATCCCTCTTGGCTGGATCACAAGTTGCCCTGGTCTCTCTATCTTCAAAATGCTTGTAGAGAATTTCACATATATGTGCTGTGAGATTATTATTATTATTAATATTATTATTATTTTTCTGACACAAAAACACAGTATGACACAGCAAAGGAGATATATATGCTGGATTTCGTATCACAAATCACAAGTCGTACACTTCCCAAGCGTTTTGGACTGCGTGATGTATTTTCGAATGATGCGCTCAGATCCAAGTAAGGTGGCCTTCTGCAGTTGACAGATCAAGATTTTGTCAGTGTTTATTGTTTTCAAATGCTAGCTGAGATCTTTTGGCACAGCAGCCAATGTGCCGATTACCACTCCCCAATGGGTGCCACCTTGTGGTGGTGGGCTTAGTTGTTCCAAGGATGCTGAGAGCAACTACCAGCAGGTCCAACCAAGTCAGAGAGGTCTCAGCTGAGGAGTGGAACTAAGAGCACCTAATCCATTAGCACTATGGAGAAACAAACCAAAATAAAGTTTATACTAGTTTGGTCGTCATCCAGAATAAAAAGGACCGCGGTGGATTCTGCTGATTCTGGACATCCATTGACAAATGGGCTCAGAATCAAAATACAAATTAACAGACAAAGAAGCAGCAGAAATATACAATGCCAGAAAACCACTATTATTATTATGGAGCCCCCACTGGCGCAGTGGGTTAAAGCCCTGTGCCGGCAGGACTGAAGACCGACAGGTCGCAGGTTCGAATCTGGGGAGAGGCGGATGAGCTCCCTCTATCAGCTCCAACTCCTCATGCGGGGACATGAGAGAAGCCTCCCACAAGGATGATAAAACATCAAAATCATCCGGGCGTCTCCTGGGCAACGTCCTTGCAGACGGCCAATTCTCTCACAACAGGATGCTCCTGACACGACAAAAAAATTTATTATTATTAGTATTATTAGTATTATTAGTATTATATTTTTCAAATGACAGCTTTGAATGTATTCTGTTACTAAGAGCAGTCTGTTTCATCTATTAAACGCATGGTACTTAGCCATTATGAAATCTATAAATGAGCCCTTTTTGAACTTATCAAATATCCCGTTGCTTTAAATAAGGGGGAAATAGACAAGGAAGTAGTAGATGAAAGTCAATAAGGAAACAGGATATTAGGTAAGTGAAACAGTGACACATACAATTATTATTTATTTTATTAGATCCTGTCCTTTTAACTAGACCACGTCAGCCTAAGTAAGGCTGTCCCAGCGCTAGGGACTTACTTTGTGGTACCGGTGTTTTTTGTAATTGCTTATTATTAGCAATATATCTCTGCTACACCTCTGTTATGGCTTTGCTGTGATGAGTAAAATGGCAATTGTTTTCATGGTGAGTGGTTCAGTTGGCATCTCAGGAGGAGTTTACTATCCCAAGTGCAAAATAATAATGGTAGCGAGATGATTGGCATGCCTTGAGCAGACTTGTAACATAGAGAGATCTTTCAGTACTCAAAATTCCATTACGTTTAAATATGGGAACATCAAATTCCCAAAGGTTTACATTCCTTGTTACATATCTCTGAATTGGTTGCTGACTTGCATTGGAATCAGCCGAGGGAAACTGAAAATGGAATTTTAGTCGTATTTTTCAAAGACAGAAGGGCTTTCATTACTATTCGTCTTCATGTGTGAAATGTTTCACAGATGTTGTAGAGTCATAGGCTGAATCTATACCTGCAAAATAATTTGTCTTTACTTTAATCCATGGTCCATGATGTTTTTTCCCCCTTACTCTGCAGTTTCTTGGGGAAAAAACCTTTTTTGCAGCGTGTGTCCTACACCTTGAGTCAGAATTGAGGTGGTGAGGTAGTTGGAGAGAACGCAGATCAGTGGATAGTTGTTAAGGCATCTATATTTGGCAAACATTGTGTTGCTGTTTTTTAAAGTTTAGTGTATGTATGCAGATATCCATAATATTTGCATACTCAAAGGTAGCAACAGAGAGTTGGGAGGAGAGAGGGGAGAGAAATAAGCCATGGGAAGCTTTTTCTTATTTTCAAGGCCCACCAAATCCAACTTGCTTCATGCAAGCTAAAGAAGAAAAGTCAGAAGTAGTGATGCAAGGCTCACTTCTTGGTGTTATATGTGTACGTGTGTCTATGTGTATAGAAGTGGACAAATTCAAACAAGTAATCAAACAAATAAGTGGAAACAAAGAACTTTCCTTCTCAGTACCCTTTGAGTTGAGAAAAGAGGATTAGGGGTGCTTCCACATAGCCCTTTTATCACAGGAGCATCCACGTTTAAAAAACGTGGATGTTCCTGGGCCCCTATCCACACACACCCTAGAAAGAGCGTGCTTTCTGGGGTGGGTGTCCAGATGTTCTTCTGGTACTGGCCCAGGAGAACACCTGGAGACTCAACCCCCCCCCCCAAAAGCCCTAAAACCCCCTTTAAAAATAAGGAAAACTTACCCAGCTTCCAGTAGAGGGTTGCTGGAGCTCTCCTGGAGTGTAGAAATTATGCGCCAGGAGAGGGGGAGGGAGGGAGTACCCCCGGTACTCTCCTGGCGTGTCATTTCTATGAGCCGGGAGAGCTCCGGCAACACTCTACGGGAGGCTGGGTAAGTTTTCCCTACTTTTAAAAAGGGTTTGGGGGTAGTGGGGGAGGAGTGTTGGGATTCCCACAGTTTTCCGGACTAATTTAGTCTGGGAAACTGTGGGAATGGTGTCTGGACTGCAATCCAGACACTGGAAGTAGTAGGTTTATCCCATGCCTTCCAAGAAGGCGCAGAATAAATCCACTTTCTAATTAATTTGCCATAAACCAGAGTTTTCCTGGTTTGTGGTGAATTAATTGCGGGTTGTCCAGAATGTCATCTGGACAGTCCTCTCTTTATTGCAGAAGTTTCAGCAATTAAGAATTAAGAAGTTGCCTAAAAGCAGCTTGGAAAAGAGCTGGAAGGTGCAGTGGAATAGATACATTGACTGATATAGGAGTGCCTGCCCTCCCCATGGATTATTTATGAGGTTTCCTCTCCCTATTATTTATGGCAGGAGTCCTCAAACTTCTTAAACTGAGAGACGGTTCACAGTCCCCTAGACTGTTGGGGGCAGTGTGTGTGTGTGCAGAGGCGGACTATAGTTTGAAAAAATAATTGAACAAGTTATTATGCACACTGCACATATCTTATTTGTAGTGAAATAACATAATATTTAAAATGAAGAACAATGTAAAAATATTTTATTGATTTTAACATGAAAAAGTACAACAAACCATAAGATATAAAGTATGAAAAAAGCACACTTAAAGATCTACAAAAACGAAGAACAATTTTGTCCAACATAAACTTAACAGTATTTCAATGGGAAATGTGGGCCTGCTTTTGGCTGATGAGAGAATCAATTAATTAGGATTGTTTGTTGTTGTGTGCTTTCAAGATGTTTCAGACTTAAGGGAACCCTAATTCTGAAATTTAGGGTGCATGCAGGGTAAATGGCTCACGGGCCTTAGTTTGGGGACACCCGATATTGGATGATTCCCTAATATCCCCATCTACTTCCACTTTGAAATCCATCAAAATCTGTCTTCCTCCTGCTGCAACTTACAGAATGGATGACATTGGGCTCAGTTTAAGGGAAGAAAAAAACAATAGCAGTTGTCAAACTTGTTGGGACGGAAGTTGGACGAAGCACCCATCCTTCAAGAAAGGAAAGCGGTAGTACTGTATACGTATATGGAAATATAGGACAGAAGTCAATTTTAAGAGAGGCTCTGAAGACAGGAAGAAGGGACAGGGAAAATATGTTTAATTTTACACACGCACACACAAACACGTACAGAATGGAGAGTTCTTGGTTTACAGAGGGAAAACACTGAAATCACAGTGCACACACTATGCTGTTTTGCTCAGTCAGACTTGGAAGTGCTAAGACCAGCTAACCAAGCAAATCAAATCTTAAAACAAAATAAGACCTTACACTTGAGTCGGGATTCATCTTTCTCATACACAGTTCTTTTAAGAAATGAAACTAGATAAAAGTCCAGAAGAGGGAGCCCTTTATCAAAACAAGACTAGACTTGCCAGAAATTTACAATATTTCATACTTCCCACTCCAAAACGGATAAGCATGAATATGATATTTCAGCCAGATCTCTGGATAACTTTAGCCAATTGTTTGATCTCGTAGAACAAACTAGATCAATCAGAGATTTTGAAGAACACCCCCCTCCTCATTATATTATTTGTTGATTGGGATCACTGCCATGAACAATAATATGGCCTGATTCCTTTCTTTCACATGGAAATGTGGGAAAGCCTCATGTATGGCATTTGTGTCTACATTACAATGCAAAATAGCCCTACCAGAAAATTCTGAAACAAACAAAAAGGACACTCACAAACAATATTAATTAATGAATATTTGTTGGTACAAGTCTTTAAGTCTACCTATTGATAACTCTATCACTGAGTTTTCATAGCAAGATTTATTCTAAGGAGATATGCCATTGTCTTCCTTTTTTTGGTTGAGAAAGTTATGAGAAGTTATGGCTTCTCATCCAAAGGCTATTCAGTGGTTTTTCATGGCTGAGCAGATATTTGAATCTTGGTCTCCTAACAGGGATTTTAAAAGGAATTGCTACCAAATACCTCTTAAGATTTGGAAAGGCATATGGCAGGGTTGTATACTCTCACCCAACCTATTCAACTTGTATGCAGAACACATCATGCGATGTGCGGGGCTTGATGAATGCCAGGCTGGGGTAAAAATTGCTGGAAGAAACATTAACAACCTTAGATATGCAGGTGATACCACTTTGATGGCCAAAAGCGAGGAGGAGCTGAGGAGCCTTCTAATTAAGGTGAAAGAAGAAAGCGCAAAAGCTGGGTTGCAGCTAAACATAAAAAAACCAAGATTATGGTAACAAGAATTATTGACAACTGGAAAATAGAGGGAGAAAATGTGGAGGCAGTGACAGACTTTGTATTTCTTGGTGCAAAGATTACTGCAGATGCAGACTGCAGCCAGGAAATCAGGAGACACTTACTTCTTGGGAGGAGAGCAATGTCCAATCTCGATAAAATAGTGAAGAGTAGAGACATCACACTGGCAACGAAGATTGCATAGTTAAAGCAATGGTATTCTCCATAGTCACCTACGGATGTGAGAGCTGGACCATAAGGAAGGCTGAGTGAAGGAAGATAGATGCTTTTGAAGTGTGGTGTTGGAGGAAAGTTCTGAGAAAGCTTTGGACTGCGAGAAGATCCAACCAGTCCATACTTCAGGAAATAAACCCCAACTGCTCTCTGGAGGGAAGGATAGCAGAGGCAAAGATGAAGTAGAGAAGACAGGAAAGCTTGGAGAAGACAATGATGCTTGGGAAAATGGAAGGAAAAAGGAAGAGGGGCTGACCAAAGGCAAGATGGATGGATGGCATCAGGCATGTAGCCGGGGGGGGGGGGGGGATTCTGAGGGTGGTCCGCGAGAAGGCCTTACTGGTACATTATTTAAACTGTTATGTTTATTCATATCATGATCTGATCACCATGCTCAATATATCCCATATGCATGGGGGTATTGGGGTAACAATACAAAAGTTTTGCTAGGGTAGACCCTCTTTCACTCAGACTCAGCCCCCCCCCCCAAACAACTCAGCCCCCCCACCCCCCCGAAACAAAATATTAGTTGGGCCTTGAAGTGACTGGACTGACCTTGAAGGAGCTGGAGGTGGTGACGGCCGACAGGGAGCTCTGGAGTGGGCTGGTCCATGAGGTCACGAAGAGTCAGAAATGACTGAATGAATGAACAACAAAACCTCTTAAGTGTTTTTACCTGTGGAAAAGGTTGCACACATCAATATCATTGTAATTTATCTTATCTTGTACATCACTAGAAAATACAAGAGCTGAAAAAAGAAAAATCCCCAAAACTCTTATCAAAGCATAGAAAATTATAACAACACACATGAACTAGTATTACAGAACACATATATTGTGGATTATTTTTACTTTTGGTTTGCAGCCAGGACTGGATGTCCATTTGGATGTGCAACTATTATTTAAAAAAATTTTGTTTCTCAAATACCTAGTTCAATACTTGAACCATTTATAGCACACTGGCTCTCATGAAGGATATTAAATGTTGGTTGGCTACTAAAATAAAGCCACTAACCACAAAGCTAGGACTAGATCATCCATTTCTCTTGGCACTGTTTCCAAAAAAAAAAAGAAAGAAAGTCTGTCTGGGAGTGGGGCAGGGATGGTGTATGGGGATGGAGGCTTTGGTAAAACAATGTTCTGCCTCCTCTCCACACCAGTTCCCTGGCAGCAGTGAAAAAAAATGCAAATCCATAAAAAGTGTACTGAGCAATTCAGAATGTAAAAGAAAAGGTATTTTCAAATTCTTGCAAGACTGATCACAATCTGATTGATCAAATGTTTGGATCCTACATGCTGATGGAAAGACACAAATGAAAATATTGATGCAAAAGAGCTCCTAAGTTATAACAAGCTTTCCATGCTAGAGAACCAGGGTCCATCAACAGGTGAGAATTAATGCAGTATGACAGCATTTTAACTGCCATGGCTCCATGCTATAAAATCTTGGCAAATGTAGTTTGGTGAAGCTCCAACATTCTTTGGCAGAGAAAGCTAAAGACCTTATAAAACCATGACTTCCACCATTGGATAGCATTGAGCCATAGCACTTAAAATGTGTCGAACTGCATTAATTCTACAATGTAGCTATTCCGCCAGTGTGCTATAGTGGTTTGAGAGTTGGAATACGACTCTGGAGACAAGGGTTTAAATTCCAGTTTGGTACATCACCCTCTCAGCTTCAGAAGAAAGCCATGGGTTGCTGTATGTTGGAAGTAAATTGAAGGCACACAACAATAACAACTGGGTTAGAATATAAGATACACCCATTATTTACATGGTACAGGAGATACTTTAGGGGCAACATCCATGCATTATTCAGAGGAATTTGTAAGCACTTGAAATATATTCCTTAAAATATAAATTCTGAAGAAATCCTGGAATTTCTATTTCTTCTTTTTTTTAAAGCAGTTCAAAAACTGGTAGCAAAAGATAAGTTTTGTAGTATTCTGATAGCTTGTATTTGTATGATGCTTCAAGGTTTCAATGGCATCATTGAGTTGGAGGACCCCTGAAGATCCTCTGGTCCAATTTCTTATTTGATGCAGAGATTTCAGAGCTAGAGGACCCCCCCAACAAAGGGCTGTTCCTGGATTCCTCTGCTTGAATACCTTGAGCAAAGATGACTAAAAAAATACATAAGTAATCTGTTTGCATGCTGAATTATTATATACTGTTATCAAAGTTCTCCTAATGTTTAGCTCAAGTTTGTCTGGTTGAACTTTAAGATCATTAGATCTTTAGATCATTAGATAATTAGATCTGGGTCCTCATGATGAAGGGCTCTGACAGGCTCCATGCTTTCAGCATCCTGCAAGCATCCTAGGATGCTGAAAGAATAGTACGATTCATGGAACATCTATTGTCAGTATCGGTGTGGCATTGACTGGTGCCACTGACAGTCTATGTCCCAGTAGGTTGTACTTTAAGATGATGATGATGATGATGATGATGATGATAACAACAACAACTTTATTTATATTCTGCTCTATCTCCCCGGAGGGACTCAGGGTGGATTCCAAATATAAATGCCAAACATTAAATGCCCGAATACAACAACAATACATCCACACTAACAAAATTTAAACAACTTGACATATAAACACAAAATTATGACTTTACAGCTAAAATTAAATAAAAAACACAGCCTGTTACAACATCAAATATTGAACAGAAACAATAAGTTCCCAGTTCCTTGGGCCAAAAGGATTGTTCGTCGCTCAAGATACCTATTGAGCTGGTGGGGCGAGCAGGGCAAGGATACAGATGGTAACTCTTAATCAGAGGTATAATGGTAGTATTACCAATTCCACCAACTCCTCCTCCTCCTTGTAAGCCAGTGAGCAGAGGTACATCTTCAGCTGTTTCTTGAAAGTAGGAGGGAGAGGGGCATCTTTAACTCCTTAGGATCTAGGATCATTAGATCTAGGGTTGAAGAAGAAGGAAAACCTGTAAAAATTGGTTCAACCATCAGATTTCTGAAGCTCCTCAAATTCCTGTTGTTTTGAATTGTTAGGCTCAGAACAATCATTGCTAGACGGGATTACTGCTGTTGTGTGCCTTCAAGTCATTTCTAACTTATGGTATGTTGACCACAAGATGAACCTATCATGGGGTTTCTTGGCAAGATTTGTTCAGAGTGAGTTTCTCTTTGACTTCATTTGAGGTTGAGAGAGTGATGCCTGGATTCATAACTGCACAGGGAAGGATAAAATTACTTATTCCACAAAGCTACTTCCACAGTGCTGCTCTCTATGGAGGTTTTATCAATGTCTGAACTGGCCTGACACTTTTTATTGAATGTTCAGATGTGTTCGACCCTACATGGTTTATAGTTGTTGCATGAACAAATTATTGTATTTTATGATTTAAAGAAGCCATTGTGGTCTGTGGCTTATGCTCCTAGGCATAAATTGTATGAGGAGCATTCTTTAATTTGGTTGATATTATTATTATATGTTAGGAAAATGACCAGCAAGTTTTTATTAAGGTACTGGGAAATCAAAATACACCCCTTTAACATACATACACTTTAAAAAATAATTGGCTAATTTGAATGTCCAACATTTTACACTTTAGTGTTAGGTGTTTGTTTCCTGTTGGGTACTGCAATAATATAAATTATGGTGTGAATACATTTAAAAATAGATTTGACATTGCAGCTGATAATTATATGACTCATTTTAAAACATTGCTTTCTATGGGGACATTACACCTGCTGTGGATTAAGTTAAATAATTGACAGCTGTGTTCTATGTGCAAAGAATTTATGCTGCAAAAGGGAAGGGCTCTTACAGATTTGTTACTATTGATGCTGAAGCAATGACAAAACTTGGCAAGGAAATGACCTGTTGCTTAGAGTCTCCTACTGAAAGGTAAGATTATCCTTGTCTGGATAGACAAAGAGGGAAAGTATCTTGAGTGGCAGACATTCAAATCACAATAATAGTGCATTACACTGTCCCTGAAGAATGAATGAATGAATTAATATATATATATATATATATATATATATATATATATTCCCTCCCTCTTAATCTCCTTCTTTCTCTTCTTCCTTCCTTTTTTCCTTTCCTTCTCTCCTTTCTTCCTTCTCTTCCTCTTTCCTTCCTCCCCTTTTTTATTTCCTTTCCTCTTCCCCCCCTTTCTTCCTTCCCTACCTATTCTTGGACTGTAACTCCCAGCAGTCCTCCTGATCTACCTACCTACCTACCTACCTACCTACCTCTATCTAATATATCTATCTGGAGGATTGCTGGGAGTTGCAGTCCAGGAATAGGAAATTGGAAATATGCAGGGATTGGGATGCTCTCAAAGAAATCCAAGGAGAAGAAAGCTTGCATCTTGGAAGCAGTGCATTTGGATCATCTTCCTCTCCTAAAGGGCTTGGTCTAGGGGATGCTGGGAGCTGTAGTCCCGAATCGAGTGTGGATATGCTATTGTGTGTTTTGTTTGCCAGGGGAAGTTGTTTTTGCGCATGCGCTGTAGCATCTTTTTGCTTTTTTTTGCTTTTAAAGTTCCTTCTGGTGTGTTTTTCAGTGTTTTTATGAGTGATGGTCACTTGTTGGCCTGATATGTGTAATGTGTCCAAATTTGGTGTCAATTCGTCCAGTGGTTTTTGAGTTATGTTAATCCCACAAACTAACATTACATCTCTCTCTCTACACACACACACACACACACACACACACACACAAAGAGGCCTGTAGCCGGGGGTGGGGTGGGGTTAGGGGTTTAACACCCCTCTGAATTTTTTCAGGTTAAAAAAAACTGGTTTACTCATGAATTTTAACTGGTTAACCAAATCCCCATGGTAAGTCTATGAGATGCAAAAAATTAAGAGTCCCTCCAGAACTGCAAGAACTATCTCAAGCAAATATTGACAATTTATTTACACCGTCATTACTTGCAGCAATAGCCGATGTAGTGAAGCAACCAAGTTTGGGGGGGGGGGGGAGTGTTGAATACTCTCATTAAGGAGGCCAGACTTGGTGGAAGTGGTTGACAGGGGCAGAACTGCAGGCTATTGAAGGCTGCTCTCCCCTCTGCTGTGCTCTTTGCTTCAGCGTGAGCTAGGAGGCAGGTTTCAACCCCCCCCCCCGCAAAATTTTCAACCCCTCCCCGAAATTTTCAACTTCTCCCGAATTTTTTTTCTGGCTATGGCCCTGTGTAGATAATATACACCTTATTGCAGACCAGGAGGTTGTGTGTCAGAGGGGTCACCAAAGACCATCGGAAAACCCAATATTTTCTGTTGGTCATGGAAGTTCTGTGTGGGAAGTATGGCCCAATTCTGTCATTGGTGGGGTTTAGAATGCTCTTTGATTGTACTTGAACTATAAATCCCAGCAACTAAGACTCCCAAATGTCAAGGTCTATTTCCTCCAAACTCCACCAGTGTTCACATTTGTGCATGTTGAGTATTTGTGCCAAGTTTGGTCCAGATCCATCATTGTTTGAGCCCGCAGTGCTCTCCTGATGTAGGTGAACACCAACAAAACTCAAGGTCAATCCCCACCAAACCCTTCTGGTATTTTCTGTTGGTCATTGGAGTTCTGTGTACCAAGATTGGTTCAATTCCATCGTTGGTGGAATTCAGAATGCTCTTTGATTGTAAGTGAACTATAAATCCCAGCAACTACAACTCCCAAATAACAAAATCAACACCCCGGCCCAACCAGAGGCGGCCCTAGGTAATTTTCAATGGTAAGCAAACAGTATTTTGGCGCCTCCCCCCCCCCCACCAATCATTGATATATATTTTCTGTTTGTCGTGGGTGTTCTGTGTGCCATATTTGGTTCAATTCCATCATTGGTGGAGTTCAGAATGCTCTTTGATTGTAGGTGAACTATACATCCAGTAATAGTTCACCTTGCCGCATTTGCTCCCTTGCCTGGCCCGCTTTGGGTCCGGAGGCGTGCCTGAAGACCGTGTGCACCAAAAGTCACCTCTTCTCCTGACTTTCTCCTCAGCCATTGGGACCAGAGAGAGAGAGAGACAGAGGTGGAGATGCCCACCTTTCCTGAAGGTAGGCGCAAAAACAAAGGAGGGAGCGGAGGTGGGAGATACCTCCAGCCGGAGGGGCTCTCTCTCTCTCTCTCTCGCTTGGTCCCAATGGCTGAAGAGAAAGTCAGCAGAAGAGGCGACTTTTGGTGCACACGCTGGGGTTTTCAGATATGCCTCCGGACCCGAAGCGGGTCAGGCGCGGCGGCTCCGCCCCTTGACCCACCTGCGGATTGGGGAGAGGAGAGGAGGCGGGTGGAGCACCGGGGGATTGGGAAAGGGAGCTAGTCATGGGGAAGGGATTGAACGCAGAGAATGATTGAGCGCCGGCTCTGCTCGCGCACCCGGTGGCCGGGTGGAGAAGGAACGAGAGGGGCGAGGCGAGGCTCAAGGGCCCGGCCCCTTTGGGAAGAGGATTGCCCGGCAGTGAAGCAAGAAAGCCAATGCTCCCCCCGGAATGCTAGGGCTGTTGTGAGCTGAGGGGGGCACTCCTCAAGTGGCAGTCGAGGGGCATTTACAGAGGTGCCTCTGTGCCCCTGGCAAAAAAAAAGTGATCTGCAATCGCTTACTTTGTGTAATGGACGAGCCGCCCCTGGACCCAACCCCAACAGTATTCAAATTTGGACATATCGAGTATTTGTGCCAAATTTGGTCCAGTGAATGAAAATACATCCTGCATGTCAGACATTTACATTACGATTCATAACAGCAGCAAAATTTCAGTTATGAAGTAGCAATGAAAATAATTTTATGGTTTGGAGTCACCACAACATGAGGAACTGTATTAAGGGATTGTGGCATTAGGAAGGTTGAGAACCACGACCTTATTGATACTACAATAAATGAAAAGCTGTGCAGTCAGTTTCCTTTGTTCTGTGAGTTAAATTTTTTTCCTAAAAGTACTGTTTTAAAGTTTTATAAAACAATCACAGTGAAATCAATGCCATGTTTCTGTTCCAACAGAGCTCATGAGATTGCCTGAAAAACTCAGTAATAATTGAAAGAACCCCCTATTGCCAACAGACAACCAGTTAACTCCCTTAATATAAAACTTGTCAGTCTTTTATGAGGCTACAAATCAGTTTCAAACAAATGAAAACCAAATGCCTTTTTGAAAAATGCCTTTCTCTATTTTCAAAAAAGAAAACCTCTTGTATCACAACAGATCAAGCCCTGGAGAAGGAAATGCTAAGAGAGACACCATCGCTCTCTCTTCCCAGTACCTGGTTCGCTCTTTCAAAAATGATTACAGGGCGCATTTATTGAGAAGAGCTATGCATCATTCCATTAGATACAGAATCTATAGAGTAACTGTGCTGGAGAGATTAAGAAAGCTGCCTTTATGGGACTATTCAGAATAAAGAATCCCCAGATATGGGAAACATTATGCATCTTAGATTAATGCATGTTGTGTTCCTCGTCTTAAAATAGTTGCTTTTGTCAAAACAACCTCTTTGATATTTACATGCAAAAACATTCACAATAACAGGCTAAGCCCAGTGTTGCACATTCTAGTCCTAAATAGGCCATGGGCCCAAAGGAGCTGCGGTATAAATGGGCGCACCTCTAACATTCATCGATAGCAGTCTTGCCCAATTACATCAAAGACTGGCTTGATTTATAACCAGAAAACAGTTATAGCATGCAAATGTCATTTGAAAGGTGCTACTGTGAAAGTGTTTACTCTTGTAAACTCGAACATTCGGTGTTTGTTAAACATTTCATACCTTGTTGCTGGGTTCCTGTATTTCTCCTTTTCTTTTACTTACTTACTTAAGTGATCCCTCGTTGTCTGAGTAGGATTGTCTTCCAAGATCGGTGTACTGGTGGTGGGTACGTAGGTGACTGTGGAGCCCTACTCTTGATCTGCATCTTCTCCCACAGTGAGGGCATTTGTTTCCAGATGGAAGGCGGTCCTAGTTGGGGTTGGTTTGACGCGCCTTCCTCTTGGCACGTTTCTCTTTTTTGCCCTCCATTTGTGCCTCTTCAAATTCTACAGCAGTGTTGGTCACAGCTTATCTCCAGTTGGAGCGCTCAAGGGTCAGGGCTTCCCAGTTCTCAGTGTCTATGCTAGAGTTTTTAAATTTGGCTTTGAGCCCATCTTTAAATCTCTTTTCCTGCCCACCAACATTCTATTTTTCATTCTTGAGTTCAGAGTAGAGCACCTGCTTTGGGAGACGATGGTCGGGCATTCGGACAACGTGGCCGGTCCAGCGGAGTTGATGGCGGAGGACCATCGCTTCAGTGCTGGTGGTCTTTGCTTCTTCCAGCATGCTAACATTTGTCCGCCTGTCTTCCCAAGAGATTTGCAGGATTTTCCGGAGGCAGAGCTGATGGAATCGTTCCATGAGTTGCATGTGATGTCTGTAGATAATCCACGTCTTGCAGGCATATAGCAGGGTTGGGAGGACTATAGCTTTATAAACAAGCACCTTGGTATCCTTACGGATGTCCCAGTCCTCAAACACTCTCTGCTGCATTCGGAAAAATGCTGCACTCACAGAGCTTAGGTGGTGTTGTAGTTTGGTGTCAGTGTTGAGGTAGCTGCCAAGGTAGCAGAAATGGTCAACATTTTCTAATGTTACACCGTTAAACTGTATTTTTGGGATTGGGGAGGGATTGGCTGGTGACTGCCAGAACAGCACTTTGGTTTTCTCGATGTTCAATGACAGGCAGATCTTCTCGTATGCTTCTGTGAAGGTGTTTAGAGTGGCTTCTAGGTCGTCTTCTGAATGTGCACAGACGACATTGTCATCAACATATTGGAGTTCAATAACAGATGTTGTTGTAACCTTGGTTTTGCCTTTCAGTCTGCTGAGGTTAAATAGCTTGCCATCTGTCCGATAGATTATTTCCACTCCAGTGGGAAGCTTTCCATCAACAAGATGAAGTATCACAGCGATGAAGATGGAAAATAAGGTTGGGGAAATAATATATCCCTGTTAACACCTAATTCCACCTTAAATGGGTCACTTTGGGAGCCACTGCTGTCCAAGACTGTTGTCATCATGGAGGAGCCACAGAATGTTCACAAATTTGTACCCGATTTTTTTGGAGTATTGTCCAGAGAGCACTGCGGTTCACTGTGTCGACTGCCTTTGCAAAATCAATAAATGCCCTATACAGAGGCTGATTTTGTTCCCTGCATTTTTCTTGGAGCTGTTGTGCAGTAAAGATCATGTCCACTGTTCCTCTGGAAGAACGGAAGCCGTTCTGGGATTCTGGGAGGGTGTCTTCTGAGAGGGGTAGAAGGCGGTTTGCAAGGATTCTTGCAAGGATTTTCCCAGCGGAGGTTAGAAAGGAGATACCTCGACAGTTTCCGCAGTCTGTTCTTTCCCCTTTTTTGAAGAGAGTAATTATGGTGGCATCCTTGAAATCTGCTGGTGCTTTCTCGGTCACCCACACTTTTTCTATGAGCAGGTAGAGTTGTTGTGTCAGCTCAGGTCCTCCCTCTTTAAAGATTTCAGCAGGGATCCCATCAGGTCCGCTGGCTTTGTTATTTTTTGGTTGGCTGATGGCATTGCTGACTTCTTCCAAACTAGACAGTGCTGCAAGCTCATCCCTGGTTTGTTATTGTGGGATTTTTGAGAGAACCTCTTCAGCCACATTGGAGCTGCGATTCAGGAGGCTTTGGTAGTGTTCTTTCCTTTACCATCTGGACAAGACAATATGCTGTGATTCCTTTGCACTGAGATCCAGACTATTAACAACTTCCTTCCTTTTCTTAAAATTGCTCCTGTATTGTTAGGGCCATTAAGGTGTGGAAAGTAATAAATTAAGAGCAAAAAAAAAAAAAAAAAAAAAAGAGGAAAGGAAGGAAAGGAAAGGAAAAAAGAATGTTGTGTGGTTATGGAGCTCCCTCCCTAATGAAATTAGACCAGTCCCCTCCCTCCTGACCTTTAGGAAAAGGTTAAAGACGTGGATGTGGGATCAAGCATGTGAAGTTCTTACCCAGCCCTTAAAACTGACATTGAGCCCTTATGCATGTTCCCTTCCTCCCCATGGATGTGTTTTAGGTACAGGGCATGCAACTCGCAACAGTGTTGCTACTAACTTGAATCCCCTTCAGGGCAATAAAACAGTCTGGGATAGGGCATGTAAATATATTTGTCTCTTAGTGAAGTTACTTACACAAATCAGAGTGAAGGATGAAAAGCACCCTCCCCTCAACAATACACCTGTGGTTTTATTTTAGTTTAGTTTTATTTTTTGCTCTTCAGGATGCTTGCCTGGACTTCATATTGTATTGTCACATACTACTGCAGGAACTTAATATATTTATGAATGTGACTTGCAAGACATGATAGTGATCAAAACTTTTAAAACCAAGTCTTAAGCCCTTTATCTATAAAAGCCTACCATTGAGCTGTTTATGGTTAGAAATCATGTCTACTTTGAAAGTGAAGATATGATTTGAGTCAAGGTATCAAATAAATGAAATGGATCTGAAAATTGATCTTGGCACTTGATAAATTGCAACATGTGGATTGGCATAGTTAATATTTCAGAGTACCCATGAGTACACATAGGTTAGATTTTTTGAAATATAATTCATGAATCACCACAGATATTTTGTTACTTTTTATATTAAAAAGTTTTCAAAAACCCTTAAAGCTTTTCTTTGCATAATTTGACTGATAGTAATGGGCTTGTTCCTCAAATTGTCCATTCAAGGAATCACTGTGAAAGTGCTTCTAGAACATGGCCATATAGCCCGAAAAACTTACAACAACTCAGTGATTCCGGCCATGAAAACCTTCAAAAATACACTGTGAGAGTACATAGATGCACAAATGTATCTGATTTGGAAGTCACAACAAGGTAGAAACCTTGATTTGCCATATACACATCAAGGTCCATGCTGCTGGATTGCTTCTGCTCCCTACGGGAGTGGCTAGGCAAGCTACAGGATAAACCATGCTACATAGACGTAGGAGTCTGATATCACTTTCAACCTCATAAAAATAGATAAATTAGCACCCTAGCACTCTGCCAGGACGCTTTCTCCTCGGAGCTCTCCGGACGCCATCACACGATGTAAGGCTACTTTCGGCAAGTCTCCATAGAAGAAGTATCTTAGCAGCATGGTAGGATGCTTCCCCGGGAACATGGGAGGCTTTGTGTGTTCTATAGGGCGGAACAGGGGGAAGTCAGGCAGCAATGTTTCCTCCTGTGGGATGGAGTGTGGGGTGGGTGATGTGGGACATGGACAATGATTTCCCCTCGCTGCCCCATGGATTGAGACCTCAATGTGATGAGATCCTGTAACTGCCATATATCTATTTTATGGAATCTTAGGGTTCCTAGTTTGGGGAGGTATTTAGAATTCAGATCTGCAGCATTATTGTTTTTTGGAGAGAATTCCAAGTACTTCACAAGTTCTAAATTTCTATAGAATTGAACCAGATAAAATGGTATCATTCGTAGCACCATAATTGTGTAAGCTGACATCGTATTGAGGATGTATATCATTGTAAATTGACTTACAATTATTCTCAGGATTAAGTGTAGAGATGTAGCTGAGACCTTTCTGCAAGCAGACCCTGCAGTGTGGCCCTTGCACTATGGTCCCATACTGCTGTACAAGATGTTTCCAACTTGTGTGAAATTAAATTGTACTGTTGGGTAATGTACACCTTTTCAGGAGCAGAGTGGAGATGTAGCTGTGCTATTGTCCGCAGCTTGGGGGTCCTCCTGGACTCAGCACTGACGCTTGATGCTCAGGTGTTGGCGGTAGCTAGGAAGGTCTTTGCACAGTTAAAACTTGTGCGCCAGCTGCAACCATACCTCAAGAAGTCTGACTTGACCATGGTGGTCCATGCGTTAGTTACCTCAAGATTGGACTACCGTAATGCACTATACGTAGGGCTGCCCTTGAAGACGGTTCGGAAACTACAGCTGGTGCAAAGATCGGTGGCCAGATTGTTAACTGGAGCAAGTTATAGGGAGCGGTCAACCCTCCTGTTTAAAGAGCTCCACTGGCTGCCGATGACTTTCCGGTCCCAATTCAAGGTGCAGGTTATTACCTATAAAGCTCTAAACCAGTGGTTCTCAACCTGAGGTCCCCAGAAGTTTTTGGCCTACAACTCTCAGAAATCCCAGCCAGTTTACCAGTTGTTAGAATTTCTGGGAGTTGAAGGCCAAAAACATCTGGGGACCCCAGGTTGAGAACCACTGCTCTAAATGGTTCAGGACCTGCCTATCTGTATGACCGCCTCCTCCCCTACGAACCCACACGATCCTTAAGATCTCCCTGGGATGCTCTTCTCTTGCTCCCACCTCTGTCTCAGGCACAATTGGTGGAGATGAGGGAAAGGGCATTCTCAGTGGTGGCCCCCCGTCTCTGGAACTCCTTCCCTAGGGAGATTAGGATGGCGCCCTCCTTAGCCACATTCCACAAGGAATTAAAGATGTGGATGTTTCGTCGTGCTTTTGACTGATGACTCCTATGACAAATGACTTGTACCATGACCTGAATCCATCATTTAATCTGAATTCCTATATTACATTATTATTCATATTTGTAAGTTAAACTGAATTGATCCTGATCTAGTTTAATTGCTCTGTTTCCATGATATTTCCTATGCTATTTTATAAGTTTCTATCCACCTTATTGAACCACTTACCCTTTAATCAGTTCGCGTGTTGGGCTCCTTCCCCACCCCCCCAAATTGGTCTGTTTTTTGCTTGATGCTTGTTTATTATTGTTATGCTGTTTTGTGCTATTTAAATTTGTAATTTGTTTTTTGTTTTGCTTTAACTGTATGTTGCCTGGCCTTGGCCCCATGTAAGCCACCCCAAGTCCCCTCGGGGAGATGGAGATGGGGTAGAAAAATAAAGTTGTTGTTGTTGTTGTTGTTGCTCTTCTTCTTCTTCTTCTTGTACTTTTTGTACTACTTCTTCTTGTTCTTGTTCTTGTTCTTGTTCTTCTTCTTCTTCTTCTTCTTGTTCTTCTTCTTCTTCTTCTTCTTCTTCTTCTTCTTCTTCTTCTTCTTCTTCTTCTTCTTTTGGGACCATTGCATAAACAGACCCAGTAGCATGGCCATTGCACAACATATCCTGATTTTCAGCCTCTTTAAAATGCTATCTCACATCCTATTGTGAAATGGGATATGCTACACTACACACCATTGTGCATCTTTGCAGTTCACTTGAACATTTACATATGTTAGCAACGTAGCTCCAACATAATAAATTTACACATCATAACTTCTGTACTGTGTTGCTGGTGGAAAATTCTGAGAGTGCCATGGACTGTGAGAAGATCCAACCAGTTCATACTTCAGGAAATAAAGTCCGACTGCTCATTGGAGGGAAGGATATTAAAGGTAAAGATGAAGTACTTTGGCCACATCATGAGGAGACAGGAAAGCTTAGAGAAGGCAATTATGCTGGGGAAAAAGGAAGGCAAAAGGAAGAGGGGCCAACCAAGGGCAAGATGGATGGATGGATGGTATCCTTGAAATGACTGGTTTGACTCTGAAGGAGCTGGGGGTGGTAACGGCTGACAGGGAGCTCTGGCATGGGCTGGTCCATGAGGTCACAAAGAGTCGGAAGTGACAATGAATAAACAACAACAACTTTTGAAGCTGATCTCAGTTGTGCTATGGTTATATCAAAATAGGTTCCCCCCCCCCCCCATGGTTTATCTATCATATCATGCACAGCTGCTTCCTTGTGCCTGTCTTGCTTCTCTCTGAACAAATCTGAGAAATGATGCTAAAGCAATATATGGATTTTTTTCTCTCATGATGTGTAAAAGCAACAGACATTACAATGTTGTTTAGTTGATTGACTACTAGTTTTAGAACCATAGCTCTCAACTCTTTACTTTGTGAGTATCATGTTGCTTGTGCATTTTTTCCTGTTTTCATAGCACACACACACGTTCTGTATTTTCTTGTTAAAAATAATATTCCTTGTAATGCATTCTTTCTACATTGCAACAAGCACATTGCTTGTAACCACTAAACCAAAGCAACTGCTGGCTCATCATAGCCAAACATTTCCATATTTGAGTGACCTCTCTCGGACTCTTGGGCCTGAATCACTGCAGGCTACAATTGCGACCACATATTTGACTTTTCTTCTATGAAGGAAAACTCTTTGATCATAGTAGACTGTCATATTAGGATGAATGCTTTCACCACAGCATGATGTTCCCTTGTTAGATGTTCACAATTTTCCTGGAATCACATCTAATAGTAGAATGGAACGTTCATAATAATATTTCTTCATTAATTGTTGATAATGGAAATCATTCCAACTAATTTTATCCATTTTTTATTTTTCCCCAAGTCCTATATGTTAATTAGGATGCGTATTGCAGTACTATTTGCAGAGCATTTCAACAGAGCTATGTGAATTGGAGCAAGTTAAGATGCAAACTGTGTGTATGCTAATATGTGTAAGTGTGCCTGTCCAAAATTTATTTATTTATTTCGGGTATTTTTACCCTGCCCTTCTCAACCCCCTAGGGGGGGACTCAGGGTGGCTTCCAACCGGCACAAATTCGATGCCTACAATTCAATACAGTAAAATACAAATAACAGTAGTTATAAATAATTAAAGCATTAAATTAATACAATGAAATCTAATAGAAAAAATCTAATAGAAAAAAGCCAGCCTGGTGGCCATCGTTTCTCCGAGTTCTGTAATTAGTGAGTCCTTTCAGCTTATCATAGTCCATTTCCGAAGCTTTTGTTGTCATTGTCCTTGTCAGTCTGCCAGATTTCCCAAAGGCCTGGTCCCATATCCATGTTTTTAATTCCCTTCTAAAAGAGAGGAGGGATGATGATAATCTAATTTCCCCAGGGAGTGAATTCCACAGGCGGGGGGCCACCACCGAGAAGGCCCTGTCCCTCATCCCCACCAGTCTCATTTGTGACAAGGGTGGGGCCGAGAGCAGGGCTTCTCCAGAAGATCTTAAATTCCTAGGCGGGACGTAGAAGGAGATACGTTCGGATAGGTACGCTGGGCCGGAGCCATATCTACATCAGAAATGGGGTGAATTTATATCAGAAAAGTGGTAGAGTAGGGCAAAGCTCTCCACACGGCACCCCATCACCTTCAAGCAACTCATACCCATGTTGTTTACCACAGGTGTATCGTGACATAAATCCACATTGGTTGCTAAAAGGTATGGCTTGTCAAAAGGTATTATTTATTTATTTATTTAGGACATTTCTACCCCACCTTTCTCACCCCAGAGGAGACTCAAGGAGACTTTACATGTAAGACAAGATTTGATGCCTTAAAACGCAATGTACACTTAAATAAATATTAAAATAGAATTAAAAAGTACATTAAAAACAATAAAAACATTTTAAAACAATACATTAAGTGTTAAACATGTAATCCATGAGTGTAATCCGGGCCGTTCCAATGGTCATTGTGCATTGTTCCAATTCTATGTATTGCACAAGTTCTCTAAAGACTTGGTTACAAAGTCACGTTTTCACTCTCTTGCGGAAGGTCAGGAGGGAGGGGGTTGATCTAATATTATAGTGCCATCCTTACCTTTTCTTCTTCAACAACTTTGTGTGATAGGAAAAATAATGGAAAAATGATGGAGAACCATACAAAGTATAGAAATAGAAGAGAAAATAATTTTGTAACCATAGATGTGAAGGTCTATTAGGCTTGAATCTTTTGCTGAAAGATTGATGACTAAGAATGCAAAAAATAATAATAAAAAATAAATTCCTCCATACAATAAGGGCCAGATGTTTCAATATTGCCATCTTATTTAGTGGCCTTCATTAAAGCTTTTAATTTTTGTTTAGTTCTTTCCACCAAATTGAACCAAATGCACCAGTATAGAATAAACAGGCCTTCACTACTCATTGCCACAGGGGAAGATTTTTATTTTTCATGCCAGCGTAAATCACTTTTGGTGTGAGAGAATTGGCTTCCTGCAAGGACGTTGCTTAGGGGACTTCTCTCATGTCCCCCCATGAGAAGCTGGAGCTGACACACGGGAGCTCAACCTGCTCCCCAGATTTGAATTGCCAACCTTTCAGTCAGCAGTCCTGCCAGCACAAGGGTTTAACCCATTGCATCACCGGGGGCTCCCACTGGGGAAGATGACATTGAAGGTGATACAACATTGAAACATAGCCAGCTCTTGTTTTAGCAAAGGTTTGTTGAGAACCATGGTCATCAATCTTCCTCTGGACAAAGATTAATGTCCAATGGATTTCACATCTGTTGCTGCAAAATTGTTTGGAATATGGATGTCTTTTTAAAAATATGAACTGTTGATTGTTTGGTAGATTTTTGTAACATTTTGTATGATTTATACAATTGTTTGTTTATTTACCTTTTACTGGTTTTGTGAGTCAGGTCTTGTATTCCTTTCTTTTCTTTCTTATAAATGGAAGATAAAAATGTTTGACAAGTTTACTTGTCTGAACATATCTCTCTCTATGACCCACCTCATTGTTTACGATCGTTGGGGAAGGCCCTGCTCTCGATCCCGCCACCCTTGCAAGTGCGAGAAGAGAGACAGGGCCTTCTCGGTGGTGACCCCCCGTCTGTGAAATGCACTCCCTAGTGAAATCAGGACGACACCTTCTCTCCTCTCCTTCAGGAAGAAACTCAAGTCTTGGCTTTGTGACCAAGCATTCAGGCAGCTGGCTGACTCGTGAGAATTGTAATTAAGAGTAATGACTCATGAGAATTGTCAATTAAGAGACCTTGAACTGGAACTCTGGACTATGATTTGTATTTGCAGACTCAGATTGGTTGTTTGAATATTTTAAGGGACAATATTTTTAATGTATTTTATTGCTGTTGACCTGTTAATGTTAATTGTTGTGCTCTTTTCTTTGTCGGCATCTAATGACTGCCAAACTGGAGGGAAAGATACTAGAGACAAAGTTGAAGTACTTTGGCCACATCATGAGGAGACAGGAAAGCCTAGAGAAGACAATTATGCTGGGGAAAGTGGAAGGCAAAAGGAAGAGGGGCCGACCAAGGGCAAGATGGATGGATGGCATCCTTGAAGTGACTGGACTGACCTTGAGCGAGCTGGGGGTGGTAACGGCCGACAGAGAGCTCTGGCGTGGGCTGGTCCATGAGGTCACGAAGAGTCGGAGACGACTGAACGAATGAACAACAACAATGACTGCCAATTGTAAGCTATCCTGAGTCCCCTTTTGGGGGTTTAGAAAGATGGGATATAAATACTCTAAATTAATAATAAATATCATTTATATTTATTTATTTATTTATTTCTTGCATTTATTGACCGCCACTCTCAGCCCTAAGGGCGACTCGTGGCGGTGAACAACAACATAGAAAGACAATATACAATAAATCACATCAATACATAACAACTACTACTACAAACATATACTTATGCTAAAAATCCGCTTCGTCAAATCCTGGGGTCATAGTCGATTCATAGTCGTAGTCCATTCCAATGTCGTTCCAATGTTACACTCAGTTGAAGGCCTGCTCGAAGAGCCATGTCTTCAGGCTCCTACGAAAGGCCATCAAAGAGGGCGCCTGTCTCACTTCAGCAGGGAGGGTGTTCCACAGCCGGGGGGCCACCACCGAGAAGGCCCGCTCTCTCGTCCCCGCCAGGCGTGCCTGTGAGGCAGGCGGGACCGAGAGAAGGGCCTCCCCGGATGATCTCAAGGTCCTCGTGGGCTCGTAGGCCGAGATGCGGTCTGCAAGGTATTTTGGGCCGGAACCGTTTAGGGCTTTGTAGGACAACACCAGCACCTTAAATTGGGCCCGGTAGCAAATCGGCAGCCAGTGGAGCTGGGATAGCAGGGGCGTTGTATGCTCTCTGCACCCTGCTCCTGTTAACAACATGGCTGCCGCGCGTTGGACTAGCTGAAGCTTCCGGGCCGTCTTCAAGGGCAGCCCCACGTAGAGAGCGTTGCAGTAGTCGAGGCGGGATGTGACCAAAGCGTGTACCACCGTGGCCAAGTCAGACTTCCCAAGATACGGGCGCAGCTGGCGCACGAGCCTAAGCTGTGCAAATGCTCCCCTGCTCACCGCCGAAACCTGGGGCTCCAGGCTCAGCGATGAGTCCAGGGTCACACCCAAGCTGCGAACCTGCGCCTTCAAGGGGAGTGCGACCCCGTCCAGCACAGGCTGTAACCCTATACCCTGTTCGGCCTTAGACTGACCAGGAGTACCTCTGTCTTGTCTGGATTTAATTTCAGTTTGTTCGCCCTCATCCAGACCATTACAGCGGCCAGGCACCGGTTCAGGACCTCGACAGCCTCCTTAGTAGCAGGTGGAAAGGAGTGACAGAGTTGGACATCATCTGCGTACAGGTGACACCGCACCCCGAAACTCTGGATGATCTCACCCAGCGGCTTCATGTAGATGTTAAACAGCAAGGGGGACAAGATGGAACCCTGAGGAACGCCACAGGTCAACGGCCGTGGCGTTGAACAGGAGTCCCCCAATAACACCTTCTGGGTGCGACCCTCCAGAAATGACCGGAGCCACTGCAGAGCAGTGCCCCCAAGACCCATCTCTGCAAGGCGCCCCAGAAGAATACCGTGGTCGACGGTATCGAAGGCCGCTGAGAGGTCCAGGAGCACCAACAGGGACACACTCCCCCTGTCTAGCTCCCGGCGCAGATCATCCACTAAGGCGACCAAGACCGTCTCGGTACCATGTCCCGGTCTGAAACCAGACTGTGCCGAATCCAGATAATCCGTGTCTCTCAAGAATACCTGGAGTTGTGAGGCCACCACGCTTTCCATGACTTTGCCCAAGAAGGGAAGATTGGAAACAGGCCGAAAGTTGTCCAATTTAGTGGGGTCAAGTGATGGTTTCTTTAGTGGGGTCAAGTGATGGTTTCTATCAATCAAGGAATTGATAAAAGAAAACAATCTAAAGATCCTAATATTTAGAGAGTTATATAAAGAGAGAGCAGGAGTTAAGAAATACTGATGTTAAACAACCTAGAGAGGAAGAAGAAAGGAAATCTTAAGTGTTTTTTTTCTCTCAGTACCGTTATAAAGAAGAATGGAAATTCACTACATTCCCCCTTTTTTATTTTCATTTTTCATTTTCCACTTTTTCACTTTGGTATTTTTGTTTTGCATTTTGCATTTTTCTATTTTTCCCCTTTCTTTTGTTTTTATTTCCTAGCTGCCCCCTCCCTTGATTTCCCCTCAAACCCCAACCCGATTTCCTATCCCAACCTGTTAACACGATCTCAACCCTGATTCCAACCCAAATCCGACTCAATCCCCACCCCTTTTTTTGACCGTTTTCTTTTAATGCTTACCCCTGAAAATCTTCAATAAAAATCATTGAAACAAACAAATAAATCTATATAAATCAAAATGTAATGTTCGTTTGTGGGCTTAACATAACTCAAAAACCATTGGATGAATTGCTGCCTAATTTGGACACAAGACACTGATCAAGCCAGTAAGTGACCATCACTCATAAAAACACTGGAAAACACAGCAAAAAGACTTAAAAAGCCAAAAAACAAAAATTACATTACAACGCATGCACAAAACCATATATATACGCAAACACACATATACACAAATACACACACACACAAAACATACACAGAAAGGGGGAAGGAAGAAAAGAAAGGTAGAGAAGGAAGAAAGGAGAGAAGGAAATAAAAAAGTGAAAGAAGGAAGGAAGGAGAGAAGGAGTGAAAGAGAAACAGGTAGCGAAGGAAGAAAGAAGGAGGAAAATAAAAAGAGGGAAGGAAGGAGAGTAAGAGAAAGAGAAAGAGGGAAGGCTGGCTACAGCAATGCATGGTGGGTACAGCTAGTAATAAATAAATGTTTGGATTATCTGTGAAATTCTGTGTTTGAAGTAGACTGAATTCAGCATAGAAGTTTCATCTGGAAATACTGAAAGAGTGACATGCCACAGCATTATAATCAATATAATCAATGGCTCTCTTGAACAAGGGGTTTTCCTGGATACCCTAAAAGAGGCAAGGGTCCGTCCCTTGTTGAAGAAGCCCAACCTGGACCCTATGACCCTTGCCAATTATCGTCCTGTCTCTAATCTTCCATTCTTAGGTAAGGTGATAGAGCGGGCTGTATTGGGACAATTGCAGCCATTTTTGGATGACACAGCCGGCCTGCCCCCTTTCCAGTCAGGTTTCCGCCCAGGTCATGGGATGGAAACGGTCCTGGTTGCTATTACAGATAAACTTTGTTGTCAGTCTGATAGCGGCTGATCGGCGCTTCTGGTACTTCTCGATCTTACCGCAGCGTTTGACGCCGTTGACTACGATTTAACGATCCACCGTCTTGCCATGTCCGGAGTTTGCGGTCAGGCCCTCAATTGGTTCAATTCATTCCTCCGAAACCAGAGTCAGTGCATGGAATATATGGACCAAGTCCCTGAAAGGTGCAATTCTCTCCCCTCTTCTTTTCAACATCTACGTTAGACCCCCTTGCCAGTTTGGCTCGGAGATTCAGCCTGGACTGCTATCAATATGTAGACGACACCCAACTCCTGTTGCGCTTGGAGCCTGGAATAACGTCAATACCTGACAATTTCACCTTATGCCCAGAGGCTCTGTCGAACTGGCTACGTGCTAGCAGACTGAAGGTGAATCCGGCGAAGATTGAGATCCTATGGCATGGCCGCCCGATAGGTCCGACCTATCAGTTACCTACCTTTGATGGCGCTGCTCTATCTCCATCGCCTACCATTAAGAACCCAGGTGTCGTTTTGGATTCACAGCTGACAATAGAAGCTCAGGTCGCTGCTGCCAGCAAACAGGCCTTTTTCCACCTACGACAAGCGAGGCAACTGGCACCATACCTGTCGGATGAGGCTCTGGCAACAGTCATCCATGCCACAGTCACATCTAGGCTGGACTATTGTAATGCCTTGTATGTTGGCCTTCCTATTTCTATGACCCAAAAGCTCCGTATTGTCCAGAATGCTGAAGCCAGGTTACTCATAAAACGTCCATGAAATGCCATATAACACCAGTGCTGCAGCATCTACACTGGCTCCCAATTGAGTATCGTGGTTTGTATAAGATGCTGGTCCTGACCTTTAAAACTTTATATGGCCAGGATCCATTGTATCTTAGAGACCGTCTCTCCTTCTCCCATCATCGGAGGTCACCACGACCATCCCAACGCAATGTGCTCTATATACCGGGTCCTAGGGAAGTGCACTTGGAAAGCACCAGACGCAGGGCCTTCTCTATTTCTGCCCCTGCCTTATGGAATTCCTTGCCTCCCTATGTGAGAGCCATGCGTAACTTAGAGCATTTTATCCTAGCACTTAAGACCTGGCTTTTTACTAGAGCATTTGACCCATATTAATTTTAATATTTATATGTATGTGTTTTATCCTGTATAATTTCTGCAAGGTAAATCGTCTAGAGCATCTCGGATGGAGGGCGATTAATAAGTAATTAAAGATGATGATGATGATTATTATTATTATTATTTTGGCTATGTTTATGGCATATGGAAAGCCAGACCAAGTTAATGAGAAGAGTTAGAAATGAGTCTTGTAAGATACCAAAAGGAGGAGGAGTCCTACGATTGTACTCTGATGTAGAAATCCGACTTCTCAATTTTTTTAAAAAAATGAAATTTATCACAAATGAAAAATGTACATATTATATGGAGTGAGGAGAATCAGCCTTAGTCAATATGAAGCCAATGATGTGAGAGTGTGCAGTTGTTTATTCTGTTGCCTGCCGAACTTCCCCTGTAATAATGTCTAAACATGTATATTTGAATATATATATCGATGGGACACTTTTGCCTTGTGAAAATATTCCTCCTTTTTTGAAAAAAAAATCAGAAATGATAAAGTTATCACATCTATCATCAAGGATTTTTTCATATTATTTTTTGAGTTATCAGAAAACTGAACTCTTGCTACCCCAGAAATTTAAACCTAGGGAGTTCAGTGCTCAGTGCATGACTACTCTGGGGGAACAAAAGGTACCTTTCCAATTAAAGTTAATAGAGGAATAACTTCAGACATACAAAGAGGAAAAAAAGACACTTATAAGTCATGGTGAGTTCAAAAGGAAAGAATTAAGCTAGACACACAAAGCATCATGGGAAGTGCTATTCAAGCTGCCATGTCAAAAAGGCTGATTAAGAGCAGTTCCAAGTCTACCTGATCACCAGGGAGTCTCACTGATAAAATTATTTCCTTCTTGAGAGAGAATCTTCCTGAACTGAACAAATGTTTCACTTTTGAATAAGGATTCATAAAAAGGAAAGGGGGAGGGGAAGAGAAGAAAGGTCTGTATTTAGGGAAAGATCTGAAATCTTGCATCTGGAGATCTTTTATCAACTTTTAAAATCTGAATGAAATTGACAGTCTGCTGGCAGTTGTCTTGGATCAATAGTTATCGTGTTCTTCAAAACCTGCTTTGGTTGTTAGAGATCTTAAAAAATTAACACTGTTGCTAAGGACATGAATAACATCATTGGA
Organism: Anolis sagrei ordinatus; assembly: GCF_025583915.1. NCBI lineage: Eukaryota > Metazoa > Chordata > Lepidosauria > Squamata > Anolidae > Anolis > Anolis sagrei. Next base: position 66,233,403 of record NW_026847660.1, read on the forward strand.
TTGTTGTAGGATTTTTTGGGCTATATGACCATGTTCTGGAGGCATTCTCTCCTGACGTTTCGCCTGCATCTATGGCAAGCAAACTCAGAAGTTGTGAGGTCTCACAATCTCTGAAGATGCATGCAAAATGTCAGGAGAAAATACCTCTAAAACATGGCCATATAGCCCAAAGAAACCTGCAACAACCCAGTGATTCCGGCCATGACAATACAATAACATCATTCTTGTTTTGGCCTTGAATGTCATTTTCCCTGTGAACTTTATTAGTGAGCAAGGTTTTGAAAACAGTGGATTGGGGGCCTCCAAAGATGGAAGGCACCAGCCCTCCGCAATTCCCCAAAATGTTTTGCTTAAGGGAATATGGAATAGACTTAATTGTTGTATCAGCTTGGGGACAGCACTGAAAGGAATTGAAATATGTACCTCCTTGGTGACATTAATATGAGAGCTTATTACTGCTCTTCAAAAGCATCATAAAATTTTTGGGCTACAGCTCCTTCTGTCCCCCTCTTCCTCTTCGCGGTATAGCCAGTAGCAGTGACAACTCAACCGTCCATGTCTGTTTGGTTAGAATGCAAGGTGAAACTTCTAATGCTGCTCTTTAGCATTGAGCCATGAGGTTATATCAGTTTCTGGCAACTTGATCGCATGAGGTCTGGGCTCCATTGTAGGAGGCTTTCAACATGGAGTTAGGACGGAGCCAGATGGAGCCATCACATGACATAGGGCTACTAAACGGCTTAGGTCCAGACTATTTGACAAACCCTCTACAGACCAACTCGGACACTGCGGTCATCGGAGGAGGTCCTTCTCTCAGTTCCACTCCCGTCCCAAGCACGGCTCGTAGGAACGAGAGAAAGGGCCTTCTCCGTGGCTGCCCCCCACCTCTGGAACTGCCTTCCTAAGGAGTTAAAGATGGCCCCCTCCCTCCCCGCTTTCAAAAAACAGCTGAAGACATTCTTTTGCTCACTGGCTTATGAGGAGGAGGAATAGTAGTTGTTAATACTACCATTATTTATTTATTTATTTATTTATTTATTTATTTACTTTGCTTATATACCGCTGTTCTCAGCCCGAAGGCGACTCACAGCGGTTTACACCAATAAAAACAGCAATAATTCAATGCACATATAACAATTAACCACTTAACACATTATCCACTTAATAAACAACAAGCAATTACATTAAACAATAATTACAATAACCAACCCAATCGTCTCATCATCAAAGCGTAGTCCAAATTCGTCGTCCATTGTTCCATTCCTATGTTCAAATACCAATATTGCACTAGATTACTCGAATGCTTGCACAAACATCCAGGTCTTCAACTTTTTCGGAATGCCATGAGAGATGGTGCCAGCCTAATGTCTGTAGGAAGGGCGTTCCACAGCCGAGGAGCCATCACCGAGAAGGCCCTATCTCTCGTCCCCGCCAACCGTGCTTGACCTGTTCGAACGAATACCCCCTTATGAACCATCTAGAACCTTAAGATCGTCTGGGAAGGCCCTGCTCTCGATCCTGCCTCCGTCTCAGATGCGTTTGACAGGAACGAGAGATAGGTCCTTCTCAGTGGTGGCCCTCGGCTATGGAACACCCTTCCTAGGGAAATTAGATCAGACCCCTCCCTCTTAACATTTCTCAAAAAGGTTAAAACCTGGCTTTTTGAGCAGGCATTTGCAAATGCAATGTAACAGGCAATATAGACCATGGAACGACTGACGATGCAATTGAATAGTGATTTCAGTAAGGAGATGCTAAGGATTTATGTTTTTATTGACTTTTTATGAACCTATATTTTATATGCTAATGATTTTAATTGTATTTTATATGTTGGGAGACATCGAATTGTGCCGAATGTAAACCGCCTTGAGTCTCCTTTGGGCTGAGAACGGCGGTATATAAATATGGTAAATAAATAAATAGTATTTTTATGTTGGGTTGTATACGTTTCGTTAGTATAGAGATATTGTTATTTTATTTGGGCATTGAATGTTTGCCTTTTATGTTTGGAATCCGCCCTGAGTCCCTTTGGGGAGATAGAGCGGAATATAAATAAAGTTATTATTATTATTATTATTATTATTATTATTATTATTATTATTATTATTACTACTACTACTACTGCTACTACTTGCGGTGGAGCTCTATCCTGGCTCTGTGTTGAAACGGTCCTACAACAGAGCCCTGAGAACATGGGAGGCTTCCCAAAAGGTAAAACTGGGAGAATGCGGGGGGAAGCCAGGCAGCAATGCTTTCCCCTGTGGTATGGGGAAGGAGGTAATGTGGGTGATGTAGGCGATGGGGGGCAGTGGGTTCCTACACTGCCCACCGAATTTGCTCTACTGCCCAATGAATGCCCTTCTGTTCCCCTGCTTCGGGACCTCAATATAATGAGATCCTGGAGCACACATTCAACTTTTGTAGGGACCCTACCCTGTCTTAAACAAGGACAAAATCTACCCTTGGCCTTTACAGAGCACCCTCTGACAGTTAATAGAATCCAACGTGACTTACTGCTCTTCAGAGAGCCTTATAAAGACAGTTAAATACTGTTCTGTCACCACTGGGCTTGAAACGAAGTGCTTTTAAAACAGGACGTGCAACATTAGCCCAACGGGAAGCCAGGGCCCCCGAAGAGAAGCCCTTGGAGAATTTCCCCCCATTAAACAGTCTTTAGAAGGCTTGAGCTTAAATACAACAAAGTCCTTTATTGGTGAACAATTAAACAGAAACTTAAACAAATGCTTCCAGGCTTCAAACAACTGGTGGCTTCTAACTGTTTCTTTGCTTTACTTTCAAGGAAAATCCCTTTCTAGCTCCTCCCAGGCTAACTGTGAACCTAGACCTGCCTGATGTGGATTCGCTACCGGGCTGAACTGCGTCTCAAAACCGAGTGGACGTACCAGTAGGCCTGTAGTCAGTTCTTGGTGTTTAAAGCTGTTATTCCCTCCAAAATTCCTCAGGGCTGTAAGGCTGTTTCCCTGGAACCTTTGGGAACCTTCAGATGCTCTTAAGACTGTTCTCCCCCAGGAAGTCTTAAGGGTTGAAGCCCTTATACAGGAGAAAGTCTGTATACGTCCTGTACATTGACTTCCTAGCTGAGACCAACTGAAAAATGGCCCCCTTCCCTTCCCAATTGCCCTGAGCAAGGGGCGGGACCAAACTCAACGATGATGGACAGGCGGCTTGCCCTATAACTGCAACCAAAAGAAGCCACCTATCTACAGAGTCTCTGAAACTTAGGACTGCAAACAAACATTCAATGCAAAGCAAACAAATTGGAGCTCCTGGTACAGCTGTACCAGAACAAATACTGTAATATGAAGAAAATGTTTCCTAGATACCAGACACCTTCCTGTTCACAGTAACTTTGATCTCACAATATAAACTGAAGAATAAACAATTCAAGCCTTCCAAGCATACATTCAACAGAAGTTACTGTATGCCTGGAAAACCAGTACAAATGGGCATGCCAATTTCATTTGTTAAAATTGTTTGACAAGAAGCTATTGTTGTTTTAGGAGCTTCTATATACTGTTCTTCAGAAAATAGGAGGGACTAATCTAAGCACTTCTAAGCTGGGCTTCTAGAGCAATCAAAATAGAGGGAAAGCCCCATTCTGTAATGTTCCCAGTTTTATGTTTTTAAAGGATAAGTATATAGGCATTATAGGGCTGCATTTGAGATTTTTGGCAGCGTTGTCATTTTCATTAAAAGCCTGAATTTCCATTTGCCTTGCCAAAGAAAATCCTTTTTGGCATCTGTGATATTATACAATGTGTTGGACATTTTAGGGAATTTAAGCACTGATATGGAAAACATAAGGGCTGTTCTGAAACTCTGAGATAGAAAACAAATGCCCCAGTTCTGAAATTTCTGGCTAATATTTTCTTTTCACTTTTCTTTATTCTATTTTTGGAATTTGGAATTTTGTTCAAAATAAATATAAAAAAATGACGATGAGACAGAGATATTGGTTTTGTTATATTTCTGGTCTGTTAAGAATGAGAAGAGACAAACATTCCCACAATGGTCTCATGTGCAAATCTGCAATGCACATGACTCTTCGTGACCTCATGGACCAGCCCACGCCGGAGCTCCCTGTCGGCCATCACAACCCCCAGCTCCTTCAATGTCAATCCAGTCAACTGCAAGGATGCCATACATCCATCTTGCCCTTGGTAGGCCCCGCTTCTTTTTTTCCTTCTATTTTCCCCAGCATCATTGTCTTCTCCAAGCTTTCCTTTCTTCTCATGATGTGGTCAGGGGCGGCTCAACCCATTACGGAAAAAGTAAGCATTTGCAGTATAGTTGATTTTGCCAGGGGTGCTCTTGAGGCGCTCTTGGGGGAAAAATAGACTTTGATATATGTGAGTTGTAGTTACTGGGATGTATAGTTCACCTAAAATCAAAGAGCATTCTGAACTCCACCAATGATGGAATTGAACCAAATATGGCACACAGAACTCCCATGACGAACATAAAATATATATCAGTGATTAGTTTTTTTTGGGGGGGGGCACCAAAATACTGTTTGCTTACCATTGAAAATTACCTAGGGCCGCCTCTGGATGTGGCCAAAGTACTTCATCTTTGCCTCTACTATCCTTCCCTCCAATGAGCAGCCGGGCTTTATTTCCTGAAATATGGATCTTCTGGTGGTCCAAGGCACTCTCAGAACTTTCCTCCGGCACCCCAGTTCAAAAGCATCTATCTTCCTTCGCTCAGCCTTCCCTATAGTCCAGCTCTCACATCCGTACGTGACTACGGGGAATACCATTGCTTTTACTACGCGGATCTTTGTTGCCAGTGTGATGTCTCTACTCTTCACTAGCTTAGTTCTATTCTAGTTGGTATTAATTGTTGGATTTAGGCCTTAGCCTAAAAATATATTTGTTAAAGATGATATATTTTGACTATTGCAATTAAAATCCAATTCCTATAGTGAGATTTAATTTTTTTTCTAAGAACCTATTGTGGTTTAGTCTGGTTCTACTAGTACAGTGGTCCTCAACCTGCGGCCGCAGTCCAACAGTGGGCCACGAGAACGAAAATCTGGTCCGCAAACCACCTCCTCCTTTATTTATTTATTTTATTTCTGCTCCCTTCCACAGAGCTGACCAGCCCTGCCCCTTTTGGTACTAATGTTGGAGAGTGATCCCTGATCAAAGTGGGCCCTGGTGAAAGTGGACCCTGTTCAAGTTTTTTTTTGTCGTGTCAGGAGCGACTTGAGAAACTGCAAGTCGCTTCTGGTGTGAGAGAATTGGCCGTCTCTCAGGACGTTGCCCAGGGGACACCTGGATGATTTGATGTTTTATCATCCTTGTGGGAGGCTTCTCTCATGTCCCCGCATGAAGAGTTGGAGTTGATAGAGGGAGCTCATTCACCTCTCCCTGGATTCAAACCTGCGACTTGTCAGTCTTCAGTCCTGCCGGCACAGGGGTTTAACCCACTGCACCACTGGGGGCTCCCCTGGTCAAGTGAGCCCTGGTGAAAGTGGGCCCTGCTCAAAAAAAGGATGGAAACCACTGTACTAGTAACACTTGTCCAAATATTTTAATATGTAGCAGAGTTTGGAATTGTTTCTCTTTTGGATTCCAGTAGTAGTAATAGGAATTTACAATCCTTCTTTCCTGTATATGTGGTCCTTCACAGCAGTTAAGTTGTTCATTCCATTCCCAAAAACATGCTCAGCTCATGTGCAACAATTGTGTCTTTTCCCAGCTCTTTGAACTGCACTTAGTACATAACATTTTGTATATCCTTTGGTGTTTTACACAAAGGTTATGATAGACATTTTCCAGAAATATAAGTATTTCATCTCTTGGACCTGTGACTTAAGGAAGAATGATTTGCTCCTTAATTTAACCAGATGGGCCTTGTTGGCTTTGCAGAGCTGACTTCTAGTGGACAAGTGCATGATGTTTTTTCCAGTTGGGTGCCATATATATATATATATATATATATATATATATATATATATATATATATGCACTTGAGTTTCATCTGTATCCACAGTCACTATTTTTAAAATTATGATTCTGCCAAAACATAAGCTTTCATTTTATTTAAATGTTCACGCAAGCTTTTTAATGCTAGAGAACTGGCGTCTGTTTTCATTAGAAACTTGATCTCGTTTTTTTTAATGGAAACAATTGGCACACTTCTCCATTTTCCCCCTCCAGTGTAAACCTATTAAGTATAAAATGAAACAACTTGCTCTCTAAGTAAAGGCAGCTTTGACTCGAGCTGTTTCAGGCACTGCTATGACAATAGTGCAACAGGGAGGCTTGACAGAGCATTCGTCACTCCTTTTCCATAGTGACCATCTCAGTCCCCCGAGTACTCATGCATGACTGTTTCGGTTTCTCGTGAGAGTTGGATACCAAAAGCCATCAGTTAAGAAATGTGTGGTAATAACATTCTTAATTTCCTCTCCAGATTTGTCTTGACATTCTTTGTTTTCTTTTCCTTTTTGTTAGAGCCAAGAGAAACTACCTACACTGTGATGAATTTCCTCACTTTAACAAAGTAAATAGATGAAGCCTTTTTTATTTTTATTTTATAAAAATCACTTTAAATGGTAACTTTCAGGGCTAGTAAACGAGCTCAAATCCTGCCATAATGAAGCCAAGGGACTTAAACTCTATCAGAAAGCCCATTTCACTTCAAAGATTTATCCCATGGCTTCCTTTCAAAAGGAAATATTTTATGGCTCCTTAAACATTTGGCAGGATGGCTTTTAAAGGAGCTGGGTACCAGCATTTCAACATCCAGATAAAACGTAGTGTAAGGACCTGTCTGCACTGGAGCATATAGTTGTGTTTGTGCTTTTTTTTACAGGTTCTGTGAGGAACTTGGAAATCCTTTTTGTTTGTTTTCAAATTCATCAGGTGGTGCAGCCATAGCCATTGACCTCATCACACGGGGTACTTTTCGGTGGCATGTGTTGGTTCGGCTTTACTTATGCGATGGTGTCCGCTGGCTCCCATCTACTTCCGATAGGGCTCCATTGCAATAGCAAATATGAACTGGCGCATGCCACCACCATGGCAGCATGGGAGGTTTTGCATATTGTATTGGATCAATAGGGGAATGCCAGACAGCTGACACTTCCCTCTGTGGGATGGGGCCACAGGTAAGTCAGGCGATGAGTTCCCCACACACCCTGACGGGCACCACCAGATTTGCCATTTATTTATTTATTTATTTACTTTATTTGTATACTGCTGTTCTCAGCCCTTAGGCAACTCACAGCGGTTAACAAGAAGAACAGCAAAAATTCAATGCTACCATCACACAGTATAAAAACAGTTAACATCATAACATATTATAGAAAAGTATACAATTAACAACAATATACAATTAACACCAATAGCCATTCACTAGCGTCTCATCACTAAAAACATGATCCAGATCCGTTATCCATTGTTCCATTCCTATGTTCATTACATTCATTGCACTGACTATTCGAACGCCTGCTCAAACAACCAGGTTTTCACTTTTTTGCGGAATACCATTAATGATGGAGCTAGTCTAATGTCCGTGGGAAGGGTGTTCCACAGTCGCGGGGCCACCACCGAGAAGGCCCTATCTCTCGTCCCCGCCAGCCGTGCCTGTGAGGCAGGCGAGATCGAGAGCAGGGCCTCCCCGTAAGATCTCAAAGTCCTAGTGGGTTCATAGGCAGAGATGCGGTCGGATAGGTAGCTTGGGCCAGAACCGTTTAGGGCTTTAAAGGCCAACGCCAGCACTTTGAATTGAGCCCGGTAGCAAATCGGTTGCCAGTGGAGTTGGTGCAGCAGGGGGGTTGTATGCTCCCTGCACTCCGCTCCTGTTAGAATCATGGCTGCGAGCGTTGGATTAGTTGAAGCTTCCGAGCCGTCTTCAAAGGCAACCCCACATAGAGAGCGTTGCAGTAGTCTATACGGGATGTAACCAGAGCGTGGACTACCGTGGCCAAGTCAGACTTCCCAAAGTACGGGTGCAGCTGGCGCACAAGCTTTAGTTGTGCAAATGCTCCCCTGGTCACCGCCGAAACCTGGGGTTCCAGGTTCAGCGATGAGTCCAGGGTCACACCCAAGCTGCGAACCTGCGTCTTCATGATGCGTGGCAATTCCGGCAACTCATATGATGAGGTCTTATGTCATCAAGACCATTCCTGGAATTGTCGAAACATATTTTTCATGTTCTGGGCCCGTACCTTTGAGTAAAGTGTCCTGGGAGCTTTTCCTGTCCAACCCATATTGGGAGCAGCTGCCAATGATTCATGGGAAGCACTCTCATTTTTTTGCAGTGGGAATTGCACTGCAGGGATTGTGTCTTTTGTATTTTGCAGTAATTCAAAGGATCCTAGATATTGAAGCCCAGAAAAATACAGTAAAGGATAGGACTAACAGGTTGAAGCTTAATCCAGACAAGACAGAGGTCCTCCTGGTCAGTTGCAGGGCCGACCGGGGTATTGGGTGGCAGCCTGTGCTCAACAGGGTTACACTGCCCCTGAAGGCACAGGTCCATAGCTTGGGGGTCCTCCTGGATTCAACGCTGTTGCTTGATGCTCAGGTGTCAGCAATAGCCGGGAGGGCCTTTGCACAACTCAAACTTGTGTGCCAGCTGCGACCATACCTCGTGAAGTCTGACTTGGCCAGGGTGGTCCACGCCTTGGTTACATCCAAACTGGACTATTGCAATGCGCTCTATGTGGGACTGCCCTTGAAGACAGCCCAGAAGTTTCAACTGGTACAATGGGCAGCAGCCAGGCTCCTTACTGGAGCAAACTATAGGGAGCATACAACATGCCTATTAAAACAGCTTCATTGGCTGCCTATAAGTTGCTGAGCCAACTTCAAGGTGCAGGTCATGACCTATAAAGCCCTAAACGGTTCGGGCCCTGCCTATCTCCGCGATCGCCTCTCCTTCTATGAACTGGCACGAGCTCTAAGATCTTCCGTGGAGGCCCTCCTCTCGGTCCCACTACCATCTCAAGCGCGATTGGTGGGGACGAGAGAGAGGGCCTTCTCAGTGGTGGCCCCCCACCTCTGGAATGCCCTTCCAAGGGAAATAAGACAGGCTCCATCCCTCCCCTCCTTTCATAAGAGCTTGAAGACCTGGTAGTTTCAACAAGCCTTTGAAAATGACCAGTTCTAACTCAGCCCACACATTGTCGAATACGGCCTTATTCTTCCTACAAATTACCCAGATTCTTTCCTCTAATCGGCCCAGAATGAACAGCCACAGACCCGTACCTAATATTACTGTTGTCCGTCATAGCATTGCACTTAATTCCTGGGCCCCCTAGAATTTTTGGGCTTGCACAAATCTTGGCCCGGTCTTTTAAATTTTTTAATTGCCTTGAACAGGCAGGATTACTTTTAATATATGTGTGTTATGGCGACAATTTTAATGCTTATATTTTGTTTTGTTAATATTATGGTTATGACTTTTTTTTTTACTTTGTATGTTTTGTGATGTTATTTCAGAACCTCTCTGAGTCCCCTCAGGGAGATGGAGCGGTATATAAATAAAGTATTATTATTATTATTATTATTATTATTATTATTATTTATTCAAAGGATCCTAGATATTGAAGCCCAGAAAGATATAGCCATCATGTCAAACACAGGATCCTTAAAGTGGTTAGGTTGCTTTAAACATAATTTCCAGTGGGCGCTGTACCTAAAAGCTGATATGCCAAGACACCTAAGAATCGCTTTTACCAGGGCAAGATTTGAACAAATTGAGTCCCGGCAGATTCAATCATATCCCACATGAAGAAAGACTATGTATCTGTGGCACCCCCGAAGTCGAAAATCTGAACCACACTTTACATCACTGCAATCTACATGAAAAAGAAAGGAAACAATATTTATGGCCTTTTATTTGCAATAAAACAAGCTGGGATAAAACGGCCAAAACCTCATTTTTGTTGGCTGGTTACAACCCCATTCTGACAACAAAAGTTGCCCTTTATTTGTTTAAAGCTGCTAAAAGGAGATTGGAGTATATAGATCAGATTGGGGTGCAGTGTAGGGGAGACGAGGATAGTTGATGCATATATCTATGGCTAAACTACAATGGTTTCAAGCTGATAAATACCAGTATATTTGTATTTTATTTTATGTTGTATGTTGTGTTTGCACTGTCTGTTTTTGATAAGGCCAACTGGCTAATCAATAAAATTGTTCATTCGAATTTTGCTTGCCCTTCCAGCTAGTTTTCCAAACTCTGGGATTAGCTTCCAAGTCAATGGCTGAGATGAGGAAAGTTGGGATGTTCAGCTAATGTTTAAAACTGTGCTGTTAAATAATGCATCTTCTATACATTAATCTGGCCGCAAAATACCTAGCGGACCTTGAAGCCCCTGAAGCAAATGAATCCAGTTCCCAGAGTACATTTTAATCAACTACCTGGAGGATTCTGGAAACTGTAGTCTAAAACTTTATTTTTTGCCCCATCTTAAGGAGCAGCAAGTTACATTTCAGAATACATTCTTCACTCAAAGCTGAGCTGTTATATGGAGACAACTGCTCAAGCTTTTTTGTTGTGCCTTTGGCTTTTTTCTTAGTGCTGTTAGTAGCTATGCTTGTGTCTAATATTTGGGAAATGAGTTTCCCAAATATGGCATCCTAAAATATTATCTTGGTCTTCTGATTGTAGAAGCATGAATGAGGGCAAAGGACACAGAATATGAGAAAAATCCAGCTAACCAGGTAATATGACAGTGCAGAACTAGGTCAAAAAGTAAAAGTTTCTTTGACAGCTTAGCAAGTGACAAAATGTACTAAAAACTACAGCATTCCCCCCCCCCCCCAAGGCTTCTATCTTGCATGGCATAATGCTTGGAGAGTGGCGCAGTATGTTAAACCGATGAGCTGCTCAACTTGTTAACTGAAAGGTCGCAGATTCGAATCTGGGGAGTGATGTGACCTCCCGCTGTTCACCCCAGCGTCTGCCAACCTAGCAGTTCGAAAACATGCAAATGTGAGTAGATCAATAGGTACTGCTTCAATGGGAAGGTAACATTGGAGTTGTCTACGGACAACGCTGCCTCTTCCGCTTAGAAATTGAGATGAGCACCAACCCCCCCAGAGTCGGACATGACTGAACTTAATGTCAGGGGAAAACCTTTATCTTTAACCTCTTCCAGACTATGATACTTCTCTTGAGGCTTGTGGAAAGCTCACTGCCAGCACTGTGGGAAGTTTCTGGGCTTTGTGCCACATTATTATTATTATTATTATTATTATTATTATTATTATTATTATAGGAGCCCCTGGTGGCGCAGTGGGTTAAACCCCTGTGTTGGCAGGACTGAAGACCGACAGGTCGCAGGTTTGAATCCGGGGAGAGCATGGATGAGCTCCCTCTATCAGCTCCAGCTCCTCATGCGGGGACATGAGAGAAGCCTCCCACAAGGTGATAAAACATCAAAACATCCGGGTGTCCCCTGGGCAACGTCCTTGCAGACGCCCAATTCTCTCACACCAGAAGCGACTTGCAGTTTCTCAAGTCGCTCCTGACACGACAAAAAAAATATTATTATTATTATTTTGCTGACACAAAAACACAGTATGTCACAGCAAATGAGATGTATATGCTGGATTTAATATCATATCTCATTTGTTGTGACATACTGTGTTTTTGTGTCAGCAAAATAATAATATAATAATTTTTTTGTCATGTCAGGAGTGACTTGAGAAACTGCAAGTTGCTTCTGGTGTGAGAGAAAGCCCAGAAAAACTCCCACAGTGCTGGCAGTTAACTTTCCACAAACATTATTATTATTATTATTATTATTATTATTATTATTATTATTACTATCATCTTTATTTATACCCCGCCTTTCTCCCCATGGGGACTTAAGGCGGCTAACAATCCATACTAGATAAATTTAAAACCGGGATTGTGGCGCAGCTGGCTGAGTGTCAGCTGCATTAAGTTCACTCTGACCAAAAAGGTCATGAGTTCAAAGTCAGCCCACGTTGGAGTGGGTTTCCAACCAATTGTGTGTAGCCTCTTGTCGACCTTTGCAACCCGAAAGACAATTGCATCTGTCAAGTAGGAAAATTAGGTACCACCTTAAAGTGTGGAGAGGGCGGAATATAAAAGCTGTAAATAAATAAATAAATAGTGCAATACAAATGTTAAAAATAATTAAATAGCTACAGTGTGGTAAAAACAGAATTAAAATGCAATAAATACTCTAAAACAGTCTTTAAAACTCATACCTCTTGCCCCACAATCCCAATCAGCTTTAGTACAACAAGAGAGCTAAAGGTCTCGGACATAGGCATTCAATTCCCTATTTTGCTCCAGATGGCACCATATCCTCCAACTACTCTAATTTTGCAGAGGAAACCTTCTGTTGACCCATGTTTTCAGCTGTTTTCATATGCCCCAGTTTCATGCTCCTCTTGCCACTTTCCCCCTTTGTCATCAGCTTACTTTAGTCACTGCAAACTATGTTCAAAGTACAAAAGTAGTTTGTATCAAGTAACTCAGGGAACCAAGGAAGAAGAATTTTGCCAGCAGATTTTGCCAGCAGACGCAGACAAAAGAAGACTTCTGCAGCGTCTCCTAGTTTGTGTGTGCTTACTTAGTAATACTTTTTGTCATCTTGACTGCACTCTGATGTTACTTGGCTGCATGTGTCTTGGTCTTCATTTATGAAAAGTTGGATGGCATGTGGCACAATGAACTGAACTACATGTGTCCACCGAGTCTCTCCACTCTTCATTCTGGCTTTGTGATGCACTAATATTTCACAAGTACAACACACACACTCTCACACTTTTCTGCTAAGGCAAAGTTCTGGCATGGCTGGGCATGGGTGAAGTAGGGCATCCAGACTTTGAAGCCTAAAAAAATGTTTTCCTCCTCTAATTCTTACTCACCTTTATGTTTGACTTTGCCTAGTGCCCCACAGAAGCATAGGAATTCTCAGAGATTTCAGTTTCAGCACCCTTAGGTCTTGCCCAGTTCCTTCACTGTAGATCTGAAAGCAAACAATTTGTAATGTCTTTCAATATGTACCTAGTACTGCCTACTAAATTGCAGACCATTTTCTGTAAGCATGATCCTCCAAACCTGCAGAGCTTTGTAGAAACCACATGAAAACTGAAAGGGCAGAAGGTAAGAAAATGCTTGACATTAACATCTTGTCATGTCAAGCATAGAAAAAAGAATGTAGTAGACCTGACTCCCCTTGGGGAGATAGGGTGGGATAAAAATAAAGTTTTAATATTATTTTTTAAATTAAATGGGCAATAATAAGCAAGAAAATTCCCTAAAGGAAGTGCAGATTTTTTGAGAATATCATCAGTGGACAGATGATAAGTCTATGAATAACACACACATATAACTTTAAGAAATGTAGAGTTTTGCTGTTATGTAAAATTTTAAATAATGTCTTTTAAAAATGCCCCGAGACAGCTGGACAGAATTGCATTACATAATAGAATTCGGAGCCTTGGTGACACAGTGGGTTAAAGCGCTGAGATGCTGAACTTGCTGACCGAAAGGTCGCAGGTTCAAATTAAGGGTGTGGTGAGCTCCCGCTTTTAGCTCCAGCTTTTGCCAACCTAGCAGTTTGAAAGCATGCAAATGTGAGTAGATCAATAGGTACCACTCCGGCGGGAAGGTAATGGTGCTCCATGCAATCATGCCGGCCACATGACCTTGGAGGTGTCTGTTGGGATTCAGCCTCTGTGTGACCCTATACCTGATTCTTTGATTGTATTTCCTGATGCCAATGTAGATGTCAATGTTGATTCTGAGGCCAATGTAGAGGTTAATACTGATGATGGGTTGAATAGTGAAAATCCTACACCCTTGGAAAGTGAAAGTTCCCATGAGAACATTCATTCTGAACCAAGCTGAGAAGTTTCACTCCCTTGCGGAGAAGTTTCACTCCCTTTTTCTCCCAGCCTTAGTTCCCCAGAGAATCTGACACCTGGTCAGCCTAATAAGGGAAGGAGGGGGCAGATTCGGCAGAGCAGGGGAGAAGCACAAAGTTTACGGAGGTCAGAAAGATTGAGAGAAATGCAAACAAAAACTTCAGGCGTGTCTCGTAATAGATTTCTCTCCTTTAAAAGTGCCGGGTCTGAAGCTGCCTTCAGACCAGGCATCATTCCAGTTCCAAGTGCAAGCCTGTGGAGGCCTCCTGATTCAAGTGGCTGGGTTTCTCGTAGTTTCTCAAGTTGTTCCAAGTGCCGTTAGCTGGGAGCTAGCAGATTTCATGATTCATCAAGGGCAAATCATCGTTTGCTGTATTTTTTTAATGGACTTGTTCATGGACATTGCTTGTTGCTGTTTTGCTATGGTTTTTATTTACCTCTGATTCTTCCTCTGCTTTGCATTCAACATTTTTCAATAAAAAGGATTGTATTCCTGCAATCAAGTGTGGTGGATTGTTGTCAAGAGGGTCCAGTTTCCTGCTCTGGGTCGCAACAGTGTCTACGGACAATGTTGGCTCTTCGGCTTAGAAATAGAAATGAACACTACCCACCCTCCGAGTCGGACACAACTGGACTTAATGTCAGGGGAAAACCTTTACTTAACCTAATAGAATTCCACCCGTGTGATCTTTTTAAAGCACTGCTCACTTCTCTCACAATTACAGAATTGGTGTGTAGCAGAGACAACATAATATATTGCAAGGCAGTTTTAACTAATACTTATATGGGCAGAAAGATATGTATTATGTAGTTCTGGTTTTTGGAGATCTAGAGGGAAGAAATGGACACAGTGAACTACATGATTCTACGTTTCAGTGCTTCTTGAAAGTACTGCAAATATAAAAGTAAGCCCCTAAGATATATAATTTGCAGTCACAGAGCAGCTAGTTATTAACTTTTTTCCTACACTTTGATAAGTATTTAGGGTTTTGTTTTCCCTTTCTTCGGGTATTTCTGGTCCCAGTATTAAAGGCAGTTTCACATGTGCACCATTTAGTAGCAGCATCAAGTGGAGATATCCATGTCTTCTCAATCTAGTACAAATCATGCATCATATACAGAAATTTCTTGTCAGTCTATTCAAATACAATGCTTTTTGAAAAAACAAGGTACATCAGTTGGTCCACCACATTCACTTGTTTAATTTTCACAGATTTTATTAATACATTCTCTTATAGGAATCTCTAGAGCAGTGTTTCTCAACCTGGGAGTTGGGACCCCTGCGGCCTGAGGGGGTTGAAAGGTGGTGTCAAAGGGGTTGCCAAAGACCATCAGAGAAAACAATGTTTATGTTGGTCATGGGGGTTCTGTGTGTAAAGTTTGGCCCAATTCTATCGTTGGTGGAGTTCAGATTGCTCTTTGATTGTAGGTGAACTATAAATCCCAGTAACTACAACTCCCAAATATCAAGGTCTATTTTCCCTAAACTCCACCAGTGTTCGCATTTGGGCATGTTGAGTATTCAGGCCAGGTTTGGGCCATATCCATCATTGTTTGAGTTCATAGTGCACTCTGGATGTAGTTGAACTACAACTCCAAAACTCAAGGTCAATGCCCACCAAACCAGTATTTTTTGTTAGTCATCGGAATTCTGCGTGTCCAGTTTGGTTCAATGCCATCATTGGTGGAGTTCAGAATGCTCTTTGATTGTAGGTGAACTATAAATCCCAGCAACTACAACTCCCAAATGACAAAATCAACCCCCTTCAATTCCATTTGGGTGTATTGGGTACTTCTGCCAAATTTGGTCCAGTGAATGAAAATACATCCTGCATATCAGATATTTACATTACGATTCATAACAATAGTAAAATTACAGTTATGAATTAGCGACTAAAATAATGTTATGGTTGGGGGTCACCACAACATGAGGAACTGTATTAGGGGGTCGCGACATTAGGAAGGTTGAGAACCACTGGTCTAGAGTCTCTAGAAGTTGACCATAGACTCTGAAGTCAAGTAATTCTCAGCTCAGTAGTCTACAGACTCTCAAACAATTGCAAATTTACAAGTAAAACTCCAAAATTGAAATGCTATTTAATTTGGCCTGTGCCAGAATGGTCTTTCAAATTTAGTGTGCCCTCTTTCTCTAAAAATATAGCATTTGCATTCAACTCTAAATTCTAAAACGTCTGAGGATTTAATTGCTGTTGAAGAGGACATCAGATTAAGACATCCAGAACCCAAATTGTTGCTGAAAACATTTGGCCTTTATCTTTACTACCGCATATATCAAGATTTGAAACTTTAGTAGAGTTTGGAAGCTTTATTTTTAGACCCAAAACTACAAAGTTTTCAACCCACACTTCTAGCCTCCAACGTTAACGTGTTAAAGAAATTTTGGGGATCGTTCATCAGGTTACAGTTCAATAATTATTTCTAAATCATCACTTGGGACATATTAATAATTCTGTGATTAGTAAGAAAATAATTTTAGGTTTTTGGCCTTTTATATCATTCCTATGAGCTATCAATGGCTGTAGGAATTGTTAGGGTAGATTCACATGTGTTGTTCCAGCTTGGGGGTCATGAAAGCACTATCTCTTAGAATTACAATGAGATCTGCTCTGTCAAAGTGTCACAGTTAGCTTGAGCATAATTTACGGTGTCAGGTAAGGGAGCAAGAAAAAGGTGCAAGGCATTCTAATAAAAGAAGTAGAACAGGGAAGATTCGTTTCTTATGAAATTCTTTTTTCTCCTTGTCTGCATTGTCATTGATTCTCTACCTGCTGTGTCTGTCTCTTACTTTCAATATGCATTGCATCTTCTCTCTTCTCCTTTGTTCACTTTTATAGGTTAGTTCTTTTAAGAAGAAATAGACACACTATCCACTGGCCTAGATATCAAATAGTTTTCCGCATTGTGAATTGAAGGAGATAGTCCATATCCTCTGAAACCTGAATCCCTGCCCTATCCAGTGCTTGACAAATAATTTCTAATGGAGGTACTGATGAAGGTCCAGTTTCCCTGATTCTTGCAGTTTATTATTACTTGATAGATGTATAGTACAATTCAGGTGGTCATCGAAATCTGACATGAACTCTGATATTATTGAATTTATATCACTATATGGCTCCCTTGCTATTTTATCTGATTTGTAGTTATGGAGCTTCACTATGAATTAGTATATAAATGTTTAGTAGCTTATAATAATATTTGAGATTCCAGTCTGGTGTGATGGTTTGAGTGTTGGACTAGGACCCAGGCACTGAATCTTTGCTTGGCCATGGAAATAAACTGGGTGCCCTTGGTGACATCAACCACGGAGGAATTTTTTATTCATTTATTTATTTCATGCACTTTTACCCTGCCCTTCTCCCCCCAAGAGGGGACTCAGGGCGGCCTCACATAAGCACTGAACGGTGCTATCATCATACAGATAATAAACAAATACATTAAAACATTAAAACAATTCATTAAAACAGTAAATTACTCATGCCAGTTACTAATTTGCAATGACCAACCCTTATAAACAAATTTGGATGAGAAAACTTCATAGTAATTTCCCCTAGGATTGCTATAAGTGAGAAATGACTTGAGAGTTCATGAGTTGTAGTAGTATCAAATGTTGGTAATATGTCTGGAGCCCCCGTGGCGCAGTGGGTTAAAGCGCTGAACTGCTGAGCCTGATGACCGAAAGGTTGCAGGTTCGTATCCAGGGAGCCGCGTGAACTGTCAGCCCCAGCTTCTGCCAACCTAGCAGTTCGAAAACATGCAAATGTGAGTAGATCAATAGGTACCGCTCTGGTGGGAAGGTAACGATGCTCCATGCAGTCATGCCGGCCACATGACCTTGAAGGTGTCTATGGATAACGCCGGTTCTCCGGCTTAGAAATGGAGATGAGCACCACACCCCAGAATCGGACACGACTGGACTTCATGTCAGGGGAAAACATTTACCTTTACCTAATATGTCTGTGCTGCCAGTATATACTTTCTTTGAAAGAAGCATATAAGAGGAAACTGTATAAGATTAGGACTGAATAAATTATACATACTGAGCCTTCAGGAGGATGTTTGAGCGAGGAAAAGGGGGACATGTCTAGATGTTTTTGGATTGCAGATCTCATCATTCCCAGCTGTTGTCCAAAATCTCAGGTCCTCCCAGCATACTAAAGCTCCAATCTGATCCAATAAACATGCGCCATTGAAGTGTAAACATGGTATTATATAGAAAATGTACACACATTTGGAAACATGAAAAATAGAGATGATTGATGCTGTTACAGAGGTTTCATTGAGTGAAGGGTGTCATCCATTCCTAGCTGCTGATTTGCTGAAGGTTTAAAAGTTTGTGGATCTCGGCCACTAATTGGCTAAGCGATCTGGTGGGAAACTTAATAAATTGTCGTTGGTTGCATTTGAAGCTGTTTGCTGGCTGGTTGAGGCTACAAAATGTGGCTGCTGGGCCTACTCTTAGTGCTGTAGGCTCTAGGAGATTTCCAGATGTTGGACAATAGGTGACTGAGTGTTCTGATGGTTCTTGAGGTTGGGACAAAAGTAAGAGGGATGCAGCTTAATGGGCTTATACCATTTAGGTCATGCCTGGGTCTTTTGTTCTGTGAGGGACATCATGGTGCTTTTTTATTCTGCTTTGGTTAGACCTCACCTGGAATACTGTGTCCAATTCTGGGCACCACTGTTCAAAAGAGATATTGAAAAGCTGGAAGGTGCTTAGAGGGCAACTAAAATGATCAAAGATCTGGAGAGTGGAGGCCATGCCCTATGAGGAGCATCTTAAAGAACTGGGTATGTTTAGCCTGTGGAAGGGAAGGTTGAGGGGAGACATGATAGCCATGTATAAATATGTGAAAAGGGTGTCATAAGGAAGATGGAGCAGGTTCGTTTTCTGCTTCTCTTGAAACTAGGACTCGGAGCAATGGTTTTAAATTGCAGGAAAGGGGATTCCACCTGAGGAACTTCTGACCCTGTTCTAAACTGGAACACTCTGCCTCGGAATGTGGTGGATGCTCCTTCCTTGGAAACTTTTAAACAGAGGCTATATGGTCATCTGTCAGGGATGCTTTGATTGTTCTTTTCCTGCATGGCAGGGGATTGAACTACCGTATATTCTGGTGCATAAGACTACTTTTTTAACTCAAGAAAATCTTCTCAAAAGTCAGGGGTCATCTTATATGCAGGAGTCGTCTTATATGTGGGAGTAGTCTTATACATGGGAGTCATCTTATATGCTGGAGTAGCCTTATGCATGGGAGATGTCTTATATACGGGAGTAGTCTTATACGTCAGGAGTCATCTTATAGAGCGGGTGCTGAAACTTCCAATCCGGATTGGAGAATCTGTGGTTGCTGCATATTGTGGGAGGAGCTCAAAAATGGTAGTGGCCACGTCCCTGCCGTATGCAGCGACTGTATGAAAGCATTAAGGGCGACGCTGTACAAGTATGGTAGAAGAAAATCCATTCATCAGGATTCGTGGACTAATGTGGTCCCGATGGTGAGGTGAAGGGGCGCCTCACCGGGGAGGTGTAAGTGAAGGGAGGAGCTCCCAGGGTATGGAAAAAAGAGATAAGAGTGGCTCTGGGCCCAGGAAAACACACCTCTTTTACCTGTCTGGCCACCCTTGTATCCTTTTACAGTACCTCCTCCTCTGCCTCTCAGATCTCGCTCCTGAAGACTGCAGTAAAGTGGTGCGGGTGCGCATGTGCGAAATCTGAGAGGCAGAAAAGGAGGTACAGTAATAGGACAATTAACGTATTGAAATCAAATCTGATGCTTTTAAAATTTTTATTTGGTGTCTTTTGTAAGAGGGGTAGTCTTGTACAGTGAGTATATCCCAAACTCTATATTTTAACTGGAAAGGTTGGGGGTCGTCTTATACGCCCAATCATCTTATATGCCGAAATATACGGTAATTGCCCATGTGGTCTCCTCCAACTCTACGATTTTATGAGGGAACCAGCTGGGTGCCACTCTGCGTATTGTGATGGTGTGAGTCAGATTATGCGTAATGATTGTGCATACTTACCTGGTGAATGGGCAAGGTGTGGGAAATAGGATTTGGTTTGATTTTCTGGGAATTTCCAGAGTTTCATCATCATCATCATTTAATAACTTATTAATTGGCCTCCATCTGAGAATGCTCTAGGCGATTTACAGCTAAATTATAAAAGATAAAATACATACATACAAAAATTTAAAATTAACAGAGATCGAATGCTCTAGTAAAAAGCCAGGTCTTAAGTGCGAGAGTAAAAGGCCCTAAGTCACGCGTGGCTCTCATGTAGGGTGGCAAGGAATTCCACAAGGCAGGGGCAGAAATAGAAAAAGCCCTGCGTCTGGTCCTTTCCAAGTGCACTTCTGTAGGAACCCGGTATATGGAATAAGTCACGTTGGGCTGGTCGTTGCGACCTCCGATGATGGGAGAAGGAGAGTTGTACCCAGGGGACAATTTGGGTGTATATGTGAGTGAATAATACAGCCATATGATCAACAGTGAGAGATTACAAAAATAGCAGTTTAACAACATCTAGAGGACTCCACCATTCCTGTTCTGCACTAAATCCAAGCACAGTAAATTGGTCCCCATATCTGCTACAGCCCCAGAAATGGTGTTTAGGGTTCGGGCCCTAAAGCAAGGAATCAGCTCGGAAGCTCACTCAGTGACCTCATGTCGGCCAGCCACACCTCTCTTACCTTAAAAGACTGTTGTGAAATTTCCCTGACATCTTATCCTGAGCTCCTTGAGAACAAGGCAGAATGCAATAAATAACCTGATGTCAGCACCCACATTTTTGCCTTACATGCTGGTTCGAAAAGCCAAGAGGAAACTAATTCAATTTTAATACCAGATGCTATCTTTAGTTTGAAGCTGGCTGCTTGAAAACCCCAGGGGCACTAATTAACTATAATGGAAGTCACAACCCCTAAACAAAATTTTGAAGATTTGACAGGGCACTTTTGTAGTCTAGCCACATACATCATACATTTAAGAGTCTGCTTTCTTTCATTCCATTTTAGGTTAGTGTGAATATATTGATTCCAGTAAGGTTACTCCTAATTTTCCCCAGTTTGTCTGAAAGACTGGAGCCAGTTTCACGTGTTTGCTTTGGTAACTATGTTATTCTGGTAATAAAACTGGGCCACGGCTGTAAAGGCATTTTTTTTGTCAGCTGCCTTCATGTCAATTTCAACATATGGTGAGCCTATGAATGAGAGACCCCCAAGTCACCCTGCCATCAACATCACTGCCCAACTCTTGCAGACACAGGGCTTTTCTCATAGAATATATCGATCTGGAATGCAGTCATCCTCTTTTCCTACTGCCTTCAATCTTACCAGGGATTATGGTCTTTTCTAGCGAGTTATGTATTCTCATGATATGGCCAAAGTGCAACAGTCTCAGTTTAGCCATCCTGGTTTCTAGGGAGAGTTCCAGGGCTCATGTACGAGGGGTATTTTTTAAGTAAGGTCCGTTTTGTTGTAGACACTAGTAGTTCGCGCGCATACCGCAACGAGCGTGTGCGTCGTGTACCGGCATGCCTCGGGAACAACTGTGCTCAGTTTCCGCTCTGTAGCTAACCTGTACGGTTCTGTTCTGTGCTTTAAAAATGTTTAAGACTATCAACTCCCGCTCCACATGTGAGGTTCGCTCAGTGATACGGTTTTTGTCAGCAAGGAGTCTGCCTGCTGCAGAAATTCATCGACAGATTTGTGAAGTGTACGGTGATACTGTTATGAGTGAAAGCAAAGTGCGTAATTGGGTACGACAATTCAAAGATGGCCATGACAACGTCCATGATGAGGACCGCTCCGGTCGCCCTTCTTTGATTACAGTGAACTCTTGGTTATCGGAGCAGGCGGCAAGTTTTTATGAAGAGGGTATTTTAAAATTGGTTCAGAGGTATGATAGTGTTTGAACAAACTTGGCAACTATGTCGAAAAATAGAGTGAAGTATGTACTTTCTGAAAATAAATTTACTTTTTTGAAATAAACTTTCGTTGTGTACTTATGTTCAAACGGACCTTACTTAAAAAATACCCCTCGTATTTGTTTTTTTAAGCACAATATCTGTATAACTTTGTTCCACCTCCACATTTCAGATGAGTAGATTTTCTTCTTATCATTTTTTTCACTGTCCAGCTTTCATAACTATACACAGAATTAAGAAATACTATAGACACACTTAGTTTGATTATGACTGGCATCTACAAGTCACCGAAAATGTACTGTAATGTTGAATGTGCTCGAAATCAATCTCTGTCCAAGGTAAAGGTCTAACGTTTTCTTAATTGTGCCATTTGGCCTTAGTCCATTCGAAACAGATGTTGGCACATAAAGGAGACCTTCCATTAACAAATTGACTGTGCTACATAATGTTTCTCCTATGCAGAATCAATGCAGTGTAATGGAAGGACAGAGAAAAAGTGTTGTTGTGTTTCTCCAAGTCATTTCCAATTTATGGTGACCCTATGGCAAACCTGCCATGAGGTTTTCTTGGCACGACTTATTTGGGGGTTGAAGGACCACTTCCTTTCATATTTCTTTCATAAACGGTTCAAGCCCAGACTATTTGAAAAACCACACCTCCACCTACAAACCAGCACAAGCACTGGAGCCATGGATGAGGCCTTATTCTCAGTCCCACCCCCGTCTCAAGTGTGGTTGGTGGGAATGAGAGAGGGGCCTTCTCCATGATCACTCCCCACCTTTGGAACTCCCTCCCCAAAGAAATAAAAATGTCCCCATCTCTCCTTTCCTTTAAAAAGCTTTCAAAGACCCATTTGTGTAATCTAGTTTATGCAGAGTAGGCAGATTAGCATTCCTTACATACATCTTCACCATATCGGATACTTATGCTTTTAATGTATTGCGTTTTAATTGGTTTAACTCTTTGTAGTTATTATGTTTATTTAGTTTAACCCTGAGTTTATTTTATTTCATGTTTTGCCTTGATTGTCGTTTATCTGTTTTGGGGCATTGAATGTTTGCCATTTTTGTTATTTTGTAAACTGCCCCGAGCCTCTTCAGGAGGAGAGGGTGGGTTATAAATATAGTCCTCTTCCTCCTCCTCCTCCTCCTCCTCCTCCTCCTCCTCCTCCTCCTCCTCCTCCTCCTCCTCCTCTTCTTAAGCTGCTTAATTTACAATCACAATTGGACTGTTATATTTCTTTGCAATCTACAGTTCTTCAGTTTATAAATGCTTCTGAATGCCCTTTGGGTTAGCACCAAACCTATTTTAGAGTCCTCCCTCTCTCTCGAGAAAAGTAAGATTGATTCCTTGCCTATTTCCATAATCTCCAACAATTCACAGATAACTTGGATACATATAAATCAAGCAAAATTAGATGTGGTCAAGATTGAAAAAATTTTCAAACCGAAAAAACACATAAAGGTAAGAGATGCTTCTGCAGTTTGCTTTTGCTCGTGTCTACTGGGATGGACAAGATTCCAGTCCTGCCTCTCCCTTCTACTCAGTGAATTCGGTGTAAACTATTTTTACACTTTGAACTTGGTTTGAAGCTGTTCAAAAAAGCTTTGGACATAGGGGAAAGTGGGAGGAAGACAGAGACAACATTGATACATCTGAAGAGCAGCTGAAAAAACAGGACGACAAATGATTGATTAGGACTCTCCCCGCCAAATGCAGACATTGAAATCTGTTCTGTTCCATCAAGATTTGAATACTATATAACATTTTATTGAGTTTTAATTGTAATAATGTTTCTTCCACATTATATTAGGGTGAGAGTACATCTTGTGTTTTCTTGTCTGTTTTTTAGGAATTTTCATATTCTATGTTGCTCTAGGTTTCTGGTAGGTACTTGAAATCATATGCGGTATGTGCACTGCAAACCATTTACTATATGTAAAATAACAACAGTTTCAGCAATGCCTAACAATGCCTAACTATCTAAGCTTTGTTTAAGAAAATGTTTGATGTGCAGTTACATATATTTGCACAATGACATTTGAACATCTGCCAAAATGTGCAAATACTGATCATAAGATTTAGGCCCCTCTTTCTACTCCCTCCCCACTATTTGTTCTCTGTTCAAAGCCACTGTCTCTTTCATATATGCTACTGGGAACAGAAAATCAACAGAAAAGATCAACTAAGCACAAAATAGATTTGTTGTAGGAAATGATATTTTAAAACTTTATGTGTTTTCATAGCATATCCCCATCTTTGAACATAAACAACTATGAACAAAAAGAGAAAATTATTTTGTGCTTCACACTGCTTCTGTGAAGTCCTTGTTTTAGCACTTTGTTCAAATATTTGGGGAGGGGGGTTGTAGTAACAGATACAAGAAGCATCTAAGCATCTAATTCAAAACATGATGCAGAGACTCCAGAGGTGGTCCCTGATGGTGGTAAGAATGTGTCTAGAATTCTCTTGGTGACACACAGAAGTATAACCAGATTATGTTAGCAAAACTTTTTGCTACCATTGTGCAAAGCGCACCCAACACCTCTTTGTGCAAATGGCTTTTCCCATCATGTGTAATGCCAGGTGGCACCAGGTGCTGTTCCATCCCCAGGCAATGGGCCACTGATTTGCTGAGGAGGGGACGACTACTCATTTTGTGAGTCTCCCAAAAATGAATACTAGCAGAATGAGACAATGATCTGGATGGAAGACGGTGTATATTCGATTTTAGTATGACGACTGACCACTGTAGTTTTAAATATATGTGCTTTTTAAATGTTTTATTGTAATGTATATTTTGATATTTTACCGATTATATGTGTTTTTATGGTTGGAAACCGGGCTGAGTCCCTCTTATGAGGTGAAAAGCTTGGTATATAAAACGTTGAAATAAATAATTTGAAATAAACTTTACTATTCAAAACACATAGTCTACTCCTTGATTGTGCAGGTACAGCTGTACCAGGAGCTCTGATTTTGTTTGCTTTGCATTGAATGCTTGTTGTAGTCCTAAGTTTCAGGGACTCTGCAGATAGGTGGCTTCTTTTGGCTGCAATCATAGGGCAAGCCACCTGTCAATTATAGTTAGGTTCCCTGGTCCCGCCCCCTTTTTGGGTTTGGAGGGAATAGGAGCCAGTTTGGGTTCAGTCCACACAGAGAAGCTTTCCATGCAGGACATAATACCAAGAGCTCCTGTAGAAAGCTTCGTCTTCTACAGCTTGGCCAGGGAGATATAGCCCCACAGCTTGGCCGGAAGATATACAGCCTTACAGCTCCTTTGCTGAGGGACTTCAGTCAGCCATCACTGAAACCTGAACTCCTTTTCCCCTGGAAGTCTACAAAGCTCTGCTTGGTAAGGGTCACTCAAGGAAGCCAGAAGCAGTTGGTACCGGGCGCAGGGGCTCCACGCCAACAGAGGCAAAGACAGTCTGCCCAGATTAGAAGTTAAGGATTTCCCCATTAGTTACAGTTATGAAGATAGTGCCTGTTCCCTGTGGACAAGATTGAAAGAGCCAATAGACTGTTAAGAAAGTCTTAAAGTACTTGTTTGTTTTCAATAATAAAGAACTTTGTTGAACCTTTAAGCAATCTAAAGACACTGTTTTAAGGAAATCCAAAGGCCTTTAATCTGAGGCAGCCCCAGCGTCCCGTTGGGTACACAGAATTTATGTCCTGTCTACAGTCTTATGCACAGGCCCAGTGTGCAACAGCACATTGATACTCCCCTTTCCTATCTGCACAAACTGTGGGGGAAGGTATGGAAATTGCACAGCCCTCCAGGTATTACCAGATCCGAATTTCTAGCATGCCTTAGTATTGGCTATGCAAGACAGTGTTGCTGAGAGTTGTGGTCCCCCAATATTTGGAGAGCTGCGTGATTCTAACCCCTGCTGTACAGTTCATTTGGAGCTTCAAGAAAGGGACAGAATTATTATTTTCCCACAAAATCCTGAGCTTTATAGATAGAGATCTTTTCCAATAATGTATACTCTCACTCAACCTATTCAACTTGTATGCAGAACACATCATGCGATGTGTGGGGCTTAACGAATGCAAGGCTGGGGTTAAAATTGCTGGAAGAAACCTTAACAACCTTAGATATGCAGATGACATCACTTTGATGGCCGAAAGCGAGGAGGAGCTGGAGAGCTTTCTAATCAGGGTGAAAGAAGAAAATGAAAAAGCTGGGTTGCAGTTAAAAAACCCCCCAAGATTATGGCAACAAGAATGATTGACAACTGGGAAGGAGAGGGAGAAAATGTGGAGGCAGTGACAGGCTTTGTATTTCCAGGTGCAAGACACAGACTGCAGCCAGGAAATCAGGAGACACTTACTTCTTGGGAGGAGAGCAATGTCCAATCTTGATAAAATAGTGAAGAGTAGAGACATCACCGGGCAACGAAGATCCGCATCATTAAAGCAATGGTATTCCCCATAGTAACCTACGGATGTGAGAGCTGGACCATAGGGAAGGCTGAGTGAAGGAAGATAGATGCTTTTGATGTGTGGAGTTGAAGGAAAGTTCTGAGAGTGCCTTGGACCATGAGAAGATCCAACCAGTCCATACTTCAGGAAATAAAGCCCGACTGCTCACTGGAGGGAAGGATATTAGAGGCCAAGATGAAGTATTTTGGCCACATCATGAGAAGAAAGGAAAGCTTAGAGAAGACAATGATGCTGGGGAAAATGGAAGGAAAAAGGAAGAGAGGCCGACCAAGGGCAAGATGGATGGATGGCATCCTTGAAGTGTCTGGCTTGACCTTGAAGGAGCTGGGGGTGTTGACGGCCGACAGGGAGCTCTGGTGTGGGCTGGTCCATGAGGTCACAAAGAGTCGGAAACAACTGAATGAATGAACAACAACAACAACAACACCACACACACACACATATATTCATTCCTATAATTGTATATATATCATTGTTTGTTCCTAGGGGTCGGGAAAGGTGTGTATGTCTGACAATCAATGCTCCGTGATATTTAGCCAATGAGCCACGGGCATATAAACACACTGCATCTATGAACTTCAATAGAAAATAAGATTTATTAAACATGCTAGCAGCCATTTGTATTACCCATATGACTACATCTTATATATCAGTTGAGAAAGAGGGTGTTTCTAGACAAGGCTGGCACTCTATCTCTTTTACTTTATCTTTAAAAGGTGTGCGTAAGTGTGTGTCTGTATGGGAACTAGATAATCATGATATGCATTTTTCAAACATCTCTCATATTTACTCATCTGTATTTTTTCTTACCACAAAAAGCCTATTGGTGTGTGTATGTGTGTGTGTGGGGGGGAGGGGGGGACAACGACAACAATGCTGTACAGTATCATTTGACAAATGGCACACAATAGCACATGGAGGGTTCTATCTGGAAGAATTCTACATTTAGAATATTCAGCAGTACTATTTTTATACTTGAAATATTTGCCCAAATAAAAATAACTTTAAAAAGCAAATTGTGCCACAATTTCACCGTCAAGCGCTGGTTCCCTATTTTTATTCCCTAGATGTTATTGGGCTACAATTCACAAAATCCCTAAGTACTGCCCATCCTGGCCTGGGTTTCTGGGAGTTGAAATCCAACAATGTCTAGGGATCCAAGTTTAGAAATGCATGGACTAGGTCAGGGGTCCTCAAACCAAGGCCTGAGGGCCAGATGCGGCCCTCCAAGGTCATTTACCTGGCCCTCGCTCAGGGTCAACCTACGTCTGAAATGACTTGAAAGCATACAACTACAACATCAATCCTATCTCATCAGCCAAAAGTAGGCCCGCACTTCCCTTTGAAATACTAATAAGTTTATACTTGTTAAAATTGTTCTTCATTTTAATTATTGTATTGCTTTAAAGTGTTTTTGCACTACAAATAAGATATGTGCAGTGTGCATAGGAATTCATTCATGCTTTTTTTCAAATTATAATCCGGCCCTCCAACAGTTTGAGGGACTGTGACCTGGCCCTCTGTTTAAAAAGTTTGAGGACCCCTGGACTAGAGACTGCTGCTGCAGTTCCATGTATTGTTTTCCCTTTTCTACCCGACAGCGACAAGATTTGGGATGGATAAAAAGCAGTATTGCAGGGTAATCAAAGTGGAAAGGCAGAAGCTGAACAACAACCAGTTCTGAACCATGAGAACTAACAGAGAAAATAAATAATCTTAATTCTTCTTTGTAAAGCATATAATGCAGCTTTACTTAGAAACATATGTATAAGGTCAAACACAGTGTCTAATGGCAGAGAGTGTAAGTGGATCCAAGTTAGAGGAGAAGCAGGAAGAGCTTGAAAAACAAGCAGGAGATCTACAAATCAGCAGTTAGAGAGAACAGGTGCCAACTCCAACAACAAAAAAAACAAGGTTGCTAACTTTTCAAGAATAGCTCCACATTTGCCATCTAACTTTGCTATACAATATACTGTATTTTTTCAGTTATAAGATGCACCTTTCCCCATATATAAATATTTCTAAAGTGAGTTGGTGATACTGACATTAGGATGCGTATTTCAATCAATAGCATCTTACAATTGTAGAAATATGATAACCCAGTGTCATCACGAAATATCACATTTCATGCCATTTTGTTGTTCTATAGTATCTGCCAAG
The DNA here is from genome assembly GCF_025583915.1 of Anolis sagrei ordinatus. Taxonomy (NCBI): domain Eukaryota; kingdom Metazoa; phylum Chordata; class Lepidosauria; order Squamata; family Anolidae; genus Anolis; species Anolis sagrei. Next base: position 66,261,855 of record NW_026847660.1, read on the forward strand.
AAATCATTGCCATTTGTGTAATTTTTCAACAATATAGAACCAGCAGAGATGTTTTTTGAGGGACTTGGTAACCCCACAGAGACAAGGTGGACATGCTGCAACTCCTATAAGCAGCTGTTAAGGATCTAAGAGGAAGAATCCAGAGAATTCTTATAAAGCTTAGAAGCCCTCAGCTTCTAAATTGCCCGGAGGCAGTTTCCCATGTAGCAAAGTATTGCCTGTGGCACTAGGAGTAACAGATGGAAATTTCCAACTTCAGTAAAGTCTTACTCTTAAAAAAACTTTACCACAATGAGAGTACAACTGTATGTGACCTAGAATGAAAAGAGGATTAATCAAAAAAGTTTGCTTACAATTGATGGTACTATATACGGTAAACTTGGTAGGCATCTGAGGGTCAAAAAGTCAACATGTTGAATAAATACACTATTATTACTCCCTCATTTTCTGGCCCAAGTTCTGAAACAATGACAATTCTATGATGTTGACTTGGGTTTCAGAGACTCTTGGTATCAGAAACCGGAAGCACTAGTCTTTAGAAGTTCAGTTGGAATCAGGGGATGTCAATGTGCCCATGTTTTGAATTGAATTGACCTGGACTTGGATTTTGGATTCTGATTTTTAATAGACATGTTTTAATCTATTGTTTTAATTATTGTTTCAATATTTTAATGTATTGTTGAATGTTTAATGTTTTATAGTATGGTGCTTCTGTGAGGCCGCCCTGGGTCCCCCCCCCCCCGAGGTGCCAGGGTATAAATATAGGAAATAAATAAAATAAATGTATTGTTAAAAGCTTTCATGGCTGGAATCACTGGGTTGTTGTAGGTTTTTCAGGCCATATGGCCATGTTCTACAAGCATTCTCTCCTGACGTTTCACCTGGATCTATGGTAAGTATCCTCAGAGGTTGTGAGAGAGAATGCTTCTAGAACATGGTCATATAGCCCAAAAAACCTACAACAAGCCAATAAAATAAATGTTTACAATTTACTTATGGAAGTTATCTAAAACCCAAATGTCTTTGCCTTATGGGATGTAAACCCACTACTCAATTCTGCCTTTAAAACTGAAGATATTTTTCTTCAAGAAATTATATTGAAGCCCGTGTCTTGTGATAACATTTTTCCAACAAGGTGTCGCACCTCAGAGTAGAATCACCTTGCTTAAGACACCAAGCTGCACACAGTCTGTAGTCTTTATGGTTTATTAAAAGTAAAAGGTAAAACGTTCTTAAAAGCAAAGGTAATTTTTAAAAGATCAGGATAACATAGCACTTGAAGCATAATCCAATAGGCATCAGCAAGGCAAGACCCAAGAGAACATGACAAAGTCCTGGAACCATGAAAGCAAAGACTGCAAGGTAAATCCAGCCTAGCTTAGGCAAACTCCTTAGAGTTTGCTTTGCTTTGACAAAGATCTGGTCTCAAAACCCCTGTTTAATACCCTTTGTGAAACATGAAGGCGTTTCTTTGGCCTCTGGCCTCCCTCTTGTTAGCTATCCTTTCACTCCTTCGAACACGGAATTCCAACCGGGAGGCCCTATCTAAAGTTCCTATATTATCAAGGTCAATCTGCTCGTTAGCAGCCTGTTTTCCTGCTTGCTCATTATCAGGCTGAGAACTAGGCAAATCCTCTCTTTTGGAGTCAATCTGCACCTACCTGCTATCTTCAGTTTCCACACTCTCATGCCTTGCTGTGGGAAACTGCACTTCTTCACTGTCTATAGCAGGGACATCTTGAACCAAACTGTGAACCTGAGTCCCACCATCCTCGTCAGAAACACTCTCTGATTCTAGCTGTGTCACAACACAAGGTTCAATCACTGAGACCACATTTTGAGTTAGTGAAGTGTGTACAATATTCATAATTTCCTTGCTCTGGGAGACATAGGTATAACCATGCTCTCTTGTTATTTTAAACCGAACTCCCTTTTTGGGCATAAGGGGAAAACATAAGAGAAAACACCTAATTAACGGAGAACCATGTTGCCCTATATGATTGTGACCAAGTCTGAAGATTTTCAAAATACTTTTTCATGACCACACAGTTATTACAGATTTGTGTGTGTGTGTGTGTGTGTGTGTGTATATATATATATATATATATATATATATATATATATATATATATGAGAAGGTCTTCTTGGAGGCTGCTTCCAGGGTGAGGAACTACTGGGGGCTAAGCTGGGCCCTTCTCTGTTGCTGTCAGGTAAGGACTTAAAAAAAATGGTTGATTAATTGGTTATGTAGAGATGAGGGCATAAATAAAACAGAACCAAGTAAAATAAAATAGAGAGAGAGAAAAGGAGAAAGAAAGAGAAAACATGATACAGTATGTATCAAGTGTCCTAACAATAAGGGGGGATGAGGAAGGGGCAGGCATGTAGCCGTGGGGGGGGGGCTTGAGGGGCTTCAGCCCCCCCCCCCAATTCTCATGGTGGTTTGCGAAAAGGCCTTACTGGTGCATTATTTAAACTGTTATGTTTATTCATATCATGATCTGATCACCATACTCAATATATCCCATATGCATGGGGGTATTGGGGTAACGATACAAAAGGTTTGCTAGGGTAGACCCTCTTTCACTAAGACTCAGCCCCCCCCCGAAACAAACTCAGCCCCCCCCCCCTGAATCGAAATCCTGGCTATGGACCTGGGAAGGGGGAAAATCAAATAGGAAAGAATTAGCATAGAATTAGCATAGCAACAAACAGACCAACCTCTCCCAACCAGTTCTAGCTAAATTTCTAAGGAAAACATGCTCAAAAAGAGAGTTAAGTGTATCTCTTAAAGATACGAATTATGTGCGCTGCAATACATAATTTAGGACATTACCTATAGTCACTATCTTGAGGCATCCCCACAACCAGGGATACCAACAACTTACCAGTATAATCACTTTGTTCATAGCACCTCTGCTGACATCGCAGTTGTGATGCCTCAGCAGTGTGAGGTCTCATAGTTGAACTTCCAATGGGTGTTATAACCCTGCATTAAATTAAAAGACATTTTACAATTCCACGAACTATGGGTAAAAAACTTTTTAAAAGGGGACATTGAGAGAGGAAGACAATGTTATTGGGTGACACCTGTTCGACCCCGCAACCATTGTCTTGTGGAGTCCCTCAGAGTTCAGTGCTGTCCCCGATGCTACATGAAACCGCTGGGGGAGATCATCCAGACAAACAGCTCGGATTCTGTTTGTTTAACTGCAGAGCCATTTGGGCTGATTCTTTTTCTGAAGGCAAGACACTTTAAAAATGATAAAATGGAGGTTTCTGAACCTCCACTCTTCTCTCCTTCCTCCTCCCTCCAAGGCAAGGCAATTAAAAAGCCTGAAATATAGGTCTCTGGTTCTTCCTGCCTTCCTCCTTTCTCCAAAGAACTTCATTCCAGGTTTTGTAAACTGACTTGCCTTGGAAGAAGGAGGAAGGATAGAAGACTCGAGCTTCAGGGACCTCTGTTTTATCATTTTTAAATTGCTTTGCCCTTGGGAGAAAGAAAGAGGAAAGAGAAAATCAGGCCCAAATGGTGGTGCGACTATTATGCAAGGAAAACAAAAATACAATTTTGACATCAAAAATGGGGGTGCGTGCGACTATTATGAGGTGGCAACTATTATGCAGTGAAATATGGTATATTCATGTGTGAAAGGATTATTGAAAATAAAATGAAAAGTATAGTGTCTACATTCTTTTCTGTGGGGCATATTACATGGAAACTAGCAATCAAATATAGCTATGTGGTCACTTTAGTGAAAATATAAGTACAGAATATAAACGACAGATTTTAATGGTTTTTTTTAACGTCAGGGAAACAGCAGCCAAAAAGATCTTTTCCCCACAAAGGAAGCTTTATTACGGAATTTGTTAAATACAGATTGAAGAGAGAATGGTTCCAGTCCAAAGTCAGTAGACACCAAAATTTTAAAAATAGTATACGACTGTATTTTGTCTCATGTTATTTTTATTGAAAAATACCTCAAACATTAGAAGTAGGCTCAAATTCCTCCTCGTTCCTACACAACCTTAGAATGCTCTTTCTCAGCCTAACAGCAGGAGAGAACCATAAATGTCACACTGGATTTTTTGAGGAAGGATGAGATCAAAATGAAACAAATAAAAAATTGCTTTGGTGATTCTTGCAGCCAGACAGAGACAATTCTACAACAAAAGTCTAGCAAATTCAAAGACCCTGTTCAAGTAGTTAAAAAAAAAAAACACCACACACACAAATTCTTGAGATGCTGCCAGAATTCTTGAATTATTCTCCATTGAAGGGCACCCCATGATACAAATTTCCAGGTCCCCACAGTTATAATTCAAGTTTGCTTTGCCTTCTGTGTAGTACAGGCCAACACAGCTTTATATAATGTTACAACTGTTTATCCAAATGTCTGCTTATCTGAACTCTTTGATGTCTTTCTACTCAGATGCCAGTTCCATGTGGCATTCTAATCCATGAAGTTGTATTTTCATTGTATCTCTTCTCATAACTTCTGAAAAACACATTTTTTATGAATGAAGTGTTGTGTTTCAAGAAGGTATAAGAATATATACAACTTACACATAATGTATTTGTTATTCAATCTATATTGCCTGATGTGGAGCTTTGCAATTGAAGTTAACTGTGTGTTCTTGAGGAATGCCATGAGGTTCTTCCTTTATGCCTTTGGGTTTTGGCCGATTCATTCATTCATTCATTTATTTCATATTCTTCTATCCCGCCCTTCTCCCCACAAGGGGGACTCAGGGCGCCCTCACATAGGCAACAATGATGCTTGCAATGTATACATCATAAAGATATGATGTATACATCGATAGGGGGAGTGTGTCCCTGTTGGTGTTGCTGGACCTCTCAGCGGCCTTCGATACCATCGACCATGGTATCCTTCTGGGACGCCTTGTGGGGATGGGTCTTGAAGGTACTGTTTTGCAGTGGCTCCGGTCATTCCTGGAGGGTCGATCCCAGAAGGTGTTACTGTTCAACCCCACAACCTTTGTCTTGTGGAGTTCCTCAGGGCTCAATATTGTCCCCCATGTTGTTTAACATCTACATGAAGCCGCTGGGGAGATCATCCGGAGTTTCGGGGTGCGGTGTCATCTGTACGCAGATGATGTCCAACTCTGTCACTCCTTTCCACCTGCTACTAAGGACGCTGTCGAGGTCCTGAACCGGTGCTTGGCCGCTGTGACGGTCTGGATGAGGGCGAACAAATTGAAATTGAATCCAGACAAGACAGAGGTACTCCTGGTCAGTCGCAAGGCCGAACAGGGCATAGGGTTACAGCTGTGTTGGATGGGGTTGCACTCCCCCTGAAGACGCAGGTTCGCAGCTTGGGTGTGATCTTGGACTCATCGCTGAGCCTGGAACCCCAGGTTTCGGCGGTGACCAGGGGAGCATTTGCACAGTTAAAGCTCGTGCGCCAGCTACGCCCGTACCTTGGGAAGTCTGACTTGGCCACGGTAGTCCACGCTCTGGTTACATCCCGCTTAGACTACTGCAACGCTCTTTACGTGGGGCTGCCTTTGAAGACGGCCCGGAAGCTTCAACTAGTCCAACGTGCGGCAGCCATGATGCTAACAGGAGCGGAGCGCAGGGAGCATACAACCCCCCTGTTGCACCAGCTCCACTGGCTGCCGATCTGCTACCGGGCTCAATTCAAGGTGCTGGCGTTGGCCTTTAAAGCCCTAAACGGTTCCGGCCCAAGATACCTATCTGATCGCATCTCTGCCTATGAACCCACCAGGACTTTGAGATCTTCCGGGGAGGCCCTGCTCTTGATCCCGCCTGCTTCTCAAGCACGGCTGGCGGGGACGAGAGATAGGGCCTTCTCGGTGGTGGCTCCTCGACTGTGGAACGCCCTTCCCACGGACATTAGGCTAGCACTATCTCTAATGGTATTCCGCAAAAAACTGAAGACTGTTTGAGCAGGCGTTCGAATAACTAGTGCAATGATTGGCAATGAACATAGGAATGGAACAATGGATGCTGATTTTTGGATTATATTTTTGGATGATGAGACGATAGTGATTGGTTAATGTAGTAATTGTTTGTTGCTTGGGTACTATGTTATTTGTCAATTGTTGTTACATTATTGCATTGAATTATTGCTGTTTTTATTGGTTGTGAACTGCTGTGAGTCGCCCTCGGGCTGAGAACAGCGGTATAGAAGTAAAGTAAAGTAAAGTAAGTAAGTAAATAAATAAATAAATAAAACAGTAAAAAATATTTAAAACATCCTACAAATCTGTCGCAGCTATGGTGTTGCTGCTTTATAGCTGGAGTTGTATTCAAACAATCAAACCACCTTCTTGGAAGCTGCGCCCCGTTGAGAAAATAATGCAATCCACAGAAGACAAACTTTCTTCAAATAAAATAAATGTTTATGCCATAGTAACAAATAACAGTTTCAATCCATCCCAATACTCCAGCAAACCTTCCTTGAGCTTTTACAGGAATCTATTCCTCTTCCTCTAGCTCTTTACAGTCTCACCAACAGCATTCTCTGCTCATGCTCTTCTCTTCTTTCTCTCAATTTGTAGTAGTTAAGCTCTCACAGGTGGCTTGACTGTTGCTGGCCACACAATGACTGGACATGATTCCTGCAACCACTTATCCATTTTTCACTTAAGAAATGATCTACATAACATAAAACTCTGACAAAATCAACCAATAAATTCATTTAACAATAATATTAGAATGCCAGTAAAACCAAATTTTTGATTGTGCAGGCCAAGGTCTTGAGGCACTGAACCCAGTGTGCCGATCACCACTGGGGCCACCTTGACTGGTTTGTGCCAGAGTCTTTGCAGTTCGATCTTTGAATCCTCATATTGTGTCAGCTTTTCCAGTTGTTTCTCTTCAATCCTGCTGTCGCCTGGGATTGCAACATCAACGATCCATACTTTGGTTTTTCCACACGATCATGAGGTCAGGAGTATTGTGCTCCAAAACTCACTCTGTCTGAATTCTGAAGTCCCAGAGTAGCTTGATGTGTCCATTTTCTGTAACTTTTTCCAGCTTGTGATGCCACCAGTTCTTTGTTGCAGGCAGATGATATTTGTGGCACAAGTTCCAATGAATCATCTGAGCAATGGTGTTATGCCTCTGCTTGTAGTCTGTCTGCGCGATCTTCTTGCAGCAGCTGAGGATGTGATGTATTCTTTCATCTGCTTCCTTGCAGAGTCTACACTTGGGATCTGTCGTCGACTTTTCAATTCTGGCTTTGATGGCATTTGTTCTAATGGCTTGTTCTTGGGCTGCTAGAATCATGCCCTCGGTCTCCTTTTTAAAATTATTATTATTATTATTATTATTATTATTATTAACACAAGATGAGCCCACAGCAGACAAGATCACTCTGCTGGCTGTTGTATTGGATCACATGTCGGACACTTCCTCAGTGTCTAGGACTGTGTGCTGTATCAGTGAATTATTATTATTATTATTATTATTATTATTATTATTATTATTATTCTACCCTATCTCCCCGAGGGGACTCAGGGCAGATTCCAGCAAATAAAAAGGCAAACATTCAGTGCCCAAATTAGGGGCTTCAGCTATTTCAAGATGTGAAATCTAAGCATTACCCATATAGAGAGAAGCATAAGCAAGATAATGTTCTTTCTTTCGATATTTTATCTCCTGCTCCCTAGCAATAAAAAAACAATTCATCACAGTTGCCTTTTAAAAGAACCCAATCATCCCATAGAGTGCTCACCCCAGAATTTACAGGGTGTTTCTTATGGGCGTGCAGTCATATATTGCACATAATGTAACATTGGAGTAAAATTTCACATCTCCTGCTATAGTACCACTGCCAAGCCAGTTTTGTAATGGTTAACAGTGGGGAAACCTAGAAACAAGTCATTTAAGCTATTACTGAAAGGCTATTTTTGCGACACTTTGTCATGGCGTGTTAATTAATTCAGGGCCACAAAAAAATTAGGTCATTGCAAAATTATGTTGGCTATATCCCTTGTGTTCTGGGAGTGACATTTGCCAGACACCTTCTGGATAATACCTTGCCAGTAAAGCTCTTGAGCAAAAACTGAGTCAAATGCTCACCAGCTAAGTTTAAAAAGAGGGGTGTTTGTATGTTCACTCCAGACTCTGGTCTTACTTGAGGATTATTTCTGCCCAGGTAGGCCATAGAGCACCTGAATGAGACTGCAAAGTTCCTGCCCTAGTCCTAATCTCCCTCTTCCCATGAAAGGCGCTACATATAACCTTAAGGGTCCAGACTTTAAAAATACTGTAAAACATTATGTCAACTAAAAACAAAACAAAACAGGATATTACAAAATATGCAGCACTTTACAAATAGGTGGCATATGCAGATTGGTTTCTACATTATAAAACAAGTGTGATTCAGTGATATTCAGAATCTGAACTTGAACAAGAGGTTATTCTGCTTTCTTTCTGTGTAATTAGTAGGGATTGTTAGGTTCGGTCGGAATCTTCATAATTCGGAACAAATTTGGAAAGATTTGCTTTTTGAAGCAATTTTGAAGTTTTTAAGGAAACGGGAATTCCCTTTGCCCTTCCACAGCTTTTTCCGCCATTTCTGTTATGAAGCAGTAAGTGAGTTGGAAATGATTCAGCTTTTCCCCGCTTCTAGTACCTGGCCTTGTCTCAGGCCAGAGAAGCTGTTTTAAACCAGTGGATGAATTTCCTCCCTTTCATCTCCCCCTGCTTGTGTCTCAAGCCCGGAAAGCATTTTAAACCAGAGTGGATGAATTTCCTCCCCTTCCTCTCCCCCTGCTTGTGTCTCAAGCCTGGAAAGCATTTTAAACCAGATGGGATGAATTTCCCCCCCTTCCYCCCCCCCCCCCCCCCCGCTTCTGGAGTAAAACAACTACTTTTAATGAAACAGGAAATAATACTTTTAAATCATTAAGGAAAGATTTGGAAGTCTCAGAAGTTTCAAAAAGTTTTGAACATTTTTTTGGTGAAAATTGGAATTGACTTTAGAATTGAATCAGCAGCGTCCCCTACATCTGAAATTAGTTTTGAACCTTTTTTGGGGGGATCAAACAAGCCTAGTAATTGGTGTAATAGTTCAATACTATGCGATATACTGGACTCTCAGTGAACCAGCATTCATGGTGGATGCTGCATGCTGAATAGTTTCTGGTTGCTTGAGAATTACTAGTAAGAATAGGCCTAATTTATTCTATATCCTATACCATACCATACCATAAACTCCGTATGCATCTGGTACAACATTAATGAAATACTGTAATTAAAGCAAATACAGACTAATAAAGGCAATCATAACTTAATGTATCACAGTTTTACTTTATTGTAAAGGCAACACTGTGAATACAGTATTATTTCTTTGATTATTTTGCTGGGTGCTCTAGAGTTCCAGTTGATTGAAGTCTTGTTAACTGAGAGTCTACTGTACTATGTAAGAATATTTGCATATGTGTCTTACTGTTAAAACACACACAGTTGCTTTTTAAAAGGAAGTTGTGACAGTAATTCATTGAAGGCTAAGAAAAGGAAATAGTTACTTTTGTAGTTACATGTCTTTAAACAATAGCGCTAGGAGGACAGGACAGTGTGGGGAAATACAGACATTCGGTATCAGGTTGCAGGGGGAGCTGTCGCTTTCATTGTCCATCTGCGATGCTGATGAAGCATTTCCGCATACCCTGCATGCTTCCCCACTGGAATGCTTTGCTGGAGTCTTCTTTATGGCCTCATAAATCAGTTAATTTAGCCTCCCCACACTTTAAGGTGGTACCTTATTTTCCTACTTGACAGATGCAACTGTCTTTCGGGTTGCAAAGGTCGACAACAGGCTACACACAATTGGTTAGAAACCCACTCCAACCCGGGCTGGCTTCGAACACATGACCTTTTTGGTCAGAGTGATCTTAATGCAGCTGACACTCAGCCAGCTGCGCCACAATCCCATCAAATGATGTAGAGCTACTTCTAGTGGGGCTCCATCCCTGAGCTGTGGTGAAAGCGTTGTAGGACGAAGAATGAGAACACGGGAGGTTTCCCATGTTCTTACTGCCAGAAATGGGGCAAGCACTGGGAGAAGGGGAAGGCAGCACTGCAGGTGCTGTCGGGTATGGGCCGACAGAGTCCCCCTTTGTCTGCCAGATTTGTCACACTGCCTGGCAAATCCTCTCGCTGTCATCTGTGTTGGGTGACTTCATGTGATTAAGTCCAAAGTGAGGTTGTACTTCTAAATATATGGGATAAATAGAAGAGCAACATGGAAACTGGGAGGATTCTCCCAACATAGATGAAATATGGGAGTCCCCAGGAAGTACTGGCGACTTGGTCACTCTATCTCTTTTCACTTCATTATCATATCACCAGAGCCCACAGTAGCACAATGAGTTAAATCCTTGTGCTGGCAGGACTGCTGATTGCCAGGTCAGTGGTTCGAATCCGGGGAGAGTGGGTTGAGCTTGTCAGAATATTTTTTAATGTAATTTTTATTGAGGTTTTTGCAAAGCTCCAGCAAAAGAGGGTGAATATTTGAAAGGAGATAGAATAGTATGAAAATATAGGTAAATGTGAGTACGTAAGGAGAGAAGAGGAAAAAAAACACAACATACATAGACTAGAATGATATCCTAATCCCTCCACCCCTAAATCCCTTCGTGTCCGTGATTAGACTTCCCAATATCTTCCGAGGGTATCCTAAAAGGGAGAGGACCCATGTCTTCTCCTTATTTTCTTCTTTTATTGTTCTTCAGTCTTTTTTCCAGCCTCGTTTCTGCCGCTAATATTCATTATATGCTGGACAGATCTATCAGTAAGCTTGTCAGAATATGTTGAGGTATATTTTGTGTTTTAAATGTAATTCTTATATTGCCAATATGGATGCCACTTAGAATGAAATGCTATGCTGAAATGTTCATGTTGAGGCTGTGATTGAGTGACCTTAAGATAAGCTCTCTGCTGCTGAGAAAATTTAGGGAGTTAACCGTTTGGAGCAGCAGAGCTAAACAGCTGCAAAGAACTGTTTTGACTTTCAGTTTTCCTTTGAGTTTTTGGTTTTCCTGTCTGTCGCTCGCTGTAAATGCACGTGTTTTAGATGTGCTTAGTAAACTGAGTGTTCCTTGTAACCTGACGTCTCCAGAGTCCATGATTTTACGGAGCTGTATCTAGTGAATCTAGCATCTGCTTCTGTCAAATTGTGCCTTAGCTTGACAGAGCTCCCTCTGTCAGCTCCAGCTCCCCATGTGGGGAAATGAGAGAAGCCTCCAATAGGAATAGTAAAACATTGAAACATCTGAGAAACGTCCTTGCAGACGACCAATTCTCACACCAGAAGCAACGTCCTTGCAGACGGCCAGTACTCTCACACCAGAAGAGACTTGCAGTTTTTCAAGTTGCTCCTCACACACACACACACACACACACACACACAGGGGCGGCTCATCCATTACGTGAAGTAAGCGGTCGCAGAACACTTTTTTTGCCAGGGGCGCAGAGGCGCCTCTGTAAATGCCCCTCGACTGCCACTTGAGGAGCGCCCCCTCAGCTCACAACAGCCCTAGCAGTCTGGGGGGGAGCCTCGGCTTTCTTGCCTCGCTGCCGGGCGATCCTCTTCCCAAAGGGGCCGGGCCCTTGAGCCTCGCCTAGCCCCTCTCGTTCCTGCTCCACCCGGCCACCGGGTGCGCGAGCAGAGCCGGCGCTCAATCGTTCTCCACGTTCGATCCCTTCCCCATGACCGGCTCCCTTTCCCAATCCCCTGTGCTCCACCCGCCTCCTCTCCTCTCCCCAATCTGCGGGTGGGCCAAGGGGCGGAGCCACTGCGCCTGGCCCGCTTCGGGTCCGGAGGCATTTCTGAAGACCCCAGCGTGCGCACCAAAAGTCGCCTCTTCTCCTGACTTTCTCTTCAGCCATTGGGACCAAGAGAGAGAGAGAGAGAGAGAGAGAGACCCCTCCGGCTGGAGGTATCTCCCACCTCCGCTCCCTCCTTTGTTTTTGCGCCTACCTTCAGGAAAGGTGGGCATCTCCACCTCTCTCTCTCTCTCTCTCTCAGTCCCAATGGCTGAGGAGAAAGTCAGGAGAAGAGGTGACTTTTGGTGCACACGCCGGGGTCTTCAGGCACTCCGGACCCAAAGCAGGCCAGGCAAGGGAGCAAGTGCGGCAAGTGTAGTTACTGGGATGTATAGTTCACCTACAATCAAAGAGCATTCTGAACTCCACCAATGATGGAATTGAACCAAATATGGCACACAGAACTCCCACGACGAACAGAAAATATATATCAATGATTGGTTGGGGGGGGGGGCGCCAAAATACTGTTTGCTTACTGTTGAAAATTACCTAAGGCCGCCTCTGCACACACACACACACACACACACAAATCACCACTAAGAGCAGAATACAAGGTGGCAGCACCACTGATAGAAGTTCCATTTCTATAAATCTCACTAATTGCAACATTAGTGAAAATCGCAATTATACCTCCAACGATTGAAGTTACGTCTTATTGCGTTTCTAACATAATGTAAAACAAGGTTCCAAATCCAAAACTATTATTTACCTTTGTGGAGCCAACCGAAAGGTGAAAATGTGTAGGTCTTCATGTAGGACTACTTTGCTATGCTGACTTGTATAGGATATCAGCCACTATGTGCAATTCACATAACCGTCCTTCACAGACCTAACTTCTATGAATAAAGTGGTTTGTGAACAAAATGGCATTTGCCTTCCAGTCTACCTTCATCTTCTCAGTATTCAGAAGGACATGTGAGAACTGCTAACCAAATTAGCAAGAAAAAGCTGCATGATCTTGACACAGCGGCTGCTCTCATGTGCTTTTTATTATAGGGGTGGTAGGTTGCAATATCCCCCATGTTAGGAGCTGTCCCTGGCATTAAAACTCAAATGCAGGAGTGCCTTTCTTCTTCTCTTAGTTCTTTTTAGTAGAACTGAAGAAAATATGAACTTTCTCACCTTTCTATATTCTTGCCTTTCTTTCTGCCATGTATTGTATTGCCTTTTTCCACAAAATTACCTTCTTTTCTTTAAATCTTAGGAGTCTGATTATAACAGACCAATAACATTTCTAATCCAATGAACCAGGGGCAAGGGACCCAGGTGCCCTCTGCATTTCAGAAGTTTCTATTTTCTCACTATTCAAAATGGCTTTCAACTTACTCTTTTTAAAGTAAGACTTTAAAAGTAAGCTTTAGAAATGCTTCTTTCCTGTAGTTCCTCTGTCAGATGTTCTGTGGGCTGTCTGCCAAGCTTTCCCTATCTCCCGAAGTCTTTAGCACATCCACATTACAGCATAAATTTTCACCGTCAAAGAAATTGTGGACTGCACATTGATAGTGTACAAACATGAACTTATGCCACGACCCTCCCTTGGTTCTCCCTAAACCTGCAATGTTTTAAAGCAGTGATTCCAAATGATACGAGCCAGAAAGGTGGTAAAAAATACACAGTGCAGAAAAGACAGTGGCCAGCATCATGTCAGTTAAAGATTGTGTAGGTTGTATTACATATGCACGAGAAGTTCTTCGCCATATCACAACAGACATCCTGTTTTCTACTCTGAGAAGCAAAAGCAGAGTTTTGGACATAGCAATATTGCACCTTGCTATTGTGCATTTCACAGCGGAACCCAGTCATTGAGATGTGTTGCACAATGTTGTCATTCTGTATGGGGATTGCATAGTCTTGCCATAGGCTATCTCCACATGTGAAGATATTTATGCTATGCTGAAGGGATGTTGGATTGAATCCCTAATTACTGGTATGCCTTTTTTTGTCTGTCATCCTGAATATAGAGATAAGCATAGCCTTATTTTCTTGGTTCAGGGGTAGAAGAAGAGAAAGAACATGGTGCATACTGTATATACATTAGAAAATGTTGACCATTTCCACTACCTTGGCAGCCACCTCTCAAAAAAAGTCAAAATTGACACCGAAATTCAACACCGCCTGAGCTCCAAGGTGCTTGTTTATAAAGCTATTGTCCTCCCAACCCTGCTATATGCCTGCGAGACGTGGACAGTCTACAGATGTCACATGCAACTCCTGGAACGATTCTATCAATGCTGCCTCTGGAAAATCTTGCAAATCTCCTGGGAAGACAGGTGGACAAATGTCAACGTGCTGGAAAAAGCAAAGACCACCAGCATTGAAGTGATGGTCCTCCGCCATCAACTCTGCTGGACTGGCCATGTTGTCTGGATGCCCGACCACCGTCTCCCAAAGCAGTTGCTCTATTCTGAACTCAAGAACGGAAAATGGAATGTTGGAGGACAGGAAAAGAGATTTAAAGATGGGCTCAAAGCCAACCTTAAAAACTCTGGCATAGACACTGAGAACTGGGAAGCCCTGGCCCTTGAGCACTCCAGTTGGTGGTCAGCTGTGACCAGCAGTGCTGCAGAATTTGAAGAGGCACGAATGGAGGGCGAAAGAGAGAAATGTGCCAAGAGGAAGGCACGTCAAGCCAACCCTGACTGGAACCGCCTTCCACCTGGAAACCGATGCTCTCACTGTGGGAGAAGATGCAGATCAAGAATAGGGCTCCACAGCCACCTTACAGATCCACCCCCAGGATACCACTCTTGGAGGACCATCATCCTCGGACTATGGGGGATCACCTAAGTAAGTAAGTATATACCAATGCTGTCAAACTAATTTTCATTGAGAGACACATCAGCCTTATGGTTGCCTTCAAAGGGCTGTTGAATCTATGGATGGAGAATCTATGGATACAGAGGCTCAACTATAATTTTTTTTACATAATGTTCTCTGGTCCAAATGTTATTGAATGACTATTCCCATCACTTTTGATTACCTGCCGTGGACTGGGGATAATGGGAATTGCAATCCAATAGTACTTGTGGCTCTGAGGTTGGGCATTTTAACATCAGACATCATATCTACAAGACTTGTAACTAAATATAAATCCCACTATCCTGACTAAACAGGACAAACTGCAGCTTCCCAGATGTTATTGTTCCCCAACTCCCATCAGCTCTGGTCATAATGTCTAATGATGAGAAATACAGGAGTTGTAGTCCTGCATCTGAAGGGCCACAAAACTGACATCATGGGTTGGATTTGGCCCGCGGGCCTTCGGTTTGACACATATGGTATGTACTCAAGTCTAGGATTTTTTGTTAAAAAATTAACCCACAAAACCAGAGTTGACTTATCCATGGGTCAATGCAAATCCTATGCCTTATTACAAAGCAAACAATCTCCTTCTCTGAGTAGAGTAGCAAAAAACAAGAGTTAGTCTGCTCTGGGAGGACTCAAGAGAGAAGTCCTTAGCCCTTCTATTTCCTTCACTGCAGTACATGTGGAAGTGGATGTTGGTCATCTGGGGCTCTCTTTATGGAATGACTGCCAACTTATCTGTGGTCATATCAAAACCCATAATGTTGGCCCTGAAACCTGCCTTCGATATATATATATATATATATATATATATATATATATATATATATAATAATAATAATTTATTTACGTCACTTTTATCCCACTACAGAGACACTCGCTGGAACACCTCAGCAAGTGAGAGTCCAAAAGTACACATGCCCAGTGCGGAACACATCTCACCATGCTAAAACAGTGGATGTGTGGTGTACAAATCGGCAACAATTAGATGCCGTATATAAATACATACATTGGTTAAATGCACAAAATTACATCATAATACATTTAAAAACCATAAAAACCATAAAAACAATAAAAATTATAAAACTACATCTTCTTGTTCAATTAATCAACCATTTCAATAGTCTTAGCTGTTCCTTGTTCATATTCCAATTTGAGTATCTGGTCATGCGGAAGTTCCAAATGTTTGCTCAAAGAGCCAAGTTTTCACTCTTTTTTTAAAGGTCAGGAAGGAGGGGGCTGATCTAATATCCCTAGGCAGGGAGTTCCACAGGTGAGGGGCCACCACAGAGAAGGCCCTGTCTCTCGTCCCCACCAGACGCGCCTGTGAGGCAGGCGGGATCAAGAGCATATATATATATATATATATATATATATATATATATATATGAACAGTAGTTATAGAATTTTTTTACTTAATCCTGGCAATATCATGTTCTCTATTCCAATAGCATTATGCTCTGTCTTTGAGGGTCATAGCTTGTCCAATTTGTGACCCCAATAATCCTACTAATAGCTCTGTGAAGTAAACCAATTGCTACATTTCATGGTCCGATGAGGAGCTGAACGCTAAGGCCATCTAGCAAGTTTAGAAGGATCTGTGGTTTCAGTTGAGAACTTCTCAAACCACATCTTATTGTTGTTGTTCATTCGTTCAGTCGTCTCCGACTCTTCGTGACCTCATGGACCAGCCCACGTCAGAGCTCCCTGTCAGCTGTCACCACTCCCAGCTCCTTCAAGGTCAGTCCAGTCACTTCAAGGATGCCATCCATCCATCTTGCCCTTGGTCGGCCCCTCTTCCTTTTACCTTCCACTTTCCCCAGCATAATTGTCTTCTCTAGGCTTTGCTGTCTCCTCATGATATGGCCATGATGTGATCTTATTATCTTAACAGTAATCGATATGATCTGTTTAAGCCACTATTATAAAGCAAGTATTGTAAAGAAATTGGTTATTGGTTTGCATGTGACCAGGAAGAAAATATTGTGTAAATCGTAAGAATGACTTGTAGATAAATCCAGATTGTAAGAACGATATACAATGTGTATTGATACAGAAATCAAATAAACCTTGGGAGTGTTTTAAAACCTATTTGGTGAAAAGGCCTTTATCTTCCTTGTTCAGCGTTTCTTATTTCTCAGAGCCTGTTTCCTTAATATGTGGGTTTACCTGAAATAATATTTCCAACATGAAATAAGTATATGGTGTTTCTGGAAATGGCCCAAGTGTATACATCTCAAAAGATTACATTCTGCAGGGCAGATTTGCTCATTGAATGTTATTATTTTTACTTATTGCATTTAGATTGCTTTCTTGGCATTTGATGTTCGGCTGTACCAGACTAAAGAGCCAGCGTGATTCAAGTCTTGGCACCATCCCAGCATTCCAATTCTTAAGCTATTCTTTCGCTGATTTTTTTTATCAATGGCTGCATTCATTCGTGGTGCTTCACTATAAAAGCCTGAAAAACAGGGAGAACGGAGAAACTGCTTGTGAATTAAAGGGTTTTTGAGGGTGGAGTTCATTCAGAAATAAATCAAGTTTAGAACTTTACTAAATAGGCAGAAGGATCTCTATTGTACATTTTTTCATTTATTTCTTTATTGTGCTAAAATATGAACAGTTTTTTTTAAAGAAAACAACTCCCCAAACGGAATATAAAAACTCCTAACTGTATAGAAGAAACACAATGAAAATTTGTTTTAAAAAAGGAAACATACTGAATAGAGGAAACACAATGACAATTTATTTAAAGAACGAAACAAATTTGGTGGCAAACAATTCAGCCTTGCTATATTTCTGGAATACTGTAATCTCGCTGAGAGGGGAGTATAGCCGTATTCAGTTGTTCTGCAATTGTATTGAATCAACACACGAAGAGGGAAGCATCTTAGTGATGTCGCTACATGACTAGTTCAAAAAAGAAAGAAGAAGGAAAAACCCTCATGGATAGTAACCATGCATAAGGGACGATCCCATAAGTCTTGTCACTTTCCACATGAGGCAAATGACAGAACCTGGGGGTGGGGTGGGGTGGAGGGCAAGACCAGCACACTCCCGTCTTTGTGCGTTGATTCAACACACTCAAAAAGGCATGAATAGGGCTACTGTGTGTAACTTTAAAATCTCCGGTTGAATGGGTGGGTTTTCTTTGGAATGCTCACACCAGAGAAGCTATCCTTCCTCGCTGTCCTACTATCAACAAGTAAAGCCTTTTCTGCTTAGCGAGATCACCAGGAATACTCTACAAGAACTTTTAACACTGCAGTAGATTTCTATTAGTAGAATTGTTTGAAAGTATTTTACTCTATTGATACTTTAAGTCAGGGGTTCTCAAGGCAGTGGAACCCTTTAAACAAAAGTTTCTCATGGAACCCCAATAAATGTGAGATATAATGTTTTTGTTTTGTTTATGAGTTTTTTTATTATTGTATTGTTGTTGTGTTTTACTGATGTATTTGGGCTCGGCCTCTTATAAGCCGCACCGAGCCCTTCGGGAGATTGTAGCGGGGTATAAATAAAGATTTATTATTATTATTATTATTATTATTATTATTATTATTATTATATACTAGCCGTCCCCTGCCACGCATTGCTGTGCCCCACTCTGGTGGTCATGGGGGTTCTGTGTGGGAGGTTTGGCCCTATTCTATCGTTGGTGGGATTCAGAATGCTCTGTGATTGTAGGTGAACTATACATCCCAGCAACTACAACTCCCAAATGTCAAGATTCTATTTTCCCCAAACTCCACCAGTGTTCACATTTGGGCATATTGAGTATTCGTGTAGAGTTTGGTCCAGATCCATCATTGTTTGAGTCCACAGTGATCTCTGGATGTAGGTGAACTACAACTCCAAAACCAAAGGACACTGCCCACCAAACCCTTCCAGTATTTTCTGTTGGTCATGGGAGAACTGTGTGCCAAGTTTGGTTCAATTCCATTGTTGGAATTGCTCTTTGATTGTAAGTGAACTATAAATCCCAGCAACTACAACTCCCAAATGAAAAAATCATTTTTAGTGAAGGACATACATTGAGTTGTTAGGTGTCTTGTGTCCAAATTTGGTGTCGATTCGTCCAGTGGTTTTTGAGTTCTGTTAATCCCACAAACGATCATTATACACACACACACATACACACACACACATATAGTATATATACTGTATCATGTATGGACCAGGCCAGTGGTAGATGGTGGAATGTACTTGTGTGAACTAATTCACAGAGTGCCAAAAAGAACCCCTCCAAAAACAAAACAAAACAAAACAAAACAAAGAAAAAAGAAAAAAAGGAAAAAAAAAAGGAAAGGAAAGAACACTACAATATTTAAAATGAAGAATAATTTTAACCAACATAAACTTACTAGTCTAACTCTCTTCTGCCATGCAGGAAAAACACAATCAAAGCATCCCAACAGATGGCCATCCTGCCTTTGTAATAATAATAATAATAATAATAATAATAATAATAATAATAATAATAATAATAGCAGAAACCCCAAAGGCCATTCAAACCCCCTTCGGCCATGCAGGAAAAACACAATCAAAGCAACCCATGAGTGGTGGGAGGGGAACAGAGTTTTGGAAGCAAAGAAAGCAGATGGGGGGTGGGGAGAGAGTCTGGGAAGCGAGAAAAAGAGTCTGGCCAGCGATGGAGTCGGGGGAGAAAGGGTCTGCACCTTGGGAGGATGCTGCTGCTGTTGTTTCTGGCAGCTCAAAACTTTATTTTCCCTATATTTCTCAGGTGGAATTAAGAGGAGGCAGGAAGCAGCATGGTACTGTGGAGCCCCTCACTATGACCCACAGAGCCCCAAGGGCTGCCTGGAGCACAGTTTGAGAACTCCTGGTTTAAGTAAAATACTTTTTGTGTGTGTTTACTCATGTATTCATCCATGTTTTTTACTGTTTTATTTTTGTAAGCCATTTTGAATTCCATTTTTGTGAAAAAGGGAATATTGATGAAACTGATGATGATAAGGATGACAACAATGATGATGATATGATGGAAGTGTGTCCAATATTTGGGTTGGAAGACACCAGATGATAACCTTCTGTTTGAAATATTTGATTTGAGTGAAGACTCATTCACCCATACACATAATTTGCAAGAAAGCTGATTTTGATCTAATAAATATACTAAATATTAAGCATTCCTCTGACTGTATTTGAGCCCCAAACCAACTGTGAGGAGCTTCAAAAGGTTTTATCCAAATGAGGGAGTGACGATTAAATTGGGAAATATAATTCATTGTACTAGAAAAACTTCCCTTCTGATCTATCTATCTATCTCTGTCTGTCTGTCTGTCTGTCTGTCTATCTATCTATCTGTGACTGAAAAAAATGAGATCTTGGAGCTGCAGTAGACAGCTAGACCAAAGCATATGCTAGCTCTGTGAAAAAGGCAAACCCCAAGATGTGGAAGTGAGAGAAGAACTGGAAGAGGTGCAGGAAAGGCAACCCAAGTGATCAGAGAATGGATCAATTCCCCTTCAAGGGGCATATTAAAATATGGGGTTCTTTGGTTCAGAGGAAAAAGATCAGTAAGGAGGTGACAACGGAGGTATACAGAATTATGCATATTGTAGATAATGGGCTAAGAAGATATTTCTTTTTTAAAAAGGTAGAATTGGGTAAATCGATTGAAGATAAGGTTGGTACCCATGTCTAGAGAAAACTATAAGATTTTGTTCCCTTTCTTCTCTTTAATTTATTTTTCTTCTTGATCAGATAACAAATAAAATGTGTGTTAAATGAACTTGGAGTAGAGTAAGCTATCACTTGAAGTTGGTAGGCTCCCTTGCATACTTGATGGCATTTGCTGGGTGTTGCCTCAAGAAGAACTAGTGCCTAGTGGATCCTATGTCAGTGAAACTAAAGGAAAATCCTCTAGGTGTTAGTCTGAACTCTAAAGGACATATCCAAGGAGCTAAGTCTATTTAGAGATTTGCCACCGCTGGTTGCCACTGCCCAGAGGCATTTCAGCGTTTCCCAAAAGCTTGTTTGAACTTTGCTCTCTTCATCAACAGTTGTTGTTGTTGTTTATTCGTTCAGTCACTTCCAAGTCTTTGTAACCTTGTGGACCAGCCCGCGCCAGAGCTCCCTGTTGGCCGTCACACCTCCAGCTCCTTCAGTCAAGCCAGTCACTTTAAGGATATCCTTCATCCATCTTGCCCTTGGTTGGCCCCTCTTCCTTTTTCCTTCCATTTCCCCCAGCATCATTGTCTTCTCTAAGCTTTCCTTTCTTCTCATGATGTGGCCAAAGTACTTCATCTTTGCCTCTACTATCCTTCTCTCCAATTAGCAGTCGGATTTTATTTCCTGAAGTAGGGACTAGTTTGATCTTCTTGCAGTCCAAGGCAACATTTACACAGAGAAATATCAATTACTCACTTGGTCAGAAGTACTAAAAGTAAAATGGAAATCTTCAGGTTCTTTCAGGGCATATAGATGGGCTTAGCCCATTTGTAATGACAGGTAAACTGTATTAATTTATTGTATGTTCAATGACTATATGGTTTGTTTCTTCATACTGAATACAAATTAAGGAAAGAAGTCCAAAGATCACTGGGAAGAAAACATGACGTCATTTTTCTCCCTCCCTTCTTTCCTTCCTTTTTTTCCCCTCTTCCTCTGAAAGCATATCATTGAGTTGGTATGATAAAGCAGCCATTTTATGTATTAAATAATTTTGGATGTCTTATAGACATATAGGTTTGCTTATACATAGGATTTAGATCATCCCAGACTTGATGTAACACATCTACTAGCACAGGGGTCCTCAAACTAAGGGCTGGGGGCTGGATACGGCCCTCCAAGGTTATTTATCTGGCCCTCACTCAGGGTCAACCTAAGTCTGAAATGACTTGAAAGCACATAACAACAACAACAACCCTATCTCATCAGCCAAAAACAGGCCCACACTTCCCCCTGAAATACTAATACGTTTATACTTGTTAAAATTGTTCTTCATTTTAATTATTGTATTGTTTCTAAGTGTTTTTGCACTACAAATAAGATATATGCACTGTACATAGGAATTCATTCATGTTTATTTTTCAAATTATAATCCAGCCCTTCAACAGTTTGAGGGACTGTGACTTGGCCCTCTGTTTAAAAAGTTTGCATTTCGTTTTTCCTGCCAAAGTGGAGTATCTTGCATTTGAATGGGCAGACAAAAGATTTCTGAAAGAGAGGAAAAAACTGACGATGGGCTCCAGGGAGCCACTTAGGGAGGCAAGGGAGACACAGTTCCCGTCACCAAATGACCTTGGAGGGCCGTATCCGGTCAATGGGCCTTAGTTTGAGGATCTCTGATCTACATCATAGCAAAGAGAAAAGGGTGATACATTTCCTTTTTTCTGCTCTACTTTAGAGTTTGTTTGATTTTAATTGCAGGGCACATCACAGGACATGAATTTGGACCATTGCAGAAGCCTCCAGACTTGAGCAAGAATGGGTGCTTTGCTGATTTTGACCCCTAGAGGGTGCTAGCACCACAACATAAAGGAATGCTTGCCTTGCAAAAGTTTTCTGACCATCTTGCTCCACCCTTAACTTAGGTCTGGTGAAAGAGTCTTACCTCTGTTTAGTTATGGATGGCTTCCGCATGTCATTGTAGCTGTTGTTAGTAAAAGTAAGCTCTGATTTTTATGCCGAGGAAACCAAGCCCTCTTGTGCACTTTGCAGCGGGAGGGATCAAGTCTCACTTTGCAATTGCATTTAGAGAAGTCATGGGATACGGCTATGAAATGAAGGCGGAGAATGAGGCCTTTGGCTAGACTCAGAGGAAAGGGCAGACAAAAGATTTCTGAAAGAGAGGAAAAAAATTGATCATGGGCTCCAGGGAGCCACTTAGAGAGGCAAGGGAGACACAGTTCCCATCACCATCACCTCCTGCGGTGTTTCAGAGACTAAAATGTAGAGTTTTACCTAGGAAAACGTGTTATCTCTGGCTGTAAGGATTTTACAAAGTAATTGCTACAAAAGTTCTCCAAATATGCTGTGATGTTCTCCTGATGATGGGGTTTTCTCTACTTAGATATTGGAACTATAAATGAGTAGGCTTTTAAATTTGGTCAAATCTTTCATTTCCTCCAAATTCCATGCTCTCCGGGTAGAGGCGGCCCTAAGTAATTTTCAACAGTAAGCAAACAGTATTTTGGCACCCCCCAACCAATCACTGATATATATTTTCTGTTTGTTGTGGGAGTTCTGTGTGCCATATTTGGTTCAATTCCATCACTGGTGGAGTTCAGAATGCTCTTTGATTGTAGGTGAACTATACATCCCAGTAACTACAACTTGCATATGTCAAGGTCTATTTTCCCCCAAGAGCGCCTCAAGAGTGCCCCTGGGCAAAATCAACTATACTGCAAATGCTTACTTTGCGTAATGGGTTGAGCCGCCCCTGTCTCCAGGCATGAAAGTTTCCCTGGATATTTCAGCACCCCTCTCTTCTATATAAATAAAAATGTAATGTTCGTTTGTGGGATTAACATAACCCAAAAACCACTGGACGAATTGCCACCAAATTTGGCCACAAGACACCTACTAACCCAAGGAGTGATCATCACTCAAAAAATTAATTTTGTCATTTGGGAGTTGTAGTTGCTGGGATTTATCGTTCACCTACAAAGAGCATTCTGAACTCCACCAATAATGGAATTGAACCAAACTTGGCACACAGAACTCCCATGAGCAACAGAAAACACTGGAAGGGATTGACGGGCATTGACCTTGAGTTTGGAAGTTGTAGTTCACCTACATCCAGACAGCACTGTGGACTCAAACAATGATGGATCTGGACCAAACTTGGCATGAATATTCCATACGCCCAAATATGCACACAGATGGAGTTTGGGGAAAATAGACCTTGACATTTGGTAGTTGTAGTAGTAGTAGTAGTAGTAGCACTTTGAGATCTTCCGGGGAGGCCCTGCTCTCGATCCCACCTGCTTCTCAAGCACGGCTGGCGGGGATGAGAGATAGGGCCTTCTCAGTGGTGGCTCCTCGGCTGTGGAACGCCCTTCCTACGGACATTAGACTAGCACCATCTCTAATGGTATTCCGCAAAAAAGTGAAGACCTGGCTGTTTGAGCAGGCGTTCGAATAATTAGTGCAATGATTGGTTAATGAACACTCGAATGGAACAATGGACGACGAATCTGGAACATGTTCTTGATGATGAGACAACAGTGAATGGGTATTGTAGTAATTGTTTATTAATTGTGTAATGTGTTAGGTTGTTAACTGTTTTTATACTGTAGCATTGAATTTTTGCTGTTCGTATTTGTTGTGAACCGCTGTGAGTCGCCTTCGGGCTGAGAACAGCGGTATATAAGTAAGGTAAATAAATAAATAATAAATAAATAAAATAGTAGTAGTAGTAGTAATAATAATAATAATAATAATAATAATAATAACACCACTTTATTTGTACCCCGCTACCATCTCCCCAAGGGACTCGGTGCGGCTTACATGAGGCCGAGCCCAACACAACAATACAAGCAATAATAACGACAATACAGCAGTTAAAATAAAAACATAGACAATAAAACACATTATCAATAAGACAACACACAATTAAAACTGTGGGAAGGCCAAATGTAAAGTTAAAAATTGAAAATAATGCTGGAGCATGGACGAAAAATGATAGTGGCGTTTGTGGAGGGCATACGAGCAGACCTAAAGAAATGTAAAGTGCTTTGGAGGACAAAGTGTTATGGGATCATTATTCCGGGAAGGCGCACTGAAACAGCCACATCTTCAAGCTCCTCCTGAAGACTGCCAGAGTTGGGGCCTGTCTGATGTCTTTAGGGAGTGA
Organism: Anolis sagrei ordinatus; assembly: GCF_025583915.1. Lineage (NCBI taxonomy): Eukaryota > Metazoa > Chordata > Lepidosauria > Squamata > Anolidae > Anolis > Anolis sagrei. The sequence goes on from NW_026847660.1 coordinate 66,286,304, forward strand.
GATCCAGAGTCGAGGGGCCACCACCGAAAAGGCCCTCTCTCTCGTCCCCACCAATTGCGCCTGCGATGTCATCCAGGAAGCCTTGGAGCTGAGCAGCGACCACCCACTCCAACACCTTGCCCAGAAAAGGGAGGTTTGAGATTGGTCTATAGTTATTCAAGACCGTGGAATCAAGGGAAGTCTTTTTCAGGAGTGGTCTGACCACAGCCTGTTTTAAGCCTGATGGAAAAATTCCTTGCTCCAACAATGTATTAATGATTAACATAAACCAATCAATCAGACCAATCAATAGTTACTGAGATTTATAGTTCACTTACAATCAAAGAGCATTTTGAATCCCACCGACAGAATTGGGGCACACTTCCCACACAGAACCCCCATGACCAACAGAAAATACTTAAGGCCATCGAGTCCAACTCCCTTCACCAGGGCAAGAAAATGTAATCAAAGACATACTGACAAAGAGCCATCCAGCCATAGATATAGATAGATATATATGATTCACACACACAGATATAGTATCATAGATTTGAAAGGGACCCCTAAAGAAGGACAATGATATGTTGCATGTTCCAGAATAAGCAAACCAGACATCTCCACATCAACACCGACAAAGAGACAACAAGAAATACTGTTTGCCCACAACATAAAGAAATTGTATATATTAGAAATCAACACTTTCCCATTACTTTATTTTCCAGATCACCAGACTGGGCCACAGAAATGCGTGGCAGGGGTCGGCTAGTTAAAAATACATTCTTACCTGGTTTGCCCACATTATAACTTAGCTGCCAGTATGTGTCTTCCACCTCCTCTCCTAAAAGAAAGGATCTTGCATCTTTTTGTTTCAAGCATGAGTTAGAACAGTCGCATTTAACTAAAATGCTTGTACGCAGATAGCTTTGTGTGTTCTCTTGGGCTCTGGTAATATTTCTAGAGTGTGAAAGTATTGACAACTTTGCATGCAATTATAAAAAAAAGTGTCTATGAGCAGAAAGGCAATAAAAAGAGAATTCAAATGAGGTATCTATTGGTAACAGGGCTGCGATGGAGTAGCGGGTTATTTATTTAATTTACAACATTTCTACCCCGCTCTTCTCAACCTCCGAAGGGGGACTCAGAGCGGATAACATTAGCAACAATTCGATGCCGCAATATCACGATATAACAACAATATAAAACCATAAAAGCACAATAGATTAAAACAATAACATTAATTATACAATAATCGCCATTTCCATTATCATAACAATCATCATATTGTTCAATTCAATGTTCAAAGTGCCGTTGTGCCTGCTAGCCAATAGTCTGGTTCCAAAACCACGATTTCAGTTTTTTCCAAAAGGAAAGGAGGGAGAGTGCCAATCTAATCTTGCTAGGGAGCAAATTCCACAAGTGGGGGGCCACCACTGAGAGGGCCCTGTCCCTCGTTCCCACCAGATGTGTTTGTGTGGCTGGTGTGACCGAGAGCGGGGCCTCCCCGGTGGATCTTAAACTATGAGGTGGAACTACAAGCAGTCAGCTAAACTGCAGAACTTGCTGACCAGAAGATCGGCGGTTCAAATCCATGGGATGGGATAAGTTCCTGTTGCTAGCCCCAGCTTCTGCCAAGCTAGCAGTCCGAAAATATGCAAATATGAGTAGAATGTATTGTCGAAGGCTTTCCTGGCCGGAATCACTGGGTTGTTGTAGGTTTTTTTGGGCTATATGGCCATGGTCTAGTGGCATTCTCTCCTGACATTTCGCCTGCATTTATGGCAAGCATCCTCAGAGGTAGTGAGGTCTGTTGGAACTAGGAAAATTGGTTTATATATCTGTGGAATGATTAGGGTGGGACAAAGGACTCTTGTCTGCTGGAGCTAGTTGTGAATGTTTCAATTAGTAGATTAATAGGTACCGCTTCAGTGGGAAGATAATGGCACTTCATGCAGTCATGCTGGCCACATGACCTTGGAGGGATCTTTGGACAATGCTGGCTCTTTGGCTTAGAAATGGAGGTGAGCACCACCTTGCCCATAGTCGGACTCGACTAGACTTAAATGTTCAAAGGGAAACTTTACCTTTACCTATATCTATTGGTAATGACTAGCAAATATATAGGCTTGTATCCAAAAAAGAAAAGAGGAGCAATCAAGAGTTGCAATATGGTTTTTTTCCAAATGGTTATTTATTTAAGCAACCTAGTAAAGTTCAGTTATCTGCTTTATTGTCTATTATTAATATTCCTAAACCAAGAATAGTACAGCTCATGCAGATAGGCTTACAGTCTCATTTTAATAAACCCTACAGTTGGAACGCAGGACATGATATTAAATGAAAAACTGCATGTGTGAGAGCTTTGATTCTAAGCCAGCAATGATCTGTGCAGTATTTCCCCTGGGTATTGAAATTAAGAGGGTAATTTTAAGGACCATGAGGGTGAAACCACTTGCCCTTGGCAAATGTAGACTCAGGCTATTGAGCACCTTAGTAAAAAAGAGAAAAAAAGGGAAAGAAAAATTATTCACAATATTAACTGCTTAATAAGATTTAACTGAACTTTTAATTCAGATTAGTTACACGTACATGTTTCCAGTAATTTTGTACAAGTCTGCTAATGAACTTCTCAAATACAGTGTGTTCATTTTCAGACACTTCTTGTGTACCCAGTAGAGCCAGTCCTTCATTTTCTATTCTTGTTAGATTATGGAAATGATCAGCCAAGAGCCGATTTCTTTCAAACAGAAGATTGCATTCAGGAAGATAACAATGCTATGTTGTTGTATTTGGGAGTAGCCTCAGATGGATTCATAGACTCATAGGAAGTGTGGTCTATAATTGTTATATTTGGGAACTCAAAGTAACACGTGTGGTTGTTCTCCCCTTTTTAAAAAAGCTCTCATAGCAACCCAGCGAAGTAGCCTAGGCTCAGCTTGTGTCTGGCCAAAATCATCCAAGTCTTTCAGCCCTAGTCTAACGCTTTCACCTCTACAAAATAATAATATTGACCATACCAGACAGATTGGTCAGGGAAGCAGGGATATATCTTTGGTCTATATGCTTTCTAGATGGTATTAGGATGCCTATACTGCATAAAACTGTAATGTTTGTGAGACGGTTTTAGGGTCAGTGCTGAACACTGCCTATTCAAATGCCTGCTCAAACAACAAGGTCTTCACTTCCCTCCGAAATGTGAACAGGGAGGGGGCCGATCTAATTTCTGTGGGAAGGGCATTCCACAACCGAGGGGCCACCACTGAGAAGGCCCTGTCTCTCATCCCCGCCAACCGTACTTGTGATGCAGGCGGGACCGAGAGCAGGGCCTCCCCAGATGATCTTAATGTCCTAGCTGGTTCATAGGAGGAGATACGTTCGGACAGGTAAGTTGGGCCAGAACCATGTTGTTGTTGTTGTTGTTGTTGTTGTTGTTGTTGTTGTTCTTCTTCTTCTTCTTCTTCTTCTTCTTCTTCTTCTTCTTCTTCTTCTTCTTCTTCTTCTTCTGCTTCTTCTTCTGCTTCTGCTTCTGTTTCTGCCTCCTCCTCCTCCTCCTCCTCCTCCTCCTCCTCCTCTTCTTCTCTACAGCACTCCATCTACCTTCATGGTAGGGATAACTGTGAGATAGAAATTAAATATAGCAATAAATTAATTCTGGATGGAAATGGTGGTAGGAAAATATGGGGAGAAAAATATGACCATTGTAGCTGAATCCTTGTGTGTTTACTGCATTCCATTTGACCATGTAAAAGCCATGTCCAGGTTGTGTTTGAGGCAGATGCCTTCCTTTATGTTAGATCTGGGATGTCTTTGAATCTCTCAATGTTGATGAATTGCTACTATCTTACTTCAACATTATCTAAGTTAGGAATGGAAGTTCCTTAACATATGAAGGGTCACAGATACCCCCAGCCCGGCTGTACCACCTCACTGAGCACAGGAAGTGCTTTTGAGTTTTTGATTCCCAGAATTGTCCAACACCAATCCAGTCCTTCATTTTCTATTCTCGTTAGATCTATTCTTGTTACATCATTATGTAATGATGTTTGGACCCCTCCCGTGTTATTTTGCAGTGATGCAAGCACTCATCTTCTTTCTGAAATGGAAGGAAATGTGCTGTGGTGTAGAAACTGGGTTGATGTAGAGGTATCACAACATGTACTCTGGGCTCCTGATTCTATGACAAAAAATAAAATCGGGGAGATGGAGGTGGGGTGCAAAAATACTTCCTCTCACATATTTATACATAGTGGTTATCATGTCTCCTCTCAGCCTTCTCTTCTTCAGGCTAAACATGCCCAGCTCTTTAAGCCACTCCTCATAGGGCTTGCTCTCCAGACCTTTGATCATTTTAGTTGCCCTCCTCTGGACACATTCCAGCTTGCCAATATCTCTCTTCAATTGTGGTGCTCAGAATTGGACACAATATTCCAAGTGTGGTCTAACCAAGGCAGAATAGAGGGGTAGCTTTACTTCCCTGGATCTAGACACTATACTCTTATTGATGCAGGCCAAACTCCCATTGGCTTTTTTTTTGCCACCGTATCATATTGTTGGCTCATGTTTAACTTGTTGTCCACGAGGATTCCAAGATCTTTTTCACACGTACTCCTCTCGAGCCAGGCGTCCCCCATTCTGTATCTTTGCATTTCATTTTTTCTGCCTAAGTGGAGTATCTTGCATTTGTCACTGTTGAACTTCATTTTGTTAGTTTTGGCCCATCTCTCTAATCTGTCAAGATCGTTTTGAATTCTGCTCCTGTCCTCTGGAGTATTGGCTATCCCTCCCAATTTGGTGTCATCTGCAAACTTGATGATCATGCCTTCTAACATTCTAAATGTGTATTACTAAGTGGCACTCTCTCAGCGCCACTCAGTAGGCAAGAACTAAACTTGTAAGGTGTTTGTCAATAATTTTTTTCATGTTGGATGCTACAGGTTGATCACTTTGAATTTCACAACAGTGTCACCGACATTGCAAAAAGAAACACAGGTGACAGTCCCTTCCCCCATTATTTATAGCAGCGAGAGAAGGCACGAGGAGACAACAGCAAAGAAAGTGAACAAATGTGCATTCCTTCCTTCCTGACAGCCAACAATGTGTGTTAGAAAACCTTTCTGTTACTGATAGGCTGCCCTGGCTATTTCAAACGGACTGCTTTGATACATCGATTCTATTACAGCTGGGCTGGCAAAGAGGGCAGGTACATAAAGTATACAGGTCCCCGAAGAACAGATCCTCTTGCTCCAGAAAGGCTGTCTTGGCCAAGCGACAAGCGCCAGCAATCATATGCTAAATAAAAGTAGATAGCAATCATAAACAATTACACATGTGCTTTTAAACATCACCATAGGATATATTTATGTTGGCCAGGAGAAGTCACCTTGGCAGATGAATTATTCTATTAGAGGAAGGAAGTTGGAAAAATTGATATTTCACTGTTTGAATTAACCTTGGGAAACTGAAATTTGCAAAGGCAGAGGGGGCAGCAGGGTGGGGTGGGATTTGGCTTTCGCATCTTTTGAGTTACTTGGGGGGGGGGGGAATCACATCACCATAAGAAGGGATCTGAAGACATCTAGATAAAAGACACACCAATGAAAATGACAGTCCCCTGTTGACCGCTAGCCAGTATATAAATCATATAGCCTGCTGTGCTTGTCGGATTTACACCACAGTACAAACTTGGTTGACTTGGCTTCACTGCAGTATTTATATAGCCAAAATGGAACAAGTTTGCTAAGAAGTAAGCTTTCATATTTCAGTTAGCAGAGCCAAAATTAGTGGAAGTTCAACATTTGTTTTGAACACTAACTTGCCCCAATGAGGTGATTATCATAAGGGGTAAATGGGGCTATTTTGAGATTTCCAAAATGTCTTCTGCGGGTGGGGTGCAGGTAGACCAAAAGGTGTCTTCATTGAAGCTTTATCTCCAATTTTTGTTTCCACAACAAGCCATTTTTTTTTCAAAATCCAATTATGACTGGGACAGAAAGTGAGGCAAAATCTTCTGAACAGGGGCACAGATATGACTGGAGTTAACAATGTACCTGTTCCAAACAAATTCAACTTTTGAACAAACCTACAGAATTTATTAGTTTGTGTATAGAAAATGTTCTTTCCAAAAAAATGCTTGGAGACTTTTTCTGTGCAAAAATTTGCACATAGCCTTTAATTTAACCACTACCCTCTGCCCAAAAACACGTTCTTCTCAGGAAACAGTATTGTCCACATAGAAAATAATATTTCTGCACAGATTCTGCCATACTCTGCAGCCTAAAAGCCAGTTCCCAGATCTCCTCAGAATTATCATTGTACATCTTAATTTAGGGATATAACCACATGCTTCTTAACTGCCCTGTGTGTGTGTGTGTGTGTTTGTATGAATCTTATGAAGAGTAGGGTTGTAGAGTAGAAGAGTAGGGTTGTGGCTACAAGCCACTCTAAACACCTTCGCAGAAGCATACGAGAAACTCGGCCTGTCATTGAACATCGAGAAAACCAAAGTGCTGTTCCAGCAGTCACCAGCCAACCCCTCTCCAATGCTTAATGGTGTAACATTAGAAAATGTTGATCATTTCCGCTACCTTGGCAGCCACCTCTCCACCAAAGTCAACATCGACACCAAAATACAACACCGCCTGAGCTCTGCGAGTGCAGCATTTCTCCGAATGAAGCAGAGAGTGTTTGAGGACCAGGACATCTGTAGGGATACCAAGGTGCTTGTTTATAAAGCTATTGTCCTCCCAACCCTGCTATATGCCTGTGAAACGTGGACTGTCTACAGACGTCACATGCAACTCCTGGAACGATTCCATCAGCGCTGCCTCCGGAAAATCCTGCAAATCTCTTGGGAAGACAGGTGGACAAACATCAGCGTGCTGGAAGAAGCAAAGATCACCAGTATTGAAGCGATGGTCCTCCGCCATCAACTCCGCTGGACAGTCTGGATGTCCGACCACCATCTCCCAAAGCAGCTGCTTTTCTCTGAACTCAAGAACGGAAAATAGAATGTTGGTGGACAGGAAAAGAGATTTAAAGATGGGCTCAAAGCCAACCCAAAAACTCTGGCATAGACATTGAGACCTGGGAAGCCCTGGCCCTTGAGTGCCCCAGCTGGAGGTCAGCTGTGACCAGCAGTGCTGCAGAATTTGAAGAGGCACGAATGGAGTGCGAAAGAGAGAAGAGGAAAGCGCATCAAGCCAACCCCGACTGAGACTGCCTTCCACCTGGAAACCAATGCCCTCACTGCGGGAGAAGATGCAGATCAAGAATAGGACTCCACAGTCACCTACAGACCCACCGCCAGGACACCGAACTTGGAGGACCATCATCCTCAGACTACGAGGGATCGCCTAAGTAAGTAAGTAAGTAAGTAAGTAAGTAAGTAAGTAAGTAGGGTTGTAATCTTCCCTCATATAACAACCATAAAATGGTATATGCCACTACCTAGATACCAACCAGGACTGGAGCCTTATTTGCAGCTATTTACTAATCTTTCTTTGACAAATTAGCTATTCACCAAAGTGGAGTCCTTAACAGCCTTACTGAACTACAAACGCCAGAATTCTGCAGGAGACAGAAACTGGATTTTAAATGGATTTTTTCTCTAGTGTGATAAAGTGAATTTGGACAACATATTCAAAGCAAAATTTCAAAATGTTGTATGCTTCATGCTCTTTAGCTCTGGGAGACATGTTGCTGTTGTTTTAATTGAGAACAAATTAATTGAGCAATGTACAGGGAAAGTAAATAAACCATTCAAAAGACAGAAATGTTCACCTTTTGTTTAAATTGACACTCTGCATATATTCTGAAAGAATGCCTTTCAAATCTAGATTTGTTTGAAAAGGCATTCTTTACTTCCAAAAGGGCAAGAACATACCATATGAATATTAACCAGTCGTGGTTAGAAACAGTATAATTTACGCAGTTGCAGCTAAGTGACAGGAGTAACATGAATTGTTTTCTAACCATTTTACTGGCTTAGAAAATTAGCTTGGCTAAACTATTTCCTGGTCCCACATGTGTCTTGTAACCCAAGCTTATTAAGGGGTTCAGCATTTTTCATGCCTGATGTCAGTCATTTCACTGGTTGGCAGCAAGTGAAGCCATCTGTAATAGCCTCAAAGGGAGGGACAACTCTCCCCTCTCTGAAAAATAAACACCTGGGCGATGACAACATTTATTTGGTAAAAGTTTTGTTTTCATTGGCTTTCCAAGTTTTGGCTTTTCATTTCATTAAAATGTAACTTAGGCTGCTTGCGATGTAATTTGGTTGACTAACATGCTTTCCACGCTCTTATGGCAGAGAGCTCTTTTCTAGGGCAGGGACGGAACCATGCAGTCTTCCAGATGCAAATTCTAGTCCTAGTTAACCATACAATTTCCACCAAAGTTCTAGTCTAGGAATGAAAAGGATATTTGAAAAATTGTTGAAAAATGTTCCATCACTGTTGGGAAATCTTGACAAGAAGATTTCCCAACTTGCACTCTAGAGTAAGGGACTTCACGTCTTTTATTTCTCCCCAAAAATGCTGTTTGCTATTTGCAATCCAAAATGTTTTCTTTTTCATGAATTATTGTAATTGGACACATAGTAATGTATTTTGATATATGCCAAACAAATTATTAGCCTTGTTGCTTACATCGTTTTATTGGATCCAAATAAATTGGTAGGAGTTAGTCGTTGGATGGATGGATAGATAATCTCTTGTTCTTTTTTCTTTTCTAGCAGTGGTATCCAAACTTTTTTTGATCAGGGACAACTCCAACATTAGTACCAAAAGGGTTACAAAGCAGGTTTTGGTCAACTTTAGATTCAGTTTGATTATTTGGAGTGTTGATTGAGAAAATTGCATTGTATAGACCACATCAGCTCTACTTTCTGATATAGAACATATGCCATCCAGTAGTCAGCATCTGTTCGCCCACAGAAAACCATATTTAATAATCTAGAGCTGATGTGGTCTAAACAATGCAATTTTCTGAATCAACACCCCAAATAACCCCAGGAACAGGCCTAAAAACATAGACACCACAGCGGCCCCCACTTCCAGGTGTCACTTGGAATTACTCCGCTCAGGGGGAGCTGCAACCAGGAGGCCTGTTGTTGCACCTTTTGTGGGTTTTCAGCCTTTCCCCTCCCAACATCCTTGTTGCCTCAGCACTATAAGAGGGTTTCACGAGACCAGTTGCTCTCGTTGCAATGGTGTAGTAACTGTGAGACTGCAGACCATATTTAGTTCTTGTGGACCACTGGTGGTTTACGGTCTACAGGTTGGGAACCACTGTTTTATAGTAATACATTCAACAAATGTCCAAAAATAATTTTTTTATTTATGGATTAGATCCATAGTCATATTTATGGTAGATTCATTGTTGAATCTGGTGAGTCAGCATGCAAGTAAACTCAATTGACATAGTCAGGAATAACCATGATAGTATACTTGTGTGAAGAGTCAGAGCCTGAATGGCATGAGAAACAACTTAAATACTGGTAGGCGGATACAGTGAGGAATGAAGAGTTTTCATAGGCAGAACGTGCAGTTTTCCAGGAGAAAAATAGATGTTCTATTTATTATTTATTTATGTATTACTGCACTTGTAGACCGCCGTTCTCAGCCCTAGGGTGACTCATGGTTCTAAAAGGTAGTTTTTCGTGGAAACTGGGAAAAGAGCTTCCTTTTCTCCCCACTCATTCTGGTTTTAAAATTGTCCATATGCTAGGATTGTCCCATGGTATTTTGGTGCTTTAGGCAGAGAACCAAAGGTGCTTTCAGCTACTCAAGTCATAGTACCGTATATTCCGACATATAAGACGACTGGGCGTATAAGACGACCCCCAACTTTTCCAGTTAAAATATAGAGTTTGGGATATATTTGCCATATAAGACTACCCCTCTTCCAACGCACACCAAATAAAAAATTTAAAAGCATCATATTTGATTTCAATATGGTAATTTTCCTATTACTGTACCTCCTCCTCTGCTTCTCAGATCTCGCATATGTTCACCTGCACCGCTTCACTGCAGTCTTCAGGAGTGAGATCTGAGAGGCAGAGGAGGAGGTATGGTAATAGGATACAAGGGCAGGCCAGACAGGTAAAAGAGTTGTGTTTTCTGGGCCCAGAGCCACTCTATCTCTTTTTTCCATACCCCGGGCACCCCAGATGCCTGCAGCTTGCAGCCATTGCCATTTTTTAGCTCCCCCCACCATATGCAGCAACCACAGATTCTCCAATCCGATTGGAAGTTTCAGCACCCGTTCTATAAGACAACTCCCACGTATAAGACTACTCCCGTGTATAGGACTACTTTTGTCTAGAAGACTACTCCCGCTTATAAGACTACTCCCGCGTATAAGATGAGCCGCGTATAAGATGACCCCTGACTTTTGAGAGGATTTTCTTGGGTTAAAAAGTAGTCTTATACACCAGAATATATGGTATATAGTAAGGGGCCATATAGGTGGTTGCACAAAACAGCTCAGGATTTGGGGATATGAGAGCAGGAAGATTTGCCACCACTGCAAATGCCCTTCTACAGACTGAGGCTGTTGGATACATATTCATATAACAGCCTTGGGCTTCAGGTGGACAGAAGCAGAAAAAATCACTGCAAAGGCCCAAAGCTGTTGTGTTCACATTTGTATAACAGTCTTGGGTCTCATGCCAAAAAAAAATCACAGTCGCTATCTCAATTTTGCGGGCTGAGGCTGTTACAGAACATATGTATTTCCTCATCCCAAGCCCAAGGCTATTGTTTGAATGTGGACACATAGAAAGTGTCATGTCAGAGAGAAGTGGGGGCAACTACCCATCCATTTGATGGGAGGCATGTTGGGGAGAAGGGTAGAAATCTGGCCTCCCTTCTCCTGACCAAAGAAGCAGACCTACTTCATGGAGGGGGAGCTACTCCTCCCTCTCTCAGCTGAAGAAGAAGCAAACTCCAGCCACTTTCCCTTCCACGAGGCAGGAACTGAACAGGGAGAGTAGGGGAGGAGATAGCAAGTGCTTTACTGACAGCCTTGTCACATGGGACAAAGTTAGCTTCTGCCCCAGTTCACTCATGTAGCCCCCATTCCACCCATCATATAATGCAGGGCAACTTCCAGTGGGGTTTTGATCCCCAAATTTCTAGAATTGCAGTAACTTGAAATTTTGGCTGAGCCTTTAGAAATTCAGTCCAAACAAAAGGGGCCAGCAAAGATACAGAGGGAATGGTGAAAATGGCCAACACAAGGATCCTCTGAGAATAAGAACTTCAGAGACTGAAGGCAAATTTTGAGCTGTATGTCTGGAGTCAACCTTACTCAAATCCCTACTTAGCAGTGATCAGCAGGATTCCAGTATGGCCATCACATCTGGTTGTACTGATTATTAATCTAATTAAAAGTTGTATTCTTAATGACCATCTAAATGTACATAAAGGAAAATTATTATTCATAACCAGAGAAGTTTGTGGTTTCCCCCTCCCCACTCATAAAATATGAGTGAAAGAGAATCTATTTCTCAGCTCACCTAGCGCAGTGGTTGCTTTTTCTTAAAACATACACACATACTCCTCCCGAGAAAAACATTGATCATTGTGATGTTACAGCAGGGTCATAGGAACAATGTTCAAAGTGGTCCCTTGCCACCTGTACTCTGAGCTCAACTTAACTGTGATCGGAACATATTTTTTACTTAGTGATATGTTGTTTAAGGGTCAAATACCTGTGTCCCCAGGAGCAATGAAATCCATTACATGCTATGCTGCTACAAAGGGAATGTTTCCTCCAGTGTGGAAAAGGAGGAGACAATGTTCTCTGTTTCAATGATAAAACAAAAGCTGCATTCTTGGAAACATGGACCTATAAGTCCCACTGCTTCCTATGATCGAAGTAATTTTATAAATTGTGTGCACTGTTGTAAATTCAAACTGTGACAACTACGGAGTATACGTCCATTACATTCAAAAACTGCATATACATATTCCTGCAAAATTAAGACTGATATAAATTAAGACTGTTATATGCTGCAATCCTATGTACACTTAACATGGAAGCAAATGCCATTGAGTGTAATAGAATAACATCTCTTAATAAGCAAAGGATAACATTGTTATTAATTATTGTTTAACATTTTATTTAAATAAAGCCAATGAAAATGAATAATTCACTCCAGTTGAGAGTCCAAAAAAGTTTTCATCTACTTTAACTTTAAAAAATGGAATTAATCCTGTGTGCGTGCATAAACAACTATGCAAAAGTAACTATTCCATTCATATTTCATCTTGTTGAGACAAAGTTTAAAATAGATTAAATGAAGCAATTTTCACACACACACACAAATATGAGTCATAGAGTCAAAGAGTTGGAAGAGACCTCATGGGTCATCCAGTCCAACCCCCTGCCAAGAAGCAGGAATATTGCATTCAAATCACCCCTGACAGATGGCCATCCAGCCTCTGTTTAAAAGCTACCAAAGAAGGAGCCTCCACCACGCTCCGGGGCAGAGAGTTCCACTGCTGAACGACGCTCACAGTCAGGAAGTTCTTCCTCATGTTCAGATGGAATCTCCTCTCTTGTAGTTTGAAGCCATTGTTCCGCGTCCTAGTCTCCAAGGAAGCAAAAAACAAGCTTGCTCCATCCTCCCTGTGGTTTCCTCTCACATATTTATACATGGCTATCTTATCTCCTTTCAGCCTTCTCTTCTTCAGGCTACACATGCCCAGCTCCTTAAGCCGGTCCTCATAGGGCATGTTCTCCAGACCCTTGATCATTTTAGTCGTCCTCCTCTCTAACAATGAGGTTGACTTGATTTGAGTTACTGCCTTAGACAGTAATGCTAGCAGTTGCTTTTATACTAAACACATAGTATGGCTGCCAGAAGAACTTACAGTAACTAGTTGTGTCTAGGAATAGGAAAAAAAACACTGCATTTAGGTTTTATTATTTCTATTCACAAATATTTTTGGCTTTGAAATTATTACTTCTAGATTGCATAGTTTAACACAAAGAATGGCTAAATCCAGCAAACACAATATGCACGGACAATGGGTTGATTTATTAATTTATTTATCGTGTCCGAAGCAAAATGAGAATATAGTTATATTGAATACAAAAACTACAAAGTTAAAAGCTTGGCATTGTACTAAATTTCCTTTGACTAGAAGATGGCCACTTCGAGTGTCTCTGGTGTTGCTGTAAGAAGATTGTGCATGTGGTAGAGCTCAGAGTGCATTGTAGTAAGTGATCTGTGGTTTGCTCTTCTCCACACTCGCATGCCATGACTCCACTTTGTAGCCCCATTTCTTAAGATTCGATTTGCATTTTGTGGTGCCAGAGTGCAGTCTGTTCAGCACCTTAGATGTTGCCCAGTCTTCTGTTTGCCTAGGAAGAAGTTTCTCATCCAGTATCAGCTACTGATTGAGGTTCTGGTTTCAGCCTGCCACTTTTGGACTCTTGTTTGGTGACGTGTTCCTGCGAGTATCTTTAGAGATCTTATTTATTTATTTACCTTATTGATATCCTGCCTTCCTCTACCCTGAGGGGGACTCAAGGCAGCTTACAATTGCACCTCCTCAGTGACTAAAAACATACATCAGTTAAAACATAAGTTAGAAATTAAAACATAATAAGCATAATAAAATACACTTCAATGAATCACTTCATCCAGGAAGCTATTTCTTGATTTAAGGTATTGGTTTGCTGGATGACATATGAACAGAGGATGGGCTGGAGATGTCCATGCCTTGGTCCTTTCATTACAGGTTGCTACTTCCCGACGGATGTCAGGTGGTGCAATACTGGCTAAACAGTATAATTTCTCCAATGGTGTAGAATATTAGTGGTTTATCAATAATAATGTACTAACAGCATTTAAGCTTGGCAGCACATGGGGTGCAGACCCAAAATTAGTAAGAACATCAGCTTACTCAACTGCCAAGTATGCCTGCCCTGTTTGGCATAGGTCTGCCCATGCAAAGCAGGTGAACATAGCATTGAATGAAACATGCAGAATAATCACAGGATGTTTTAAACCTACACCTGTTGATAAACTCTACAAACTAGCTGGTATTGCCCCCTCGATGTGCGACAGGAAGTTGCTGCTAAATATGAGAGAAATAAGGTTGAACACTAGGAAAGCCACCCATTACATGGCTACTAGCCTCCTCCAAGTAGACTCAAATCAAGGAAAAGCTTTATGAGAACTACCACTCCTCTTGGTGTCCCCCCAGCAACAGCAAGGGTATCCCTCTGGGCAGCTAGATCAGGAAATCCCAAGTGGACAGCTCCTCACAAGGGTCTTCCTCCAAGAATGGGCAACTTGGAAGTTTCTGAACAGACTCAGAAGTGGAGTCAAAAGACAACCTGGCAAAATGGCACTACCTAAAAGAATCCCACACCTTATGTGACTGTGGAGCAGAACAGACAACTCCGCATCTGTATGCTTCTCCACTATTCCCTGCCTCATGTACAGAGGAAGAATCGTTGGAGGTTACAGACAATGCCTTGCCGTTGCCCATTTTTGGTCAAAAGATATATAGCCACTTGTGCTCCTTCTATTTTTATCGGTTTTATAATAATTTATGCAATGCTTTTGATACAAAATAAAGCCTTTAAGAAAATTTATTATTATTTATTTAAAACACTTATATTCCGCCCTTCTCACACCGAAGGGGACTCAGAGCAGAGCACAACATATACATGGCAAACATTCAATGCCTGGATACAATACATAAACGTTAAAAAACATTTATCTAAATTTTAAAATACACCATTTAAAATAACACAATTTAAAACCGTCCTAGCCATCCACATCAAATCCAATTGGCCCTGTCATCTTTCCCATTGTCGCTTCATTGCCCTGTCCCGAAAGCTTGGTCCCACAGCCAAGTTTTTACCATCCTTCTAAAGGACAGGATCACAAGGAAGGGAGTTCCATAGCCAGGGAGCAATCACTGAGAAGGCCCTGTCTCTCGTCCCCACCAATCGCACCTGTGACGATGGCGGGACGGAAAGCAGGGCCTCCCCGGAGGATCTTAATCTCCGCGATGGTACGTAGAGGGATATGCGTTTGTGGGGTAAATGCCCTATAGAAAACTAGTGTAACCTAGTGGTTTGAGTGCTGGAGTAGGACACTGGGGAGCCAAGGTGATGATGACAACAACAATTTGTGGCAGATATGGAAAATCTTAACCATAAATAAATGCACTAGGATGCAATGCAGTTATCCAAACTCCCTAATTTTAATAAAGCTGTTAATAAAATATTTTGAAAAATATTTTGAAAAATAAAGGGTCTGGAGAACAAGTCCTATGAGGAGCGGCTTAAGGAGCTGGGCATGTTTAGCCTGAAGAAGAGAAGGCTGAGAGGGGATATGATAGCCATGTGTAAATATGTGAGAGGAAGCCACAGGGAGGAGGGAACAAGCTTATTTTCTGCTTCCTTGGAGACTAGGACGCGAAACAATGGCTTCAAACTACAAGAAAGGAGATTCCATCTGAACATGAGGAAGAACTTCCTGACTGTGAGAGCCGTTCAGCAGTGGAACTCTCTGCCCTGGAGTGTGGTGGAGGCTCCTTCTTTGGAAGCTTTTAAATAGAGGCTGGATGGCCATCTGTCAGGGGTGCTTTGAATGCAATATTCCTGCTTCTTGGCAGGGGGTTGGACTGGATGGCCCATGAGGTCTCTTCCAACTCTTTGATTCTATAAATGCAACATAGAAGACAAATGCTCTTAAAAAGACGCTGCCTTTTAAAAGTATATGTGGGGCAAATAGTTTGTGAAAAGGAAGAAACCTTATTTGTGAGAATTTTGGTTTAAATACCACCATACGAACAGTGACATTTCAATATGTATATGTGTATCACACTCAGTTTTAATTTTCTATCCAAAAAGTTGCGTTTCTGATCAAATTGAGACCAACAACATTAAAATAAATGCAAAATCCTTTTTTAAAGGGGAGGTTGGGCTAGACTTCATCTATGTGGAAATTTCAACGCTGTTGCATTGTTTCCTGCTTTGTACATCATGACTGATATGTAAAAAGGCATTATAACAATTCTCTGTAGGCCCAGCAACAACAAACCAAGGCATCTATAAAAAGAGGATTTTGCTTATGATCAGACCCACTTCCTTAGCCGCTCTGTCATCAGGCTACAATAAAAAATTCACTAAAAATCAGGTTGACTCTGTATCTCATCCCAAGTAGTAGCTAATGGATTTTCTCTGCCATTAAATGTTGTTGCATTTAACCAAGCCACAGCTTCTCAAGGCATCTGTGAAGATCCATCTAAGGGTTTCTTTAGGATTGTTCTGTGAAGCCAGGCAAATTGTGCGCTTTGAGATATTACAATAACAATGCAGCAATCTGCAGCTTGCCCAGGATCCAATTCCATAGCGATGGGAAGCAGCTCCAAAAAGCTCCCCTAGGCATACCTCAAGTGGCACCATGGGGACATCGGGGAATTAGAATAGACTTTGATCAGTTTGGTCATCTGAGGAAATAGGCTGATGACTTTGGGGTGGGGGTAGGTAGGGTGGCCACAGCTTTCAAAGCCATCCTTCATAGGTGATAAAACAATGATTTTGGTAGGCCATCTATTGCATTATTTAGATGAAGTTAAGGGAGATGTAAAGGGAAACTTCTGTTTAAATATTAAAGCAATATGCACCATTTTTATGAGTTTCAACCTGAAGAGAAGTTACTAATTAGAAATATCCAAAAAAAAGCTTCATAAAATAACAAAATGATATAAATGAATTAAGTGCTAAATATTTATACAAACTAAAGCCTAATCTTTTACAATGTTTTCTCTGATCTACCATATATACTCACATACAAATTGACCTTATGTATAATTCAAGGGAAGATTTTGACGACAAAACTATTGATTTTGATATGACCTGTCATGTATCATGATCTGTAGTTGTTGGCGCTTGATGGTGGTAGGCCTAGTAGTTGGTGATGGAAGGGTTAATGTAAGTCTTTGTTCTAAAGGCCTGAGTAATCTGTAAGTAAGAGTTCATAGGTGAAAGCAATTAAGGTATGCAAGAGATAGGTTGCAGCTCAGTGTTTCTGAATATAATGAGCTAGCCTTGTGACTGATCTTCGGGAGAAAAATATTTGTCTTATTTTGGTGGTAGATGCTGCTGGTTTTCCCCCAGGTATGTGGATTTTAGGTATCCTGACCTGTCTCCTATACTCCTGGAACCTTGAATCTCTGGACTGGTTTTTGACTATGGTATAGCCTCCTGATCCCCGGACTTTGTTCATTGAACTCTTAGCGTTTGACCACTTGACTGGACCTTTTGACTATGGTGAACCTGCAACAGTGTTTGCTGTCAGTTTTGGTTTATATTCTGTGGCTGAGTGCTATCTTAATGTTTTATATTTTAGACTATTCAAACAGCCAGACAGTAAGTGCTACTTTAATTAAATCATTTAAATCAAACTGGGAGTTTGTTTGGTTCATCTCTGCCTAAATATTGGCAGAGCCCTGGCATCGTGACATGACCTAAGGATAAGTCAAGGGTCAATCTGCAGAGAGGGGAAAGCACCAATGCCGCCTTGGAGAACTAGTTGCCTTGGCGGGGAGTGGTGAGTGGTTTGGTGCTTCTTTTAGGTTTCCCTTTTGATGCAAGTAACATGAAGCTTCATTGAACAATCATGCTCAAGAAATCATGACACATGAAAGCTGGAATCCTCTTGGTTAGTTCCAATCAGAATAGATCCATCAATTGTTATGTGCAAGTAAATGTATAAGTACAGTTTTACCTCGACTTACGAACGTCCCTACTTATGAGTATTTTGAGTTAAAATCGTAGCTGAGCCCAGGTTTTGCTTTGACATAGGAGCAGCATTTTGAGTTAAGAGCTAGCACCAAAGGGAGTGTTAGAATGAGAGGGAGTGTTAGCTCGAGAGTACAGGGCTTTAGGACTTCAAGGGAGCAGTCTCTGTGCCTCATGCTCTTGTCTGCTTTGGGAGATTGCAGTCCACTTTGCTCTTGTCCACTTTGAGGAATTTTGGGTTAGTTCATTTTGTGTAGTATGTTTGGCTTCATGAAAAGAGAGAGGAATAAGAGAGCAAGAGAGGGAGGGAGGCTGGAATGAGTACACTATGAAGAAAATAATGTTTCTGCCTCTTCACTTAGTGCTTTGTGCTTCCTTGCCACAACTTTGTGCTTCTTCCATTTTAATGTAGAACTTTGATTGATCCATGTTAATGTTTAGGTTTTGCTTTGCTCTTACACTGTCCAACACACATTTTGTTGCCTTAAATGTGCTTCCTTGCCACAGTGGCTGGATGGAACCAAGCAAGATTATTTGTTTACATTCTTTTTATTATGTGTCATTATTTTTATACATTACTAGCCGTCCCCTGCCACACATTGCTGTGGGCCAGTCTGGTGATCTGGAAAATAAAGTAATTAGAAAGTGTTGGTTTTTAACATATGTAATTTCTTTATGCTTGTGGATAAACAGTATTTCTTGCTGTTTCTTGGTCAATGTTGATGTGGAGATTGTCTGGTTCGCCTACTCTGGAACATGCAATATATAATTGTCCTTTTTAAGGAGTCTCTTTCAAATCTATGATACTATATATCTCTCTGTGTGAATAATATCTATCTATATCTATGGCTGGATGGCTCTTTGTCAGGAGGGCTTTGATTACGTTTTCTTGCCCTGGTGAAGGGAGTTGGACTGGATGGCCTTAAGTATGGGGGTTCTGTGTGGGAAGTTTGCACCAATTCTGTCGTTGATGGGGTTCAACATGCTCTTTGTAGGTGAACTATAAATCCCAGTAACTACAACTCCCAAATGTCAAGGTCTATTTCCCCCAAACGACATCTCTGTTCATATTTGGGCATATGAAATATTTGTGCCAAGTTTGGTCGAGATCCATCATTGTTTGAGTCCACAGTGTTCTCTGGATGTAGGTGAACTACAACTCTCAAACTCAAGGTCAATACCCGCCAAACCCTTCTAGTGTTTTCTGTTGGTCAGGGGAGTTCTGTGTGCCATGTTTGGTTCAATTCCATTGTTGGTGGAGTTCAGAATGCTCTTTGATTGTAGGTTAACTATAAATCCCAGCAACTACAACTCCCAAATGACAAAATCATTTTTTTAGTGATGATCACTTGTTGGCCTAGTAGGTATATTGTGTCCAAATTTGGTGTCAACTCAATTCGTCCAGTGTTTTTTGAGTTATGTTAATCCCACAAATGAACATTACATTTTATTTATATAGATTTGTTATTTGTAAACTACATTTTCTTATTTAAAAGCACATAAAAAGAGGGGAAGGGGGAGTGGTGGAATGGATTAATAGCATTTCAACGCATTTCAATAGGAAAATCTGCTTTGAAATAAGAGCAATTTGAGTTAAGGGCTCAGCAATGGAATGAATTGAACTCTTAACTCAAGGAATCACTGTATATCCAATTGATTCAGTGAATCTATTTCAGTCAGACATATCAGGATTTAGACCAAAATACTATTAGTATTTACAGTATTACCAGAAATCTCTTGATGAGCAAATATCTTGTATTTTGGTAAAGGACATCAAATTAGTATTTTATTTTTTTTAGTTCAATATTTGATATTTGAACAACTGTATCATAGGTAAAGGTTTTCCCCTGACATTAAGTCCAGTCATGTCCGACTCTGTGGTGTGGTGCTTATCTCCATTTCTAAGCCGAAGAGCTGTCGTTGTTCATAGACACCTCCAAGGTCATGTGGCCATCATGGAATGCTATTAGGGTATTATAATGATCAGGAATTAATGGCTTGAAAAAAAAATAACTCTGCTACAATTAGGAACGTCTAACACGAGAAACATTGCCTAACTCTTGTGTTTCAAAGAAATTAACAGTTACTGTAACTATGAAAAATGGAAGAGTCCCGGTTCCAGATGGTTTCCACATCAAATGGTTCCATTCAGCTCGGTGCAAATGTAGAACTTTTCTGTTTATATTAAAAGATTTTCGTAAAAACTGAATTGTATTCCAGTCTCCTGTTATCCCTAAACTTGGCTAAGACCGCACTAGGTTTGTAAATGGCAGATTAACATCTCTGTGAAATGTTTAATATTAAAGTATTGGCTGCAAAACTTTCTAATGAGCTTCAAAACATTGATTGAGGTAAATTTTCTTCTTCATGATTTAAGGTTAATTAAATAGCTACCTGGCCAAAACAAATTGACCCAATTATTTGTATGACTTTGAAGGAAATTGGTTTTCCTTTGTGATTTTTTTTAGATAGATTCAGTTTTTTAATACCTTTTTCCTACGTCAAGCATCATTATAAATGAGATCCTTTCTCGTGCTCTCCCCCCATTCAGAGATGCCCTCTTTTCTCTACTATCTGATCTACACTTGGAGCCTTTGGCATGTGTAGTCAGGCAAAAGCTCAGCAATCTCTGGGTTTATACTTGATAAATAAAAATATAAGTCAATTTTGTATGGTGATTATACATTTTATCTCTAGATCTGAAATCTTTTTAGCAAAGTTGATATAGATTAATTGATCTGTTAATTGGTCTATATCTGAGACTATTTTTGTTGCGACCAAAATCTCACTTGGATTATTTGCAATCTAGCAATTTTTACTGGTGCCCACAAGGTATTAGATACTTAGGTATATTTGTTTCTTGTGTGTTACTCAAAATATATCTTGATTTAAATAGATGGCCATCGCTTAGATCAAGTATTTGTGATAAACTCGATATACTTAAAATGAACAATCTGCTGAATATTGAATGTTCTTCGGGGCAACTAATAGCTTATCTCTCAAAGTTCTTTCCAGAAAAGTAATATCATTCTAAATGGAGAAGACACATTTACTTGTTGAATGGTGAGTCAAAATATAGGTAAATCTCATTAATTCAATGGGACTATAGTACTTTGAGCCCCCCTGGTAACGCAGCAGGTTAAACCACTGTGCTGCTGAACTTGCTGACTGAAAGACTGGCAGTTTGAATCCAGAGAGTGGAGTGAGCTTCCACTGTTAGCCCCAGCTTCTGCCAACATAGCAGTTTGAAAACATGCAAATGTGAGTAGATCAATAGGTACAGCTTTTGCGGGAAGGTAATGGCACTCCATGCAGTCATGCTGGCCACACAACCTTGGAGGTGTCTATGGACAACGTTGGCTCTTCGGCTTAGAAATGGAGATGAGCACCACCGCCAGGGTCGGACATGACTAGACTTAATGTCAGGGGAAATCTTTAGCTTTACCTACTGTACTTTAGGTCAATAATAGGATCCATACCTATCAGGATCCATACTCTGCACTTTAAAAGATGCAATTTTACATCGGTCACGCATTGTTCATCACCCTATTCCTTTAGTGATGTACATACAATCATAAATTCTGCAGATGTTGATTCCTTTTTAAACATATGGATAACATTAATGTATATGCCTAGGTCATGTATTCTTATCACTGCCTTTTCCTCATTTATGACCTTATCAAAAAGTCCCAGCGAAGCATCCCACTTCACCTGGCCTCAGGTGAAGGAAAGAGGAAAGAGGGGGACAGATTTGCCCCACACACAGCTTGCTCTCATGACACTTTCCCCATCACATGGGGCAAGTGTCACCCTCATGCTAGCTCCATGAGAAACTTCCTGTGAATGGGTGAAACGCTTTCACTCTGGTTGGAGGTGGGGGTTATGCTGGAAGCAGAGGCGGCCCTAGGTAATTTTCAATGGTAAGCAAACAGTATTTTGGCACCCCCCCCCCCCAACCAATCATTGATATATGTTTTCTGTTTGTCGTGGGAGTTCTGTGTGCCATATTTGGTTCAATTCCATCATTGGTGGAGTTCAGAATGCTCTTTGATTGTAGGTGAACTATACATCCCAGTAACTACACTTGCCACACTTGCTCCCTTGCCTGGTCCGCTTTGGGTCCGGAGGCCTCTTCTCCTGACTTTCTCCTCAGCCATTGGGACCAAGAGACAGAGACAGAGGTGGAGATGCCCACCTTTCCTGAAGGTAGGCGCAAAAACAAAGGAGGGAGCGGAGGTGGGAGATACCTCCAGCCGGAGGGGCTCTCTCTCTCTCTCTCTCTCTCTCTCTTGGTCCCAATGGCTGAAGAGAAAGTCAGGAGAAGAGGCTGTTGTGAGCTGAGGGGGCGCTCCTCAAGTGGCGGTCGAGGGGCATTTACAGAGGCGCCTCTGTGCCCCTGGCAAAAAAAAAAGTGTTCTGCGACAGCTTACTTCATGTAATGGACGAGCCGCCCCTGGCTGGAAGTCATACAACATTGAGTGATGTCCGAGTTGGCCTCCGTCCCCCAGATGGGGTGAAAGCATCCTAGGATACTGATTTCACCCCATCTGATAATGTCATTAGTTCTTTCCTCCTTTTCTTTGCATTTCCATTTTTAAATCCAATAGCTAGCTAGATAGCTAGAAAGATGGAGATTTAGTACAGCTATCTGAGATGTTATTCCTCCCCCCCCCCACCCACTCATTCTGCTCTTTACTTCAATAAAAGCTACCTCAGCCCAAGCATGCCACAAAGACTGAGACTTGTCTGTCCTTTCAGATCAAGGCATAGATTCAGAATCAGTGCCTCAGGATATGTTGTCAAGATGGTGTTCTTGCCTTCTTCGTATATTGCTGACTTTTCAGATTTCAGAAGGATAGCACTCTTCTTTTCTTTTTACCTGTTAACACATAAATTGCTAGTGCAGGTGTCAGGGCCTCACCTGCAAATCTGTGCTTGCATGGTATGGATAACCTTTCAATTGCATAATTAAAAAGACTTTTAAGTTTGGCTTACTTTTGCATATTACAGGTTCCTTGTCCAATGCTGTGATAAATCTGTATTTTCCTCTTCATACCCTCATCTAAAGCTCTGATTCATGTTCTGCTTTCTGTAACCTTTTCATCTCTGGATTTTTTCTTTGTTGGTCACTAATCAAGCCTTCTTAAGGCTCATCAAAATGGGCATTATAACCCGTACTTACCCTGAGTTTTCTCCTGGCTGTCACCCTGACATTTCTCATATTAGGAAAAAATGGGTCATGGAATCATAGAATCATAGGGTTGAAAGAGGCCTCATGGGCCATCCAATCCCTGACTTGGGCTTCTCATCACATATTGTTCTGTCAAGCTGCCTTCAAACTGCATTACATGGTCAGTATAGATGTGACCAGGGACACCGAGTGTATGAGGGAGAAGTTTCTGAGCTTTTGGAAAAAGGATGGTAGATGTTGCAATCATAGAATAATAGAATCATAGAGTCGGAAGAGACCTCATGGGCCATCCAGTCCAACCCCCTGCCAAGAAGCAGGAAAATTGCATTCAAAGCACCCCCGACAGATGGCCATCCAGCCTCTGTTTAAAAGCTTCCAAAGAAGGAGCCTCCACCACATCATAGCAGAGAGTTCCACTGCTGAATGGCTCTCACAGTCAGGAAGTTCTTCCTAATGTTCAGATGGAATCTCCTTTCTTGTAGTTTGAAGCCATTGTTCCGCATCCTAGTCTCCAGGGCAGCAGGAAACAAGCTTGGTCCCTCCTCCCCATGACTTCCTCTCACGTATTTAGAAATGGCTATCATGCCTCCTCTCAGCCTTCTCTTCTTCAGGCTAAACATGCCCAGCTCTTTAAGCCACTCCTCATAGGGCTTGTTCTCCAAACCCTTGATCATTTTAGCCGCCCTCCTCTGGACACATTCCAGCTTGTCAATATCTCTCTTGAATTGTGGTGCCCAGAATTGGACACAGTACTCCAGGCATGGTCTAACCAAGGCAGAATAGAGGGGTAGCATGACTTCCCTGGATCTAGACACTATACTCCTATTGATGCAGGCCAAAATCCCATTGGCTTTTTTTTGCTGCCGCATCACATTGTTTAACTTGTTGTCCACAAGGACTCCAAGATCTTTTTCACACGTACTGCTCTCGAGCCATGCGTCTCCCATTCTGTATCTTTGCATTTCATTTTTTCTGCCCGAAACTTCAAAGTAACCCCACAACTTTGGGGCAGTGGTTCAATTTGGACAATCCACAGTCCACATAAGGCACTATTACCATCATTTTACCGACTGTTTTCAGCATTGCACCGCATAAAAGTTCATTAATCAGTTTCTAATCCGTTATCCCTGAAGCCCACCTTCTGCTTCTTAGACCACATAGTTATACTTGTTATTTTTCTTTGAACCATATAAAACAGGTACAGGCAGACTTTAACCCTCCAGGTGTTTTGGACTTCAACTCCCACAATTCTTAACAGCTGGTAGTTAGTTGAAGTCCACAACACCTGGAGGGTTGAAGTATGCCCATGCCTGATATAAAAGGAGTTCCAGCTCTCTTAAATCTTTTTCTCAAGACAGAATCACAGCACTATTAATTCTCTTGCTGATTGCCGACATCTCTATGTTCTCCCTCTTTGTCTTTTTGCTTCATTTATTTTGAACATAATTTGCTTTCAAATTGGAGTCCTCAAAGTAGTTCACATTGCACTAAACACATCAGGGTTTAATGCACAAAGCTGCTATTCCACAGCAGTTGTGCTATTGTAGATAGAGGATACATACTGGGATGAGCACTTTTGATATCGCAGCTCTTTTCATTTGTGTTTCAACAGCTTCAACAGTGTGTGGTCCTGTGATTATACCTTCACATACCCCCATAACCTCTCCTCCCCTCACTTCCACTGCTTTGTAAAATTTGATTTGTATTTTCAGAGTTATTTTGCAGTTTTAACAATGAAAACAAAAAAGTGAAATATTACTGTTAAATATTAAAGAAATAGAAAACAGATAGATAGATAGAAAATATTGAGGGGAAGGAGAAGATGGAGAGATAAGAGAACCCTCTGATGTTACTGCTGGCATGCCAGCAGAAGTGGAACAGACCCATTGCACAAGGTAGGTGATGGGAAAATTGCTATTCTTTGCCATTGCTTTGTTTTTTGAGTTATTGTGTTGTTGTTGTTTTATTGTTGTATTTGGGCTCGGCCTCTTGTAAGCCGCACCTTCGGGAGATGGTAGCGGGGTACAAATAAAGGATTATTATTATTATTATTATTATTATTATTACTATTGTTATTATTATTATTATTATTAGATTGTGGAATGGTGAGCTATTGACAGATTTTATTCATACTGACAGCAGGATTGTGCAACATCATACAATAGGGACTGTCATTGCAGGTGATGGTTCACTTTCAGTGTCGATTTGCTTCCCTCGTGTGATAAAGTCCATTCTACAAAACTAAACCGTTTACATAGATAAAAGGATTACTTATCTATGGATCCAGACTAGTGCTTCATCTAGCTCAGCACTGTGCATTGCAAACTTTAGTGGTCCTCTAAGGACCCCTCCACACTGCTGAATAGAATCCCACATTATCTGCATATCTGAGGTTGTTAATGTTTCTTCCAGGATAGGGGAGGAAAAATCATGATGACATAGAGAATGCACATAAAAGCAAAATGCTGTACCACCAGTGACAGACTTTGTATTTCTGGATGCAAAGATTACTGCAGACGCAGACTGCAGCCAGGAAATCAGGAGATGCTTACTTCTTAGGAGGAGAACAATGTCCAATCTTGATAAAATAGTGAAAGTAGAAACATCACACTGGCAACCAAGATCCACATAGTTAAAGCAATGGTATTCCCCATAGTCACCTACGGAAGTGAGAGCTGGACCATAGGGAAGGCCGAGCGAAGGAAGATAGATGCTTTTGTACTGTGGTGCTGGAGGAAAGCTTTGAGAGTGCCTTGGACCACGAGAAGATCCAATCAGTCCATACTTCAGGAAATAAAGCCCGACTTCTCATTGAAGGGAAGGATAGTAGAGGCAAAGATGAAGTATTTGGACACATCATGAGATGAAAGGAAAGCTTAGAGAAGACAATGATGCTTGGGAAAATGGAAGGAAAAAGGAAGAGGGGGCGACCAAGGGCAAGATGGATGGATGGGATCCTTGAAGTGACTAGCTTGGCCTGGAAGGAGCTGGGAGTGGTGATAGCTGACAGGGAGCTCTGGCGTGGGCTGGTCCATGAGGTTACGAAGAGTCGGAAACGACTGACTGAATGAATAACAGCATTAGCCCTCTCTCTGACCATATCCCATGTGTCCTTATGACAGATACTTTTGTAATGAAACTGAACAGTTAATAGTTGCTTAGCACTCCAAATTTCCCTCCTTAGTCTGATTGTTCTTTCTGTCTCAAGGCAGGACTGGTTCTGAAACTCACGTATTCCAAAGGTGTCCATTTTCGTGACACCATCTCCATGCTGTCATGTTGTAATTTGCACAATGGGTATTACCCTAGATGAGTGGCAATATAAAATGACTGAAAAGGTGGGTTGAAAAAGAAGCTGAAGACTCAGCAGTTAGTTTCAGAAGATGCATTTTTTTAAACAAAAGAACAGCAGCCCTTTTTTGTACCTCTTAATTTCTCCCTGGAAGGAGGTAACTAAGCATTTCTTCATTCAGGGGCTTGAAGAGGCAGCAGAAAGAGGACTTGTCTGAACAGCCCTGTGGTGCATCAAGATAAAAAGAAGTGGAAAGGGGGATTAAAGGGGCACATCACAACATGGTGGAAAGCCGGCTAAGAGCTTAAACAAGATACCACAGGAAATACGTGCAGCAGGAAATCCTAGGGAAACAGTTTATTTCAGCACTTGGTGTCAGGCTTCAATGAAAGAAATGGTGGAAGGGGACACTAATAAGTCCCAGTACAATGAGGCTGGGAACTACTGAACGAAGTACTACCTTACAAAAGAAGCAGGATAGGGGAGGAAAAATCATGATGACATAGAGAATGCACATAAAAGCAAAATGCTGTACCACCAGAGGGGCATACAAAGTGACTTGATTTTCTGGATATCAAAAGCTACAGTACATAGGGTGAGGGGGGGGGGGGGCAACATATGCGCCAGCACTCTATAATCCCTCCTATCCATTGTGTTCTGTGTGAATACACTAACTTTCAGTTTGTGTACAATGTTTAAGCCTTGGCGTTTCCCCTGAGAAACCAACATTCAAGAACTGCATTTCTTGGAATGCATGTGGTTTATGAATTCAAACAAGCAATATGTATTGTAATGCAAACCAGGATTTGATATGGGAAGAAATGACTGTAAGGACATCTTGTAGGAACAGGATGAGTTCAGTTTAATCTCACATGGGACAGAATTGGTTGGAAATAGCTGACCTGTTCAGATACAGTGTGATGTAATACAAAGCCCTTAACGGTTTGGGACCTGCCTACCTGCGTGACCGCATCTCCGTCTATGAACCCGCACTCTCTCTTCATTCATCTGGAGAGGCCCTGCTCACAATCCCACCTGCGTCGCAAGCGCTGCTGGTGGGGACGAGGGACAGGGCTTTCTCTGTGGTAGCCCCTGACTCTGGAACTCCCTCCCCAAGGACATCAGACAAGCCCCTACGTTGGCAGTCTTTAGGAAGAGCTTGAAGACCTTTCCAGAATAGGAAAACCCCAGCAACATGTCCTAAAAGCACTTTATTAGAGATTAAGATTGTCCGCACATTGCACCTATCCAAAAAATCCTTATATATCACTCAGCACTTTTTAATCTGTACCCATTACATTTGCCCGGCCTAGTTTTTATTGTATCACGGTGTGTTGTTTTATTGTTTACTGTTATTGCTTTAATGTTTTTGATTTGCTTTGGTTTATATGTAATTGTTATATTGTTGTTTTATTGTGGCCTTGGCCTTTGTAAGCCGCATCGAGTCCTTTGGGAGATGCTAGCAGGGTACAAATAAAGATAATAATAATAATAATAATAATAATAATAATAATAATATGTAATAGGTGAACAAGAGCATGGGAAATGGGATTATTTTTCAAAAGAGACCTGTGAGCTGCCCAGTTAACACTATTCAATTAAAGCACAATGAAATAATGTGAAAGGCAGTCAAGAACCAACATTGAGGGAAGTCAATAGTAGTAAACTGCTTAAACTGCAAAAGACAAAGAGGGAATACCATAAGAACACAAACCAGAGCAGAAGAGAAAACTGGCAAAAGAAGGCTCTCCATGGACAGTTCCTGGGAAAAATTGAGAGCCAAATTGACAAAGAAAAAACATGTCTGTGGCTCACAAATGGAACTCTGAAAATGGAGACGGGGGGCCTGATTCTGGCAGCCCAAGAACAAGCCATTAGAACAAATGCCATCAAAGCCAGAATTGAAAAGTTGACAACAGATCCCAAATGTAGACTCTGCAAGGAAACAGATGAAACAATAGATCACATCCTCAGCTGCTGCAAGAAGATCGTGCAGACAGACTACAAGCAGAGG
Organism: Anolis sagrei ordinatus; assembly: GCF_025583915.1. Taxonomy (NCBI): domain Eukaryota; kingdom Metazoa; phylum Chordata; class Lepidosauria; order Squamata; family Anolidae; genus Anolis; species Anolis sagrei. The sequence continues at coordinate 66,314,552 of NW_026847660.1, forward strand.
CATAACACCGTTGGCTCAGATTATTCATTGGAACTTGTGCCACAAATACCATCTGCCTGTGACAAAGAACTGGTTGGAGCACAAGCCGGAAAAAGTTACAGAGAATGAACACGCCAAAGTCCTCTGGGACTTCCGGATTCAGAGAAAGTTTTGGAGCATAATACTCCTGACCTCACGATCGTATTAAAAATCAAGTATGGATTGTCGATGTCGCCAGGTGACAACAGGATTACAGAGAAACAATTGGAAAAGCTGACACAATATGAGGATTTAAAGATCGAACTGCAAAGACTCTGGCACAAGCCAGTCAAGGTGGTCCCAGTGGTGATCGGCACACTGGGTGCAGTGCCTAAAGACCTTGGCCTGGACTTAAACACAATCGGCGCTGACAAAATTACCATCTGCCAGCTGCAGTAGGCCACCTTACTTGGAACTGCATGCATTATTCACCGATACATCAACAGTCCTAGACACTTGGGAAGTGTCCGACGTGTGATCCAATTCAACAACCAGCAGAGTGTCTGCTGCGGACCCATCTTGTTGTGTTTCAATAATAATAATAATAAACTTTACTTATAGACCACCAAAATCTCCCCAAGGGGACTCGGGGCGGCTTACATGAGGCCAAGCCCGGCAATACAATAAAACAATATACAACAGAACACAGCAAAAATAAAATAAAATACAAACCCATTTTAAACACATCAACAATATAAAATCTCAACATTAAAACACAGAAATTGATCACATTGGGCAGGTCGATTTGAATAGATTAAAAATTTTAAACACTGGTGAGACAGAAATGTAATGTGTCTGGACAGGGGATTTGAGAGGTAGAGTAGGGTGTGATTGCACCAGCAGGTAAAATAAAGTGTTACCGAGAGCCATTTTACAGAGGTAGGTCATGTCAGGATATTATTGTTCATTCATCCATTGAAGGTGCACCGGAACAGCCAGGTTTTCAAAGCTCTTCCTGAAGACTGCCGCAATAATATCTTAATGATTCCTGGGGTTTGTAGTTTAGTGGGGCATATAAATAATATAACAAACAAGTTGCTTTGTGCCCAGTAATGGGGCAGAAGCCACTGCTGATGTGTGTGTGTGCACTTGTGTGTGTTGGGGGATAGAACAGGGTTGTGGGCCTAAAATAGCTCTGAAGGCAAAACATACATAAATTGCCCTCATACACTGAATCCAAGGGTCATTAGGTGCCTAGCTTAGTCATAAATGTTTGGGACTGTCATCCATGCATGGGGGTGCTGGAAGGCTGGGGAAAAGTCAGGGCAGTTGGAGCCCGCATGTCTCTTGCAAACTACACTTGATTCACACAATTTGAATAAAGTTTAAATACAAGAAGGTAAAAAATGTTTCAAACATGGCTACCACATTCATTGGACCACGAGAAGATCCAACCAGTTCATACTTCAGGAAATAAAGCCTGACTGCTCATTGGAGGGAAGGATGGTAGAGGCAAAGCCGAAGTATTTGGCCACATCATGAGGAGAAAGGAAAGCTTAGAGAAGACAATGATGCTGGGGAAAATGGAAGGGAAAAGGAAGAGGGGCCGACCAAGGGCAGAAATGGATGGATGGGATCCTTGAAGTGACTGGCTTGACCTTGAAAGAGCTGGGGATGGTGACGGCCGACAGGGAGCTCTGGCGTGGGCTGGTCACGAAGAGTCGGAAAAGACTGAATGAATGAACAACAACAAAGGTGAAAATATGTTTGTTTGTAACTCCCATTCATTTATTCAGTTTACATCCTGATTTTCTCCCCACATGGGGCCCAACCTGGCTAACAATATAGATTGTAATCTTCTCTTACCATTGCCCATACTGATGCTGATGGGTTCCAATAAATGCTAGAGAACCAGAGGCTTGCTGAAAGAAATTTGGGGGCTCTTGTGTTTTCTTGTGGTCATAATCAAATATTATGTAAAGCAAGTACAAGAACAGTTGAATAAATTGGCAAATGGAGAATGGGCAAGAAGACAAAAGGCGGCTTGGCTGGCTTTTAAATGAAACCGGACAGTGCTAACAGATGCCAAGCTGCCAACGAAGGTCAGAACAGATATCTTCAACACTAAAGTTCTACTGGCAATGTTATATGCATCTGAAACATGGGCAACAACAAAGTTAGAGGAGGAAAAACTGGCAGTGATGCAGAGAGCAATGGAAAGAAGGATGTGATGAAGTCCTCAATAAAGAGCTGCATCAGAGAACCAGAGTACGCACCATGGTCAGTGAAATGTATGAGGCTAAAATAACATGGGCATGGCATATAGCACAAACAAAAGACAACTGATGGACATAGATGGGGCAGAAGGAAAAACAAGCCAAAAATGAACTATGAGAAGTTGAGTCGTGGATTGCGTTACTACTATGACAAGAACATCATCCACAAGACAGCAGGGAAGCGCTACGACTACCATTTTGTGTGTGATTTGTAGAGCTTGCTGGGCTACACCCCTGAGGAGCTCCACGCCATGCTGGATGCGAAGCCAGATGCTGATGAGTGAATGGAGGAAGTTGACTAGAAGAGAAACCTGTATGGGAGAGATTCCTTAGGTCTATCTAAAAATTCTATTGGACAATATGCTTTTGGTGGTCACCATTTCCATTTTAAAAAAATCAGATTGTGAATCTGATTTTTTAATAAACCGGATACCAAGAGACTACAAGCGACCCTTGGGCAGACCTCGTAATCATTGGGTTGAACCACTGGTTACGTTATTTGACCAGAAATGGAAAATAAAAGCACAGGATCATATATTTCGGCAATGGTAGATTTGCGTGAAGCCCAAAGGTGTGGATTGATGACAAATCAAATAGAACAGAATATTTTATTTCAATTGCAGGGAGAAAACACCCAAGGTAGCAGCTTAGGTTCATCTCGCTTATTGGGTTTTAATAGGACAGGAGAAGCAAAGAGTTGGTTGTGCACAGCCTGAGCAAAATCTACATTGCGTAATCTGCAGTGTTGCTCTTACTCATAACACCCTGGTTGCAATTGCCCCCTTTCACACATTTCTAGCTGTGCACTATGCACACACCTGGAAGGGAAAGGGTAATAATATTTATTTATTTACCCCTGTAGTTATGTCCAAACTCACAATTTGCCTATTCTTATTTCTTTCTGTATTCTAATTATATTAAGTCATTGAGTTGATGGTAAGAGATCAAATAGGACTCATAAAGTGAGAGTAGAGAGCAAGATAGTAAGGGAGTCCCACTTGACAACATGTCTCACATTCTATATTATTCTTGCCTGCACTTTCTTGGCATGTCAGTATATCAAAGTTAGTCAAATAGTGGCAGACTCCATTCATACCCCCAGGAAACAGCAAAGAGCACTTAACTTTTAGTGGAAAATCCAGCTCTTCACAGAAACCATGCATAAATGTCAACAACATGAGGTTTTTTGGACACTCTCCAGAAAAATATTAGAAAAAGAAATTACCAGAAACCATGGAAAATTCTCAGAACCGCAGCGAGAGAAAACAAAGCATGAATTGAAAGCTTTCTTTAAAATCTGTATTCTTGCACAAATTGCACAAAATTGCATGATTATTTTTGGTAAAGGGTTCATTAATACATGTGGCATACTGCCGTACTTCAGGCATTGAGTGGAAGTTCAGAGGTTGACTTACTGTCACCTCTCTTTTGGAGAATTAAAAGGAATGGGAGGAAAAGCCATCATTCTTTAGATGGATCCTGCCTAGTAATGGCAATTGTCTGTACAAGGCATCATATGCTTGTTATAAAACAACACAATTGCTTCAAGACACCTGGAAATCGGTGCTGACAAATCATATGACAAATTGAGGATCTTCAACTTTTCTGGGCCAGTAGGCATGCTTACGAATTGAGAAAGTGTCATGAGCCCTGTCACAAAATGATTGCCATTGTAGGACCCATTCACAAAATTGTTTCTGTGGCGGGCATGGCCAACCACAAGTGGCGGTTTATGATGTGTTCAAGATAGCACCTCACTGAGGCTCCATCTGCCATAATCCAGTTTCTGAATCTAGATTGTCTGCTTTGAATTGGATTATATGGCAGTGTAGACTCATATATGTCAGTTCAAAGCAGATAATCTGGATTCAGAAACTGGATTATATTGAAGTGTAGATCCAGCCTTAGAATGATGGACAGAGTTCTTTTTGAAAGAACTTCTTACATGAACAATATAACATGTATTTTTCAGTAAGACTCATCAAGTTATCTTTGTCCGAAGGTAAATAATTTGCTTGAGAATCTAAATACAAGTCAACGGTTGGTCTGCACCCCCAAACACAATCTGACTTATTTGAATCCACAGTTCCCTCTTGTTCAGGAATCCTGCAACCCCCAGGCTGGACACATATTACAGATTCATATAGAAGGACTTAGGATCTCATCACATGGAAGGTTCTCTTTGTTTCATGGGTTGCTTGTGGGACTCCATCTCTGTGGCATGTAGAAATGGGTGGATTTGAAAGGAGAGCTGGAATTGGCTCCACTCATCTCCCTGCGCTTAGAAACAAGTATTTTTTGTGGGATGGGTAATCCTGAGCTAACTGCCTGTCAGTCACTAGACTAACTAGGCTAGTCATTATATTTTCACAGAGAACTGAGTGGGTGGAGTTGTTAACTCGGGAACAATCCAATTCACTTTAATGTGTCTAGAAGGAGGATGGAGTTGAGCCTTTTAAAGGGCCCCTTTGGAAAACATGTGCTACAAAGAATGTATTCAGGTTTGGTCTGAAAGAGTTTGAAAGAGTTTTTGAAAATGAGGGCAATTATAGATTTTAACTAGTCAATCTATACGAAATTACCTCTGTTGTTTCTCCTCCTCTCTCTTTCACACACATACACATTTTCTCCTATTTGATTTCTCTTTGACCAAGATCATTGCTGAACTACAGGGTCATACAGTAGTTGCAAGAGAAAGCAGGTTACTAATTTTTATTCATAAATAAATAAATAAATAAATAAGAAAATAAGAAAAAAACCCCAAAGACAATACAAAGAACAGATTTTCATAGTTTGTAACACGAAATCTAAATCTAAAACAAGCACATTGACCTAACGCAAACCTTATATACACATACTAAACACCCAACTTCAGAAACTAGTCTACAAAACTTATACTCATTGTCTGCTGATTTTTACCTGTTATTATCCTTGTTCCTTTAGTTAATACAAGATAACTACACATCTACTTTTAATGACAATCTTTTAATTCAGTGTTTCTCAACCTGTGAGTCCCCAGATGTTTTGGCCTTCACTTTCCAGAAATCTCTACAGTAGGTAAACCGGCTGGGATTTCTGGGAGTTGTAGACCAAAACACTTGGGGATCCACAGGTTGAGAAACTCTGCTTTAATTCATAAATTCAGCAACTGAAATTTCCCCTCATCATTGCTGAGAAAAGATTATAAACAAGACCCAATTTTTCTTAAACATTGGTCAGAGATTCAGATTCACTATTCCACTTTATGTGCCCGTTTGCCTTAGCCAGGCTTCCTATGTCTATACTAGATCCACAGCCTTTTTCCATTTTGATGCCACCATCCACCAGTGTTGTTATGCTGTTGTGGTGCAACCTTACCCCCTTCCATCTTTCCGTTTCTGTCTCTTGATGTATTTAGTAGGCTTGGTTGATTAAAAAATGGTTCAAAACTCGTTTTGGATGTAGGGGACGCTGGTGGTTCAATTTGGAATTGAATTCCGAATTTTTCTGAAAAAGATTCCGGAACTTCCTGAAATTTCCGAATTGTTTTGTTAATGGTGGACATGATTGCGCAATAGTGTCTTTTTAGGCAATGCAGAGCATACAAAGAAAAGAACAAACAGCCCTGAGAGCTTTATGGGTCTTTTGAGCAGATTTCACCAGTTAGGGAAGTATAGGCAGGAAAGAAACTATGGGATTTCTAGTGTCTTCTTAGGCAACTCACAGCAAACAAAGAAAAAAAAAAGAAACAGGCAGGCAGCCAAGCATGGATGGAAACAGTCCTTCTCCCAGCCCTTCTTCCTTTCTGCTTGCTTGCTTACCCGCCATGCTCTTCTTCCAACCTCCCTTGCCTTAGTCTTAGTCTTTCCCCATCCTACTTCTCCCTTTTCCCTTCCCGGCTCCGAATGAGCCTCTTAGCCATGTGCTCCCCTTTATATAAAGCAATGGCCGCCAGTGCCGAAATCCCTCCCCTCCCCAAAACTTCTTCTCTGATTGGCTGGGAGGGGAGGCAAGGAACCTCTCAGCCTCTCAGCAGGCTAGAGGGCTGAAAATATGCTGAATCATTTCCGACTCACTTCCTGAGTTGTAACAAAAATGGCGGAGAAAGCTTCAGAAGGGCAAAGGGACTTCCGGGTTTTTAAATTGCTTTGAAATCGCTTCAAAAAGGTAACTTTAATGAAATTATTACGAGAAACGAGTAATTCGATGCGGCTCTATCCATGCCTAGTATTTAGATACCTGTTAAAAGCATGAATCTTCATTCTAGCATTTTCAAACTGATCTTCATTTCTTCCCAAGTGTAACCGGTCTAACTGGATGCAGTGATAGCACATCACTGAGTTAAATCTCATAGAATTCCTGTCAGGTGGATGGATGACTTTTAAAATTGTATCATGGTCTGGCAGAAGGGTGAATGCCATCTTTACCCAACATAAGCCTTTATACTGGGATGATGATGATAACAACAACAATAACAACAGCAATATTTTTTGTGTTAGGAGCGATCTGAGAAACTGCAATAATAATAATTCACATCCTTCTAAATTCTAATGGAAACTGGCCCATTTCAAACTTGGGTGCATTCCGATAGAGATAGAAAGTTCTGTCAAGCTATCTCTTAGAGGTTCTCTTTTTCACTCTACCCATTTCATTCCAACCTGATTTTGTATATAAACCCTTCTCCCCAATTCATATTTTCAAGTGCAAGCATGCCATTCATCCACTGATTAAGGCAAGGATGGGAAACTTCTTTTTTCCTGCAGTTCAAACTTAATTATAGAGAAGTTCGTAATGGGCACATTTCAGTGTTAGATTTGGAGAAAGGCAAAAGGGTGAGACCATGAAAGCTAATATAGTAGACTCTTAGTTAACCTAAGGACATTGGACATTGATAGATGCTTGATAAATTTATGAATGCCCATTCTGGTTGCTTGAAAGTTACTATTAAAAATAGGCCTAACTAATACTACACCGCATACTATAGCATACCATAAACTTTGTGTTGACTTGATATTAATAGTGAAATACAGTAATTAAAACCAAATTAATACAAATAAAGATGAACTGTCCTTAAGGTAATATAGTTTTACAGTATTATACATGTATTTTAATTTTTATTCGAAGTTCTTTGATGGTTTTTGTTGGTTGCTTGAAAGCTTCAGTTGCTTGAATTCCAGTTAGCTGAGAGTCTATTGTATATTTTAGCTTAAGGTTGTTGCTGTCTACATTTAAGCCTTGGGGGGCACTTCAGCTCCTAGAAAAGAGGGGAAATTCCACACAAATGTTAGGATCAACCAAACAATAGTATCATGAGGAAGGGAGGGGGCAGCAGAGCGAATCCACCACCCCACGCACAGCTCCCTCTTGGTAATGTCCCCAGGTGTTTTGGCCTACAACTCCCAGAAATCCCAGCCAGTTTACCAGCTGTTAGGATTTCTGGGAGGTGAAGGCCAAAACATCTGGGGACCCACAGGTTGAGAACCATTGAACTAAAAGATTGTTATTAAAAGTAGATGTTTAGTTATCTTGTAGGTCTGTCCCCAAAACAGGCAGGAAGTGTTCTAGAACATTGAATTTAGTGAGTGTGGTGAGGTCATAATAAGAGCTGCATCAGGAAACCAGAAGGTTCTGATTTAACCCACATTCCCACCCAACAAGGAGATGTCTTTCTCCATTCTGAGTATACAGTATTCCCTCACTTATTGCAGGGGTTATGTTCCAGGACCTCCTGCAATAAGTGAAAAACTGTGATATAGGGACGCTCTATTTATTTTAATATTTATACATTATTTTAGTAGGTATACACTATTTTAAGTCTTTATACACTTAAAATAAAGTGAAGGAAAGGCCCTTCAAAAACCCACAAAACAGTGAAAATACCATGATATATATTTTAAATTAATATTTTTTGAAATCCGTGAAACAACGAGTCCGTTAAACATGAACTGCTACTTGCGAGGGAACACTGTACACTTTTGCAGAACGAACAGCAAGCTCAGAAGTCCAAGTTTCTGTCCACAAACTGTGTTCATTCTGTAGTTGGGTATGGGAGGTGCAAACTGAATAAATCAATTTAAAAAAAACCTCACTGAAACAAATGTATCACCCTTGCCTATTCACTGGTTTCACCCCTACCAAATATTCTGACATACTTTTCAGCTTTAAATTGATTTAAATATATATGATTTTATACCAGGTCGATCAGTATTAAACACATTAACCACTGCATAGTTGTGACTGCATAGTTTTGCCTTTTGAGTATTAGCATATGGATAGAGCCATTGCTGATTTCTCATTTTAAAATTTACAGCTCCAAAAGTAAACAACAGCAATGTTTCAATTTTGAAGGAAGTGTTCCTAGCGTGGGAGGACTCCTCAGTTTTTCTCGCTTCTCAGTAAGTTAGATATTTTCACAAGGGCTCAGCTCAACATTATAGCAGCCCAGTTCTCATTGCCCTCATTAGGGTTGTGTCAGTGTTTCCATTATGTAACCAAGCCATAAACATTTGCTCCAAGATCTTGCTGGCAGACACACTTTAGTCTGGGAGCAATATGTGGTGGTTGTGGTTGGTAACTTTTCTAATAGGAGCACCTGAAGCTTGCCTGACTGTACACTTTCCGATCTAAGCCTCTTTGTTTCTTCAGGGTGTTTTTAGGAAAGAGAGCTGACTAGGTGAAGGCAGAAAGAATTCATGTTTGGATGTGCCGGAAAAGGATTTTGGCTTTATTCCAATCCATGTTGAACGTGTCTTCATATTGAAAGTTTGTATGTGCCTGGAGCAAGGGAGAGGAACCTTTCATGCACACTTCAATTAATAAATGTTGTGGATATATTTAGCAGGTGCCCTTAAACACATTTCAGTTTTGTCTTTCCAGTTAGATACTATCAGCTCTGCTCCTTATATTACATGCAAAACAAGTAAGCAATTGCTGGATATTGGCACAGCTGGCTTGATGGAGATATCTAGGCATGATTACTAAAATTACTAGTTCCCCACAGGCACTCTCAGGGGGGAGCATTTTAGCTGCTCCTGTTTTTGGCACACTGTCATAAAAGCAAAGACTTACTCAGGTGATCAGGTTTTGTGGTTTGTTTTGGGGTGTTTTTTTAAAGCAATGAAAATATAGCACTTTCTCAGCCATGCCAGATGTCTTCCCTCAAGGAAACTGAGGCTAAAGCACATAGTTTCTCAAAGCATAATAGAATATTGTTTGGGGAAAATCCAGCCCAGTGTAACCTCGGTTATATGTCATGGTGAGGGCACAGTTTGTGAGCAACTCAGATTGCTACTACTTTTCAATAACATAAAGGCCTTGGCTTTTGAGTGGTTGAACTGGAATCTAACAGAACCCAGGCCTAAATGCGCACTACACTGGTAGATCTTGAAACTCACTAAACCGTGGAGATGTCATATGTTCTGCAGTTGATGGTGCTTGGTGATGGAAGGGTTAATATAAGTATTAGTTCTAAAGGGTTTAGTAATCTGTAAGTAAGAGTTCATGGGTGAAAGCAATTAAGGGTGGAGTTATGCAAGAGATAGGTTGCAGCTGGGTATTTGTGGATATAAGGAGCGAGCATTGGGAGTGATCTTTGGGAGAAAAGTATTGTCATATTTTTGTGGTGGATGCTGCTGATTTCCCCCCCAGGTCTGTTGGATTTTCAGTATCCTGACTTGTCTCCTGTAATCTTGGAACCTTGAACCTTTGGACTGGCTTTTGACTACAGTATAGACTCTTGATCCCTGGACTTTGTTCACTGAACTCTCAGCGTTTGACCACTGGACTGGACCCTTTGACTATGGTATAGCAGTTGCTATCAGTTTTTGTTTATTCTGTGGCTGAGTGCTATCTTTATGTTTTATATTTTGGACTATAAAAACAGCCAACAAGTAAGTGCTGTTTTAATTAAACTGTTTGATAAAACTGAGAGTTTGGTTCATCTCTACCTAAATAAGGCAGAGCCCTAGCAATGTGACAGGAGAACAGATTCTGGGAACAACATTTATGCCCATGATGAGTCAAAATAGCCGAGGATCCCTCAAGTATGCTTGGAGGTCCTCCACTCAAGCTGTTCCTATTTTTAATCAAGTGGCTGATTTTATGTATTTCCATTATTTTGAATGTGAATATACTCCATGTTTATAAATAGCAGTGTTGGAAACAGTCTCCAAATATATTCAAAGATTTTTCCCTGTGTAAAACTTTACAAATGGCTACCATCTTTATATTCGATGGGGACTCAAATGTGGAAGGTGAACAGAAACATTTACATCAAGAGTCTATACTGTAGTCAAGGGGTGAGAAATGCTCTGCAATTGTGTGGTATTAGCGATCTACAGTTGACTACCCATAGAATCACCATCTTGCTTATGACATCTTCCTCAATATCAGAGGGAGTATACAAAAGGACCTTGTGGCACCATTGGAGTTAATAGAAAGAAATAAGATTGCAGCAACAGTTTTTCCATGCCTAAGCCCCATCTACACAAGCACTTGAATCTGGTTTGAAGACAGCTGGAGGTTGGGTTGTCCACAGAACATACACCCGCAAGTGTGCTGCAACATACATCTAGTCGAAAACAGAGTATTTTTAAAAATCACCAGAAATTCTAAAACAAGCCATAAAATCTGTTGAAGCTGATCAGTGTGTGTCCCATGCAGAGCAGGAATCCGAGACCAAAATGTGGAGTGCTTCTGAGGACAGGGCTAGCACTGAAGCATCCAGAGAAAGATACTAGATACACAGCTCATCCAGATGGTAAACAAACACCCCCTCCCACAGAGGAAATGTCAGTGTTTCCATGTGATGCTTGATTTCCCTTTCATATTTTGCTCTGCTTCCCTCCAGCGCTGATCCTCTTATCAGTGCATCTTGCCAGCTAATGCTGGGAGGGAACATTCTTCAGTAAGGCCTTTGATAAGGTCCCCCATGACCTTCTGGCAAACAAACTAGTCCAATGTGGCTAGGCAAAACTATGGTAAGATGGATCAGTAATTGGTTAAATGGATGAACCCAGAGGGTGCTCACCAATGCTTCCTCTTCATCCTGGAAAGAAGTGACGAGCGGAGTGCCGCAGAGTTCCGTCCTGGGCCCGGTCCTGTTCAACATCTTTATTAATGACTTAGATGAAGGGTTAGAAGGCATGATCATCAAGTTTGCAGATGACACCAAATTGGGAGGGATAGCCAATACTCCAGAGGACAGGAGCAGGATTCAAAACAATCTTGACAGATTAGAGAGATGGGCCAAAACTAACAAAATGAAGTTCAACAGTGACAAATGCAAGATACTCCACTTAGGCAGAAAAAATGAAATGCAAAGATACAGAATGGGACGCCTGGCTCGAGAGCAGTACGTGTGAAAAAGATCTTGGAGTCCTTGTGGACAACAAGTTAAACATGAGCCAACAATGTGATGTGGCGGCAAAAAAAGCCAATGGGATTTTGGCCTGCATCAATAGGAGCATAGTGTCTAGATCTAGGGAAGTAATGCTACCCCTCTATTCTGCTTTGGTTAGACCACACCTGGAATATTGTGTCCAATTCTGGGCACCACAATTTCAAGAGAGATATTGACAAGCTGGAATGTGTCCAGAGGAGGGTGACTAAAATGATCAAGGGTCTGGAGAACAAGCCCTATGAGGAGCGGCTAAGGAGCTGGGCATGTTTAGCCTGAAGAAGAGAAGGCTGAGAGATATGATAGCCATGTATAAATATGTGAGAGGAAGCCACAGGGAGGAGGGAGCAAGCTTGTTTTCTGCTGCCCTGGAGACTAGGACGCGAAACAATGGCTTCAAACTACAAGAAAGGAGATTCCATCTGAACATGAGGAAGAACTTCTTGACTGTGAGAGCCGTTCAGCAGTGGAACTCTCTGCCCCGGAGTGTGGTGGAGGCTCCTTCTTTGGAAGCTTTTAAACAGAGGCTGGATGGCCATCTGTCAGGGGTGATTTGAATGCAATACTCCTGCTTCTTGGCAGGGGGTTGGACTGGATGGCCCATGAGGTCTCTTCCAACTCTTTGATTCTATGATTCAGATCAGATGGATCTGTAATCAGTAGATCTTTGTAGCCACAATCCTATCTGGGAACTAGTTCAAGAGCTGCATGTGTAGGCACTCCACAGTGAACTGTTGCTCTTTAATTCATGTGCTGACTCAGATTAATGGCTATGTAGAAGCAGCCTTCGTCCACTTTTTCAGATGCATTTACTCATTTATTTTGGAGAAAATTGCTCCAGAGCTGCCCTGATACAACATAGGAGCATCCCTAGAACAATTTTGGGTGTTTAGAGAGCCAATCAAGCTGAAGTCACATTGGAGCTCTCACTGTATCACCATACACAAGCAACTCCCTTGCAGATCCTTGTTATCACAGTTCCTGATAACATAGCTAGGTTCCCCGGTGTGACCACACCAGAAGCAACATCACCAGCAAGCCTCTGTCAGGGAACTGCTTGTGGCTAGTAACACAGTAGTGGATCCACTGAGTGTGTGCTTAGTAGTCCAAGCTGGATCCAGACTGTCCAACTGTTTGGAAGCCCAGTGTAAACTTTGCAGGGTAATTTTGTTTCAATATTTGAGGATTTATTTGATTTTATCACCTGTTTTAGAGGCAATGTTACCCCAATCTTAACTGTGTAACTCAAAACAACTTCATCAGTATACCCGTGAAAGTTGACCTTCATCTACACCAGGTCTGGGAGTGCTATGGCCTTCCAGAACATCCTTTCCCATTGTGTCTAGCCAGTGTGGCCAACTGTGCAAGCAATGGCTGTAGCCAGACAGTTTGGCTGGAATCCATCACTAGGAAGTCAGTCCAAAACCTTTTCACTTTCACTGCTCATTCTACTGTCTCCAAAATTCATCTGATCCTAATTTGTATGTAATTGCTTTACAGACGTTTTCATAAGCACGTGTCACAATTTAAACAGGAAATTTGAGTATTCTAGAAAAAAAAGATGTGATGCTGAAGCAATTTTGGATGCTTTTTCATTTCATATTTAAATATCCTTGTGCTATTTATGCTATTAGCTAATTGAATAATTGTTACAAACATGTTACTGGCTAATTGAATAATGGTTATAAAAGTGAGGAAGAGTGGATTCATGTTGCTAATGGACATGTTGACCCAATGCAAGCCTCTTATTTTCAGATCTCTTGAAGTAAGAAAAGCTTTATGTTTCACATGAGAAGATGCCTTAAGATTACTGCCTGTTCATTGGGTGCCTAATTTTTTTAAATTTATTTATTTATTTCCAAAGTATTGTCGAAGGCTTTCATGGCCGGAATCACTGGGTTGTTGTAGGTTTTTCCAGGCTATATGGCCATGTTCTAGAGGCATTTTCTCCTGACGTTTTGCCTGCATCTATGGCAAGCACCCATATTTATTTATAGCTTTTATATTCCGCCCTTCTCACCCCGCAGGGGACTCAGGGCAGATTACAGTGTACACATATATGGCAAACATTCAATGCCAATTTGTGACATACAAACATATACAGACATACACAGAGGCTATTTAACTTTTTCTGGCCACCAGGGGAGCTGTTGCTTTCATTGTCCATCTAAGACGCTGATGAAGTACTTCCGCATTCCCCGCATGCTTCCCTGCTGGAATGCTTTTTTGCTGGAGTCTTCTTTATGGCCTTATAAATCAGTTAATTTAGCCTCCCCACACTTTAAGGTGGTACCTAATTTTCCTACTTGACAGATGCAACTGTCTTTCGGGTTGCAAAGGTCAACAACAGGCTACACAATTGGTTGGAAACCCACTCCAACCTGGGCTGGCTTCGAACTCATGACCTTTTGGTCAGAGTGATCTTAATGCAGCTGTTACTCAGCTAGCTGCGCCACAATCCCGATGCTGAAAGGTATCGCTCCAAGGAGCATTCCTAACCATTAGTTACATCTTAGAAGTCATGTAATATTTTCCAACAGGAGTGCAGAAATCGAAGCTTCCTAGCACCACTGGATTATTTTAAACTTGGTAATGACATTAAATTTTCAGGATCGGGAAGACAGGGTTTGTGTTTGATGCTGCGTGTTAAGATCTTATAAACTAATCTGATTTATCCATTGATTGATACAATTATATCCCCCTTTTTCTCTGATAGTAGACCTAAAGTAGCTTGCAATAAAAGTCAAAACAAAATAGCTGAAACAGTATGTGGTACAAAAGTTGAAAGGCTTTAATCAACCAATCTAATTAAATATTAAATTAAAAATAATTAAAGCACATTAAATACATGTTACATATCAAAGAAACACACAGATTGAACGTTGTTCTACCCCATCAAATTAAAGACTGAAGACCGATTTAAACAAGGTGTTTGCCTTCTGGTGAAAAGGGAGCAGAGAGGGGACCCACTGCCTGGCAGAGCTACCAAGAAGACTCTCCCCTAATTTTCTGTGGCATCTTGAAGCAGATATTCTGGAAGTAATGTATCAGTGACCCATAATAAAGGCAGTTATAAACAGAGCTAGCCTTATGGATAAAGGAACCTCATCAGAAAGGCCATTCAAAGCACCTAGCTTTGCCTAGCATCACGATGAAATTAGAGGGGCAGCGGGACAACTCTGTCCACCCACGCATTACTTCCTTTTGGTGACACTTTTCCCATCAGATGTGGGAAGCATCATCATTCTACAGAGGACCTGTGCTAAAGCCATTAGAACCAGCACAACATGGGAAGCCTCCCATGTTGTGGGAGGCTTCCATCCCATTTGGGGGCCAGGTCTCTGCTGGAAATCACACAAGGTTGCGTGATGGTTGGCATAGGACTTCATCCCCAAGACAGGGTAAAAGGCTAAATTTAACCCATCTAATGAGATCCCTAGTGAAGTAATCACCCCAAATAATATATGCTGGGTGGCAAGATGGTGGTGGTGGTCGGAGAGGGGCTACACTGTAGAATTAATGCAGTTTGACACCACATTAACTGTTGTAGCTCAATGCAATGGCATCCTGGGATTGGTAGTTTAGTGAGGCAGCAGCACTTATGCCATAGCATTGAGTTATGACAGTTAATATCAAATTGCACTGATTCTACAGTGTTGATGCACCTAGAGAACTTCATCTGACCTCTCTGGCTGGTGGAGGACAAAGTATTATTATATTATTATTATTATTATTATTATTATTATTATCTTTATTTGTACCCCTCTAGCATCTCCCGAAGGACTTGATGCGGCTTACAAAGGCCAAGGCCTCAAAACATAACATAACAATACACAACCTAAGCAAATAAAAAAACAGTTAAAGCAATATTAAAAACAACAAGCAATAAAACAATACTCCAAGACACAATAAAATTGGGCCAGGCCAGAGTAATGGGTACAGATTAAAAGTGCTGATGTGACAGGTGATATGTAGGATTATAGGGTAAGTGCAGAAGTCACACAATCTTCCTACACCTTCTAAAGCAGTGTTTCTCAACCTGGGGGTTGGGACCCCTGGGGGCTCGCTAGGGGGTGTCAGAGGGGTCACCAAAGACCATTGGAAAATACAGTATTTTCTGTTGGTATTGAGGGTTCTGTGTGGGAAGTTTGGCCCAATTCTATCAGTGGGGTTCAGAATGCTATTTGATTGTAGGTGAACTATAATTCCTAGCAACTACAAGTCCCAAATGTCAAGGTCTGTTGTCTTCAAACTCCACTAGTATTCACATTTGGGCATATTGAATATTCTTGCCAAGTTTGGTCCAGATCTATCATTTTTTGATCCCACAGTGCTCTCTGAATGTAGGTGAATTACAACTCCAAAACTCAAGTATTTTCACCAAACCCTTTTAGTATTTTCTGTTGGTCATGGGAATTTTGTCTCCCAAGTTTGGTTCAATCCCATTGTTGGTAGAGTTCAGAATGCTCTTTGATTGTAGGCAAAATATAAACCTCAGCAATTACAACTCCCAAATGACAAAATAAACCTCCCCAAACCCCGCCAGTATTCAAATTTGGACATGTCAGGTATTTGTGCCAAATTTGGTCCAGTGAATGAAAATGCATCCTGAATATCAGATATTTACATTACAATTCATAACAGTAGCAAAATTACAGTTATGAAGTAGCAATGAAAATAATTTTATGTTTGGGGTCACCCCAACATGAGGAACTGTATTAAGGAGTCACGGCATAAGGAAGGGCGAGAACCACTGCTCCAAAGCAAATTACCCACAAATACAATATCCCATTTTCAACATTCAATTAAAACTGGCTGGTAGTCAACTGGTATTCAGATTCAGTTGGCTGGTAGTCAACTGAACTTCTATATGTGGACTAAGGAGAGGGTGCCACCTTGTTCTTATTTATTTATTTATTTGTTTATTTCGCGCACTTCTACCCCGCCCTTCTCAACCTCTGAGGGGGGACTCAGGGCGGCTTACAAAAGGCACAATTCGATGCCAACACAAACAATAAGATAAAAACATATATCAACAGCAATTATAAAACAAAACAATCAATTATACATCAAAATCCATAAAACCAGTCTAATGCTCAACATTCACCAGCTCAGAGTCCGTAAATTCATTCCACATTGTCAAATCCTATCAATTCTAGTCGTCATTTTCCTTTGTCTATCGGCCAGATTACCCAAAGGCCTGGTCCCATATCCATGTTTTTAGTTTCCTTCTAAAAGAGAGGAGGGATGTCGATGACCTAATTTCCCCAGGAAGTGAATTCCACAGGCGAGGGGCCACCACTGAGAAGGCCTTGCTCCTCATCCCCACCAGTCTCACTTGTGATAGAGGTGGGGCCGAGAGCAGGGCCTCCCTAGAAGATCTTAGACTCCGAGGCGGGACGTAGAAGGAGATGCGTTCAGACAGATACGCTGGGCCGGAACCGTATAGGGTTTTGTAGGTCAAAACCAGCACTTTGAATTGTGCTCGGAACTGGATCGGCAGCCAGTGGAGCTGACATAACAGAGGGGTGGTATGCTCCCTGTATGACGCTCCGGTGAGTAATCTGCCTGCCGCCCGCTGGACTAATTGAAGTTTCCGAACAGTTTTCAAAGACAACCCCACGTAGAGTGCATTGCAGTAATCTATTCGGGATGTAACAAGAGCGTGGACCACTGTGGCCAGATCTGACTTCCCAAGGTACGGGCGCAACTGGCGCACAAGTTTTAACTGTGCAAAAGCTCTCCCGGCCACTGCTGAGACCTGGGGTTCCAGGCTCAGCGATGAGTCCAGGATCAAATTGTGCTGATCGTTGTTAAGCTGTCCGTCTGTGCTGATCCTTTTGACTCTGCAATCCATTTTTCGAGTGTGCTGACCATCTTTGATTGTAGTGACCATTATTTTAAACTGTGCTGATTATCTTAATTGTGCTGACCTTCTTTGATGGTGCTAACTATCCCTGATTATGTGATCACCTCTCAACTGAGCTGACTAAACTCAGTGTGGCTGGGCGGAGTACTTTTAACTGTATGATCTTAGCAATTTACTTTATTAGCACTTTATATTACTACTTCTGTGGCACTTTAACCAAATCTAGCACTTTAACTGATTCGATACATCCAGCGTTGATTTAGGCCTCCATGACGCACTTCATTAAGCACTTTGGGGTTGATTGTCAAGCCATCGCAATTTAATTGTTATTCCATCGTGTATGTTGACATAAGTCTCCTTCTATACTCTAAGAGCCTTAACCAACCCCCTGATTGTGTTTAACAGCTGTTACTCATGTTATTATCCACTCCCTGGCATTTGTTAATCTGGTTGCTAACTGCATATGGGGGTCAGAGGGAATGGAATAGCTCTGGGGGTCCCGAATATAACATAATAGGAACGGGAAATGATTGGAAGGCAAAGCCATGGCAAATTGGAGCTGTAATATGTCAGACAGTCTATTATGATCCTTGGGTTGTTATTATTGATATTGAATGCGTCATGGAGGAGGGAGAGGCTTCCGTTAACCGTGAAGCCCCCATAGAAGTCGTGGTGGGGAAGGGGAGATACGGGAAAGGGAGACCTTTGATTCGGCCTAGGGAACGGGGAACAACATTAGTAATTCCAAATCGGTCTCCTGATACGGTAAGTTGGTGTAACCAGGTTGGCGGTCCCTCGGGATTGAAAGTGGTGCTGTTGAACGCCAGATCTGTCAATGGTAAAACAACTTTCATCCAGGATTTAATCCTGGATGAACGGGCAGATCTGGCGTGCATCACGGAGACCTGGCTGGACGAAGCGGGAGGTGTAAATTTGACCCAGCTTTGTCCACCCGGGTTCTCCGTGCAGCACCAACCGAGATCCGGAGGGCGGGGAGGCGGGGTTGCAGTAGTCTATAGAGATTCCATTCTTCTGACCAGGGCCCCCATCCCGCAGTCAACAAATTTTGAATGCGTCCACCTGAGGGTGGGTGACCGGGACAGATTAGGGATTCTGTTAGTGTACCGTCCACCTCGCTGCACTACAGTCTCCCTGCCTGAGCTAGCGGGGGTGGTCTCGGACCTGGCATTGGAGTCCCAACGGCTGCTTGTGCTGGGGGACTTCAATGTCCACGCCGAGGCTGCCCTAACGGGAGCGGCTCAGGACTTCATGTCTACCATGGCGACCATGGGGCTGTCCCAACAAGTATCTGGCCCCACCCACAGTGCTGGACATACATTGGACTTGGTTTTCTGCCAGGGATGGGAGGAAGGTGGCGGTGTTGAGGAGTTATCCATCTCTCCGTTGCCATGGACCGATCACCACCTGGTCAGCTTTAGACTTACTGCACTCCCTAACCTCCGCAGAGGTGGAGGACCCATTAAGTTGGTCCGCCCCAGGAGGCTTATGGATCCGGAGGGATTCCTGACGGCTCTTGGGGAATTTCCCGCCACCTCGGTTGGTGACCCTGTTGATGCCCTGGTCGCTCTCTGGAATGGGGAGATGACTAGGGCAATAGACACGATCGCTCCAGAACGTCCCCTCTCAAGTAGCCGAGCTAAACCAGCCCCTTGGTTTACTGAGGAGCTGGCAGCGTTGAAGCGAAAGAAGAGGGAACTAGAGAGCGTGTGGCGTTCGGATCCGAGCGAGCCAAATCGAACACGGTTTGTGTCCTTTTTAAGGGCATATGCCGCGGCAATAAAAGCCGCAAAGAAAACCTTCTTTGCGGCCACTATTGTGTCTGCAAAGAACCGTCCGGCTGAACTGTTCCGAGTTGTCAGAGGCCTGTTAAAACCCACCATTCAGGATGGGTGCCCTGATGACTCGGCAGCTCGCTGTGAAGCCTTTGCTCGGTTTTTTGCAGACAAAGTCGCTTTGATCCGCTCTGGACTGGACACCATATTAACGGCAGTCTCTGAGGATGTAACACGAACATCTGCTTGTCCAATTTTGATGGATTCATTTCAATTAGTTCAAACCGAGGATGTGGACAAGGTGCTTGGAGGAATGAGAGCTACCACATGCATCCTAGACCCCTGCCCATCCTGGCTTCTAAAGGAGGCCAGAGGGGGATTGGCCGAGTGGGTTAAGGTGGTGGTTAATGCCTCCCTTCGGGAAGGCAAAATTCCAGCCAGCTTAAAGCAAGCTGTAATAAAACCGCTGTTGAAGAAACCATCATTGGACCCCACTCAATTCGTCAACTATCGGCCTGTTTCCAATCTCCTCTTTTTGGGCAAAGTCATGGAACGTGTGGTGGCCTCACAACTCCAGGCATTCTTGGTAGACACGGATTATCTAGACCCGGCACAGTCTGGCTTTAGGCCGGGGCATGGTACCGAGACAGCCTTGGTCGCCTTAGTGGATGATCTCCGTCGGGAGCTCGACAGGGGGAGTGTGTCCCTGTTGGTGCTACTCGACCTCTCAGCGGCCTTCGATACCGTCGACCACGGTATCCTTCTGAGACGCCTCGCGGGAATGGGTCTTGGAGGTACTGCCTTGCAGTGGCTCCAGTCATTCCTCGAGGGTCGGTCTCAGAAGGTGTTACTGGGGGACTCCTGTTCTACTCCACAACCGTTGCATTGTGGGGTTCCTCAGGGTTCAATACTGTCTCCCATGTTGTTTAACATCTACATGAAGCCGCTGGGCGAGATCATCCGGAGTTTCGGGGTGCGGTGTCATCTGTACGCAGATGATGTCCAACTCTGTCACTCCTTCCCACCTGCTACTAAGGAGGCTGTCGAGGTCCTGAACCGGTGCTTGGCCGCTGTGACGGTCTGGATGGGGGCGAACAAATTGAAATTGAATCCAGACAAGACAGAGGTACTCCTGGTTAGTCGTAAGGCCGAACAGGGTATAGGTTTACAGCCTGTGTTAGACGGGGTCGCACTCCCCCTGAAGACGCAGGTTCGCAGTTTGGGTGTGATCCTGGACTCATCGCTGAGCCTGGAACCCCAGGTTTCGGCGGTGACCAGGGGAGCATTCGCACAGTTAAAACTTGTGCGCCAACTGCGACCGTACCTTGGGAAGTCTGACTTGGCCACGGTAGTCCACGCTCTGGTTACATCCCGCCTTGACTACTGCAACGCTCTCTACGTGGGGTTGCCTTTGAAGACGGCTCGGAAGCTCCAACTAGTCCAACGGGCGGCAGCCATGGTACTAACAGGAGCAGGGCGCAGGGAGCATACAACTCCTCTGCTGTACCAGCTCCACTGGCTGCCGATTAGCTACCGGACCCAATTCAAAGTGCTGGCATTGGCCTTTAAAGCCCTAAACGGTTCTGGCCCAACATACCTATCCGAACGTATCTCGGCCTATCAGCCCACCAGGACCCTAAGATCTTCAGGAGAGGCCCTTCTCTCCATCCCGCCCGCTTCACAGGTGCGGCTGGCGGGAACGAGGGATAGGGCCTTTTCTGTGGTGGCCCACGGCTTTGGAATGCCCTCCCTATAGAGATAAGATCAGCCTCCTCGCTGATGGCATTTCGAAAAAAACTGAAAACATGGATGTTTGAGCAAGCATTCGGCTAATCCGATGCGATGAAGTTTTGATCAAGGACTGGTAATCACAGACAACGAAATTGGATTATGATTTAAGTTAAGAGATGCATTGGTCTGTATTGGTGGCCCAATACTGTGTATTGTATATGTATGTGTTTTATATTTTTATCGGAATATTGTTGTTTTTAATATTGTAAACCGCAATGAGTCACCGTTTTAGGCTGAGATATTAGCGGTATACAAGTGTACTAAATAAAATAAATAAATAAATAAATAAATAAATCACTCCCAAGCTGCGAACCTGCGTCTTCTTCTATGCAGACAGCACAATGTCTTGGCCAGTTTTGGGTTAAGAAGACAAACAGGAGAGAACTAAGGAGACCAAGTGATCTAGAACTCATGAATGAGACCTGGGAGCATTCTCTCATTGGCATAATCATTTCTCCTTCAAGATGGCTTTGAGAAAAAATGGTTGGCTTCTATGTTTTTTTAAATTACTCTTCAAAATGTATGACAAAACACTTTCCAATTGTATAATGGGTTGTTTCCATCACCTTCACAAAGAACATCTAGCTTTGAATAAAATTAAATGTAAACGGATCTTCAATTTTACCAGCATTCTGCACAAAGAAACAGTATTGCCTTCCTCAGACACATATGGTAGCCAGACTCACCGGAATCCAGTTAATCTATATCGGCCTTTGGGTAGGATGAGGAGACTTGGAAACGGTTTACAGTAGTGTTTCCTAGCTGTGAATAAAATGGAAAGCAGGGACAGACATCAAGGATCTTTCAACAAATGTAATTTAAGGGTTTCACTTTCAATGGGTTTTGGGCAGCATGACAAGCATTTAGTAGGATTTGACCAGCTACTGAGCAACAACAGGCAGCTGTCTTGGTGTAGCTTGACCATGATGTCGGATGGGAGGGGGGTTTCTGGGAATGGTATGGTGCATGTTTGAGTCCAGTATGAAATTGAATTTGGAGTGTGTGTGAGACTGCCTGTCATGACTTTCACTAGGCAGTGAGCTGACACCCTTCTTCGTAAGGAGCTAGATAGTAAAACCGCCCTTTACTAAGGGAAACAGTTCATTGTTTCCAAAACTGGAGAGACTCCTGGGAAGGACTGAAAGTCCAGGTGGCTGAAATAGAAGAAGGAAAAAGTAGAGAAATGTGAGAAAAGAAGCTTTCCTGTTGGGATTTCACAAACCAGATCTGGAAAAGTAGCTGATGGCTTTTGTTATAGAAACCAGGATTGTAATTGTTCAGGAAAAAGAAGTCTAACAATTGCAAGACATTATTTTAAGACAGAACAATCCCCCACTCTACTCTGTATAGGAAATGTTAGAGTAATATAGAAATCCTGAGCAACTGCATTATGAGAATGGGTGTGTGTGTGTCAGGGGAAGGCCCAAATAAAATAAAATAAAATAAAACCACACTTAATGGATATAAGCTGACTGGCTATAGCTTTACTAAAAAGCCAGATTCTTACTTTGACACCCACTAGAGAATTTTACCTGAGTCAGGTTTGCTTTGGATAACCTTGGCACATCTCTTTGTTGAAATGTACAATGATGATATTGTGTGATTTTAGCAATTTATTTGGAAACGATAAAATTGCTAGCAGGCACGCTAAGGAAATGCAGTCAGGAGGAGGTTGAAGATGATGCCTGTTTCTCTGTATGCCCTGCAGATGAAACCTAACTGCAAAATGCTTACTTTCTCACACACCCCACTATCTGTATCTGACCACCAAAGGGCTGGTGACAGACAGACAGATAAAAGATAGCACAGCTGGACAGGAGTGTTAGCTACCTCTATCTGTAATGGCCATAAAATATAATGATGATGATGATGATGATGATGATGATGATAATAATAATGAGATTTCCAAAATAATGTGAGGCTGTCTGTACAATATTCTAGTTACCTTCATTCCTGCCACTAAGCAGGAATAGTACCTTAGGACTTCATCACATGAAAATCCTTGATGTGGGACAGTGGGGCAACTCCATTACCCAGTGTCCCACATTGCTTGCATTATTTATTTATTTATTTATGACATTTATATGCCATCCTTCTCACCCCAAAGAGGACTCAGAGTGGCTTACAAAATATATATACATACAATATATTAGATTATTAGCATAGTACAATATCAGTATTATATATTACTATATCGTACTACACCATTATATTTTAATATCATTAGTAATATTACATGTAATATGAAATATATAATTATAATATTGTATTATTATTATATTGTATTACATTATAATATTATAAATATGATATATATATACAATATATTACATTATATTATATTATTAGTAAAGCACAGGAGACAAGAGAGAACTGTCTTCAACTGTGCCCCCCCCCCTTCACTCTGGACAGAACAGCAGTTGGTGCCGGAGGGGGGAGGGAGGCCTCCTAACTGATGATATAGGCAGGAGACAAGAGGGAACTGTCTTCTGCCCCGTCTCTCTTCACTCTGGCCAGAGCAGCAGTTGGTCCTGGGTGGAGGGGAGGCCTCTTAACCAATGTTTTAGGCAGGAGACAAGATGGAACTGTCTTCTGTCCCCCTCTCTCTTCACTCCGGCCAGAGCAGAAGTTGGTGCCGAGCGGGGGAAGGCCTCCCAACTGATCATATAGGCAGGAGACAAGAGGGAACTGTCTTCTGCCTCCCCTCTCTTCACTCTGGCCAGAGCAGAAGTTGGTGCTGAGGGGGGGGGGGGAGGCCTCCCAACTGATGATATAGGCAGGAGACAAGATGGAAATGTCTTTTGCCCCCCTCTTGCATCTGTTTGCCCATCACATGCAGGAAAGTGTACCTTTCCGGTGTGCTCCTGCATTGTTCCCATGATTTTCTATTTGAACATGGGTAGTCTCCTTTGTTCAGATTTCTCCCCCATAGAACACTTTGCAGATTCAGCTGACATGGAGCCCCACCAGATATGCATCTTGTGTTTAGATCAGGCAGGCTCTATGCTAGCTGCATGGGCATGTTCTACAGTAGGGAATTTTCTCCATGTGATGAGGTCCAAAGTGTGTGTATGTATGTTGGGAAGAGTTTGTTTTTTGAGCTGGAAGACACTTTGACTTCTCATATGGGAGAAAGGTGGGATAGAAATGAGAAAATAGAAGAGGAGGAAGAGGAAGAGATAGAGAGTAAGAGGAAAACAGAATTATATAGATATGCAGCTGAGGCTACAATCCAAATCATTACAGCATGATGTAAATATCTGATAGTGGAGACATGCTGTGCTAGAACTATACAAGCCCCATACAGAGCAACATCATTGCACAAGTACACAAGTAAGCCACATTCCACCAAAATCAATGTGCAGCACATGTGTATGCTGAGTGATTATTATGCGCAGTCCGCTTCCATCATCATCAGTTTACTATGGCTGTTGCATAGTCGGAGGAGTATTGGGCACCCTCTTGACTGATATGTTGTAATGACATTACGTCTCTGTCTCACCGCATTCCACAAACCAACCACACAGTTGGTAGGAATATTTGAGGAAGAAATCTGCTTGGCTTGAATTTTAACATGAAGTGACCCAACTTGCAGAACTTTCGCAAGTTCTGAATGTTGCGATTAAAAAAACAACAACAACAGAGAAACTTTGTGTGAGAGGACTGGGACAAAATGAATAAATTGTTCCATCATACTGACCACTTTGACATTATGTTCCCAGAAGCCTGTGTAGTATTGGCCTGGTCTAACTTGTGTAAGCTTGGCACTTATATACATACTTGATGCATGGCTGAAGCGGTCTTAGAAAAAAGAGAGGCCTCGGTACCCATTATTTGCGGTGATTCATCCATATCCAGTTAAATGTAAACATAGCAATGGCATATTTAGAGTAACCACCACTAATTGGTTCATTAGAATTTATAAAGTAAAAATAGGTGTGAGTAATTGAAGGCATACATCCAATGGAGTGTGGGTGTGGTAAATCAAAAGGGCTTTATTCTCTGTAAAGCTCTGTGGATTTACCCTGGAGCTTGGGGCAGACCAGAAGAGATGGTAAGGTGCTGCATGTTGATCATGTCTCCAGTATTAATTATTACGACATTTATATGCTTCCTTTCTCACCCCGAAGGGGACTCAGAGCGGCTTACAAGAGATATATAGATATATAGATACACACACACAATATATTATATTATTAGCATAGTACACTATCAGTATTATATATTACTAGTATACAGGAGTTGTGATTATAACATCTAGAGCAATGATGGGCCACCTTTTGAGCTTGGTGTGTCAATACTTGCCAAAAAACGGTTTGGGACCCGCCTACCTGCGTGACTGCATCTCTGTATACGAACCCACATGATCCCTTCGATCATCCAAACAGGCCCTGCTCTCGATCCCACCAGCATCGCAGGTGTGCTTGGTGGGGACGAGAGAGAGGGCCTTTTCGGTGGTGGCCCCTCGACTCTGGAACTCACTCCCTAAAGACATCAGACAGGTTCCAACTCTGGCAGTCGCAGTCTTCAGGAGGAGCTTGAAGACGTGGCTGTTCCAGTGTGCCTTCCCGGAATAATGATCCAATAGCACTTTGTCCTCCAAAGCACTTTACATTTCTTTAGGTCTGCTCGTATGCCCTTCCACAAACACCAGTATCACCTTTCGTCCATGTCCCAGCATTATTTCCAATTTTAACTCTACATTTGGCCTTCCCACTATTTTTAATTGTGTGTTGTCTTATTGATAATGTTGTGTATTTATTGTTTATGTTTTTTTAATTGCTTGCATTGTTGTTATTATTGCTTGTGTTTGGGCTCGGCCTCATGTAAGCCGAGTCCCTTGGGGAGATGGTAGCAGGGTACAAATAAAGTGTTATTATTATTAAAAAACGAGCATAACTTGGGTGGGGTATCACTTTGAGAAAAAACCCCATAATTTCATGATATTTAAAGTTTACAAAAATATATTATTGTAATATATAACTGTATTTAATAAACCAAAAACTAATTATTTAACTTACCTGCTTTTTCTATAATGCCATATACCTCGGCATTATAGAAAAATGCTGGTGTAGGAGCCGAGGATGAAATGTCCTTCTTGGGATGCGGCCCCATCTTCTCTGTATGCAGCCGCATGCGACTGTGTGTCATCGAAAATGGCTACGCGTGTCAGTGCTGACACACATGTCATAGGTTCGCCATCATGGATCTAGAGACTACCTGCTAAATTAATACATCCAATAAACTAATACATCCGATAAATTATTCATTGTCTCCATGTCTATCTTTGACAAAGCAGCATTGTAGTTTTGTAATGCAAAAAGAAAAAAACCCATTATTTTTGTATATGTTTCAACTGCCATACCTTAGGAAAAACATAGAAAAGCATGGGTTGCTGTGAGTTTTCCGGGCTGCATGGCCATGTTCTAGAAGCATTCTCTCCTTACATTTCACTCACATCTATGGCAGGCATCCTCAGAGGTTGTGAGGTTTGTTGGAAACAAGGCAAATAGGGTTTATATATCTGTGGAATGTCCAGGGTGGGAGAAAGAACTCTTGCCTGTTAGTGGCAAGTGTGGATGCTGCAATTGATCACCTTGATTAGCATTAAAAAGCCTTGCAGCTTCAAAGCTTGGCTGTTTTTTGCGATCACATCTTCCCCTATGAACCCGAGCGTACCTTGAGATCTTCTGGGGAGGGACTGCTTTCTCTCCCCCTGCTGTCTCAAGCACGGTTGGTGGGGACGAGGGAGAGGGCCTTCTCGGTGGTGTCCCCCCCGGCTCTGGAACTCAGGGAGATCAGAAGGGTTCCACTTTGTCCTCTTTCTGAATGTTCCGGTGTGCTTTTGATTAAGCAGTCCATCAGTAATTTTCCTGTCCTACTTTAAACTCAGCACTTTACACTGGCCCTCTTATGGTCTACTTCAACACGTTTGATGGCAGTATTTCCAACCCTGCTTATTTGATTGTTGCACTTTCGTTGTGCTCCTGCCAGAATGTATTGCACTCAGTGAGTCTGTACCTCAGCTATGTTTTTTTTTTCAGCCATATTATTTTGATGTTGTTTACAATGGTGTTTTTATTTTATCTGATGTTTTTAATCGGTTGTGTTTTACTTGTAATTTTGGGCTTGTCCCTTGTAAGCTGCCCGAGTCCTCTAGGGAGATGGTTGGCAGGGTATAAAAATAAAGATTATTATTATTATTATTATTGGAATCCTTTGTTTGGAGGTGATTAGCCAGCCCTGATTGTTTCTTGTCTGGATTTCCCCAGTTTTTGAGTGTTGTTCTTTCTGTGCTGTTCTGATTTTAGAATTTTAAAAATATTTATGCATGCATCCATATATTTTAAGGGGTTGCTTTGACTTCTGGTTTGCTAATAATTGAGTTGGGGATGTGTTATTGCCCCAATCTTTTTCCATCTTCATCGCTATGATACTTCACCTTGTTGATGGGAAGCTTCCCACCGGAGTGGAAATCATCTATCGGACAGATGGCAAGCTGTTTAACCTCAGCAGACTGAAAGCCAAAACCAAGGTTACAACAACATCTGTTATAGAACTCCAGTATGCTGATGACAACATCTGTGCGCATTCAGAAGTAGACCTACAAGCCACTCTAAACACCTTCGCAGAAGCATACGAGAAGCTCGGCCTGTCATTGAACATCAAGAAAACCAAAGTGCTCTTCCAGCAGTCACCAGCCAATCTCTCCCCAACGGTGTAACATTAGAAAATGCTGACCATTTCTGCTACCTTGGCAGTTACCTCTCCACAAAAGTCAACATTGACACTGAAATTCAACACCGCCTGAGCTCTGCGAGTGCAGCCTTTTTCCGAATGAAGCAGAGAGTGTTGGAGGACCGGGACATCCGTAGGGATACCAAGGTGCTTGTTTATAAAGCTATTGTCCTCCCAACCCTGTTACATGCTTGCGAGACATGGACAGTCTACAGACGTCACATGCAACTCCTGGAACCTTTCCATCAGTGCTGCCTCTGGAAAATCCTGCAGATCTCTTGGGAAGACAAGCGGACAAATGTCAGCGTGCTGGAAGAAGCAAAGACCACCAGCATTGAAGCGATGGTCCTCCGACATCAACTCCGCTGGACCGGCCATGTTGTCCAGATGCTCGACCATTGTCTCCAAAAGCAGTTGCTCTACTCCGAACTCAAGAACGGAAAACAGAATGTTAATGGGCAGGAAAAGAGATTTAAAGGTGGGCTCAAAGCCAACCTTAAAAATTGTGGCATAGACACTGAGAACTGGGAAGCCCTGGCCCTTGAGTGCTCCAGCTGGAGGTCAGCTGTGACCAGCAGTGCTGTGGTGTTTGAAGAGGCATGAATGGAGGGTAAAAGAGAGAAATGTCCCAAGAGGAAGGCGCATCAATACAACTCTGACCGGGACCGCCTTCCACCTGGAAACCAATGCCCTCACTGCGGGAGAAGATGCAGATCAAGAATTGGGCTCCACAGTCACCTACGAACCCACCAACAGAACACCAACCTTGGAGGACCATCATCCTCAGACTACGAGGGATCGCCTAAGTAAGTAATTAAAGTACTTTTGTCATGAAATGATGCATGTCAAAAAAGTATGTCATCAACATGAAATGTTTGGAAAACATTATATTTTACCTGCTCTTGGGAGCTAAGCAGGGTCATCCTTAGTTGGCACGTGAATGGTAGGTGGCAAAGGAAGACCAGGTGCCTTTAGCTATGTTTCAGAGGAAGAAACTGACCAAACCACCTCTGAGTATTTTTTGCCCAAGAAATACTAAAAAATTAATGGGGTCACCATATGTCGACAAGGAAACTTGAAGGCGCCCGTGTGTGCATGTGCGTTTGTGTTTGTCCGCACACACCTCTGAGGTTTAGGAAACTTGATAAATCCTGAAGTGTTGCAATTGCTAGCCAGCTAGTTGGAGCCAGCAAATGCACTCTGAGTCATCTTGTCACAATTTTTCTTCATCTCTTTCAGGCCTTGACAGCCAGAGTTGAAAAAGAAGCAAATGGTTCATGTTGGTTGTTAGCTAATTACACCTCTCTCTCCCCCCATTTCCCTCCTCCACCTTCTTGTTCATTGATGGATTCCAGAAGATTTATAACATACCTTTGCTTGAGGACTGAAGTTCAAAAGGCGAAGGAAATGCAAGTCTGCCAAGCAATGGAATCCACTGCCTAACCCCAACAAAGCACTTTGTTTATAAATAGGAAGAGAATTTCCTAATAACAAGAGGCAGATGTGAAACATCTTGATTCACTTCAAATGTACTCTGCCTCACCCACAGAATGGGAAATCCAGGAAAAGGGGACAAGAACAGCTTTATTTCTGTCCTGGAGACCTTGTTATAGTTGTGCGTTTCACTCTGTGTGCATGTGGGTGTGTGTTGCAGAGCTGAAGCAAACCTGAGTGTATTAATGCACCAAACTAGAACATATATTACATCATTTCCTGATTTTCCTGCTTAATATACAAAGAATTCAGCATAATAAAGTCAAATGAGAGCTGGGGAAGGGATTTGCAAGTACACTGATCCTCCTAACACCACTTCTGAATTATTATACCCCATTCGGTATGAAAGCACAGCAAAATAAGTTGGTGGTTACATTTTAGAGGCATCAGTGGTTCAATTTTTCTGTTCAAATGCCAGTGTTTTGCATTTGTAGTATCCCTTTGTACTTCCGCATGGCAGGTCTGGCTGTGAGTACTGCTATAGCTCAGGGAAAATTACTTACTTACTTACTATATTTGTAACTAACCTTCTCAGCCCTCAGGCAACTCAGGTCGGTTTACAATGGCAACGATTTGATGCCCCAAAACACAATAAAACATCTAAAAACATTAACACATAATATACACATAACAAGAATACTAAAAGCATACATCATTTGTGTCTCCTAATAAAAACATTGTCCCATCTTGTTGTCCAGTTGTTCCAATTCCTATGTCTTTTACCTTGCATTTTTAATGCTTGCTCAAACAACCAAGTCTTGACTCTCTTCCAAAATGTTAAGGGGGGGAGCGATCAAATGTCCCCAGGAAGGGCACTCCATAGCCAAGGGGCAACCACTGAGAAGGCCCTGTCTCTCATCCCCACCAAACATAGAAAGGCCCCCCTCCCTTGGCTGGGATTCACCATACCTGGGTATCCAGGGTCTATCCTGATACAATGATACCTTGCATTTGATTTGTTAAATTACTGTGTTCTTAAGTCAAAACATTATTATCTCAAAGTGAATTTACTCATTGTAATGTATTGGAATGCTATTAATCAGTTCTGCCTCCCTGAAAACCACCCCATTTTTGTTATGTGTTTTTAAATAAGAAAATGTACTTTATAAATAACAAATAATGTATAAAATGTTCAGACATAGGAAGTGCAAGGAAGCACATTTGAGACAACAAAATGTGTATTGGTCAGTGCAACAGAAACAGCATCATTTTCTTCATACTGTTATTCTAGCCACTCTCCTTTCTTGCTGTCTTTCTCTCCCTCTTCTTGAAGTGATACAGTCCTAAACGGTTCTGGCCCAACCTACCTGTCTGAACGAATCTTCCCTTATGAACCTGCAAGGACTTTAAGATCATCTGGAGAGGCCCTGCTCTCGGTCCCGCCATCATCACAAGTACGGTTGGCGGGAATGAGAGACAGGGCCTTCTCAGTGGTGGCCCCTCGGCTATGGAACACCCTTCCTAGGGAGATTAGATCGGCTTCCTTGCTCCTATCATTCCGGAAGAATCTTAAGACATGGCTATTAGAGCGGGCATTTGAGAATATGGAGTAATGGATATAATGATGGAATAACTATATGATGGAACTGGACATTGTTTTAATGAATATCGATTGAAGTATGTTTCATTATAATGTTTGATTTTATTGTTGTTGATGTTTTTCTATTGTATATTGTAACTGTGCCCTTGGTGGCATTCTTGCCTTGTAAACCACCTCGAGTCGCTGGAAGGCTGAGAAGGGCGGTATAGAAATATACTAAATAAACAAACAAACATACAGTACTAGAAATAAATAGCACAGAAAGTGAACTAAACCAAAACTTCCTCAGTGGATAGTAATCCCCCAAAGCAGAGAAGAGCACGTGGCCAAAGGCATGCAGGCTGAGGCACTGAGCCACGAGGTGGTCTGCTGGAAGTCCTATACTCCCTGTTTAGGCTGAGGCTCTGATGCACCAGGGTGGACTGCAATATCTGGAGTGGAGTTTCTGGATTGAACACCTCCCAGAACATTCAGGGGAAGCAATCACATTGAGCTGGAGTTTCTACCTTGCAGTAAGAGCCAGAACTGCTCTTGCTGGGAATCTACTCCAGATTTTGTTTCTCTTTGCCTTGCTGTTACAGTTGGTTTAGGGCAGTGGTTCTCAACCTGAGGTCCCCAGATGTTTTTGGCCTTCAACTCCCAGAAATCCTAACAGCTGGTAAACTGGCTGGGATTTCTGGGAGTTGTAGGCCAGAAACATCTGGGGACCCTAGGTTGAGAACCACTGGTTTAGGGGGTAAAGAGGCCTCTTTTGTACTGTTCATAGGTCAAAACAGCATTTGGATGACAAAAGCCACTCGAGTCCAAGTGAGGATTTGTAAGTTAAAACATACTTATGTTGGGATATTCTTATGTAGAGGTTCAACTGTATTTATTTATTTCTTTATTTACCACATGTCTCCCCTAGGAGAAAGGCGGTATATAAATAAGTCTGATTGTACTTCAGATTTTAACACCAGACACTTTTTTTCCACTCCAAATTTTGTCAATTGAGAAAAAAAACTTGCAGACTCCAAAGCGTCTTAACTTCAAAAGATTCTCACTGCCTTTTCAAAACAGGGCACTGTGGCTGACAGCTTGTGCCCGCCCTGCTTTTTGTCTGAGCCCTTGTTTCAAGGCACCTATTATCCTGGAGAAGCTTTGAGGAGGCTCAGATTTCATCTCAAAAGTCACCCACAATCGCTTCATTTGTAGGAAGGTATCTCCCCTATTCAAGGTGAAAGAGCCTTCTCAGCATACATGACACATTCTGTTCCTATAAGTATCGGTATGAGTGTCAAATGCCTTACATTCTTTTGCTATTAGTCTCTGGTTCTAAGATGATGCTAATGAGAATTTTGTGTTATTAATGAGACATCTACTGTTTTCTTGTTGCAACCCAAGCAGGAAATGACAAAGTTTGGTTTAAAAAAACACACCAGAGAATAGAGAAATATTCATGTTACGTAACATAAAATAACATCAGATATTAAATGAGCAACACTCAGCCATGAACAAATCGAGATAAAAGAAAACTACCACAATGGAACAGTGGC
Source organism: Anolis sagrei ordinatus (assembly GCF_025583915.1). Lineage (NCBI taxonomy): Eukaryota > Metazoa > Chordata > Lepidosauria > Squamata > Anolidae > Anolis > Anolis sagrei. The sequence goes on from NW_026847660.1 coordinate 66,346,922, forward strand.
TTGAACTACACTGCCATATAATGCAGTTTAGGACAGCATTGTACAGTCAGCGTAGACCCATATAATGTAGTCATACTGATCAAAGGCTGCCTAATTTATCTGAGATATAAATTTGACTCTTGAATTGAAACTTTAGCTCTTCTTGCTTCCTACAAGGGTTGAATGAAAAGTAATGCCTTCACCTTCGTAACTCCTCAACAGATGGCAGTACTGGTATGCGGCAGGTTCTGGCTTGTTCAGTAGCCTCTCCTCTACAGTTCCATTTTGGTGGAAAGCCTTAGCATTGAACAGTTGTGTTGTTAAAGTGTGAAGTATGGAACCCTGCGCAGATGATCGGTCAATGCGACTTAAGCAATGTGCAGTCATTGAATTCTTGACAGCAGAAGGTGTCACCCCAAAGGAGATTCATCAGAGAATGCAAGCTGTTTATAGTGATTGTGTTGATGTGAGTACTGTGCATAGTTGGGTGAGTAAGTTTAAAGATGTTGAGGTGACACCTTCTGTTGTCAAGAATTCAATGACTGCATGTTGCTTAAGTCGTATTGACCGACCATCTGCACAGGGTTCCATACTTCGCATTTTAATAACACAACTGTTCAATGCTAAGGCTTTCCACCAAAATGGAACTGTAGAGGAGAGTCTACTGAACAAGCCAGAACCTGCCGCATACCAGTACTGCCATCTGTTGAGGAGTTACGAAGGTGGACGCATTAATTTTTATTCAACCCTTGTATTTGTTTATCTCTATGCCTTTAATTATTATTGATTTTTTTTTTAAAAAATCACTATCATATGTCAACACACAATTTGTTGGCAATTAACAAATTTAAACTATAGAGAGATAAGAATTAGAATATGCTTTCAAGTCCCTAAAAGCAGTCCTAGAATTCAATTTTGAAACCATGAAAACAAGTTCAAATATTGACTGCCATGGGATCTCATCCCATGCATTCTGGGCACCATTTCCATGAGATTGGAAAAAGGGTCCCATGGAGGCAATCACATGATGCAAGAGCACTTCTGTGGGACTCCATTTCTGCAGCATATGGAAATGGAGACCAGAATGTGTTTCAAGCACTCAGGTTCTCTCCCACTTCAAATAAGTGAAAAACTTACCTTGATAGGGAAAGGATGTGGGGTGGCTGACCATCCCAGAAAATGGTCCTCAATGGGACGGAACAGAGTAAGATAGGTCCCTCTGCTTTCCGCCCACATATGGGATGAAGTTCATTAACTGCATTACAGGAGTCTAATCAAGAGGTAACCTACCGTTTCATGGCATGGTCTTCAGGAAGCATCCTAGGATGCTTACAGGATGCTTGATTGACTGAGCCCACTGGATGCTATCATATGATGTAAGGCTACTTCCAGCAGGGCTTCATAGAAGAAGTGTCCTGGCAGCATGCTAGGACACTTCCCAGAGAACATGGGAGGCTTTCTGTGTTCTCATTGGGAAGTACAAGGGGGACGCCAGGTGGCAACGCTTTCTCCCATGTGATGGGGAAAGCGGCACAGTGGGTGATGCGTGGCACAGGGCAATGGATTCCTCTGCTGCCCCACAGAGACACCACACTGTGTGGCAAATCCCCCACTGCTGCCCAGCTTTAGGACTTCTGTCTGATGAAGTTCTAAGGCACGGATATCTGTGGTCACATCTACTTTATGCAAGAAAATGTGCAGACAGCACACCAACTGAAGCTGAGTAAATGTATTCTTGGCTAGTATAGCAACTTAGCTTTTCAGAAGCAAGGCTGGGTCTAAGAGCACCCCCAAACAATAATTAAATGTTCAGTTCTGGGTGAACTAGTGGATATTCCTCAGGATGGGCTTTTGAATGCAGAATTGCAGACAAATATGTGATAGATCTTTTGTTCTATGGTTCGTTAATTTCTTATTTCTAATGGAACTTTTTGTTGTTATTTCCACACTACCACAGTTCTGCATTCTTTGCTGTTACTTTGTTCTTTCTGTAGCCAGGGTTAACATTTATGCAAAAGGAAATAAATACTTTTAATGGCAGTAGAGCAGAGCTGTCAATAATCTTTTTAAATTTGGGGTAGCATTGGGTGAAGCTTTCAGGAATAGTTGGCCCCTTTGAAGGTACCAGTTCTCACCATTTTGGGAGCCGGGGGGACTTTTGTGCAAATGCATCCTTTATAGTTTAGGAGCTTTTTTTAAAAAAAATTAAAAGGTTGTTCAGGGAAGGGCAATTTTTATGAAACTAATAAGCAGAATAGATGTTGCTCCAGATAGGAAATCTGCAAAATGTCAAAAGGATAATTGGAGGATTTGGGGTAGGATTATAGAGTTGGAAGAGACTCAAAGGGACATCCAGTCCAACTCAATGTTGTATGTTGTCGGCATCGAATTGCTGCCATTGTAAGCCACCCTGAGTCCCCCTTCGGGGGTTGAGAAGGATGGGGAAGAAATGTTGAAAATAAATAAATAAACAAACCCCATGTACTGCAGGAACACATAATCAAAGCACTCCCAACAGATGTCCCACCAGCATCTGCTTAAAAACTCCCAAAGAAGGAAACCACCACATTCTATGGCAGCATATTTTCCTGCCAAATAGTTTTTACCATCATGGGAGATCTTCTTAATATTTAGTTATGAAGTGATTTGCTTCACCTTACTGCTACTGTCTATGGGATTTTATAGATCTCATTATGTAACACGATTTTTGTTCCTGAGTAATAAATGTCATTTCCTAATTGGTTCTATCGTAAAAATATGGAACAAGTTTATTAAACTACAAAAACTTTGTTTTTGTGGGACATCCTGCAGTAAATTTTGTTATTGTTTTTTCAATAAATATCTCATTGAGTCTCAACCAGTTCACCATAGTGTGTGAAAGTTTCTAGAGTATAACAACTACTTTCAAAGTAAGTACTGCAAAATTAAACACTTTCAAACCAGGAACAGAAATTTTTTCAAATTTTGTTACATTCTTCACAATTTGTGTGAAAATTCACAATGTTACTGAGGTCTCAGAAACTTTGCAGAGGCTAGAGAGTTATATGATAAAAAAGCATTTAACTTTTTTTCATTTTCTGTTTAGTTGATAGTGAAGTTAGAAGAGTGAGTGTCAGATATACGGTAGTCCATACAGTATCTAATACAGAAGGACTTCAACATCCAGTATTTTTCAAGCATGAACCTTCTCAGATTTCTGAATTCATGTTTTAAATATTTTTAAATGTTTCTGCTCTTAGCTAACATCATTGTACACTGGGTTAGTCCTGTAATATATTACTTCATCATCTATCTTACAAAGAAGTGGTCGTGGAAAGCCCTGGTAAAACCATTCACTGTGATTAACATCTGGAGTTGCCAGGCACAAAACTCTCATTCGCTTGTTATTTTCCTTATATGGAGAACTCTGGAGAAACGTATCTATTTTGGGGAGAACATTTTATGACTCTGTTACCCTCTGAATGCAGCATCCTAACACATTTTCAGCCATGTCGAAATTCAGATTTCATTACATGCATCTTCCATATCTGCATAAATCAGTGCAATTTGACTTGGGAGTCATCACAGTCTAAAACACATCTGCATGCCAGTCGTGGCTGTTCTTGTTTCTGGCTGGTAGGTGTTTTAGCTATGAGGGTTGAATGAAATGTAATGTCTCCACCTTTGTTACTTGGGTTTGGATGGGAATTTTAATGAATCAAACGCAGACATAATCCTTAGAATGTGCTCTTTAACTACTGCTATTCGCTTTCCCACATAATCACCACACAATTGGATACATTTCTGCCAACGATGAACAAGTTTTCTGAAGCCGTTACGGAAGAAGTCAACACTCTGTTTCCGCAACCAGCATCTCACAGTTCTCTCAACATCTTCATGAGAAGCATAATGATGTCCCTGCAAATCTTCTCTCATTATTGGGAACAGATGGCAATCAGATGGTGCTAAATCTGAACTGCATGGAGGATGTTGTACAGTGGTGAGATCCAATCTCTGAAGTTTCAAGTCTGGGCGTTTTCATTTCAGGTGTCAGCATCCTGGGTACCCATCGTGCACAGATCTTCCAATAGCCAAGCAAGGCAATAATGTGACCCACTCGTTCTTGTGAAATGTGGATTATGCTTGAAATTTTTCTCCGAGTGATACGACGATTGTCCTGAATCAATCTGTCAAGCTTTTGCTTGTGAAACTCGGTGGTTGCTGTCACAGGACGTCCAACTCTTTGTCACGCAAGTCAGATGTTACCACCTCAACATCTTTAAACTTTCTCGCACAACGACACAAGTACTCACATCAACACAATCACCATAAAAAGCTTGCATTCTCTGATGAATCTCTTTTGGGGTGACACCTAATGTCAAGAATTCAATGACTGCACATTGCTTGAGTCACATTGACTGACCGTCTGTGCAGGGTTTCATATTTCGCACTTTAACAACACAACCATTCACTGTTAAGTCTTCCCGCCAAAATGGAACTGTAGAATAGAGTACTGAACAAGCCAATACCTGCCATATACCAGTACTGCCATCTGTTGAGGAGTAATGCCTCTACCTCTAAGGTAGAGGCATTACTTTTCATTCAACCCTCATATGTGGCACTGGACTGCCCTGGATCCAGCCTAATTTTGCTCTCCACATATCAAAAACATTGGAGAACCACAGTGTAACTGGAAGTAGCATTCCTGCTGAGGAGCTGGTTGTGTATCAACCAGACAGCACAATGAATTTGTGTTGAGAACATTTTATTTGGCCTATGTAAAAGTATGGTTAGAAATGGTAGATTCATCTGCCAATCCTGACAGTTTTTGGGTGGTGGAAAGGTAGCTGTTTTCTATCCTGTTCTGACATAAGGACAGAGTATTAGTATGTTGTAACTCAAATAATTCTGGAGCAATCTGATTAACTGCTAGTGTGCCATAGCAGCAGGAGTCAAATCTTCAATCTCCATAGCCTGCTAAATGTATCACTTGTGTTTTTTCCCCCAGGCACCTCACAATAGATGATATAATTGCAGTAAGACTCAACAGGGCATGCCTTGTTGAATCATTATCACACTTATCAGGTAACAAATTGCACTTGGCCTTGCGATTGCTGTCTGACAATATACCCGAGAAAGACAATTATTATAACATAACAAGTACCCTGATGTGCCTGATTGTTCACTAAAGTTAAGTGGCGTTTGTGTATGCCTGCGGAGTCAAGGAAATGCCAAGCAGATAATTAAACAACCTCCCTTGCATCCCTAAAGACAAATATTAATTCAGCCATTTTAACTTTCGCACATTCTTGCTGATATTTTGCCTCAAAGTTGTCATGCCCTTCATTTTCCACGTTAGTTTTTAAATGTGCTCAGCTTTAATTGAAGGTGCCCACCTTGAATATCTCAATTATCTGTTTTCTAAATAATGGCATTCTTGAGAGTCGGTCAGAAAGGAGAACAAAAATCTGGTGCCTCAGTCTTATCTGAGCATCTGGGAGTCACGATAGACTGTGCCCTGACCTACAAGAAGCACTGTCTGAATATCAAGCAAAAAGTGGGTGCTAGAAACAATATCATACGAAAGCTGACTGGTACAACCTGGGGATCACAACCAGACACAGTGAAGACATCTGCCCTTGCGCTATGCTACTCTGCTGCTGAGTATGCATGCCCAGTGTGGAACACATCTCACCACACTAAAACAGTGGATGTGGCTCTTAATGAGACATGCCGCATTATCACAGGGTGTCTGCGCCCTACACCACTGGAGAAATTACACTGCTTAGCCGGTATTGCACCACGTGACATCTGCTGGGAAGTAGCAGCCAATAGTGAAAGGACCAAGGCAGAGACATCTCCAGCTCATCCCTTGTTTGGGTATCAGCCAGCATGTCAACGACTTAAATCAAGAAATAGTTTTCTAAGATCTACAGAGACACTCACTGGAACACCCCAGCAAGCGAGAGTCCAAAAGTGGCAGGCTCAAACCCAGAACCTCAATCAATGGCTGATACCAAATGACAGACTCCCCCCTGGGCACAGAAAACTGGGCGACTTGGAAGGCGCTGAACAGACTGCGCTCTGGCACCACGAGATGCAGAGCCAACTTAAGAAATGGGGCTACAAAGTGGAATCCACGACATGCGAGTGTGGAGAAGAGCAAACCACTGACCACCTGCTGCAATGCAACCTGAGCCCTGCTACATGCACAATGGAGGACCTTCTTGCGGCAACACCAGAAGCACTCCAAGTGGCCAGATACTGGTCAAAGGACATTTAATTAACTACCAAGCTTGCAAACTCTGTGTCTTTTATATGTTTGTTTGTTTCTTCTGTCAAAAATGTAATACAACTGTTTGGTTGCCTGACACGATAAATAAAAATAAATCTGAGCATCCCTTTTGGCCCATATGGTACTCTATGATTCTATGATTTTATGACCCTTCTACATTTTCCTTTGTGTGTGTCTGAGGACCCTTCCATACACCCATGTAACACAGAATATCAAGGCAAATAATCCACAATATCTACTTTGAACTGGATTATCTGATTCCACACTGTCATATAATCCGTTTTGAAGCAGATAATTTATACAGTTCTGTGGGAAGGGTCTTAGGGCTTGGGCTATTCTGTTACCAAATGTAGCCTTTGCCTGGGGTAACTGGGTTGATGTTCCAACTTTAGGAATACCAGAATAAGAGCTCAATAGACACCAGATCTGGGTTTAAACACTATGCATGTAACATGTATTGTACGAGGGTTGAATGAAAAGTAATGCCTCCACCTTTGTAACTCCTCAACAGATGGCAGTACTGGTATGCGGCAGGTACTGGCTTGTTCAGTAGGCTCTCCTCTACAGTTCCATTTAGCAGGAAGCCTTAGCATTGGATGGTTGTGTTGTTAAAGTGCGAAGTATGGAACCCTGCACAGATGGTCGGTCAATGCGACTTAAGCAACATGCAGTCATTGAATTCTTGACACAGAAGGTGTCACCCCAAAGGAGATTCATCAGAGAATGCAAGTTGTTCGTGGTGATTGTGTTGATGTGAATATTGTGTGTCATTGGGCGAGAAAGTTTAAAGATGTTGAGGTAGTAACATCTGACTTGCGTGACAAAGAATTGGACGTCCTGTGACAGCAACCACCTAGTTTCACAAGCAAAAGGTTGACAGATTGACTCAGGACAGAGAAATCTCAAGCATAATCGGCATTTCACAAGAATGTGTGGGTCTTAATATTATTGCTTTGCTTGGCTATCGGAAGATCTGTGTACGATGGGTACCCAGGCTGACGCTGGTTGCAGAAACAGAGTGTCGACTTCTTCTATGATGGCTTCAGAAAACTTGTTATTCGTTGGCAGAAATGTATCCAATTGTGTGGTGATTATGTGGGAAAGGGAATAGTGGTAGTTAAAGAGCACATTCTAAGGATTATTTCTGCATTTGATTTATTAAAATATTCCCATCCAAACCCAAGTAACAAAGATGGAGGCATTACTTTTCATTCAACCCTCATAGTAAATGTCTTAATAAATGTTACACACATGTAACATTTATTAAGACAGTTGAATGGTTGCTTTGCTTGGCTATTGGAAGATCTGTGCACGATGGGTACCCAGGATGAAAGAACTGTGAGACGCTGGTTGCAGAAACAGAGTGTCGACTTCTATGACAGCTTCAGAAAACTTGTGCACCAAGAAGCCTCATACTTCATTCATTCAAATACAACTCCATGGAAAAGGAGGCAGTGGGGCACTGAGCAAAATTTTACCTTCTTGACTTCTCTGACAAACCCCAGAGGGGTCATTTGCCAATGGGTTTTCCCAATAGAGAAAACAGTTCAATTGAAAGCAAATCAAATTAAATTTATCACATTTTCTTCTTTTCCCAAATCACTTAAGGTTACTTAAGTCACACTGATCACCTTGCCCACCCAAAGTCAGCATTAAAGCAGAATTGAGCTTTCACACTGGAAATTATAGTGGGACAATAGCAGGAAAAGAGGTCATTGAGAGCTGTTTGCATTTTGTTGCTGCCACAGTTTCAAGTCAACTTGAAGTTGCATTAAAGGGTTTGTGTGGATGAGGCCTCCATTGTTATTTATCCCTTCCTAAGTGCTTACAATCACAATGCACTATGTACTAAACCTACCCACCTTCTTGAGTGGTCAGCATTTTCTGCTGGCATTTGATATATTACAGATTTCTGTTTGGCCCTGTGGTTCTATGACGAGAACAATAGCCTGATTAATTAGGTTTGAGAGTTTTATTGTTTCTACATAAACCTATTGATTATCATTTCCGTCTGGCTCAAGAAAAGATGTTACTTTCATGCAGGTCAATTAATAATCCCTGCACTTTTAGCACTAAGCATTTTAAGAGGCTTGCTTTGCTTTCAGTTTGGGAAAGAGCATGCCCCTCGTGTTCATATAAGTTTGCCAAAATGATCACTATTAAGTTTTTCCAGTGTGCAAAATTACCAGAACGGAATGAATTATGTAACCCGCATTAAGGAGAATTCTTCCATTGTGGCTCTGTTTTAATTACAGATGTTAAAATGTCATTTTGGAAGGCCTTGTTAAAATACATTCCACTCTTCAGTTTGAACAGTGGGCTTTCTTTGGCGATTCAATAAATTTAAACCAGTCCTTAATCTGAGGCTGAGGCCCTTGTGTTGTAGATGAGTGTCCTAATGATACTATTTTTCATCACTCCTCTTCTCATGGTATATCTCTGGTTTGAACAGAAATACACTTCGATGAAATTCTTTGCTATCAAGATTTTGTGAAAGAAAATGCTATTCTTTCCTTGCCCACATGCACACATGGAATGTATGTATTGTCAAAGGCTTTCATGACCGGGATCACTGGGTTGTTGTAGGTTTTTCCGGGCTATATGGCCATGTTCTGGAGGCAATTTTTCTCCTGACGTTTCGCCTGCATCTATGGCAAGCATCCTCAGAGGTAGTGAGGTCTGTTGGAAGTAGGAAAAATGGGTTTATATATCTGTGGAATGACCAGGGTAATGTTTCAGCTGATCACCTTGATTTGCATTCAATGGCGTGGAAGCGCCTGGGGGAATCTCTTGTTGAGAGTGATTTTATGTGCCTGTTTGTTTCCCCTCTGTTGTTTTGCTGTTGTAATTTTGGAGTTTTTTTAATACGGGTAGCCAGATTTTGTTCATTTGCTGGACCACTCTCACAACCACCATGTCAGACTACACAGAGAAGCCATTGAAATCCACAAGCATGTGGACAATTTCAACAGAAAGGAGGAAACCATGAAGATGAACAAAATCTGGCTACCAGTATTAAAAAACCTCAAAATTACAACAGCAAAACAACAGAGGGGAAACAAACAGGCACATAAAATCACTCTCAACAAGAGATTCCCCCCAGGCGCTTCCAGGCCATTGAATGCAAATCAAGGTGATCAGCTGAAACATTACCCTGGTCATTCCACAGATATATAGACCCATTTTTCCTACTTCCAACAGACCTCACTACCTCTGAGGATGCTTGCCATAGATGCAGGCGAAACGTCAGGAGAAAAATTGCCTCCAGAACATGGCCATATCGCCCGGAAAAACCTACAACAACCCATGGAATATATGTTAGGAATACGTTGCCAACATCTCTCAAGTTGGTTAAAAGCTTGCTTTGCCATTGCTGTCCTGTTCTTCGATGAGTTTGAAGAACACAGCATTTCTAAAGAGTCATATCCAAAGATAATTAGAATGTGAATTTTGTTTTTGAAATGGCTGTTGACTTGTTTTGTCTTTTTCTTCTGCAGAATTCAATTCCATTCCCATTCTTCTAAATCTTGTTTTCATTTATCTGAGCCTTTTGCCCATATTTTTCCTAATGTTTTTTTTAAAGGGAGAAAACACTGCCCCAGCTGAAGCTCTATTACTGATACATCATCTTGAAAAAATAATTTCATAGAGCCTCCCCAAAAGAAACCAAGCAAAAGCAGATGTAAGTCATCATTTAAATACTAGTGGACTGGAAATGGAATGTCAATTGCATGTTTCTTTCCACTGACTGGCTTGATATGATATGATGTTATGGAATTTTCACAAATATTTAAATTCTGCCAGAGTGGAAGATGAATTAGTCCAATGATGTAGCTATGGAGGTACTATCCATGCAGGAATTTTGGTCTGGCACAAAGAATGGAGCTTAATTTGTAAAGGGGGGAATACAAGCTAAAACATCCTGACTCCATCAGTTCCTGGACAGATGTTGGCTTTTCTTCCTAAATAATAATAATCATCATCATCATCATCATCATCATCTTTATTCATACCCCGCCACCATCTCCCCAACGGGGACTCGGGACGGCTTACATGAAGCCAAGCCTAGACAACATATTACAGCAAAATAAAACCAAAACATAAGCAACAAGCAACAGCATCAAAATTACATAAAAATATGAATACAGTAACAATATAACATTACAATAAACACAATCACGGTAACAGTGAGCGGGCCACATGTACAAGATAAAATGTTAAAAAAACTTGAGATAAGAAGAGGTTTTCCTTCTTAACATAAAGAACCACTGTTTTGAGTTCCTTAACTTAAAAGAGTCGTCGTCTCTGCTAATGTAGACCTGTTGTTTTCCACCAAGAGTTAATCATTTGTCTCTTGTCATCAGTGTCAGCAGCTCAGCAACTTTTAATTACAGTTCATGAATTTTCCTTTTGTAGTATTTCAGCCTTCAATTTTAGAATGGCATCTTTAGGTTATATAGACCCCATCCATACATCTTTCATACAATTCCATTCAAACAATACATTTTCTTTCTTCATCACAAGAATGCAGTTTCAGAACTGCATATATGGTGGTGTTGATGGGGTGTTGGATTGGGTGCTTGAAGATAATTAATGTGTTCCTGATCTTTTCCAATGATCTGTCTTGTAGGATGGTGCAAAGAGGCCACCAATTTGTAAAGGAGGCACCCAGATTGTAACGGTTTGTAAAGGAGCCACCACTTTGTAAGAACTTACTAAACTGATAACAACTAATGGCTTGTAATATTGAATTGTTCTTTCTTCAATGTGTAGCGTGGTTTAACTTGAAAGTATTTGTAACAGAGACTTGGCTTTAGAAGAAACTGTAACAAGTTTATTGAAGTATAGAAGAAGCTTGATGGTTTCAATGTTTGCTAACTCTTAGAGGCACATATCTTCAGAGGTTACATTTATAACATTTTATAAAACAACTCTTAAGAAGACTATTTCTTTCACTAAACAGGTTTTGAACTTATTTTCCTTCAAAATGTGTTTCTTTCTTTAACAGATTACTTCAGGTACAGCTTATTCTTTCCTTATGTTATTTCTGTTGCAGTAAAGATTCTTATTAGGATTCTCTCCTGCTTTTACTCATACACTGACTAATAATATAAATAAGTCAACTCGACCTATCTAAGCTACACAGGCAAAAATTCAAAACCTTCCTGATTCTCAACACAGTAGAATCAGCTTTTCCCTGTAGTTCTTAGACTACAGACTACCTTACTGGTTCTCAACACACAACAGAACCAGCCTTCCCTGTAGTTCACTGACTACAGACTAACTGTTTTAAAATGGCTGCCCTGCCAAGTGGCAGTTGGCTCCGTCCCTTTTTCCATGGCAACCCAGCTCAAAGTGAGCTAAGCTGGCTACCATCCCCCCAGTTATGCTAGTTTAAATACTTACTCTTTTAAACACCTATCTATTATTATACATAACTGTAGATTAAAACTCACACTTCACCACAGATGGTGAGTACATACAGGTTCTATCCCAATGAGGTGGTAAGAGTTCCTATCCCCAATATATGGCAATCCATAGTTGTTCAAATTGGACAAATTATGTTGCACCCTCTAGGCATTATTGGAACCCTGGATAAACCTGTTTGAAGGCCACCCCTGAAGGGCAAACCAGAGGTTTCAGCATGCAGTCCAAAGAGAAAAACATAACAGGAATAGGAAGCTTCAACTCTTGTATGAACAGTAAAAAGAAAGAGGGAGATTGCATAGGTTCATTGCTTTTTCAAAAATTCTGAACATTTATTAGAACCGAGTTTGAAAAGGTTACCTTTTGGATTTCAACATCCACAATGTCCCAGTGGAATAATAATAATAATAATAATAATAATAATAATAATAATAATAATATCAAATTCTTGTTTGGAAGGACTGGTTTGAAGGACAATCTAGTTTCAAGGATGATTTGGATGCAGCCAGTACCATTTAGTATTGTGAAAAGGGGGATAACATATAAAGCACTTCGATGCTTAATCTGTAATACTTTATTTAGTAATAAAACTCTCTGGAGTGATTTAAGGGAAACAAGGTCCCATAAATCTACATGCTACTTCACTCAGAGCAAACCCCCCAATCTTGAAAACACCACAGCACAAAATTCCCCTCCCTTCCACAAAGTGTCAATTAAACTTTAATAGGTATCTCAGGGGAAAGGGCTACTTGGTTTTGATAAAGTGCATCATGTTTGTAGGAAAGGCAATGTAAAGCAATGGGAGAAAACATCTCACACACACACACACACCCCCCCACATTCCTGACAGTTCACAGACAAATCAGGAGAGTCAAGAATTCATGCATGTGGATCAGATAGCTCCCTTCCCAGATTTTTCTCTTGTAATTTTTTTAAAATTGTTTAAAACAATTATATTGCAAAATGTCTTGAGAGACTGTGGCCTAAAAAGTAGTCTAATTTTTACAAATATTAAATAAGCACTTGCAAAAGTTTCTAGTGGGTGATTGTCCACCGTAATCACTGTATCCCAATATGAAATAAGTGGCTGCAAGGTACTCACAATTTTAATTATCTATAATCTACAAAGCATTGCTGTTGATATGAAGGCCAATTTAAAACAGAAGGCGGCTTGCTGCTATTTGTCACACTGCACTTTCACACTGCACAATTATTGCACGGGAAGTCCACTACAATTGCCATGACAGCATCCTGTAGGGTGCTAGTGTGGTGATACACTAGGGGCGCATCCAGACAGCCTCTTTATTGTGGTAACTCCCACAATAAAGAAGGGGCTGTCCGGATGACATCCTGGACAATCCCGAATTAATTCGCCACAAACCAGGAAAACCCTGGTTTGTAGCAAATTAATTAGATAGTGGATTTATTCTGCAGTCCAGACACCATTCCCACTGTTTTCTGTGCTAAATTAGTCTGGAAAACTATGAGAATACTCCCCCCCCCCTCCCTCAAAGCACCAAACCTCTTTTAAAAGTAAAGAAAACTTACCTGGCCTCCAGTACACTATTGCAGCCACTCTCCCAGTGCGTAGAAATGATGTGCCAGGTGAGCACATCTCCTCCTCCTCCCCACTTCTTGCTCCTCTCTCCTCCCCCCCCCCCCCCCCCCCCCCCCCCGCCGCTCTCCTGGCTTGTCATTTCTACATGCTAGGAGCGCTGCTGTAAGACTGTACTGGAGGCCGGGTAAGTTTTATTTACTTTTAAAGGGGGTTTGGGGACTTTGGGGGAGGGGGGGCTTCCAAATGTTCTCACGGGGCAGTCCCATGAGAGCACCTGGACACCCACCCCAGAAAGCGTATGCTTTCTGGGGTGGGTGTGGACAGGCCCTCAGGAAAATCTGCATTTCTAAAACACAAATGGTCCTGGGATAACTGCCTGTCTGGAAGCGCCCTAGAGTTTTCAGTCTGAGAATTTAACCTTTGTGTGCCTTCATGTTGCTTCTGACCTATAGTGACTTTAAGGTGATGCCATCATGGGGTTTTCCTGACAAGATTTTTTTCAGAGAAGATTTATCATTGCCTTTCTCTGAGGCTGAGGATGTGTGATTTCCTCAAGGTTACCTAATGGGTCTTTCATGGGCAAGTGGGGATTCAAATAAACTGTCCTCTGGGCATTTGATGTGTCAGTGCCTTTTTTTCTTCTGCCTCTGAGAGAGACATGATCAGAAGAAAATGCAGTGGGGCATTGGGCATTGGCAATGGGCTTATAATGAGCATAATGATTTGACTGTGATGGAATGTCCATGATGGGTACTTAAAGATGACAAACGTTTCAGTGGGTGAGGCTGGCTGTGGTCATTCCCACAGATAGCCTCTATCTTATCAAGGGAAGCAGGAAGCGGATCAGGAACTTTGGTGTCAATTCATTGTATTTTCCCCTCATGTCTCCCAGTTCATGGTGAGGGATTATAGAAATTGAAGGAAGGGGTCTGGGTCAGGCATGTAGCCGGGGGGGGGGGGGGCTTGAGGGGCTTCAGCCCCCCCTGAAATTCTCATGGTGGTCCGCGAGAAGGCCTTACTGGTACATTATTTCAACTGTTATGTTTATTCATATCATGATCTGATCATCATGCTCAATATATTCCATATGCATGGGGGTATTGGGATAATGATACAAAAGGTTTGCTAGGGTAGACCCTCTTTCTCTCAGACTCAGCCCCCCCCCCCAGTCAAAATCCTGGCTACGGACCTAGTCTGGGTGTGTACAGTCAGGATTCCAGACATAATTCATAACAAAAGGTTCTTGTAAGGCAAGAAGGCGTGCGCTTGCTGTGAATCCCAATGGAGCTGCATGTTATAATTAATATTTTTTATACATTTCATAATTTGGGGTCCAGTTTCTCAATATCATGTACACATGCACTTTCACTGTCTTGGTCTGAGTTGTCTTGGGGACTTTGTGCAATATGTAAGCCACCCCGAGTCCCTTCAGGGAGATGGAGGCGGGGTACAAAAATTAAGTTGTTGTTGTTGTTGTTGTTGTTGTTTGAAACACAGCAAGATGAGTAGATAGCAGACACTTTGCTGGCTGTTGTATTGGATCACACGAGTCTAGGACTGTGTGATGTATCGGTGAATAATGTGTGCAGATCCCAGTAAGGTGGCCTTCTACAGCGGGAAGATGGTAATTTTGTCAGCGCCAATTGTGTTTAAGTGCAGGCCAAGGTCCAGTGTGCTGATCACTACTGGGACCAGCTTTACTGACTTATGCCCGAGTCAATGCAGTTCAGTCTTTAAATCCTCATATCGTGTCAGCTTTTCCAGTTGTTTCTCTTCAATTATGATGTCACCTGGGATTGCAGCATCGACAATCCATACTTTGTTTTCTAACACGATCATGAGGTCAGGAGTATTGTGCTCCAAAACTCTGTCTGTCTAAATTCGGAAGTCCCAGAATAGTTTGATGTGTTCATTTTCTGTAACTTTTTCAGTCTTGTGATCCCACCACATCTTTGTCGCAAGCAGATGGTATTTATGGCACAGGTTCCAATGAATCATTTGAGCAACGGTGTTATGCCTCTGCTTGTAGTCTGTCTGTGCAATCTTCCTTGCAGAGTCTACATTTGGGATCTGTCGTTGACTTTTCAATTCTGGCTTTGATGGCGTTTGTTCGAATGGCTTGTTCTTGGGCTGCCAGAATCAGGTCCTCCATCTCCTTTTTCAAAGTTTCATCATCATCATCATCATCATCATTATTATTATTATTATTATTATTATTATTGTCTCATTTTATATTTGCACCTATCAGCTATAAAACGACTACCTGCTTGAAATTGAAAGGAAAAATCTTAGTTATGGTAAACTTGGGTAATACTACTTGAATATAACAGTGTTAAGAGAGATCAAAAAGCACTACTCTTGAAAAATTATTATGGCTCATGCAGCTCTCAGAGTGCCTATCATCAGCTCAGATCTGCTTGTATTTCTGACCAAAGTTTTTGGAGGATTAAAAAAAAACTCATTAAAGAGCATCACACAATACTTTTGAGATGCCAAGATGGATGGTCTTTCACAGGAAATCTGTGAAGATCAAATCTTTACCCTGACATATCTGCATCTTTTCCAAATCTGCATTCTAGTGTTGTTCCTTTGATGTTACAATACTGTAGAATTTATAAGACATGGTATTTTTTTTGGTCTAGGAAGAATACATGCACTAAACATCTACTATGATAATTACTGAAACTGATTTACATTTTATGCAATGATTAAGCTGCTATTGTTCCTTCTGCTTTGGCAGTTTCCTACAATGATAGCAGACTTTCAGGCCTAAGGAGAAGAAGTTCAGAAAACCGTAAAAAGAAGTGAGATATGTGACTAGCTATCAACTGATAAATCATGGTTTTGTTTTTTTATAAGACTGACACTTGTAGGATTTTTGCTGGTGGTTCTATAAAAGATTTTTGTTTGTGTTTGCTAAATTATTTCGGCAAGTTTTAAATGGACAAAATAGAGGATTCGATTCAACCAGTTCATAGCAAATGACACCAAATGGCCTTTTCAGAAAATGACAAACTGACAGACATAAAAATATTCATGGTTCCAAATTCTAGAAAGAAGACACTGCAACATTACTGCTTTCAACAGACATAGCCTTTTGAATTCAATTTCATACTTACCCCATTTGTAGTCAAAATTTAGCCCTCATAGGGCTTGTTCTCCAGACCCTTGATCATTTTAGTCGCCCTCCTCTGGACACATTCCAGCTTGTCAATATCTCTCTTGAATTGTGGTGCCCAGAATTAGACACAATATTCCAGGTGTGGTCTAACCAAAGTGGAATAGAGGGGTAGCATTACTTCCCTAGATCTAGACACTATGCTCCTATTGATGCAGGCCAAAATCCCATTGCCTTTTTTTGCCTCCACATCACATTGTTGGCTCATGTTTAACTTGTTGTTTACGAGGACTCCAAGATCTTTTTCACACGTACTGCCCTCAAGCCAGGCGTCCCCCATTCTGTATCTTTGCATTTCATTTTTTCTGCCTAAGTGGAGTATCTTGCATTTGTCCCTGTTGAACTTCATTTTGTTAATTTTGGCCCTTAATCTGCATTCTGAAACTGGATTATAGGGCAGTGTAGATCCAGCCTCACTCTGTCGAAGAACATCTCAGAATGCTGGGTCAGGTTTCATTCGCATCTTGACTCTCAGCTTTGTTTCTCCTTTTCAGTTTATTCGGGTGAGACAAAAGTGAGCAAGAACACTATTATTTTATTTATTTATTTATTTACCACTTTTGTATACCACTTTTCTCACCCCGAGGGGGACTCAAGTCACATAAGTAATGGCAAAATTCAATGCCAGAGAGGCTACAAACGAGAGGACTTAATAAGTGCTTCTTTTCTGCTGCTTTTATGTTGCTTCTGTTGCTGCATATTTTTAAGGCATTTAGTTTATAATGCAATTTTATTTTTTATTATTTTGCTCTTCTGTTTTATGATCTGAAACTATATTTAATCACTTTGAAATTAAAAGGCAGAGTCTAAATGCCTTACACAAATAAGTAAAAGTATAGTCCTAAGCCCCGGGTAAAAGAGGGAGCTACATTCATTGCACTGAATTAAATTTGCTGGTGACTCCACTCAAACTGTGTGCTAAGTGAGTTTTGCTTGACATAGTTTGGGGCAGTGCCAGACTGCAGTGCTAAACAGGAAGCAGTTTCTTATCCCACCAGACATTTCTTGGCAAGCTTTCTAGGTACACTACAGGTTGAATTATTTACATCATTTTGTCTTCAGCCGTCTCGGTGAGGGCGTCCTGCACAGCTTGTAGGCAAAGTTTGGTCCCAAGCATTTGTGTTCTCCCTTCATTTAAAATTGGAGTATCAAAAAGAAATCTAAATCAGAAGGAAGAAATGAAACACTGTAGCCAGAGGCAGCTGCTCAATGCCTTTTACTAAAGTAAAGTTTTATGTCGACACAACTGCTGTATTCAGGAATTTTAAAGTATGGAAAAGACTATGCTGGCTGAGTGCCAGAGATCACAATTAATGTACCATAATGGCCTTTTAAGGGGAAGCCCTGTAGAACTGACTGCGATCACATAAAATATTAGGTTAAGCCCCATAAGGAAGGAGCTCTCTTCTGTCACTTCTGTTTTATTTCTGTTTCCCTCCTGCACTTTTTTTAAAAAATGCGGAGCACTCTGTTTTGTCTCAAGCTTTTGCTGAAAAGATCAGCAGCAGGAAGACAATTCCATGCAATATGTAATCTGTCACATAATCTACTCCGCGGCCATAATCCTCTGTTCCACTCCTAGCTTTTAAGAAAAAGTGCTATAATGAGAAGAGTAAGGAGCAGAGGGCTCAAGAAAGAGATGATCCAACTTGTTTGGGAAGGCAGAGGTGAAACAAATGGGTCAGCCCACACATTTGTTTAATGCCGAGACTTTCAGAATTAAAGTCTGGGCTCACTGGGTCTTGTACGGTCTTAAGCCTGTTGTGATGGCACGCCGGGGGTAAAAGGAAAACTATATGTCTGGCTATTCCCGGTGGCTATCAGTATACCCTCTGATGTACTTCAGTTCTTTAAAATAAAGACTCTTGAGAGAGGATTAAAGTTAACCAAATAAGTTTACTGGAACAATTATTTATTTATTTATTTACTTTATTTATATACCGCTTTTCTCAGCCCTCAGGCGACTCAAAGCGGTGAACAACATCAATACAAAACATCATGAGACAAGTATAGGGCAATTAAAAACAATTGTAACATAAATCATTAAACATCCGTATAACAATCATTAGCGCTTCAACAGTAAAATCAGAATCCAGTCTCATCATCTATTATTCCGTATTCCTATGTTCAATTACACTGTTTAATCAAATGCTTGTTTGAACAGCCAGGTCTTCACTTTTCTCCGAAACGCCAGCAGGGAGGGGGCCGATCTGATATCTGCAGGCAGGGTGTTCCACATCCGGGGGCCACCACTGAGAAGGCCCTGTGTCTCGTCCCCACCAAGCGCGCCTGATGCAGGCAGGACAGAGAGCAGGGCCTCCCCAGATGACCTTAGCATCCTAGCCGGTTCATAGGAGGAGATGTGTTCGGAGAGGTAAGTAGGGCCAGAACTGTTTAGGGCTTTATAGGCTAACACCAGTACTTTGAATTGTGCCGGTAGCAAACTGGCAGCCAGTGGAGCTGGCGCAACAGAGGAGTAGTATGCTCCCTGAGTGCCGTTCCTGTTAGCAACCTGGCTGCTGAATGCTGGACCATTTGAAGTTTCCGAGCAGTCTTCAAAGGCAACCCTATGTAGAGAGCATTGCAGTAGTCTATACGGGATGTAACCAGAGCGTGGACTACCATGGCCAAGTCAGACTTCCCAAGGTACGGGCACAGCTGGCGCACAAGTTTTAATGCTCCCCTGGTCACCGCTGAAACCTGGGGTTCCAGGTTCAGTGACGAGTCCAAGATCACACCCAAACAAAAGGCAAAGTTAACTTCAGTCAGAGTTCTCGAAAGGCGAATCAAAATAAAATATTACAAAGATGCAGTTTGTTGATTGAACTTAGTTTCACTGGTAATAAACACTTGACTATATTTGTGGTAAGTCACTTGGTAAAATAATCAGCTATTAAAGTAAAACACTGGACTAAAATGGTGAAGTACAGAACTATAATAACTGATTGGTAAAAGCACAAGCTATATTGGCCATGTGGTAGATGCCAAGCTATGATGGTAAAGCACTCTGGGCTATTGATATAATGCAGAACTAAAATGGTA
The DNA here is from genome assembly GCF_025583915.1 of Anolis sagrei ordinatus. NCBI lineage: Eukaryota > Metazoa > Chordata > Lepidosauria > Squamata > Anolidae > Anolis > Anolis sagrei. The sequence goes on from NW_026847660.1 coordinate 66,366,380, forward strand.
AATATGTTTGGTAAATACTAAACTATATGGTATATGCAATTTGGTAAATACTAAGCTATATGGTAAACACGTGCTATAGAATGCAAGGCCAAGGAACCCAGACAATTTCTGGCCTTCTTCTCTAATGCTCTGACACAGACTAAAGAGGAGGGGAAAGCCTTTCAGACAAGTTTTGAGGCAAAAGGCTAAACCACTGAGCCAGGCCTCTAGGGAGTTATAAACTCCACCCCTAAAACTAAGCACAAATGTCCACCCCAAAGGGAGAGCAAAACAAGGAAATGAAACAGAGGAGGGAAAAAAGCTAGGTCAAGACATCACACCTGTATAATAGCAATGCTAGATCTCAGGATTTCACCAGTGTCTCTAGTTTTCAAGGTTCGTCTCCAAGCAGATCAGGGCACAAATTCCTCAGGTTTGGGGCAACCAGGCAAGAGGACTCTACAGATCACATTCTTAGATAGAACAGCCGCTTGCTAGAACTGGCTTCATTGGTTTCTTGCTGCAACTTGTAAAGACTTTTTGGAAAAGGAGGTGATGCCTGTGTATTTATCTAGCTGCACCCTTCCTTCCCAGTTATTGTGATACCTGAGCTTAGCTCTTTTCTTCACCTCCCCTTTTTTTTGATAGAAGAAAGTAATTAAAGGTAAAGGTTTTCCCCTGATATTAAGTCCAGTCGTGTCCAAAGAGCGAGCATTGTCTGTAAACACCTCCACCAAGGTCATGTGACTGGCATGACTGCATGGAGCCCCATTACCTTCCCGGCGGAGCGGCATCTGTTGATCTACTCACATTTGCATGTTTTCGAACTGCTAGGTTGGCAGAAGCTGGGGCTAACAGCGGGAGCTCATGCCGCTCCCTGGATTTGAACCTGTGACCTTTCAGTCAACAAGTTCAGCAGCTCAGCGGTTTAACCCACTGCACCACTGGCTAGATGGAATGGCCTTTAACCTGATTCTGTAAGGACACTATTGCACGAGGTTTAGTGGGCCTTTAGAGCTTCCAAACCATGAACAGAGGCACTTAGCATCACACAATGTCATTCTAGATGCACTGCGAACTAGTTTTATTTATTATTTATTTATTTCGAGGTTTTATATACCGACCCTCTCACCTTCAAAGAGGGATTCGGACCGGTTCACAACATGTGTTAAAATACAAAAAATATACAATAACAAAACAATGCCACTTAATTACACGATTAAAATATCAGCAGCATTTTGTGTTGAAGCAGTACTTTTCTACAAACAGGAGAACCTCCTTTTAGGAGATGAAAGCATGTTGAATTAGTGTTCAAAGTGTTTTCAGTCATGTGATAATCTAAAAGCACTCATGTATCTTCTTTGGGAACAGGGATATTTGATTGTGGGAGTGTTGTGAGTTGTTCTTTCTTCTGAACTTTCCTGTTCACAAGTGGCTGCCATTTTAACTTCTGGTAGGCAAACAGAGAAGACCACTGGCCTACTTTCACTCCATTCACTTATTTTGTAAAATATGAATTCAAGTAACTGCACAGCTTTGCAGGTAATTTCTTATGGAAAGCTGGTTAAAATGTGGTGCTTTTATTCTAGAATTAAAGAATCATAGAGTTGGAAGAGACCTCGTGGGCCATCCAGTCCAACCCCTTGCCAAGAAGCAGAAAAATTGCATTCTAAGCACCCCCGACAGATGGCTATCCAGCCTCTGTTCAAAAGCCTCCAAAGAAAAAGCCCCCACCGTGCTCTGGGGCAGAGAGTTCTGTTAAGGTGTTTTGAGAATGTATAATGTAGATTTCAAAGTGTGTTTGTATGCTATGTGCAGAGAGAATTCCTGTGTGGAAAGAGTTAACTGAACCATGAAGGGAATTGGCATTCCTAGAGAGGTCATAAATCATAGTGCAGAGAGCAATGGATGCAGTGTAGTGCGACGTCATACGTCACTCTGGAATGCAGGAGGTGTGGACTAATGCTGATAACAACATGTTCTATGTTCACGATGTAGCTGCCAAATGGAGAGGAAGCAGTTTTACAATGTGCTTAGCTTCTAATGTAAATAGTTATATAATAAATTAGCTGATAGCTTAAAGGAAACTGTGATCGATGTGTTTCCTTGCCTTGCTGTGAGGAGATGCCATTGACAAGTTCCACTGCTGAACAACTCTTACAGTTAGGAAGTTCTTCCTAATGTTCAGGTGAAATCTCCTTTCCTGTAGTTTGAAGCCATTGTTCTGTGTCTTAGTCTCCATGGCAGCAGAAAAAAGCCTGCTCTCTCCTCCCTATGTCTTCCCCTCACATACATGACCATGATGTCTCCTGGTGCCCCCAGTGGCACAGTTGGTTAAACTACTGAGCTGCTGAACCTACTTACTGAAAGGTTGCAGGTTTGAATCTGGGGAGCAACGTGAGCTTCAGTTGTTAGCCCCAGCTTCTAGCAGTTCGAAAACATGCAAACATGAGTAGATCAATAGGCAGGAAGGTAACAGTGCTCCATACAGTCATGCTGGCAACATTAGGAGTCAATGCGGGGAAGCCGGATAGTAGACACTTCCCCCTGTGGAATGAAGTAGGGGGAAAGCCGGGTGATGTTGGACATGAGGAAACAGGTTCCCCCTGCTGGGCACCACTGGATTTGCCATGATGTGTGGTAATTCTGGTGACAAGTCTGATGAGGTTGCAAATCAGTATAACTAACAGTGAAGTATACTAGAAGTTGCAGTCAACATCTTTTTCCAATCCACAAAAGTAGTGGGTTGTGGCACTGAATTTGAACTTTGTTTTGGATTAAACTGCCAGATTGTCCATTATTGTTATTCTTAGGTGCCTTTAAATTAGCACCAATTTATGGTGACATTAATCTTGGAGTTTCTTGTCAGATTTGTTCAGATTCTTCTGCTGAGAGAATGTGACTTGGCCAAGGTAACCCTAGGTAAAATCATCCATGACTAAGTGAGGATTCAGACTAAAGTTCTGATCCCACAGCTCAAGTATTAGAACAAACCACCCATCCCAAACTGGTCCAGAAATAGATTAGCAGTGATTATGGTTTGGCTAGAATTTATTATTTGACCACAGCTCAGTTTGTCAGCATACAATAATGTGAAGAAATGTGGAAATTGTTTTCAAAAAGTACCAGATCCGGGTTGTTGTAGGTTTTTTCGGGCTATATGGCCATGGTCTAGAGGTATTCTCTCCTGACGTTTCGCCTGCATCTATGGCAAGCATCCTCAGAGGTAGTGAGGTGAGGTAGCCTTCGACAATACAGTACCAGATCCATCTGAAGAAATGTTATTGGAATCAAAAAAGGTGCTACATTCTTTTGCTATAAAATGCAAACTTCACAAATATTCTCATTTGCTTCATTGATTGTACTTTGTCTCTAGCTGAGCTTGGAAATGTTACTTTTTTAGACTACAACTCCCAGAATTGTTCAGCAAATACAGAAAAGATAATGTGCAAAGATTGTCATCTCAGGAGCGCTACTGCTGGCTTATGTGATTTTAGCCGTATTTTACCAGAACTGAAGTTTGGATCTTAATGGGAGATTATCTTGAGTAGATCTGCTTCCCCTTGTGAAGAGTCAAAGCATAGCAATTGACCCGAGCATTAGATTCCTCCTCCCTCTCTGTGTGTAATTGTGTGCATGCACTCACACTGTTGGAGGATGGGAGAGTACTTCTACAGAACCTTGTTTTCCATCACTAGTTAGGATATCATGCTTGAAATCGGACTCTCCCAGCAAACTCCCTGAAGACGGCAACATAATAAAAAGGTCTTTAAGGTCTTTTCTGAATGACATGGAATGAATGCTCCTTCTTTTCTGGCTTTCTTCTCTTCCCAGTAAGAATTAGAAAATGACTCTCCCGGTACGGACATGTGATCCAGGCTAATGACAGCAAATGAGAATGCCAGCTGCCATCTCAGTGGCTCCCTCGTCTCCTTTTCAAGTTCTTCCACTCCCTAAAGATTAGGCTTTCTTCTAACTTTACCTGTTGAAATAAAAAGAAAAACAACAACACAACAAAATTTCTGAAAACAATTTTCCTTTACACACTACAAAGCCTTCTATTTTAGTTTAATGCAATCACAGGACAAAATAGTATTATAAAATATCCTGGCTTTATCTTTATATTGATCTATTTGAAATAGAAATACCTTTCTCAGATTAATTTTTCATTGGAGGTGCTTCATAGGTCATATTATTAAGTCATTCAGCACATCTATTATTTTAGATAAATCAGTTTTAAATGTTTTGATTTCCTTACAAGATGAATTGTTCTAATGTTCCTTTTTTAAATTGCATTTTAAAGTAGTTTTTTATTGAAATATTTGAAAATTACAACGAAAGAGGGTGAATATTTAGAAGAAGATAGAACAGTAGGAAAAAATAGAAGACACCACCACCCCCTTAAAATTCAAAAAGAAAAAAGAAAGAAAGAAAAGAAAAAGAAAAGGAAAAAAAAATCAAAAATCCAAAAATCAAAAATACTAAATAAAAAGAGCAAATAAAAAAAGATTTTTTTTTAAAAAAAAGGGTTGACTTCCATTTCCTCATCAGGTGTTGTATCTCCAAAATTTTTTTTAAAAAATCCTGTTGCTTCTACAGTAAAAGGTTCCTCGTACTTACTTCTTTCTTTCTCGTAATTATCATAAATTGTATTTTTATGCTTTACTTATCCTATTGCGATGTTTGTTTTATGCTTTTCTGTTATGTTATTGTTATGTTATTGTAATTGCACTACTGGGCTTGGCCTCATGTAAGCTGCTCCGAGTCCCCTTTGAGGAGATGGTGGCGGGGGATAAATAAAGTTTATTATTACCGTATATTCAGGCATATAAGATGACTGAGCGTATAAGACAACCCCCAACTTTTCCAGTTAAAATATAGAGTTTGGTATATATTCGCCGTATAAGACTACCCCTCTTCCAACGCACACCAAATAAAATTTTTGAAATCATCAGATTTGATTTCAATATGATAATTTTCCTATTACCATACCTCCTTCTCTGCCTTGCAGATCTCGCACATGTGCACCCGCACCGCTTCACTTCAGTCTTCACGAGCGAGATCTGAGAGGCAGAGGAGGAGGTACAGTAATACGATACAAGGGTGGGCCAGACAGGTAAAAGAGTTGTGTTTTTCTGGGCCCAGAGCCATTATATCTCTTTTTTCCATACCCTGGCCACCCCAGACACCTGCAGCTTGCTCCGTCCTTCACTTACACCTTCCCGGCGAGGCACCCCTTCACCTCACCATTGGGACCACATTAAGTCCACAAATCCTGATGAATGGATTTTCTTCTACCGTACTTGTACAGCGTCGCCCTTAATGCTTTCATACAGTTGCTGCATATGGTAGGGACACAGCTACTGCTATTTTTGAGCTCCCCTCACAATATGCAGCAACCACAGATTCTCCAATCCGGATTGGAAGTTTCAGCACCTGCTCTATAAGATGACTCCCGTGTATAAGACTACCCCACGTATAAGACGACTCCCACGTATAAGACGACCCCTGACTTTTGAGAAGATTTTCTTGGGTTAAAAAGTAGTCATACACCAGAATATACAGTATGATTATAATTACTATTACCACTACTACTATTATTATTATTGAAAATACTTTTAAAAAATACAGGTACAGATGCCATCTCATCAGAGGCATTTCTTATTTTATAACCAGGGGGATAATCATCTTTTAAAATGGTGCCTATGCAACATATACACACTCACAATTCCAGAGAAAAGATTGGTTCAGACATACATATTTCAAATTAATAAGGAAGGTTATAAGGTTAGGATCCTTTGTTTGAAAATATTTTACTCATTTCCAAATGTATGGGAAACACTCTCCTGAATGTGGATTGTTTGCGTTTATATGCATTACACTGCACTGTTAATTATAGTTTATTGTATCCTGTTCTTAAAATGAAACAAGAACAGTTTACAATCCAAAATAAAACCACATGATGATGATAAAAACAGAGTTACAAATAACAGCAAAGAACAGAGCATAGTTGTAAAATATATACATACACATCTCATTATAAAAACGAACTAGCTGATCAAGAATTGGCCCCAACATCAATAGAAGAGATAATAAAGTAATCACACTAAAGGGTTGTGGGGTTAATCTATAAAGGACTGAAAACGAATTTCAGTCCAATTCCTAGCCCTGTATTGGCACATGACGTTTGTCAGTTTCTTCATGTTCTCACAGGTTAAGCTTTGGCTAAAAAGATGTATCATGGAAGTGAAATAACAAGGCCTTCCTTTTGAGTTTATTTATTTACTATACTTGTATACCGCCTTTCTCAGCCTATCAGCGATTCAAGGCGGTTTACAACAAGTCAGTACACATAATAGCAAAATACAGATTAAGCATTAAAACAATATAAAACCACAATAGAAACAATAAAACCAACATCATTATCATCATCGTCTTCTAGTTAAAAACATTGTCCAAATTCCATCGTCAAGTGATTCAATTTCCTGTCAGTTACTCTGCATTTGCAAATGCTTGCTCATATAACCATGTCTTAATTTCTCTCCGAAATGTTATGACTGAGGGAGTTGATCTAATTTCCATAGGGAGGGTGTTCCATAGCTGAGGGGCCACCACAGAGAAGGCCCAGTCTCTCGTCCCCGCCAAATGTACTTGTGATGAAGGCAGGATCGAGAGCAGGGTCTCCCCAGACGATCTTAAAGTCCTAGATGGTTCATAAGGGGAGATGCGTTCGAAACCAACACTTTGCCTTCTGCAAAGATTCTCCATTTCAGAGCCTACTTTTATCTTACACCTCATCATCCGAAGATGAGCTGACCGCCGCCCCATCATCATCTCTTACAGCTGTCCTTGACTCCACACATGAACTCCGATGCCCATCCCTCCAACTCCTCCATCTTCTGTCAAGACTTAGATTCCCTCAATACTCAGAAGTACTGCCAATCCCCACCACCAGCAAACCCCACAAACGTGTCACTAGACGTTGGCTCTGCACATACATCTTGTACCTCTACCTTAGTCCAGTCCAATGTGTCATCGTCACTTTCATCACTTTCTAACCCATCACTCCCAGAGAACCCTGCAAATGACTCTTCATCTGTGGGAGCAGTAAGTATGTCCCAGATCTTCTTCCTTTGTCGCGCCTCATCCGATTCTTGCTCCCGAGTAACCCTCTTAGTTCCCCTATTCACATCCACTGTATCTCCTTCCTCTCCCTCACTCCTTGACCCTTCGTTATCAGAGAACCTTTCGAATGAGTCTTCATCGGTAGGTGCCATAAGTATATCCCGGATCCTTTTCCTTTGTTGTCCCTCATCTAACTCCTGCTCACGAGCACTCCTTTTTTCCCCTTCTGACACCCATACTACCACTTGCAACGTTACTTACAGGCTCTACTACAACACATTGCATGTTATGAGATTTGTTTTAATTTTAAAATGAAATGTTTAATTTGATGGGGGTTTTGTTAGCTTTCCACTTCTTGCCAGTTTAAATAAACTAAATGTCTGACTTACTGACAACTAAGGGCCCTTCCACACAGCCATATAACCCACAATATCAAGTGTTTTGAATTCCTAAGTCTGGATGTACAAGGTGTCCAAAAGAAGAAAAGGAGTGAACACCAAATTAGGAATAGTTTCAAAGTACACAGGCAAATCTTGCTGATTTGGGGGGGGGGGGGGAAGAGAAGGAAACCTTCACTCTGGCCACTCTACCCAAGAGTAGGTAGTCACCAAGGGTTGCACTTGTGTTTTGCTCTTTTCCTGGCAGTAATCCCAGAATTCGGGCAGCAGCACTGTGGTATGCAGACTCAGATGGAAATGAAGTGGAAGTATTGTGTTCTCTTTAGCCTCTGGCCTAGAAGGTACACATTTCTGAAGCCGAAAGGATCCTTTAAATTGCATGTGGATCATGTGCATGATCACCAAGTCCAAATCCACTCCATTGGGCTTCTTTATGCTCTCTTAAACAGCAACATTGGTGTGTCTCTGTGTATGTTCATGCATGTGCACTCACTGTTCAAGAGACTTCAGGGCAAATCAGATGTGCAGTCAAATGAGTAAGTATCTGGAGGGTTTGCAATCTATCAGCACAGTATTGTATTGAGATCACAATGTCTGTGAGTATATATCCAACTGCATAGCCTGCTGAAAGCAACGTAACATATATGGATAGCATCTGTACTATTCCCAGCTTCTTACACTGTGGGACCTGACCTCAAATGCAGTCCATTAGCTCAATGCTGGCAACAGTAAAAGGTCTCTGAATGCCACTCATTTACACAAATCCGTTAGTAATAACGTTCAGTGTTTACAGTGGACTCTGCAGAAAATGCTTCAGCTGTACTCAACAAAAAAAGAATATCATCCTACTTAGCAAGCCTTACAAATGCTGATTTGTTTTCATATCTGTTTTATATACTCAATCAATCAAAACTTTATTACAGTCCATGACCAGGACAAAGTATATATACTTATATATCTGAAGTTACAAAAAAAAAATTCCCACGTCCAAAAGGTTCATGGGTGGGAAAGGCCTGCTCTAATTCATACTTGAATGCATGTTTGATTTGGTTCCTGGTCCTGAAGGCAATCAGCCATTACTTTGGTTTATGGAACTCCTTATTTTGATCTGGGAAGGAAAAAAGAATATAGAGGCAGGGGGTGTTGTTCAGAAGCAGAGGAAAATAACCTTCTCTTTCTTCTAATATTTTGCAACTTGTTTGAAGAGAGATGATATGCACACAGAAACAAGGCAGTAGAAAAATTCATGACTAATTAAATAACTTCTGGGCCATGGGTTGAACTTAATATAAATACATGTTATTACATCTGTTGTGGTGTGGTGGTTTGAGAATTGGACTAGAACTCTGAGGCCCCCTCTACACAGCCATATAACCCAGTATATCAAGGCAGGTTTTTTTTTTTTGGTCGTGTCAGAAGCAACCGCTCCTGTTGTGAGAGAATTGGCCGTCTGCAAGGACGTTGCCCAGGGAACGCCTGGGTGGTTTTTGATGTTTTATCATCCTTGTGGGAGGCTTCTCTCATGTCCCCGCATGAGGAGCTGGAGCTAATAGAGGGAGCTCATCCGCCTCTCCCCGGATTCGAACCTGCGACCTGTCTGTCTTCAGTCCTGCCGGCACAGTGCTTTAACCCACTGCGCCACCGGGGGCTCCAAGGCAGATAATCCACAATATCTGCTTTGAACTGGATTGTCTGAATCCGCACTGCCATATAACCCAGTTCAATGTGGATTTTATACAGCTACTACCTTGGGGACCTGGCAGTGCCCGGGTTATTTGAAAAGGGTATTGTTTGTTTTTGGATGTTAGGCAATATATGTTTTGTCACTTGTTATGCTATGCCTTAGAAAAAAATTCAGTCTTTGATTTTGTTTTTTTATGAATGCTCCCATTAGAAAATGCATAAGGATGTGGCTAAACTACATTTCCCCAAAATCTTGAGTCAACCTTCCCCAAACTCCACCAGTATTCACAATTGGCCATGGTAGGGCCTTACCTTGTAAAAGGACAATACCTTTTCAAAACACCCTGGCAAAAGCTGCCTTCTTTGTGCCAATGTTGAAAAGGGAGATGGCATCCTCTTTGGGACCTAGCAGGGTGGAGTCAGCCTTCAAGGATTTAGCAGAAGTGTCTGAGGAGGCTGGGATAGGAGGTTTGGGGGCTAGAAGTGTTTATAAGCATAAAAAGGTCATGGGGGCTCTGTGTGCCAAGTTTGGTCTTGATCTGTCTTTGATGGGGGCCACAGTGGTCTGTGGTTGCCCAAGCAACCACAAATCCCATAATTTGTGGTCCACCTCCCCCAAACTGCACCAGGATGTAAAGTGGGTCATGAGGGTTATGTGTGCCAAATTTGGTCCAGGTGTGTTGCTTGTGCATATCACCGTGGCCTGTGAAAGTGGCAACCAATCCAAATGCTGCCACAGACATACACTGCCCTCTCTCCTGCCACATACAAACACTGACTTTTGTGGAAAGGGCCTGGGAGATCAAGGAATAACAATCCACTGAATGTGAAACCTCCTTAGAATAAATCTCACAAAGAGAACCATATGATAAGGTCAGCATGAACCAGTGTCGTCTTGAAGGTACATAAAAATAACTATAATAATAAAATACATAATACCTAATTTCATACACATTTATGATGGGTGTTTGAATTAAAAGAAAACCAAACATCAGAATGGTAACATCAATTTTCCTTTAATTTTTTTAATTAAAAAGCATGTCTATACATAATTTGTTCAGCAGCATTCTGCATTCCTGAAAAAAAGCCAGCCTTGGAGTGCAGGACTTCAATTGTTGATGTTAGTCTCATCCAAAATGCAAATTTGTCTTGTTTTGGTATCTCAATACAATTAATCTTGCAGTTAGCATGAGAAAATGTTAATTGCAAACGTGATGGAAATGCAGTGTCAACATATTTCCTCCTTCACCCTAGTTTGTTATTTTTCCTCAGTCATGCACATGAAGCTTACATTCCCATGTAGCATATGTTAGCCCAGCTTTTAAACAAGCAAATGAACAATATTATCTAAAAACATGTTCTTCACTTGGGGAAAGCTATTTATGAAATTATTCATTGTGAAATTCACTGATAGAACCAAATCATGACGCCAAATAATTTAGCTATTGCCAAGGAGGGTTTTGATATTTATATAAAACATCAGCAAATGCCAACTGATATGTCCTGGCACTATCTGTTTCTGACTAGTGGGTCTCAGCCATGTGCTGTGTTCTCAAGGGGACCCTGAGGGTAGAAAAGTTGAGAATCAGCAGAAGATTGAGGACTTTATCACACAAAGATGGCAAACTAGCATAAAAGCAGGACCATCACTAATGGCCCCATCACATGGATGTTGAGAAGCGTGGAGGTCTGTAAGGCAATAGTCCCATTCAATCGCCAAGCATTCTGTTTCAAGTTCTGCCTTCCCATCACACCTGTTTACCTCTTTTCCCTCTTGTTGCCTGGTTCTGAATCATTACACAAGAAGATTTTTCTCCACCCTCTCCATCTTACGTTTTTAAAAGGGGAAAATCTTCTGCCATGCTCAATTTAGAGGAGACACAAGGCATCATTCTTAAGACACCACTTCTACAGCCTCCTTTCCTTCCCAAGCCCCTTTGTTAAGACTCTTCTATGAGGTGCTTTCCTTTCCAAACCCCAGTGTTAGAAAACTTTATGAGTTCCTTTCCTTCCAAGTCCAATTCTTAATACACTTCTATGGGCTGCTTTCCTCCCCAAGTCCAATTCTTAAGAAGACCACTCATCAGAACAAACCACTGCTTCCCCATCTCACGTGCTTTCCAACTGGAACTACAGATCTGATTTTTTTTTTGTCGTGTGATGCCCTGAACACAATTGCTGACCCATGTTTAGGTCCCTCCTTTTAGGACATTTCTATCTCTTTTCAACCACAGAGTGGTATGCATAAAGACAGGAAGTAGTTTAACGTCATGTGATGAGCTCTGTGCCTCTCCATTATTGAAAAGAGGCTGAAGTGTTCTATCACAGGGACATTTCTCAATGTGATGAGGTTAAAGAACACGATTGCTGGAGTTCCCTCCTTTCAGAACACTTCTGGCTCTTTTCAACCACAGTGGTATGCATAAAGACTGGAAGTAGTTTAACGTCATGTGATGAGCTCAGTGCCTCTCCATGCTTGAAAAGAGGCTGAAGTGTCCTACGTCGGGGAAATTTCTGAATGTGATGAGGTGGTAAATTGCGCAATGCTGTGCACAACCTGCTTTCATTCGGCCACCTCCCTGCCAGAAACCAGTCCACTGTTATTGGCCCTGATTGTGCCACAGTCCTGTCACTTACTGCATGCAGTGATCCAATCTACTTCTGTGCCGGCATCAGAAGGTGGGTTCTCCCCTTCTTTCCTACCCCCCCTCTCAGTAATTAATTGTTGTTGTTTTGTTTAAATATTAAGGTTTTCTTGATTTTTTTAATTTTTAAAGTCTTCATAGAGCAGTGGAATTGTAGGAAGGTAGAGTTGTATCCCTAACAGGAAATTTGGACGCAAGACCATAGCACAATGAATTATCAAAAGAATGGCAGTATGGAGAAGTGCAATAGCGTGGGTGACGATCCCAGTAAATTACTGCTATCCCAGATGATGTAGATGCCACAATACAATCAAGTCTTTGCACCGATAAGCTGCTGTGGTAGTTTATTAGAGGACTACCAGTACTGTTTGTGTGGTCAGGTAACACAACACATTCTGCCACTTTCTAGACCTATTATCTTGGATAGTGTTATAGATTAAAGTGAGCACTCTCTGTTTCAAAGAATCAGAGTTGGAGATATTTGTCCTTTTTTTTTCAAAAAGAAGGCTTTATGGAAAGTGATGTAACACCCCCCCCCCCACCCCTTCAAATAGAAGAAAATGCCTTTGTAGTGACAGACATTTGGAAGTCACAATCCCTGGATGTTTGGGGTTTTCCCCCTTCTTTTTCATCTGGCTAGATTGATCAAGGAATTTCTAGAACTAATATTCTTTGGATTTTTCTGTGCCAGCATGTGACATGTCTCACAATAACAGCAGAGTGTATTTGTTCCCCTTGCCACTAAGGACAAAAGCATCAGAGAAAGTGCTTTAGCTGCTTCGTTTAGCCATTCGATTTTGTTATGTGAAAGTTGCTTTAAGCCAGCCCCGCTCAGCTCAAAGCCCTGTTTAGACAGAAGAGTCGTATCTCACTGATCCAACTACTCCCAGCTTGCATTAGGTTTGCCCTCCACCGGTGCCTTGAGGTTGGAAAATGAATCGCTAAGACTCATGCCGTTTTGACAGAGAGCTTAACGCAGCTCAGCAAGTTGAAGTCAGACTAAGTGTGCCAGGGCAGGATGGGTCTGATATCTTTAAACTTTGGGCTGTGCAGCTCAGCATCTTAATACTGGGAGGTTCTCCTTCTCGGCCTCTACCTTTACCAAGCGGTTGACAGTCACAACTGATTCTCTGCCTGTCCCTTCATCTGCCTAATAAGATTTTTAGGCTGAAAGGCCCCAAGGGCTTTAGAGAGCGAGCCTCCTTTTAGTTGTTTTAAAGAATGAGATGTCAGGATTTCTGCATTCAGGATTATATCAGCATTGCTTTAAGCCGTGAGATAGTGTTAAATATACAGAGAGATCACCCTAAAATGTAGGTGGTAGGTGCTCCAAGATGAGAACAGCATTTTTCAACTGGGAGCACTGCAGTGTAAGAAGATTGTTAAGAGTAAACCTGTCAGCAGGCTTATCGATGTGATCACTCCTGAGTGCTCGCAACAACAAAGTGTGGTATAAATCCCATAGTAAATAGCAGGCATGGATAACAGTGCGTTCCTGTGACTTTCATGTTGTGATGCTGGTAGCAATGTGAGCTCACTTCAGTATCCTCTAACCAGGCTGTCTGAAATAGTTAATGGTTTTTGTAACCCTTGGGCTAGCAACTGGTGGGTGCTTTTCAACTACAGTAGATGTCATCAACTACTGAAAAACAAGTAAACACATAGGACCTTATCACCCCCCCCCCCCCTCTGGTGTTGTTTTGCCAGCAAGTCTGACAAAACGGCAGACACATGGGACAACTCTTGTCACCTTGTACAGCATTCTGTCATGGTGATGCTTCCCCATCACACAGGGGAAGTGTTGCCCAACTGGGGCAAAGGTGTGCTACCTCTGCTAGAACCAGCACAACACAGGAACTTTCCTGTGTTGACAAGAAAGAGTCCTAAGACACTTCCACATCAATTGGGGGTGGGGCCTCCATCGGAAATTGGGGACGTCATGTTATAATGCACAGGCACCTCCTAAAATACGAATGCGTGTTCACCAAAAATATGAAGCCGGCAAAAGGAAGAGGGAGTATGGTTGTTGAAACAGCTGTATATCTAAATTTCTCTTAATTTTAATTGTTGAAATATATCCCACTGATTATACCAAAATCAGGGGAGATTAGAGCAGAGAAGGGGATAGACACTTAGCCTTTTAAACTGGGAAACACCAGAACTGAGAGACTTAAAATGCCTCTTCAAATGAATTCCACTACCACCATTCAAGTATTAATCAGACTGAGGTAATATTGTGAGTTTGTTTTGTAACACACATTGTGCTACTATAGTTTCTTAGTGGCGGCTGTGAAGCTGACTTTAGAAAATGCTTTGACCACAAAGGCACACACACTGAGGCTGGTATAAGTTAATAAATAACAAGAATGTTTATTGAGCAAGCTTGAAATAATTCAGGTACAAATGCTTAATGGTTTCAGAAAATACTGTCAATAAAAGCTTATGGTTGCGTTAGAGTAAAATCTTAAACTCTTTTGGGTTACAAGTCTTCAAAGTTCCACCACAGAAAATTACTTCAGGAAATTAATCTCTGAAAGTAACTCCCAAAACTGCCCCTTAGGAATCTAGCCAAAAATACCCTGAACTAGACTTCCCTAGGAATTGAACAGTCCACTAACTGCTCCACCACAACAGTATTCTAGATATCTACTAATAGCTACTCTGAATATCTCACAAAATACTAACCCAATCTTCTTCTCTAAACCCAAACCCGCTCTCACTAACAACAACTCTCCAACTGCTCTCGAACAACTCCAACTCACGAACTAACTAACTGGGACCTCCCGGAGTTCAGAAATCCGATTTGCACAGCTTCATCTCAGCAGCATTAATTTTTAAACTCTCATTGTATATACAAGTGATATTTTGATGAGATGTAATGACAATGTATTGTTGAAGGCTTTCATGGCCGGAATCACTGGGTTGTTGTAGGTTTTTTTCAGGCTATATGGCCATGTTCTAGACGCATTCTCTCCTGACGTTTTGCCTGCATTTATGGCAAGCATCATCAGAAGTTGTGAGGTCTGTTGGAACTAGGAAAATTGGGTTTATATATCTGTGGAATGACCTGGGTGGGAGAAAGAACTCTTGTCTGTTGGAACTAGGTGGGAATGTTTCAACTGGCCACCTTGATTAGCATTTGATGGCCTTGCAGTTTTTTTATGTGGCTTGTTAGTGCCTGAGGGAATCTGTTGTTGAGAGGTGATTAGCTGTCCCTCTCTGTTGTTTTGCTGTTGTAATTTTAGAGGTTTTTTTTAATACTGGTAGCCAGAATCAAGGAACATGAAAAGCACTGCAGACTACTTCAACCAGAGAAGTCAGCCATAGCAGAGCACCTGATGAACCAACCTGGACACAGCATATTTTTTGAGAACATAGAAATCCTGGACCACTCTCACAACCACCATGTCAGACTACACTGAGAAGCCACTGAAATCCATAACCATGTGGGCAATTTCAACAGAAAGGAGGAAACCATGAAAATGAACAAAATCTGGCTACCAGTATTAAAAAATCTCTAAAATTACAACAGCAAAACAACAGAGAGGAAGCAATCAGGGACCGCTAATCACCTCTCAACAAAAGATTCCCTTAAGCACTAACAAGTCACACCAAAAAACTGCCAGGCCATCAAATGCTAATCAAGGTGGTCAGTTCAAACATTCACATCTAGCTCCAACAGACAAGAGTTCTTTGTCCCATTCTGGTCATTCCACAGATATATAAACCCAATTTTCTGGTTCAAACAGACCTCACAACCTCTGAGGATGCTTGCCATAGATGCAGGCGAAACGTCAGGAGAGAATGCCTCAAGAACATGGCCGTATAGCCCGAAAAAAAATCCCTACAACAACCCAGATGTAATGACAGTTTGAAATTTCCCCTCATGCCCATTTTTAGCGAGAAAGTATATTATATCCAATGAAAAGTTTCCTGAAGTCTTGCATGTGACCTTTGACATTCTTTTAAAACTGGATCCATAGTTTTGAACTCAAGAGTTAACAAGGCCAATTTATCCCGTCTTTTAACTGAAGATGTACCAGTGGTGTTTCCCAGTGTCTGAGTCTGATCCGTATCTCTTGAATTTCCAGCCTAGTTCACATTCATCCTTCCTAGGAGGGATCATGCTAAAGCCACACTGCTGAGATTTACCTTGCAAACTCTATTTAAGACAAGAGATTCGCACACAGGCTGAGGATGTTCACTTGAAGTTAAATCTCATGGTCTGGAAAGCTGAGAAAAGCTGAGATATTCGAGGTGAGAGCTAAACCTTCACTCCACCTTTTAGAAGTATAGCTGTTCTGGCTTATGCTTTATAGAAAGCGAGATTACAAATTGTTTGGCTTGCCTTGATGTATTACAACGGTAGGGCTATAGGTTGTATTTCCGAGAAAACCATTCACTCTCCCACTGAAATACACACCAGTGAATGTCGCAGAAAGGATTAAGTGGCAAAACATATGGGCTGAAATATTTGAGCTGTTTACTCTGGAGTAATCTTAGTCTGACTGCTTTGAAATAAGTGGCTTGATCATTGAAGCCAGTGTAGTTTTGGAAAGCGGAACCATGGGACACAAGCTTGTTTATTATTCCTATTTTATCCCCTGTAACTAAACTTGGTTTCCTTTATTTTATAGCACAGGCCAACATCAATTTTCATACCAATCATTTCAGCTATTCTTTCATAATTGCATCTATGGGCTTATTGATGCTGCTGTTGTAGTGTTGCTGATGAAGATCATTTGAGGGTTGAAATTCAGTTTCAATTTGGCTAGTACAAATTTAAGAACTTGAACTTTGTAAGGTACCTTTGTGCCTAAGAGAGGGATTTCCTTTTGGTCTACAGTGTCCAGGCAAAAATCTGGCCCATCCTGATTTCTTGCTCCTTTATTGGTCACATCTGCTTATCTCTGTTTGCAGACACGAGGAAAGGATTGTTCTCTGTAACTAAGCTGGTAAGGACCCTCCTAATGAGACACACATCGTAACCAGTGTTTGAAAAGCCTGCCGTGCAATTCTTACATTGTGTTGTTTTAAAAAGGCCTTCCTTTCTGCATTTCAGTACTATGCAATTTCTGATTTCCTTAAATAAAGAAATCATTCTTACTGTTTAAACTATACATTATCTGTTTTTATGAGATCACCCAGCTATGCTACTGCTTTAGCTAAGGTTATATGTAGACTATTTCACAAGCTCCTATAATAATAATAATAATAATAATAATAATAATAATAATAATAGTGCTGTCGCACGCTGGGACTGTGCATAAGACTGTAGACAAGACATAAATTCTGTGTGCCCAATGGGACGCCGCGGCTACCTCAGATTAAATGCCCTTGGATTTCCTTAAAACAGAGTCTTTAGATTGCTTAAAGGTTCAACAAAGTTCTTTATTAATGAAAACAAACAGGTACTTTAAGGCTTTCTTAACAGTCTATTGGCTCTCTCTCAATCTTGTCCACAGGGAACAGGCACTATCTTCATAAACTGTACATTAACTAATGGGGAAATCCTTAACTTCTAATCTGGGCAGTCTGTCTTTGCCTCTGTCGGCGTGGAGCCCCTGCACCCGGTACCAACTGCTTCTGGCTTCCGCAAGTGACCCTTACCAAGCAGAGCTTTGTAGACTTCCAGGGGAAAAAAAGTTCAGGTTTCCGTGATGGCTGACTGAAGTCCCTCAGCGAAGGAGCTGTAAGGCTGTATAATCCTCGGCCAAGCTATGGGACCTTTCTCCCCAGCCAAGCTGTAGAAGATGAAGTTTTCTACAGGAGCTCTTGGTTTTATGTCCTGTGTGAAAGGCTTCTCTGTGTAGACTGAACTCAAACTGGCTCCTATTCCCTCCAAAACCCAAAAAGGGGGCGGGACCAGGGAACCTAACTATAATTGACAGGTGGCTTACCCTATGATTGCAGCCAAAAGAAGCCACCTATCTGCAGAGTCCCTGAAACTTAGCACTACAACAAACATTCAATGCAATGCAAACAAAATTGGAGCTCCTGGTACAGTTGTACCTGCACAATAATAATAATAACTTTATTTATACCCCGCTACCATCTCCCAAAGGACTCAGTGCGGCTTACATGAGGCCAAGCCCACAATACATCAATACAAGCAATAACAACCACAATACAAAGCAAAATACTAATACTAATACTAATACTAAGCAATTAAAATAAATCTCATACACAAATAGCATAAACATTGAACAATAGCACAAAACACATTTAAAATCTATGGCTGGGCCAAATGTAATTAAAGTTGAAAAATAATGCTGGGCATGAACAAGAGAGAGGAGGTGGGGTGTTGGTGGAAATGCACAAGCAATCCTAAATCACTATAAAGTGCTTTTAGAGGACATAATGCTAAGGGTTCATTATTCTGGGAAGGCACACTGGAACAACCATGTTTTAAAGCTCCTCCTAAAGACTGCCAGGGTTGGGGCATGCCTGATGTCCTTAGGAAGTGAGTTCCAGAGTCGAGGGGCCACCACCGAGGAGGCCCTCTCTCTCGTCCCCACAAATCGCGCTTGCGATGCAGGTGGGAGCGCGAGTAGGGCCTCTCCAGATGATCGAAGAGATTGTGTGCGTTCGTAAAAAGCAATGTGGTCACGCAGGTAGGCAGGTCCCAAACCGTTCAGAGCTTTCCTAGCCCTCCGAGTTCAGTATTTATTACTGTTCAGGCTAGGGATTGTTTTTGTAATGTTGTTTTGTGTTATTGTGATGTGTTTACTTTATTTTAGATTTTATTTTAATGCATTGTGTTTCAATCTATGTTCATCCGGTCTCGTCCCCATGTAAGCTACCCTGAGTCCCTTTGGGGAGATGGAGGCGGGGTATAAAAATAAAGTTATTATTATTTGAAACACAACAAAATGAGTCCACAGCAAACAAGATCACTCTGCTGGCTGTTTTATTGGATCACACATTGGACATTTCCCAAGTGTCTAGGACTGTGTGATGTAACGGCAAATAATGCAGATCCCAGTAATGTGGCCTTCTGCAGCTGGCAGATGGTAATTTTGTCAGCACCGATTGTGTTTTAAGTTCTGGCCAAGGTCTTTAGGCACAGCACCCAGTGTGCCGATCACCATTGGGACCACCTTGACTGGCTTGTGCCAGAGTCTTTGCAGTTCGATCTTTAAATCCTCATATCGTGTCAGCTTTTCCAGTTGTTTCTCTTCAATCCTGCTGTCACCTGGGATTGCAGCATCGACAATCCATACTTTGTTTTTTAACACGATCATGAGGTCTGGAGTATTGTGCTCCAAAACTCTTGTCTGTCTGAATTCAGAAGTCTCAGAGTAGTTTGACGTGTTCATTTTCTATAACTTTTTCAGTCTTGTGATCCCACCAGTTCTTTGTCGCAGGCAGATGGTATTTATGGCACAGGTTACAATGAATCATCTGAGCAATGGTGTTATGCCTCTGCTTGTAGTCTGTCTGTGCAATCTTCTTGCAGCTGCTGAGGATGTGATCTATTGTTCATCTGCTTCCTTGCAGAGTCTACATTTGGGATCTGCTGTTGACTTTTCAATCCTGGCTTTGATGGCATTTGTTCTAATGGCTTGTTCTTGGGCTGCCAGAATTAGGCCCTCCGTCTCCTTTTTCAAAGTTCAATTTTTGAGCCACATCCATGTTTTTTCTTTGTCAATTTGGCTCTCAATTTTTCCCAGGAACTGTCCATGGAGAGCCTTCTTTTGCCAGTTTCCTCCTCTGCTCTGCACTGTGTTGTTGTTGTTGTTGTTGTTGTTATATGTAGTCTCCAGACTTTCATCAGCCAGCCGTTATGTTTTCTTGTTTTCATAATAGTTATTTCCCCAGCAACAATACATTACAACAGTTGCCACAGTTACTATGCAGAACATTTGGGGGGCGGGGGAGCTACATTGTGAATGAGGGAATATGATCCATTAGCTTTACAAAAGACCTGATTCTGAAATATTTCTTTTATAGTTCAACATTGTCAAATAGGCTATATTCTCTATAGCTATAGGGGGCTGTAGGGACTACAGTGACGAATGGCCACATATACACTGCACACACATTCATCCAACCAACCCTTCCTCTCCTCCCTGGTATTATTTTCTATAGACTTAATATGGTTCTCTTGTTATTCAAGTTACCATTTTAATTAACTGTTTTATTTTTTTTCATTGCTTCTTTGGGACAAACAATATGTGACAACAAATGGCTTTTTGATTTAATGTGTAATTTTTTTTAAAAAAAATGTGAAGACTACCAAAGGAAGGGAAAGAGTTAGGCTTGTCACTATGATAGGTTGTGAAAGATAGTTTCCATATCCACAGGTTGCATCATAGGAGTATAGTGTCAAGATGCCCTGGAATATTGTGTCCAATTCTGGGCACCACAATTGAAGAGAGATATTGACAAGCTGGAATGTGTCCAGAGGAGGGCGACTAAAATGATCAAGGGTCTGAAGAACAAGGCCTATGAGGAGCGGCTTAAGGAGCTGGGCATGTTTAGCCCGAAGAAGAGAAGACTGAGAGGAGATATGATAGCCATGTATAAATATGTGAGGGGAAGTCACAGGGAGGAGGGAGCAAGCTTGTTTTCTGCTTCCCTGGAGACTAGGACACGAAACAATGGCTTCAAACTACAAGAAAGGAGATTCCATCTGAACATGAGGAAGAACTTCCTGACTGTGAGAGCCGTTCAGCAGTGGAACTCTCTGCTCCGGAGTGTGGTGGAGACTCCTTCTTTGCAAGCTTTTAAACAGAGGCAGGATGGCCATCTATTAGGGGTGCTTTGAATGCAATATTCCTGCTTCTTGGTAGGGGGTTGGACTGGATGGCCCATGAGGTCTCTTCCAACTCTATGATTCTATCACTCTAAGATCAAGGGAATGCATAGTCTCACTCTATTTTGCTATGGTCAGACCTCGTCTGGAATACTGTCTCCAGTTCTGGGCACCACAATTCAAGAAGGATATTGACAAGCGGGAATCTGTCTAGAGAAAAGTGAACAAAATGATCAAAGGTTTGGAAATCAAGTCCTATGCGGAACTGGGTATGTTTAGCTACAAAAAAGAAGGCTGAAAGAAGGGACATGATAGCCATTTTTAAATATTTGAAAGGATGTCACATTGAGGTGGGGGCCAGTTTGTTTTCTGCTCCTCTGGAGACTAGGGCATGGAGTAATGGATTCAAATTAGATGAAAAACGTTTTTACCAAAACATTAGGAAGAACTTCCTGACAGCAAGATGATATTGAAAAATTGACCCCCTCCACCCAAAAAATTGTAATAAATACAAGATTCACATGAAATATATATTTTTTATTAATCCATACAAGTTCTGTAGTTACGAAACCCATCTGTCCTGTTCCTTAGAAAGATTTCATTCCCCCTCAGCTGCCCGGAGCCCAGACATTCCAAAAAGGATTAATCAAACATCTACCAAGGCCAAAGCTCTTGAGGAGGTGGAGGAAAATGTGCTTGAACAATCGATTGATCCTAAATCCCTTCACAAAAGTTTCACTTCAAACCTCAAAACTGTGTACCCCTGGGTTTCCCTTGATATTTCATTGATAGTTTATGCTGAACAGGTGATTGTGAATTGATTGAGATTCTTACATATATGCTTTATGTTTAAAGAGACCAGGATGTGCTGAAGTGGATATGGGCAGATATGGACCAGCATACCTAGGAAAGTCTTTAAAATATAAAATTATGTGTGTGTTTGTGAAACTGTTCCAATATCCCACTGTGAGATAAGCTCACCCAGGTAGACAAGGCAAACAGGGAAGATTTTATCTGTAAATACATAGAGAATTAATCTCCGGAGGGGATCCAGGTAGTGGGAGATGCCAGATACAAACAGCACCTTGATGAAATCTGAAAGCTCTGTATGTTTTCCATATAATTGTTTATATTTACATAACCTCCTCATCTCAAGGGCTCATTTTTGTGTACCCTGGACCTTACTTATAATATTATAATATAATACCTTGGACTAGTTGCATATTGCCTTAAACTACTTAATTAGCCTTGTGCTGGTACGGCTGTACCAGGAGCTCCAACTTTATTTTCTTTCTGTTATCTGTTTGCAGTTATAGGGCAGGCCTCCTGTCCATCATAATTAAGCTTTGGTTCCTCCCCTTATTCAAGGCTCTGGGAGGGAAAGGAGCCATTTTTGGGTAGTCTCACACAAGGAAACTAGACTATAGGACGTAGATCAGCTCGTCCCGTAGAAAAGCTTCTTTTCTCAAGAGCATCCAGGGAAAAGTAGCATCCAGGGACACAGAAACAGAAATTCCAGGGAAAAGGTCCCAAGGCTCTGACTGAGAGCTTACAACCTCTCAGCCTCACAGCAAACAGAGGGAAAACAGCCCTGAAGTTCTCAAAGAATTCTCTGAGGGAGGACAGCACTACAGATCCACAGAATTCTAGCTGAAATATCTTCAAGCCTTGGCTGGTAGGTCTACTCGATACCCAGACACATTTGGAATTCGGCAGTAGGACCCACGCCAATGAAATAGTAAACAGCCTGGGAGAGGTTAAAAAGGGTTTTTTTTCCTACAGAGAAGGTTCAGTTAATTAAAGTCAGGTACCAGCCCATTAAGGACTAGACTAAGAAAGCCTTGAAGTGTTGTTTGAACCACTGAAGATTTGTTGTTTGTTCCATAATAAAGACTTTGTTGTATCATTAAAGACTCTAAAGACCATCACTTCAGAAAAATCCCTGAGAACCTCTCTTTGAGGCACCCCTGGCTTCCCGCTGGGCTTAAAGTATACGTCCTATAGAAAAGTACAGCTGTTACAGGCCCAGCGTGCGACAGAACAAGCCTAGCCTAGGTGGATCTCTGAATGGCTCCCACTTCAAATGGACAAATGGCAGCTCTCCATTTTTCCCACCATGAGACTCCATCCATTTGTGACATCAGCAGGATTTCACAGCCAATGAGAATCTGGATCCGAACTTGAACATTTTTCAGCCCATCGGGGAGGGAGTGGGAACTTTGAATGACTGTCCAAGAGGATAAATGACTGTTTTTCACTGTGCTGTATGGGTATGTCTTCCTTTAGAGTGGAGACTTTGTATCAGACATCCTTTCAGGCCTGAAAGCTAATATACCTCTGTTTGTTGCCTTCCTTTCATCTGGTTGCCAAAATCACAAGGCACACTGGGTGACGGATCCATGCTGCTCCTTCACATTTAGCTGAATTTTTGATTCAAAGAGCTGTTTGGCAGTGGAATATGCTGCTTCAGAGTGTGGTGGAGTCCCCGTCGGTGAAAATTTTAATGCTGGATGGCTATCAGTTGGGGGTGCTTCGATTTTGTGTTTCTGCAGTGGAGAAGAGATCTTGAGGTCTCTTCTATGAACCCCCCCCCCCAAAAAAAGCAAACTTTGATTTTTGTAATTTTAAATATGGGGCACCATTTTTCTATACCTCTGTATATAATGAGACTTGAGCAGCCACAGATTTTGCTATCCATTGGGGGTCCCAAAACCAAGCCGCAGTGAATATCAATGAACCACTGTATTGTATAAGATCTTCCGGAGAGTCCCTTCTCTCTATCCCTCCAGCTTCAGAAGTGCGGCTGGCGGGAACGAGAGATAGGGCCTTCTCTGTGGTGGCCCCCCGGCTTTGGAACACCCTCCCTATAGAGGTATGATCAGCCTCTTCGCTGATGGTGTTTAGGAAGAGACTCAAAACATGGCTGTTCAAACAAGCATTTGGCTAATCTGTGGCAATTCGAATATTGATGACTAAGGACAGGAAACATGGACAACGAATTCTGGATTGCGATTTCAACTCGAGATATATGGGATTATTATTGGTGGCCCAATAATTTGTTATTGAATTTGTTATTATATGTGTATATGTTTTTAAATTGTTTTAACTGCTGTAAACCGCAATGAGTCGCCGTTCTAGGCTGAGATATTAGCGGTATACAAGTGTATCAAATAAATAAATAAACAAATAAATAAATTGTGAAAGACTCTTTGGTGACAATTCCTTCCTGACGCTGCTGTTGCATCATGAGGAAAGTGTCTCTTCTTTCTAGAATAAATTACAAGGGCATCAATACTCCAAAGCAGAGCTTCTTAAACTGTAGGTCTATACCCCAAATGAGGTTTCATTAGCTCAACGTTGGGATCACAAAAAATTGGCAACAGTAAAAGGTTTCTGAACATCATTCATTTACATCTGTAAGCAACAATGGTGCAGTGTTTACAATGGACTCTGCAGAAAATGCTTCAGCTGTGCTTCATCATTTATTTATTTATTTATTTATGACATTTCGACCCTGCCTTTCCCCACCCCAAAGGAGACTGTTTACACATAGGCAGCTATTCAACTATTCAGTGAATAGGCAACTATTCAATGCCATAAAACAATGTACAATTAAAATAAACATTTAAACAGAATTATAAAATACATTAAAACAATTAAAACATTTAAGACAATATCTTCTCAATTAATCATGTAATCCTCAAGCATAATCTGGGCCATTCCAATAGTCATTTCACATCACTCCATATCTATCTATTGCACAAGTTCTTCCTTCATAAAAAGGAATAGTTGAAAATGTTGATTTATTATCATAACATGATTAATTTTAATACCTGCTTTATACACCTGGGATCATGTAAAAATTCCTTGGGTGGAATGTGGTCGTAAGTGGAAAAGATTTAAGACGTCTTGCTCTAAAGCAGTGGTTCTCAACCTTCCTAATGCCGTACAGGTCCTCATGTTGTGGTGACCCCCATCCATAATGTTATTTTCATTGCTACTTCATTACTGTCATTTGCTACTGTTATGAATCGTAATGTAAATATATGCAGGATGCATTTTCAGTCACTGGACCAAATTTGGCACAAATACCTGATACGCCCAAATTTGAATACTGGTGGGGTTAGGGGTAATTGATTTTGTCATTTGGTAATGCTGGAGTTGCTGGGATTTATAGTTCACCTACAATCAAAGAGCCTTCTGAACTCCACCAATGATAGAATTGAATCAAACTTGGCACACAGAATTCCCATGACCAAGATAAAATACTGGGAAGGTCTGGTGGACATTGCCCTTGGGTTTTTGGAGTTGTAGTTCACCTACATCCAGAGAACACTGTGGACTCGAGTAATGATGGATCTGGATCAAACTTGGCACAAATACTCAATATGCCCAAATGTGAACAGTGGTAGAGTTTGGAGAAAATAGACCTTGCCATTTGGGAGTTGTAGTTGTTGGGATTTATAGTTCATCCACAATGAAATAGCATTCTGAACCCCACCGATATAATTGGACCAAACTGTTCACACAGAACCCCCATGACCAACAGAAAATACTATGTTTTCTGATGGTCTTTGGTGAACCCTCTGACATCCCCTCATGACCCCCACAGGGGTCCCAACCCCCAGGTTGAGAAACACTGCTCTAAAGGCTCCAAATCATATCTGGTCTTGGAAACTAAGAAGGGTCAGTTCTTTTACTACTTGGATCTCCAACAAGTATCATTTACTTTAGACTATATTTCAGAAGAAGGAATTGGAAAACTCACCTCTGAGTACTCTTTGCCTAAGGCAATCCTGTGAAATTCATGGGGTTGCCATAGGTCTACAAGTAGATATATGTACAGCACACACACTCCAGTGTGGCTTCACATTCAGTGGGGGAAACAACATTCCTGCAAATCACCTCTCCGTTGCCCACCCTGTGAGTATAGGAATGGGCTTTGTACATCTCTTTGCGTCATCCCCCCCCCCCAAATATTATTCTATGGGGAGGTGACATCTCTTCCCATATCTCCATATTCTACTTTTCCACTTGAAAACATCCAAAGAGTGTTATTTCACTCACTTGACCTTTTATGAGTTCTGTTATCTTGCTCTTCCTATCAAAATAGTTTGCAGCTGTTCTTTATTGCCACTGTAGGGTTTTCTGCCCAAGAACCTCTTTGCTTAAGTAACTATATAAAGTGTTACATACATCGATGACTTATTATAATAGTAATAATAAATAGCATAAAGTGATAACAGGCCTTTGCAGCCGTTGTTCTAATAGGAAATTGCCAGTGCCCTCATGGCAACAGGGCCAAGTTTTGTTTTGTTTTTAAAGCCTATATAAACATCACCAGAGAAAATATAAAAACAAAAGCAGCTTGTTCCTGCTTGTTTATTTACAGATGGTTTCTGTCTTGATAGGTTAATTAAAAAAAATAGGTGCCAGCTGCTTTTTTTAAAGTGACAGCTGTCATAACCATTCCATTTCCTATTCATTTCCTTTTCTAGTGACAGCATTCCAGCTCCAGATGTGAGCGCCCGCTAAAATGGCAGCTGTTCTATAGGCAGAATGAATGCTTCAAATAAATAAAAACTCCTCAGGCTTTTCCTTATAAAGTGCTGTGATACGTCTGCCAGATTCCTCTGGAGGCGACCTAGGCTTAAGGCGAGGAATCCCACGTTGGTCCATCTTAACAATAGATGGAGCTGCCTAATTCGTAGATACTCATTCACATCCCCATATATTCTGGGCTCAGTCACTGGCAAACATTTTCTGCCCACCTCTGTCTCCAACATGAAATGGTTGGAAAGCTCTGCTGCAGGGTACACTATAAGGAAAGCAATTTTAATATCCTACCTTCTGTGTTTTGGAATAGAAGGGGATGCTACATACAAAGGAGTTTCTTCGTAGTTTCCTTGTTTTCTGAGTGATGCCTAGTTTGACAACGGTCCATGCAGAGGTGGACCTAGGTAATATTCAATGGTAAGTGAACAGTATTTTGCCCCCCCCCCCCACACCAATCACTTGCAGTTCCTAACATAACAATATGTTTAGATATCTGGTTTGTTGTTGTTCATTCGTTCAGTTGTTTCCGACTCTTCGTGACCTCATGGACCAGCCCATGCCAGAGCTCCCTGTCGGCCGTCACCAGAGGCGGCCCTAGGTAATTTTCAACGGTAAGCAAACAGTATTTTGCCCCCCCCCCCCACCAATCACTGATATATATATTCTGTTCGTCGTGGGAGTTCTGTGTGCCATATTTGGTTCAATTCCATCATTGGTGGAGTTCAGAATGCTCTTTGACTGTAGGTGAACTATACATCCCAGTAACTACAACTCACATATGTCAAGGTCTATTTTCCCCCAAGAGCGCCTCAAGAGCGCCCCTGGGCAAAATCAACTATACTGCAAATGCTTACTTTGTGTAATGGGTTGAGCTACCCCTGAGTCCATGTGAGAAAAATCTTGGAGTCTTCATGGACAAGTTGAACATGAGCCAACAGTTTGATGCAGCAGCTAAAAAAGCTAATAGGATTTTGGGCTGCAACAAAAGGAGTATAGCGTCTAGACCAGGGGTCCCCAAACTAAGGCCCGGGGGCCGGATACGGCCCTCCAAGGTCATTTACCCGGCCCTTGCTCAGGATCAACCTAAGTCTGAAACGCCTTGAAAGCACACAACAACAACAACAACAATGCTATCTCATCAGCCAAAAGCAGGCCCACACTTTCCACTGAAATACTAATAAGTTTATATTTGTTAAAATTGTTCTTCATTTTAATTATTGTATTGATTTCAAGAGTTTTTTGCAGCACAAAAACCTCTTGAGGGAGCAAGCTTTTTTACTGCTGTTCTGGAGACTAGGACATGGAACAATGGCTTCAAACTACAAGAGAGGAGATTCCATCTGAACATGAGGAAGAACTTCCTGACTGTGAGAGCTGTTCAGCAGTGGAACTCTCTGCCCCGGAGTGTGGTGGAGGCTCCTTCTTTGGAGGCTTTTAAACAGAGGCTGGATGGCCATCTGTCAGGGGTGCTTTGAATGCAATATTCCTGCTTCTTGGCAGGGGGTTGGACTGGATGGCCCATGAGGTCTCTTCCAACTCTGATTCTACAAATGAGACATGTGCAGTATGCATAGGAATTCATTCAAGTTTCTTTCAAATTATAATCCGGCCCTCCAACAGTCCACATCACAGTCTGAGAGACTGTGATGTGGCCCTCTGTTTAAAAAGTTTGAGGACCCCTGGTATAGACTGAGGGAAGTTATGGTGCCTTTGTATTCTGCTTTGGTTAGACCTCACCTGGAATAGTGTGTCCAATTCTGGGCACAATAGTTCAAAAGAGATAATAATAATAATAATAATAATAATAATAATAATAAGAAGAAGAAGAAGAAGAAGAAGAAGAAGAAGAAGAAAAATAGATCACATCCACAGTTGCTGCAAGAAGATTGCGCAGACAGACTACAAGCAGGGGCATAACACCGTTGCTCAGATGATTCATTGGAACTTGTGCCACAAATACCATCTGCCTGCGACAAAGAACTGGTGGGATCACAAGCCGGAAAAAGTTACAGAGAATGAACACATCAAGCTACTCTGGGACTTCCGAATTCAGACGGACAGAATTTTGGAGCACAATACTCGTGACCTCATGATTGTGTTAAAAAACAAAGTATGGATGGTCAATGTTGCAATCCCAGGTGACAGCAGGATTGAAGAGAAACAACTGGAAAAGCTGACACAATATGAGAATTCAGGCCTGTAGCGAGGGGGGGGGGGTGTTAGGGGTTCAACCCCCCCCCGAAATGTTTCAGATTTTTTAAAAAACCTGGTTTACTCATGAATTTTAACTGGTTAAACAAATCCCCATGCTAAGTCTATGAGATGCAAAAAATTAAGAGTCCCTCCAGAACTGCAAGCACTATCTCAAGCAAATATTGACAATTTATTCACACTGTCATTACTTGCAGCAATAGCCAATGTAGTGAAGCAACCAAGTTGGGGTGTGTGTGTGTTGAATGCTCTCATTAAGGAGGCCAGACTTGGTGGAGGTGGTTGACAGGGGCGGAGCTGCAGGCTATTGAAGGCTGCTCTGCCCCCTGCTGTGCTCTTTGCTTCTGCGTGAGCTAGGAGGCTTTTTTTTTTTTTTTTTTTTTTTTTTTTTTTTTTTTTTTTTTTTGTTTTTTTTTTTTTTTTTTTTTTTTTTTTTTTTTTTTTTTTTTTTTTTTGAGGCAGGAAAATTTCACCCCCCCCCTGCGAAAATTTCAACCCCCCATGAAAATTTCAACCCACCTGCAAAAATTTCAACCCCCCCATGAAAATTTCAACCCCCCCTTGTGAAAATTTCAACCCCCCGTGAGAATTTCAACCCCCCTGCGAAAATTTCAAACCCCCCATGAAAATTTCAACCCCCATGAAAATTTCAATGCCCCGTGAAAATTTCAACCCCCCCATGAAAATTTCAACCCCCCTGCAAAAATTTCAAACCCCCCATGAAAATTTGAACCCCCCCTGTGAAAATTTCAACCCCCCCCGCAAAAATTTCAACCCCCCCATAAAAATTTCAACCCCCCGCAAAAATTTCAAACCCCCGTGAAAATTTCAACCCCATGAAAATTTCAACCCCCCCGTGAAAATTTCAAACCCCCCATGAAAATTTGAACCCCCCCTGTGAAAATTTCACCCCCCCCCGCAAAAATTTCAACCCCCCCATAAAAATTTCAACCCCCCCGCAAAAATTTCAACCCCCCGTGAAAATTTCCCCCCTGCAAAAATTTCAAACCCCCCATGAAAATTTGAACCCCCCCTGTGAAAATTTCACCCCCCCCGCAAAAATTTCAACCCCCCCATAAAAATTTCAACCCCCCCGCAAAAATTTCAACCCCCCGTGAAAATTTCAACCCCCCCCCGGAAAATTTCAACCCCTCCAGAAAAATTTTTCTGGCTACGGCCCTGTGAGAATTTAAAGATCAAACTGCAAAGACTCTGGCACAAACCAGTAAAGGTGGTCCCAGTGGTGATCATACACTGGGTTCAGTGCCTAAAGACCTTGACCTGCACTTAAACACAATTGGTGCTGACCAAACTATATCTGCCAGCTGCAGAAGGCCACCTTACAGGGATCTGCACACATTATTCGCCGATACATCACACAGTCCTAGACACTTGGGAAGTGTCCGACATGTGATCCAATACAACAGCAAGCAGAGTGTCTGCTGGGGACTCATCTTGTTGTGTTTCAAATAATAATAATAATAATAATAATAATAATAATAATAATAATAATAATCATCTTTGTTTATACCCCGCCACCATCTCCCCGAAGGAACTCATGGCAGCTAACATGAGGCCAAGCCCAAAAATTACAGTAAGACAAAATAAATACATACAACAAACAATAACATAAAATAAAATGCATAACATAAAATAAAATTCTAAAAAATAACAAAATAATATAATAAAATAAACACAAAATATAAAATGATAAAAAGATTAAGCACACCAGACTGGGCCAAATGCAAGGAATAAAATTATAAAACCCCTGGGTGAGATAGATAAATAGAGTAGAGTATCTAGTGGGGGACTCAGGTGGGGAAAAACAATGGGGTTAATCTTCACTGGATGAAGATGAGATAAAGTGCATCAAAAGAACAGATTTGTTCTGGGATGGACAAGGTATGGGGATTTATTGACAAGCTGGAAGGTGTCCAGAGGAGGGCAACTAAATGGATCAAAGGTCTGGAGAGTGTCTTAAAGAACAGAGTTTAACCTGCAGAAGAGAAGGTTGAGAGGAAACATGACAGCCATGTGTAAATATGTGAAAAGGTGCTATAACGAAGAGGGAGCAGACTTGTTTTCTGCTGCCCTTGAAACTAGGACTAGGAGCAATGAAAAAGAGATTCCACCTGAACATTAGGAAGAACTTCCTGACTGTAGAAGCTGTTCAATAGCGGAACTCTCTGCCTCGGAGTGTGGTGGAAGTGCCTTCCTTGGAAACTTTTAAACAAAGGCTGGATGACCATCTGTCAGTGTGCTGGTACGTCTGTACCAGGAGCTCCAACATTTTCTTTCTATTTTAATGTTTGCATGCATTCCAAAGTTTCAGGGATTCTGCAAAAGGTGGCTTCCTTTGGTTTGCAGTCATAGGGCAAGCCACCTGTCTATCATTGTTAAGTTTTGATCCGCCCCTTCTCCCAGGGAGATGGGAAGGGAAGAAGGGGGCATTATAGTTAGTCTTAGTGAGGAAAGCTAAGTTAGAGGACGTGGACAAGCTTCACCTGCAGAAAAGCTTCTTTTCTCAAGACATTCCGGGGGGAAATTCCCAAAGCTCTGGCTGGGAGCTTGCAGCCTCTCAGCCTTACAGCATCTGAGGGAAACCGCCCTAAAGTCTTAAAGAAATTCCAGAGAGAAAACAGCTTTACAGACCCAAAGAACTCCAGCTGGAGAATCTACAAACTTTGTCTGGTAGGTTTACTCGATACCAAGACGCAGTTTGGAATCTGTAGTAGATCCCACACCAACAAAACTTAGATAACAGACAGCCTGGGAGAGGTTAAAAAAGGGTTTTCCTCTCAAAGTATAAGAACAATTAACGAAAACAGTTGCCTGTCCCTTGTGGACAAGATTAAGGAAGCCACCAGTTGATTTAAAGCCTTGAAGCATTTGTTTGACTCATTGAAGATGTGAGAAATATCTGTTTAATTTGTTCAATAATAAAGGACTTTGCTTAACCTTTCAAGCCATCTAAAGACAATTTCTTCAGGAAAATCCTTGAGGGCCTCTTTCATGGTGCCCTGGCTGGGCACAAGGTGCATGTCCTATTTCAAAAGACAATTGTTACAGGCCCAGTGCATGACAGAACAGTCAGGGATACTTTGATTGTGCTTTTCCTGCATGGCAGGGGGTTGGACTAGATGGCCCATGTGGTCTCTTCCAACTCTATTATTCTATGATTCAATCTAGGGGATGCCTGGGAAAGGTGGGCAGAGGGATTCAGGAATGGGATGAAGCTTTCTTCAGATGGGATCGTAAAGTCTGTCTCCCCAACTGATGTTCTTACAAACTTCTTTCATGTTATTTCTCTTACAATTATACAATTTCACTCATTTCTCATTAAATGTCCAGTGTTCATTTGCCTGTGAGTCTGTTTCACAGAATCATAGTTGGCAAGGACCCCAACCCAAATATATCCCCTGCAACACAACTCCTCTTTGCTATACAAGCATCCTAAAGGTGTCACTACATTGTAGAATTAACACAGTTTGACTTTAATTGCGACAGAATCATGCAAGTTGTGGTTTGAAAAGGTCTCTAGCCCTCAGTGCTGAAGAGTGCTGGTACCTAAACAAACTTCACATCACATGATTCCATAGCATTGAGCCCACAGTAGTTACAGTGGTGACAAACAGAGTTAATTCTGCAATACCGATGTACCCTCATGTAAAACATTCCAAACGGCTAGCTGTCTATCTCGTTTAAACATCTCAAATGAAGGATGAGTCATATCCTGGATCTAAACAGCAAAAACCTCCCAGTCTCATATTGCCCATGATGTATTCTTCAGTAACTCAGGCTCTGCTTCTTCCAGTATGCTTGCACGGCTTGGTGTTATGTGACATCTCGATAAAAATATTTCTGGCTATTGAGTGGTCCCTAGTTGGTTGAATGTACGTTAAGAAATGGAAACCAAGTGCTCAAAAAACCCAGTCTACTAAATACTTTCACAGAATTAAATGTTCTTTTTCTCTTATTTCCAAAAGTAGTATTTTTAAAGAAAGTTTTATATGGGCCCAGGACTTTTAACAGTGTTTATAGTATTGTATTCAGTTGTAATTCCAGTGGTGGTTTTTAGTTTTGTGAAGCACTTTGGTTGGCATCCTGTTGGATTGTCCTAACTTAATGAGACCCATATAAGTAATTGTTGAATGACAGTTTAACACATCGGTCAATCCCATGGATTTAGTGGGCCGACTCTAGTTAGGATTAGACTAACTGAAACAGACCCCAGCACATCTGCATCAAGGAAGACACTACAAACCTCATGCCCATTGGGTGGATGCTCATATTTGGTGAATTGGCAGCAACATTTTGCTTACTTGAACTTGGCAGGACTAAAGTTTCAACTCTGCCAGCCTGGCCGGCCACCAAAGCAAAGAATGTGAAATTAAGACAGCCAAACTGTCATGTTCGAATGTGGTGCCTGATATTTGGATTAACCCTCTTGTCCCAGTCCTCTGCAATCCAAAGGGCTCTAGAATTGTTCAAGAACATTGTCTCTAGTGCTGTGTCTAATTAGACTACTCTTAGTCATGTATTGCACGTAGGGCTGAAGATGAATTCCAGTTCACTGGCATGAGTGAAATGTGTGAAGCAGGCATGTAGCCGGGGGGGGGGGCCTCGGGGGGCTTCAGCCCCCCCCGAAATTTTCATGGTGGTTCGCGAAAAGGTCTTATTGGTGCATTATTTAAACTGTTATGTTTATTCATATCATGATCTGATCACCATATTCAATATATCCCATATGCATGGGGGTATTGGGGTAATGATACAAAAGGTTTGCTAGGCTAGACCCTCTTTCACTCAGACTCAGCCCCCCCCGAAACTCAACCCCCCCGAAACCCCCCTGAAAAAAAATTCAGGCCCCCCCCCCCCGAAATGAAATCCTGGCTACGGGCCTGGTGTGAAGATATGGTTATGTACTTACTTAGGCAATCCCTTGTTGTCCAAGTAGGATAATCTTCCAAGATCAGTGTACTGGTAAGTCCATAGGTGATGGTTAAGCCCTATTCTTGCTCTGCATCTTCTTTCGCAGTGAGGGCATTGGTTTCCAGGTGAAAGGGGGTCTGATCTCAATCGGGATTGGCTTGATGTGCCTTCCTCTTGGCACGTTTCTCTCTTTCGCCTACCATTCGTGCCTCCTCACATTCTACAGCACTGCTGGTCACAGCTGACCATCTGGAGTGCTCAAGGGTCAGGGCTTCCCAGTTCTCAGTGTCTATGCCAGAGTTTTTAAGGTTGGCTTTGAGCCCATCTTCAAATCTCTTCAAATCTCATTCCATTCTCATTCTCATTCCATGTTCTGTTCTTGAGTTTGAGTAGAGCAACTGCTTTGGGAGGCGGTGGTCAGGCATCCAGACAATGTAGCCGGTCCAGCGGAGTTGATGGCGGAGGACTATCACTTCAATGCTGGTGGTCTTTGCTTCTTCCAGCACTCTGACATTTGTCCGCTTGTGTTCCCAAGAGATTTGCAGGATTTTCCGGAGGCAGCGCTGATGGAATCGTTCCAGGAGTTGCATGTGACGTTTGTAGACAGTCCATGTCTTGCAGGTGTATAGCAGGGTTGGGAGGACAATGGCTTTATAAGCAAACACTTTGGTATCCCTACGGATGTCCCGATCCTCAAACACTCTCTGCTTCATTTCGAAAAAAGATGCACTTGCAGAGCTCAGGCGGTGTTGTATTTCAGTGTCAATGTTGACTTTTGTGGAGAGGTGGCTGCCAAGGTAGCAGAAATGATCAACATTTTCTAATGTTACACCATTAAATGTTACATTTTCTAATGTTTTTTTAAAGAGCCAGGAGCAATCTCCGTTTTTCATATGGCCACTATATAACCATAACCATAACCATAACCATAACCATAACCATAACCATAATGTAACATGAAAAACAGAGATGGCTCCTGGCTCTTTAAAATGTGTGTGGACGAAACAGTTTTAGGAGGTTCAGCTTGCATGGCAAGCAACTGTGAACATTCCCTCTCATATCCAGTCTCTGTCTGATTTCGATGGGGAAGCTCTGGTTCCGTCTGCCACTGTTAAAAGCCTTGGGGTTGTGTTGGACTCATTGCTGACGATGGAGGCCCAGATCACTGCCATAAGTAAGCAGGCCTTTTTTCATCTTCGACAGGCAAGGAAATTGGCATCCTACCTTTTGGTAGAAGCATTGGCAACAGTAATCCACGCAACAGTCACCATGAGGTTGGACTATTGCAACGCCTTATATGCCGGCCTTCCGAAGTCAACAACCCAGAAGGTCCGGATGGTCCAAAATGCAGCAGCCAGGCTGCTAGCAGGATCATCTATAAGATCCCATATTACACCAATTCTGCAAAAACTGCATTGGCTACCAATAGAACATTAGATCTCTTACAAGATACTGATCCTGACATTTAGAGCTCAAAATGGCCAAGGACCTTTATATCTTAGGGACCACCTCATTCCTTTTCCCCATCAGTGGTCACCTCGATCCACCCAGGAAAATCTCCTATACATACTGGGCCCTAGGGAGGTACACCTGGAAGCTACAAGGCGTAGAGCTTTTTTGACCTATGCTCCAATTCTGTGGAACTCATTGCCTCCATACGTTAGAGCAATGTCGGAGTTGCGACCTTTTGTAAAGGCACTCAAGACTTGGCTGTTTGGTTGTGCATTTAAGTAATCAGATCTAATTTGCCAAATAGTCACTGTTGAATGTTTTTATGTTGAATGTTTTTATATTGTGTAAATGCTATGTTAGATTGTAAGTCGCTCGGAGCACCTTGGTGGAGAGCAACTAATTAAGAAATAAAGTGAAGTGAAGTGAAAGTGATATACAACTATCAAAGGTACAGTGACCACTACACAGCAACATTCACTTGGAAAACAAATGTTTCCATTCATTAAGAAATGGACCTTGCTTTTACCAAACTATTCATTTCCAACTATGCTCCTTTTATTTGTTTTTAAGCCCATAGATTTGCATGCATCTTTAAACAGAGAATGGAGGAATTACTTGGGGAAATCACATAGTCAGTCTGTATTCTCTGCTTCTCTATAACCTGCCATTTATTTGATACCAAGTCAAAGATTATTTGTAAAGGATTGTGTAATACCTGTTTGGGTTCCTATTCAGTGTTTACCTGCTTCGGTCTCATTTACAGGACCAACTCCAGATTTTTGGACAGGGCTCTTGTCATGGTATACCAGTCACAGTTTCAATTACTACTTTTAGTGTCTGGGAAAAAAAATTGAGACTGAATTTGTTAATGAAGAAAATTAAATATCTAATAGCCTGAAATATCTCCTATTGAATTCCAAGTTTCCTTTGATTTATCAATGTCGCATTTCACATCACAGCACCCCACTGTCTTTTTCCTTCATTTCCTTTCTAATTATAACTCCTTAGCTTAGTAATTGGCTGTTGCGCTTTTTTATTGCTTTTTTATTTTTTCAAAATCTTGTTTTAGTTTATTCAGCAAAGAGGAACAGTGAAGTAAAAAGAAGTAATTACAGAAATAAAGGATTACGAAAGACCCTTCCCTTCTAACCCCATTCCAGTGCTGAGAAAACAGAGGAAAACAAATCTACAGTGAAATGACTTGTCTTCATTAACACATTTTTAGATGTTCAATGTGTGCCAATCCTTCCACTTTTAAATGGGTTATGTTGTATGTTTTTATTTTTAACATTAATTTTATTCAAGAAAATAAACCTATACACATACATAGAAACATATATAGAAAAAAAATTACATAAAGTTAAAAATAGTAGGGCTGTGAGATTGATGAAAACAATGTTTCAAAACTCATTGCAAAGTTAGGGAGTGCCAGGGTTTCATTTCTAAAGTGCTTCTAAAGTGTCATTAGTAAAAATTTCATGACTATAACGAGAGTAATGAAATTTCGTTTCTTTTTCATTATAATAATTGTGCAAGTGGAGAAACTTCAGGGGCTCCTTTCTCCCTCATCTTTACAGCAATTGGGGTGAAACATGCTACAATGGTAGAACACATTTACCACTGTTATCTCATCAAGTTTCAGAATGTTTCACTTATCCACAGATTTTGGGGGAATTTTCAATTTTTTTATAAGCAAGATTTTAAAAAAAACAAAATGACAAGAGCTATCTCCTTGCATTTTCTATACAATGACACAATATAACGGGGGATTGTTGTCCCCAACTTTAAAAGATATTACTACATCTACTGATTTTAGGAAATTTTTAAGAGTTTTGACAAAAACATTTTTAATTTTTAAAAAGTCACAACAGTGATCTCATTGAATATATTTCATATTAACCAATACAACTTCCATTTGGGGGTTTCTTTCCAGCCCAGCCCAGTGATTTGCTTACTAGAATTATCAGTCAGTCCTTCTCTTTGTAGATTTGAGAATTTATTGGAACTCTGCTAGCTGGTCCTACCAAGGAACAACTCTCTCCCCTATCCTGATTGGGGCTTTCTTATGCTGAGCAGAATTTGAGCCCTCCCCCCCCCGGCCGCTTTGAGTCCCCCAGGAGTGAGAAAGGTGGTATATAAATACTGTAAATAAATAAATTCTGGGAAATGTAGTTTAGGGAAGGACCTTTTGAATTATCTGGTATAGGGCTCCTCACATTCCCAAACTACATTACCCAGAATTCTGTGCTTTCTCTGATTCTTTCCCAGCAAACTCTGCTTTCTCCCTGCTGCTTCCTTTTCCTAATGGTGAGAGGCTATTAATTTAAAGAGGAAACACATCCTTTTTGGCTTTGCTTTGCTTCCTTGC
This sequence comes from Anolis sagrei ordinatus, assembly GCF_025583915.1. Classification (NCBI taxonomy): domain Eukaryota; kingdom Metazoa; phylum Chordata; class Lepidosauria; order Squamata; family Anolidae; genus Anolis; species Anolis sagrei. The sequence continues at coordinate 66,403,487 of NW_026847660.1, forward strand.
ACTGAAAATGAAACTGACTTTGGGAGGCTTCCGAGATGTACAAAATTCAAACAAAAGATTGGATAAATTTTGATTCTTACGTTTTTGGCGGGGGCCATGCTTGCACATCAGATATCGCATTGTAAGTATGAATTTAACAAATTTGATACAACTTACGATGACTAATGAAAAAATTCTACACCGCTAGAAAACAGTATTTCCTCCAGAGAAACAGAAAAAAGCTTCTTCTTTAGATATAATTTAACTACAACTATCAGAACTCACTCTAAAATAATCATGTCAACCAGTACAACCCCACACCACTAAACATATACCACACATACAATGACAAAATCTATATGCTTCATACTGCCTATCTGTTGATTTTAAGTCCTCAGTTTTCAGCTTTCTTAAAATATCACTTTATAACTGCCATTTTGCTTTTAATAATGTTTTCCTAAATCAGAAACGAAAAGTCAATGCTTGTCTCTATCTTTGATGTAAAAAAAAGTAATAAATACTATAGTTTCTCTTAAAATTGGTCAGGGTTCTCTCCTTGATCAGCATGTTTTTCGGAACGACATGGCGGCTTGCAGTTTTATTGCAAAATATATTCTGAAACCCAGTTCACAATCCAGTGTTACCTTGCTCCATCCTGATGCAGCTATCCCTTTCTTTCCTCCTTTCTTCTCTTGATTGGACTTGTGCCTTCCCACTTCCCTTACTACATGATGACACATCTTTCCCTTCCTTATTTATCTTTGCTTACCTATCGCCATGCAGTGATGGCCACCTGCATATAATAAGGGCCTCCACATGCCATCATCATAATAAGGTTCAGATTACAAACTGGTTAGCTGCCATCTTGTCCTCTTCTTCAGGTATAAAACATCTGGGGTTGTTCTTGTAGGGTGCTGTAATAATCTATTCAAATTAGGAATATCTACTTTGTAATCACAAGGATTAGAAAGAATGAGATGAAGACTGTGGTTCTCATTGTTTTTTTAAAAAATAGGATGGATAACTTCAAGTCCTAAAGAAATTATCAGGATAGTTATATGCAGATCGTTACTCTTTACTGCCGTGTTCCTGAAGCATGGTTCATATGTTTAACTTGTCAAACAATAAAGTTACAGTGGTGTAGCATCAGTTACGTAGGCAAAACACCAGATACTTTCACAAAGATGGAAAAAGGAATGTCATGTACTAGTTAGTGTCTTTCAGGAAAAAATAGTAGATGAGATATCAATGTGATATACCTATAGTACATGGTATAGTATATTGATGCTGCCAATGGCAGGTAACAACAATTCATAATACGAGCAACCAATTTCTCTGCAACAGGGAAAGGCTTGTCTGATAATTTTGTTAATGTAAGAGATCTGAAGACAAGTGTCCAGATCAAAGAGATGATGATCTATGTGAAATACTATTTATTCTACTATTTTCAGTATAGTTTGCAGTAGACCATGAAGCTATAATCCAGGAAAACCATGACCTTTTGCTCAATTTCCGGAATGGCAAATCTACCCAAACTTTCCAGACTTTAGAAGACAGAACATTTTGCACAGTCCAGCATAAAGAGGTCATGTCCAGGCCAGACTGGAATTTACTCTGATAATGGTGCATATTTCCTTTTAAGCACCCTGTACTACAGTAAGTACTGTTCCAAATTGGCCACTAGATAATTGTTCAATCATCCAGATGATGTGCTGGAGAAATAGGAATGAAAACATCTACTATGGAGAATGTGTTAAAGATGTTTAGTGTTAATCTGGGCCAAGGATTCCGATGCATATTCCAAATAAGGAGTGAGAGTTTAGCTGAACATGAATAATTTTTGCAACAGATTTATACCATGTAATGATCTTTATACTCACACCTATCATAGTGACTACTGTCCAATTAAATGAGTCTGTGAGAGGTATAGTAACTAATACTCTCTTGGAAAATTCTGGCCTCATGGTGTAAATATCAACTCCTTCAACTGCCAACCTGAAAAAGAAAGACGAATATACAGGGTTATTTTTATTTATTTGTCATGTCAGGGCAACCAGTCAATTGTATTACATTTCTAACAGAACAAAACAAGCAAACAGACAAAGAACAAAATTTGCAAGTTTGGTAGTTGATTAAATGTTCTTTGACCAGTATCTGGCCACTTGGAGTGCTTCTGGTATTGCTGCAAGAAGGTCCTCCATTGTGCATGTGGCAAGGCTCAGGGTGCATTGCAGCAGGTGTTCAGTGGTTTGCTCTTCACACTTGCATGTCGTGGATTCCACTTTGTGGCCCCATTTCTTGAGTTTGGCTCTGCATCTCGTGGTGCCAGAGCGCACTCTGTTCAGCGCCTTCCAAGTCGCCCAGTCTTCTGTGTGCCCAGGGGGAGTCTCTCATTTGGTATCAGCCATTGGTTGAGGTTCTGGGTTTGAGCCTGCCACTTTTGGACTCTCGCTTGCTGAGATGTTCCAGCAAGTGTCTCTATAGATCTTAGAAAACTATTTCTAGATTTAAGTCATTGACGTGCTGGCTGATACCCAATCAGGGGATGAGCTGGAGATGTCTCTGCCTTGGTCCTTTCACTATTGGCTGCTACTTCCCGGCGGATGTCAGGTGGAATATACAGGGTGAGGCAGCATAACTTCCTTTTTTCAAAACTTAATAAAACCCATTGTATGAATCAGAAAATTTTATTTTTTTATAATATAGGCGCATAACTAAAGTTTTGTTTTACGTAGTTTTGAAGATCAAATTAGGTAGGTGACGTCCCCCATCCCCCATTCTCCATCCACTGAGTAAACCGATTTCTGGCATTTGTCATGACTCTTGCCAGCATATCAGGCGTTATGTTGGCAATTTCCTCCTAGATGTTGGTCTTCAAATCTTGTAGGGTCCTTGGACGGTTCACATACACGGGATTTCAAAAAACCCCATAGAAAAAAATCACAAGGGGCCAAATCTGGAGAGCGGGCCGGCCACTCCAAATCCACTCGAAAAGTAGGCCTCAACGGCAAAAGCACGCTCCTCACTGTTCCAACGCATGATGGCAACCAAACTGTGTCAGGACAAAACTTTATACTCCCACATCTGGAACGAGACCACTAGCGCTCCGCTACGTCTTCAACTGACTGAATTGTGCGCATTTTTAAAAAGGAAGTTATGCGGCCTTACCCTGTAGAAAAAGTGAAAAGCTGTAGAAACAGGAATGGCTGGGTTGTTGTAGGTTTTTCTGGGCTATATGGCCATGTTCTAGAGGCATTTTCTCCTGACGTTTCGCCTGCATTTATGGCAAGCATCCTCAGAGGTAGTGAGGTCTGTTGGAAGTAGGAAAATGGGTTTATATATCTGTGGAATGATCAGGGTGGGACAAAGAACTTTTGTCTGCTGGAGCTAGGTGTGAATGTTTCAGCTGACCACCTTGATTAGCATTTTCTGTTGGTCATGGGAGTTCTGTGTGCCATGTTTGGATCAATTCCATCATTGGAGTTCAGAATCCTCTTTGATTGTAGGCGAACTATAAATTCCAGCAACTACAACTCCCAAATGACAAAATCATTTTTTTTAGTGATGCTCACTCCTTGGATTAGTAGGTGTCTTGTTGCCAAATTTGGCGGCAATTCGTTCAGTGATTTTTGAGTTATGTTAATCCCACAAACGAACATTACATTTTTATTTATATAGATGTTTAGGCACCCGAGGACATGGGGGAACGTAAGCAGGATACTAGTGGGATGAAGAAGATATTCTTCCAAAAAGTAATGCCATTATGTTTTTCTTCATGGTCCTGCAACTCAGAATGCAAGGATTGCAGCTTGACACCACTTTAACTGCCGTGGCTCAGTGCTGCAGAATGTTATATGCATTGGACTGGGATTCTGGGAAGCCAGGGTTCAAATCCATGCTTAGTAGGGCTGGGCGGTTTCGTTTGTTAATTTCGTAATTCGTTATTAATTCGTATTTAAATTAGCTTACGATCCAATATTGAGCCATGCAGGACTACTGTGAGGAGTAATTAAAATCGAAACTATTTTTCCAATTTATTTCGTATTGTTTCGTAATTGTTTCGTAATTGGTCCAAAATTGTTTCGAAATTGTTTCGTAATTGTTTCGTAATTATTTTCGCATGCCTGGTGCAAGTTTTATAGTTGTTGTTTGTTTTATCACACCAACAGTCAACAACAGAGGGAGAGGGAAGCTTCAGAAGTTCCCCCTGTCCCATTTGGAGGTTTTTTTAGCATATTTTTAGCATATTTGGAGGTTTTTTTAGCATATTGCGCAATCGCGTCCGCCATTAACGAATCAATTCGAAATTTACGAAATTACGTATATATTACGTATATATCAGAATTCTTTAAAGAAACGAAACGTGATGGACCCCTTAAAAACGAATCGAGTTTAGAAACAAATGTTTCCGTGGTTACCCAGCCCTAATTTAGCCATGTAAACTTACTGGACGATCATAGGAAAATTATACTCCCTAGGTCTCAAAGGAAGGCATTGAGAAACCCCCTCTGAACAAAGTTTGTAAAAAAAAAAAGCCCTATGATACGTTCACTTTAGATCTATCATTAGTCATAAATGATTTGAAAGCACACAACGGAATTTATTTTTTAAAAAACTATCATATAAAATGTATTATTTTTTATCGTGCTTATCTTTAAAAATGGGTTTTCATCTTAACTGTATTTTCTGTGAATGTAGGAATGTGGAGGAGACATAGGAGGAGGAGATGTATAAAAAATTAAAACCGAGAAGAGGAGTGATTTCAATTTCATGCAGATACCTTGGAGATGAGCAGTGTGAGTTGACAATTTCAAGAACATTTTTTGTTGTCAAAGTGTAGCTAGATAAACGTTTGCCAGTGTCTGAATCCTTTCCTTCTCCATTGTCTAAAAGGTCTTTATGTTTTTAATACTCTCTTCATTAATTTGAATAAAGTGACAGAACCCACAAATCAAACCCTAACATTAAGTACAAAGTGTCCAATATGTTCTCATATGAAAAGTCTCTTCTCCATTCAGTTTATTTTCATGTTAAGGCTCACATCCAACTTTCCTGGAGTCAGACAGTTCTGTTTCAGTTTTATATATCACACCCCTGACATTTAGCTACCATTGCTTTGAAGGCTAATACAATCAGCATAGCAGTACACAGATGAACAAAAATTCTGAAATATGGCAACCTAGGTTAATCTGCTCTTAAACACAGCCAGGTCAAAAAAGTCTCACAAGGAGCAACAGCTAACTGAATGCTATCAAACAAAGTCTAGTCTTGATTTGGAAAGGTAAAGCATGTTACAGTAAGTCGTAACAGGAACACGTATGTGTGTGTGTGTGTGTTAAAGAAAACCTTATATTGTTAATTATTATGTGCAGCTGCTAAGGTAGGTCAACTGGTAAGTTTGGACCGTACCCGGCGGGGTATAACTGTATGGTTTTTAGAATACAGTTCAGTTTTTGCTTTGAGGAGCATTTGCTCAGGCATTTTGCTCAACCATTTCTATTGCTCTCTCATTTGGATGAAGAAACCTTATTCTGTATTGCTTACAAAGACTATGTAAGTTTGTTGCACTGTTTGTAACATTGCAAGTTTATGTTTTAACTCTGCTGATAAGAGTAAAGTTTTGTGTTTTTTTCCCCTCTTGCCTGGGTGCAATAATAATAATAATAATAATAATAATAATAATAATAATAACCTTTATTTGTACCCCGCTACCATCTCCTGCAGGACTCGGTGCGGCTTACAAGAGGCCGAGCCCAAAGTACATCATTAGCAGAAACACAACAACAACAATACAATGCAAACATAAATAACTCATAACAAAGCAAAACACGACACTATTAAAAACCTGTGGCAGGGCCAAATGTAATGGTTAAAATTCTAAAAATGCTGGGCATGTCCAGGTGAGGTAGGATGAATATTATGGAAATAAGAGGGTGTGCAGACGATTCTAACTCTCTCATAAAGTACATTAGGGACATTGCTTGGGATTCCTTAATCTGGGAAGGCACACTGGAACATTCATGTTTTAAAGCTCCTTCTGAAGACTGCCAGTGTTGGGGAGTGCCTGATGTCCTTGGGGAGGGAGTTCCAGAGTCGTGGGACCACCACCGAGAAGGCCCTGTCCCTAGTTCCCACCAATCGCGCTTGCGATGCCGGTGGGATTGTGAGCAAGGCCTCACCAGATGAACGAAGAGATCATGTGGGTTCGTATACGGAGATGCGGTCACGCAGTTAGGCGGGTCCCAAACCGTTTAGGGCTTTGTAGGTAAGCACCTGCACCTTGAATTGGGACCGGAAGATGAATGGCAGCCAATGGAGCTCCTTGAACAGGAGGGTTGATCTCTCTCTGTAAGGAGCACCAATTAACAGCCTGGCCGCCGCTCGTTGAACCAACGAAAATTTCCGGGCCGTTTTCAAGGGCAGCCCCACATAGAGTGCGTTACAGTAGTCCAATCTGGAGGTGACTAAGGCATGGACCCCCCCTGGCCAGATCCGCCTTCACAAGATATGGTCGCAGTTGGCGCACAAGTCTCAATTGTGCAAAGGCCCTCCTGGCCACCGCCAAAGCCTGAGGATCAAGTGTAAGTGATGAGTCCAGAAGGATACCCAAACTGCGGACCTGTGACTTCAGGGGGAGTGCAACCCCGTCCAGCACAGGTTACCACCCTATACCTCAATTTGGTTTACAATCGACCAGGAGGACCTCTGTCTTGTCAGGATTAACCTTCAGCTTGTCCTTCCTCATCCAGCCAGCCACAGCGGCCAGGCACTGTTATTGTGTTTTCTGCATTGGACTTGACTGAAATACGCTTAGCACAACAAAGCACACTTGGGAGTTCCCAGATGGAAATCTTCATAGTTAGGCCAAGACGGGTTTAAGACCACCTAAAAAATCCATGAAAACTTCCAGTTGACATAATTGATGAAGTAAGATATCAGATCGATAACCTCATCAGATGGGCAAAATTGCCCATCATACAATGCTTCCTCTTCACTAGCCGCACAGAGTCCACTGGCTCCCATCCCATGATGTAGGTCTACTTTTGGCAGAATTCCGTGGTGCAAGTGAAAAGGGAAGCATCGTAAGTCACTGCAGTGGTAACATGGGAGGCTTCCCGTGTTGCATACGCAACAATGAAGGGAAACGGAGTGGTGGATGCTTCCTCTTGTGGAATAGAATGAGGGGGAAGCCATGTGATCCTGGGTGTTGGGTGACAGGGTCGCTACGCCACACCCTGCCAGATTCGTCACTATGTGTGGCAAATACCAGTCTTAATGTGATGAGCTCCCTAGTTGATAGTTCTATGGTAAAGGAGGGTAAGCAAGAGTACAAATATTATTGAGAACGTATATAGCATGATATTGTATCTATATTATGGGGTTCCATTTCTGAAATGATTCTGTGAGAATCTGTGTGTCTAGGGATAGTCCCAATTCTCTTCATCATTAGGAGCCCCTGGTGGCACAGTGGGTTAAATCCCTGTGCTGGCAGGACTGAAGACCGACAGGTTGCAGGTTCGAATCCAGGGAGAGGTGGTTGAGCTCCCTCTATCAGCTCCAGCTCCTCAGGCGGGGACATGAGAGAAGCCTCCCACAAGGATGATAAAAACATCAATTCATCCGGGCGTCCCCTGGGCAATGTCCTTGCAGACGGCCAATTCTCTCACACCAGAAGCAGCTTGCAGTTTCTCAAGTCGCTCCTGACACGGCAAAAAATATATTAGTAGACTCCATACTAAACACATATCTAAGGCGTCCTTGTCAGATCACAATGTGTACTGGAACCGACGCTTCAGAAGACAGTTCCAACCCCCTTCACTAGTAAGTGTAAAACCGAACTGAGTTCAAAGTTAGGAAGAAGCTTGCATTCAATTAACTTGAGACGGGAGGGGAGAAGAGAGGATGGTTATATTGCTCTTCCTTGTAGACTCTAACAAAACATGCTGTTACCGTCTCTTTCCATTACAGATATATTTTGTGGGAAAGCACGATGCTTTTCGGTTGTCCCAAAGTGTTATTTTTTATATCCAATAGATTCATATTATAGTATTTTGACAGGCAGAAAATGTTTTCCTTCTGTTCTTTCTGCACAACCACAATGTTTTAAACTGCCAAATGGGATTGTATGGCTTCCCCCCATTTCAGTGGGATACATGTGTGGATTTCAGAAGATTTGCCCTTAAAAAATAACTCAGACTTTTAAATACCAATCTGGGTAATGTAACATAATGTAATTCAGCTGATATAGCTTATACTACAGGGTGGAATTTCTCAAAGAAATCCCTGCAATATTTTCTTTTATTACATTTCCTTTTCAAATTCTTTGCATATTTGCCCAGGGCATTTTAGTCAGCTGGCTGTGTTCACTACGGAAATCTAGGACTGAAATGGATCCTGAAATCTACCTTTAGCTTTGCTAATAAGCCAAAGGAAGTTACAAAGGAAGGCCACAACAATCCAGTGTGGAAACTATGCTGACACATCTACTGAATCTTTTGTTGAAATTGTTTTTTACTAACATGCTCCATTTTTAATATATAAAAACACACAAGGTGAAGCTACACAAAACAACTCCGAACTACAAATGAAAGTAAGTTATTGCACTAAATTATCACATACACAATTGTTTTTTTTTAAATAGGGGAAACAACTGACTTCCAACACTCCCACGAATGTTTGTAGGTACTTAGATATCATAATTCCTCTACAACAGTGGTTCTCAACCTGGGGTCCCCGGATGTTTTTGGTCTACAACTCCCAGAAATCCCAGCCAGTTTACCAGCTGTTAGGATTTCTGGGAGTTGAAGGCCTAAAAACATCTGGGTGCCCCCAGGTTGAGAACCACTGCTCTACAATATATTAACTTCTAAAAGGGTTGAATAAAAAGTAAGGCCTACACCTTCATAACTCCTCAACAAATGGCAGTATTGATATGTGGCAGGTACTGGCTTGTTCAGTAGACTCTCCTCTACAGTTCCATTTTGGCGGGAAGCCTTAGCATTGAACAGTTGTGTTGTTCAAGTGCAAAGTATGGAACCTTGCACAGATGGTCAGTCAATGCAACTTAAGCAATGTGCAGTCATTGAATTCTTGACAGCAAAAGGTGTCACCTTAACATCTTTAAACTTACTCGCCCAATGACGCACACTACTCACATCAACACAATCACCATAAACAGCTGGCATTCTCTGATGAATCTCCTTTGGGGTGATTCGGCCTTTTTCTGCTGTCAGGAATTCAGTGACTGCACATTAAAGTCGCATTGACGACCGTCTGTGCATGGTTCCATACATCGCATTGTAACAACACAACCATTCAATTCTAAGGCTTCCTGCCAAAATGGAACTGTAGAGGAGAGTCTGCTGAACAAGCCAGTACCTGCTGCATACCAGTACTGCCATCTGCTGAGGAATTACGAAGGTGGAAGCATTACTTTTCATTCAACCTTCATCATATTGTTTATTCTCCAAATTCTAACATTAGCATCCCCTATAATCTTGTAAACGGTTCGGGCCCTGCCTATCTCCACGATCGCATCTCCTTCTATGAACCGGTACGAGCTCTAAGATCTTCCGGGGAGGCCCTCCTCTCGGTCCCACTACCGTCTCAAGCGCGGTTGGTGGGGACAAGAGAGAGGGCCTTCTCAGTGGTGGCCCCCTGCCTCTGGAACGCCCTTCCAAGGGAAATAAGACAGGCCCCATCCCTCCCCTCCTTTCGTAAGAGCTTGAAGACCTGGTGGTTTCAACAAGCCTTTGAAAATGACCAGTTCTAACTCAGCCCTACACATTGTCGAATACGGCCTTATTCTTCCTACCAATTACCCAGATTCTTTCCTCTAATCGGCCCCGGAATGAACAGCCACAGACCCGTACCTAATATTATTGTTGCCTGCCATAGCATTGCACTTAATTCCCGGGCCCCTAGAATTTTTGGGCTTGCACAAATCTTGGCCCGGCCTTTTAAATTTTTTAATTGCCTTGAACAGGCAGGATTACTTTTAATATATGTGTGTTATGGCGACAATTTTTATGCTTATATTTTGTTTTGTTTAATCTTATGGTTATGTTGTTTTTACTTTGTATGTTTTGTGATGTTACCTGGGAACCACTCTGAGTCCCCTCGGGGAGATGGAGCGGTATATAAATAAATTATTATTATTATTATTATTATTATTATTATTATGATGTAAACGTTCCAAAATCAACAAGCAAAGTCATATTGTCCCAATAACTACTTCATTTAGACATGCGCAGTTTTTTTCTTTGGATTTTTTGGGATATCTAATACTACACACTACACAACTACATTCTACCTAGTACTACAGAACTACAACTAAATGCCTATTAAAATAACAGAGCATAAACACTTAAAACAGTGGTTATCAACCTCCTAATGGCGTGACCCCTTAATACAGTCCCCCATGTTGTGGTGACCCCCAACCATAACATTGTTTTCATTGCTACTTCATAACAGTCATTTTACTACTGTTATAAATCATAATGTAAATATCTGATATGCAGGATGCATTTTCATTCACTGGACCAAACTGGGCACAAATACCCAATACACCCAAATGTGAATGCTAGTGGGGTTGGGGAGGATTGATTTTGTAATTTGGGAGTTGTAGTTGCTAGGATTTATAGTTCACTTATAATCAAAGAGCATTCCGAACTCCACCAGCGATGGATTTGAACCAAACTTGGCTCCCATGACCAATGGAAAACATTGGAAGGGTTTGATGGGCATTGACCTTGAGTTTGGGAGTTGTAGTTCACCTATCCAGAGAGCACTGTGGACTCATGCAATGGTGGATCTGGACCAAACTTGGCATGAATACTCAATATGCCCAAATGTGAACACTGGTGGAGTCTGGGGAAAATAGATCTTGACTTTTGGGAGTTGTAGTTGCTGGGATTTATAGTTCATTACAATCAAAGAACATTCTGAACTCCACCAACGATATAATTGGCTCAAATTTCCTACGTGGAATCCCCATGACCATCAGAAAATCTTGTGTTTTCTGATGGTATTTGGTGACCCCTCTGACGCCCCTTCGTGACCCCCTCAGGGGTCCCGACCCCCAGGTTGAGAAACACTGACTTAAAACAAACACACACAAACCTGAACAAACAAACAAACAAACAGACAAATCTATGAACCTACCACTTACTAGCTGATTCTTAAAAATCTATTATTAATCTACTCCCTTTAAATGATGTTATATGAGCATACTTCTACTTCGGTATCACCTCATTACATTGCATAGGAATGTGTTAGTGATAATGGCATAACCATCCATCCCACCTTGTGACTTTGCAGTAAGTCATTGGAACTTCCAGTACTTCCAGCAGTACTTCCAAGCTTTGGCTTGGGCATCTGCCACCCCCATTTCATGGCTCATGTTTCCAGAGACAGACATTCACAAAATTAATAGAAAGTTAAAATTAACAATGAGGCTACAAAGCCTGTTTGAATTCCCTCGAAATCATTACAAAACATAAGAAATAAGGGTGCCTGTTAAAATTAACTGATAGAGCAGTGGTTCTTAACCGGTAGGCCACAGACCACCAGTCTGCCGCGAGGACAAAAATCTGGTCCGTGAGCCTCCTTCCTCTTATTTTATTTTATTTTATTTTTATTTCTACTCCTTTTGCATCACCTGCCACTCCTTCCCTGCTGTTGACCATGGCATATGTTCTGTATCAGAAACTTGGGCTGAGGTGATCTACCCAATGCAAGTTTCTGAATCAGCACCCCAAATTGAATGTAAAGTTGACCAAAAACTGATTTGTAAACCTTTTGGAACTAATGTTGGAGAGCGGTTCCTGGTCAAGTGGTCCCGGGTCAAAAAAAGGTTGGGAACCACTGTGTTAGGAGTCAGATCATGGACCATCCTGTCCAACTACTATGCAGGAAAAGCAAACTCAAAATACCCCCGACAGATGGCTATCCAGACTCTGTTTAAAATCCTCCAAAAAAGGAGCTTCCATCACACTCCAAAGCAGAGAGTTCCACTGCTGGACAGCTCTCATGGTCAGGTGGTTCTTCCTAGCTTTCAGGTGCGCAGTGGCAGAGGCGGCCCTAGGTAATTTTCAACGGTAAGCAAACAGTATTTTGGTGCCCCCCCAACCAATCATTTATATATATTTTCTGTTCGTCATGGGAGTTCTGTGTGCCATATTTGGTTCAATTCCATCATTGGTGGAGTTCAGAATGCTCTTTGATTGTAGGTGAACTATACATCCCAGTAACTACAACTCACATATGTCAAGGTCTATTTTCCCCCAAGAGCGCCTCAAGAGTGCCCCTGGGCAAAATCAACTATAGTGCGAATGCTTACTTTGCGTAATGGGTTGAGCCACCCCTGCGCAGTGGGTTAAACCCTTGTGTTGGTAGGACTGAAGACCGACAGGTTGCAAGTTCAAATCTGGGGAGAGCGTGGATGAGCTCCCTCTGTCAGTTCCGGCTCCCTATGCGGGGACATGAAAAAAACCTCCCACAAAAAATGGTAAAACTTCAAAACATCCTGGCGTCCCCTGGGCAATGTCCTTGCAGATGGCCAATTCTCTCACACCAGAAGCAACTTGCAGTTTCTCAAGTCGCTCCTGACACACACACACACAACCCTTTTCTGTAATTTGAACCCATTGCTCTGAGTCTGAGTCTCCAGGACTGCAGAAAACAAACCTGCTCCCTCTTCCTTATGACATCCTTTCAAATATTTATACATCACAATCATGTCTCCTCTCAAACTTCTCTTCTGGAGGCCAAACATATCCCACTCTTTAAGCCACTCCTCATAAGGCAAGTTTTCCAAACTTTTGATCATTTTAGTCGCCCTCCTCTGGACACGTTCAGCTTGTCAATATTGCCTGTTGAATGTCATCAAATAATGAAACTATTACATTATGTTTAAATGTAAAAAGTATCGAGTATTCATTGATAAAAACATTACTGACTGAAAATATGTCACATGTAACACCCACACAGTCATTTCAAATTCACATAGGGCCCTTCCAGACAGGCCCTATATTCCAAGATCTGATTCCAGGTTTTCTAGTTTAAACTGGATTATATGATTCCACACTGCCAGATAAACTGGAATAAACAGAAAACGTTGGATCAGATCCTGGGATATGGGGCCCTTCCACACAGCCCTATATCCCAGAATATCAAGGTGCAGTGGGTTAAACCTCTGTGCCGGCAGGACTGAAAACCAGCAGGTCGTAGGTTCGAATCCGGGGAGAGCGCGGATGAGCTCCCTCTATCAGCTTTAGCTCCTCATGCAGGGACATGAGAGAAGCCTCCCACAAGGATGATAAAACATCCCCTGGGCAACGTCCTTGCAGATGGCCAATTATCTCACACCAGTAGCAACTTGCAGTTTCTCAAGTTCCTGATATGACAAAAAAACTACTTTGAACTGGTTTATCTGAAATCCCTTCCACACATCTGAATAAAATCCCAAATTTTCTGCTTTGAAATGGAATATATGGCAGCGCGGATGCAGATATCCCAGTTCAAAGTAGACATTGTGGGATTTTCTGCCTTGATATTCTGGGTTATATGGCTGCGTGAAAGGGCCCTGAGTACACACTCAGATAATGTAGGATTTTCTGCTTTGATATTCTCGGATATAGGGCTGTGTGGGATATAGGGCTCTTGGTCAGATCTATGCTGGCAAATCAGAGCTGCCTGTGGTTTTGGATAGTCAAATGCTTCCTATAATATGAGTAGAGCCTTAGCATCTTCAGGGTTGTTTTTAGTATCAATAATAGTATATAATAATAGTATCAATCATGAGCGAGCCTTTCAACCACAGACCTGCAATTCTCTATTTATAGGTACTAGCAGACCAAAAACCTCTCCACAAAGCAGCCCCATTATTTTTCCTCTTGAAACCTCACTGCAGCTTGAGGGCTGCAAAGTTAAATCAATATGACAAATTTGTCCAGAAGCACAACACAGGTAGTACAGAGGTTAAGGAGAACAATTCACCAAGGATATCAAGCAGAAAATACTAGAATGAGTGAGTGAGTCCGAGTGTGCAAAAGAGAGAGGCAGGATCCACACTGCCCTATATCCCAGGATTTGATCCAAGATTATCTTCTTATCACAGATATGTGGCTGTGTAGACTCATATAATCCAATTCAAACTAGCTAATCTGGCCTCAGATCCTGTGAAATAGGGCAGTGTAGATCCATCTGAAAAAGCAAAGCTAAATAAATTCTGGGTGGCCCGATATGCATATTACAGGTAGCAGAAATGGTCAACATTTTCTAATATACACCATTAAACTAGGACTGTAATGCCACACCATGTCAGGTGAAGTCTCAGGGAATGTGTTGGTTCTCTGTCATATAATCCATATTATCAAATCAGGTAATTTATACTGTCTGCTTTGAATTAGATTATATGAGTCTGCACTGCCATGTAATCTAGTTCACAGCAAATAATCTGGATTTTGTATGGCAGTGTAGAAGGGCCTGAATTTCCAAGTAGGAATGCAATTTTGAAGTTAAGTGGAGTTGGAGTAGGGGAGAATTTTGATTTTTTTTTAGAAGTATGATTTTGTGAACTGACTTTGAAACCAAGGAACCCATATGCATCTATTATCAGGGCTCTTTGGATTAGGCAAACATGTTTTGTTATGGTTGGACATGCACCAACTGCGACCGTACCTCGGGAAGGCGGATCTGGCCAAGGTGGTCCATGCCTTAATCACCTCTAGACTGGATTACTGCAATGCACTCTACGTGGGGCTGCCCTTGAAAACGGCCCAGAAATTTCAGATGATCCAACGGGCAGCAGCCAGGTTGTTAACTGGGGCTCCTTACAGGGAGCGGTCTTCCCTCCTGTTCAAGGAGCTCTACTGGCTGCCATTCATCTACCGGACCCAATTCAAGTGCAGATTCTTACCTACAAAGAAGTGCTGTGTGAAGAGACATCAGAGAGGGAAGTGGAGTCTTCCTCAGAAGTATAGTCACTAAAGTACACCTGTTTTTTGGATTTGCTGATGTTGGTATAGAAAAGATTAAGACTCAGTCTCACTCCTTACTACAAACACTCAATATGAATGACCAACACAGAGATGACTTAGTGGCCTTATCTAACAAACTCAAGGATTTATCTCAAAAGATTAAGTCCTTCAAAATTAAAAAATTCGAAAGAGATGAAAATGATTATGTCCTTAATAAGGTCTATAGATGGCTCTATACCAACATCAGCAAATCCAAAAAACAGGTGCACTTTAGTGACTATACTTCTGAGGAAGACTCCACTTCCCTCTCTGATGTCTCTTCACACAGCACCTCTTCATTCCGTAGAGACAATACTTTTGCACCCAGACGTTCTAGCCGCAATAAGAATCTTACCTAAAAAGCCCTGAATGGTTTGGGACCCGCCTACCTGTGTGACCGCATCTCTGTATACGAACCCACACGATCTCTTCGATCATCCGGAGAGGCCCTGCTCTCGATCCCACCAGCATCGCAGGCGTGATTGGTGGGGACGAGAGAGAGGGCCTTTTCGGTGGTGGCCCCTCGACTCTGGAACTCACTCCCTAAAGACATCAGACAGGCCCCAACTCTGGCAGTCTTCAGGAGGAGCTTGAAGACGTGGCTGTTCCAGTGTGCCTTCCCGGAATAGTGATCCTATAGCTCTTTGTCCTCCAAAGCACTTTACATTTCTTTAGGTCTGCTCGTATGCCCTTTCACAAACACTGGTATCACCTTTCGTCCATGTTCCAGCATTATTTTCAATTTTAACTCTACATTTGGCCTTCCCACTGTTTTTAATTGTGTGTTGTCTTATTGATAATGTTGTGTATTTTATTGTCTATGGTTTTTTAATTGCTTGTATTGTTGTTATTATTGCTTGTATTGTTGTGTTTGGGCTCGGCCTCATGTAAGCCGCACCGAGTCCCTTGGGGAGGTGGTAGCAGGGTACAAATAAAGTATTATTATTATTATTATTATTATTATTATTATTATTATTGGACAATGCTGGACAATGGTTGGACAAAAGGGAAAGGAAGGAACTGGAGAAAGAGCCGGTCATGCTGTTTGGCCTACTGTGCCATTTGGAGCAAAGCAGTGAATAGATTATTAGCATTGCAACTCATGAGATTTCTTGTTAGGCAAACTGTCAGGACCTCAGGGCAAGAAGAGGATGATGGGGAGGAGGGTTCCAAGCCCAGGTGGATGAGCAGCCTGACACTGTGCAAATTGCTAATGCTGAGCAGGACCAGGATCTTCCAGTAATGGAAGTGCCTGAGGCTCTTCAGGAGAATGATCAGGAGTTAACTCTTCCCACCCAACTTTAGCTTAGGCTGATGCCATCTAGTTGTGAAGGTCCAATTGTCTGGCTCAAAGGAGACTCTTGCAGCTGTAAGGACTTTTCTGGATTAGTATAAACAGCTGGTGTTTGTAATAGTTTGTTGCTGGAAGCAATTGTTGTGTTGGTATTATAGCTGGTAATCTTTGGTGAGCCTCGTGTCTTGAACCACAGACCACTCTCTTTGGACTTCAGACTTGGACTTTTTGGTGAGTCTCCATGCATTTGACCTTCTGGAATGGACATTGGAATTTGCTTTGCTTGCTCCTTTTATCTTGGACAGACTTTGTCTTGAATCTCAAATTGCTTCTGACCAAACTTTGGAAGAAAGGCTGCAGACTCTGACAGAAACCCTGGTTCAGGGGTCATATAACTTAGGGAAATCTCCCTGTGACCTGACAATGAGCCTTCCAAAAGTTCCAGCAACAGCCCCAGGAATTACACGTGCTGTAAATAAAGCTACATGTGATGCAAGTCCTAGCAGAAATGACAGAAACTTATCCAGGTGCTGTCAACAAATACTTTGTTCTCCCCTCCACAGCAGTGGGTTGGCATATTTAGTGCTCAGCCAGGTATTGTCCAAATCCTGGATCTAAAGTCTTCATATATGTTTCCACAGTCAGCTATATATAATGACTTGCCTTCAGCTCTTGCTCCCTATGTTTCTATGATGTTACAAGGTCCCACAATCTAGTCTCATGTTCATAATATTTCAGGGCATAGAAAGCTAATGATTAGACAATCATAGTAGGTTCAAAGAATGTTTTGTTCAGAAGCTTAGACTGCTCTTGGGCAAATGACTTGTCCTCTTGGTCCATATCCACACTTGTTTGAGTTGTTCACCATTTTATACAAGGTGAACAAAGTCTTAACCACTGTATATTATGGAACCAAAGCATCCACAGATTTGGGTATCCACAAGGAATCTCTGTAACCAAATCCCAGTGGATACCACAGATCAATGTTTTGACATTGTTGTTACTATATGATAATAATAATAATAATAATAATAATAATAATAATAATAATAATACTTTATATACCGCTCTATCTCCCTGAGGGGGACTCAGGGCAGTTTCTAAGCAACATTACCAAAACATACAGAGTAAACAGCATAACACAATTAACAAAACAATATAAGCATAAAATTATCACAATTACACACACACACAGACACACACATAAAATAATCCTGCCTGTTCAGAGTAATTAAAAGGCCAGGTTGAGGCTAGTGCAAACTTAAAATATGAGGGGACCGGGAATTAAATACAATGCTATAACAGGCTAACAGCAATAGCAAGTATGGGTCTGTGGCTGCTCATTTCCAGGGTCTATTAGAGCAGTGGTTCTCAACCTGTGGGTCCCCAGATGTTTTGGCCTTCAACTCCCAGAAATCCAAACAGTTGGTAAACTAGTTGGGATTTCTGGGAGTTGTAGGCCAAAACACCTGGGGACTCACAGGTTGAGAACCACTGTATTAGAGGGATGACTGGGGTAATAGGTAGGAAGTATAAGGCCATATGTTTGGGGCTGGGCTAGAACTGGTCATTCTCAAAGGTCTTCAAGCTCTTACGAAAGGAGGGGAGGGATGGGGCCTGTCTTATTTCCCTTGGAAGGGCATTGCATAGGCAGGGGGCCATCACCGAGGAGGCCCTCTCTCTCGTCCCCACCAACCGTATTTGTGATGGTGATGGGAGCAAAAGGAGGGCCTCCCTGGAAGATCTTAGAGTTTGTGCTGGTTCATAGAAGGAAATGCGATCACGAAGGTTATGTTAACCCATTTTGTGAATGAACTCCCCCACGACATCTGTTTTATGACATTCTCCATTATACTTCCTCAAATTCTAAATGGGTATACTGATGGAAAAAAAGTTGGTGAAAGCAATCTGAAATCATTATAAATTTCAATTATATTTGTTGGAAGGTGGGGTAAATAGATTCCAATGGTAGAGAAGCAACTTCGAAAGTAGTGGGAAACCAGGCACTGCTTAAAATATACTTTAAATTATATGTGGACTATTCAGTGGTGGGAAGCAGTGCTGAAATGTATGGTGTTAAACCGAGCTATGGGAAACTAGTAAAATAAAATGAATGCTAGAAAGTTGGAAAAGATGCCAAAGCTGCAATTAAAGAAATTTTAAAACCAAAGATGAGAAAGATGACCAAACATAGAAGAACTACCAATTATGCAGTAGATTTGAGGGGGCACAACCTGGAGGTCATAAAGGAAAATGCTGAGCAAATGCAAAGTCAGTTAAGGTTATAAGTATATCACTACAGATGTCAAAATACAGATGAAATTTTAACTGAGGAAAATAAACATTTAGTTATTTGCGTGTAGTTTAAAGTTCAATATCACAATGCTTTGTTATGGATACAAGACAGTTTTTAAGAGAAGAGGCCATTAGGTTGTAAGTAGTTTAAAAAACCCCCAAAGGAATTTATTGTACAGAGGTGGCAAACCAATACAGTAGAAAGACTGTAACCTTTGATGATGGTCCCATCATGTGATACCCATTGTCAGTCTGCTGCCTCCTAATCCTTGGTTGCACCACTCTTATGGGACCTACCTTGTTTGGGGAGTCTAGGTGCTTCTGTGGCATCTCCCCACACCCCTTGTTCCATTTTTTTTGTAAAATCCCAATAAAAGAACAAGGGAAAGCAAATTATACCAAATTAACTCTATACGGCTCCGGCCCAGCGTACCTGTCCGAACATATCTCCTCCTATGTCCCATCTAGGAATTTAAGAACTTCTGGAGAGGCCCTGCTCTCGGTCCTCTCCTCTCTTTTAGAAGGAAATTAAAAACATGGATATAGGACCTTTGGGTAATCTGGCAGACTGACAAGGACAATGACAACGAGAGCTTTGGAACAAGTTATGATAAGCTGAATGGACTCACTAATTACAGATCTCGGTGAAACGATGGCCACCAGGCTGGCTTCTTTTTTATTAGATTGTATTGTATTAACTTAATATTTTAATTATTTATAATGACTGTTGTTTTGTATTTTACTGTGTTTAATTGTAGGCATCGAATATGTGCCGGCTGGAAGCCGCCCTGAGTCCCCTCTAGGGGGTTGAGAAGGGCGGGGTAAAAATACCCGAAATAAAATAAATAATAAAATAAATACCACTCATCCAGAAGTGCAGTTTTATACAGCTTCAGCATCATAATCATGTGATGGTAGTATATGGGTAAAATTGCCCATTACCATGATGATAAGTTGCTGCTATCCAGCATCACAGGAACAATGTGGGATAGTAGAACATAAGTAGTAATGCCCACAGGTTTCTAAAAACTGCCATCAGCATTTGGTGAGATTTCTGAACAATTCCCATATCAGAATTAATAACTTTTCGATGTTCCCTTCTATTCAACTATGTCTATGAGTGGGTTTCCCCGCTTCTTCCATAAACCTGGCAACTTATGCAAGTGATTCCATGGTAAAACATACCACCTAGCATTGAAAAAACTCAGGTATCTTGTAACACCTTTGAAACTGAATGGTAGAAGGAATTTTCTTGCTTAAGCTTGTTGTAGACCTCATCACATTATCTAAATTACCACCTTACAACACTTCCTCAACGCAGCCGGCACGGAGCCCACCTGATCGTCATCCCACAACACACATCTACTTTTAGTGGGGATTCATATTGGCTGCATCAAAGAAATGTAGTAGGAGGGGAAAACCTGACCATGGGAGACTAAGTTAGGAATCATGGGGACAGTGCAAGATTGTGCCAGTCAAGTGGGTGGTGCGGGCGATGCAGGGAACCGGACAACAGATTCACCCCTCTCCCCCATGATTTGCCCTGCTGCCCTTCTGTCCCCCATATCAAGGACCTCAATGTGTTGAAGTCCTTAGTATTCCTTCTCCCTGTTCGTTTTAAAGGTGCTACAACAGGCATGGACAAACTACTGGCTGTTGGGAATTGTGGGAGTCGAAATCCAAACATCTGGAGGGCCAAAGTTTGCCTCTGCTACAAAATCCCTTGGATTGCTCCAAAGCAGAGCAAATTTGTGTATATGATGATGATGATGAGATGATGATGATGATTATTATTATTATTATGTTGATCGGCTCTATCTGCTTAGAAAGTCTGGTGGCAGAGGACTTTTACAAGTCAAACAAGCAGTTGAAGAAGAAAAACACACTGGCAGAATATGTCAAGGAAAGCCAAGAACCTGCTTTAATTGAAGTCAATAATCGGAAACTTCTCAAAGCACAGCAGACAAAGAGTCAGTACAAGAAAACTGCACTCCAAACCAGAGCTGACAGCTGGCACAACAAAGCATTAGATGGGCAGTTCCTTGACAAAATTGAAGGAAAAGTTGACAAGGAGAAGACCTGGTTATGGCTCACGAATGGAACCCTGAAGAAGGAGACAGAAGGCCTGATTCTTGCAGTCTAGGAGCAAGCCATCAGTACCAATACAATTAAGGCCAGGATCGAGAAATCAGCTGATGACCCAAAATGCAGACTGTGCAAGGAAGCTGATGAAACCATGGACTATATCCTCAGCTGTTGCAAGAAAATAGCACGGACAGACTACAAACAAAGACACAACTCTGTAGCCCAAATGACTCACTGGAACATACGTCACAAGTACCACCTGCCAGCCACAAAGAATTGGTGGGATCACAAACCCGCAAAGCAGACAGACTACAAACAAAGACACAACTCTGTAGCCCAAATGACTCACTGGAACATACGTCACAAGTACCACCTGCCAGCCACAAAGAATTGGTGGGATCACAAACCCGCAAAGGTCATGGAAAATGAACACACAAAAATACTGTGGGACTTTCGAATCCAGACTGACAAAGTTTTGGAACACAACACGCCAGACATCATGATTGTGGAAAAGAAAAAAGTCTGGATTATTGATGTCACCATACCAGATGACAGTTGCATTGAGGAAAAACAACAGGAAAAACTCAGCCGCTATCAAGACCTCAAAATCGAACTGCAAAGGCTCTGGCATAAACCAATACAGGTGATCCCAGTAGTCATTGGAATACTGGGTGCCGCGCCAAAAGGTCTCAGCCGGCATTTGGAAACAATAAATATTAACAAAATCAAGATCTGTCAACTGCAAAAGGCCACCTTACTTGGATCTGCGTGCATCATTCGAAAATACATCACACAGTCCTAGATGCTTGGGAAGTGTTCGACTTGTGATTTTGTGATACGAAATCCAGCATAGAGATCTCGTTTGCTGTGACATACTGTGTTTTTGTGTCAGTAATAATAATAATAGTTGTGCATCTTCCATTCAGGGAGAGTCTGTGTTTTTTGTTGTTGTTTTTTTGCAAGTGTAGGCTTGGTGTACTTCATCAGATCAGATGCAGTAAACTGAATCAACAAAAGCTTATGAGACAAACTTCTTTCTCTTTACAATTAATGCAGCTTTACATCACATTAACTGCAATGGCACAGTGCGGCTTGTCCATTACGCGAAGTAAGCGGTCGCAGAACACTTTTTTTTGCCAGGGGCGCAGAGGCGCCTCTGTAAATGCCCCTCGACCACCACTTGAGGAGCGCCCCCTCAGCTCACAACAGCCCTAGCAGTCCGGGGGGAGCCTTGCTTTCTTGCCTCGCTGCCGGGCGATCCTCTTCCCAAAGGGGCCGGGCCCTTGAGCCTCACCTAGCCCCTCTCGTTCCTGCTCCACCCGGCCACCGGGTGCGCGAGCAGAGCCGGCGCTCAATTGTTCTCCGTGTTCGATCCCTTCCACATGACCGGCTCCCTTTCCCGATCCCCTGGCGCTCCACCCGCCTCCTCTCCCCAATCCGTGGGTGGGCCAAGGGGCGGAGCCGCCGCGCCTGGCCCGCTTTGGGTCCGGAGGCATGTCTGAAGACCCCAGCGTGCGCACCAAAAGTCGCCTCTTCTCCTGACTTTCTCTTCAGCCATTGGGACCAAGAGAGAGAGAGAGAGAGAGAGAGCCCCTCCGGCTGGAGGTATCTCCCACCTCCGCTCCCTCCTTTGTTTTTGTGCCTACCTTCAGGAAAGGTGGGCATCTCCACCTCTGTCTCTCTCTTTCTCTCTCTCTTGGTCCCAATGGCTGAGGAGAAAGTCAGGAGAAGAGGTGACTTTTGGTGCACACGCCAGGGTCTTCAGGCACGCCTCTGGACCCAAAGTGGGCCAGGCAAGGGAGCAAGTGCGGCAAGTGTAGTTACTGGGATGTATAGTTCACCTACAATCAAAGAGCATTCTGAACTCCACCAATGATGGAATTGAACCAAACATGGCACACAGAACTCCCACGACAAACAGAAAATATATATCAATGATTGGTTGGGGGGGGCGGGGTGCCAAAATACTGTTTGCTTACCGTTGAAAATTACCTAGGGCCGCCTCTGCTGCAATGGCACAGTGCTGTGGCATCATGAAAGATGAAAGTTGTAGTTTGGTGAGGACTCTGTGTAAGAAGGCTAAAGACTTTGTAAAACTTTTTGGACTGCAATGTCCAAAGAATTCTGGAAATTGCAGTCCAAAACTTTTTGCAATAAGTGCCACCTCTCATCTATATTTTCTCAAACTTAAAGTTCCACTCAAACTCTACCTGACCAATTTTTATCATTTTCACATCTAAATCTAATTAGTAACAGAATATTCTTTTTAAAAACAGCTCTTATAAAATAATCTTTAAGAGGGAGGCTGTAATTGTGCCATGGGAACAGTTAAAGATCAGCCTCCAGAACCTTTGAAAATTCTTGTCTCTTGGATTTCCACGGTGATACAATCTAATACATTTTGGAGAAGGGGGAACTGTGTTCTGTTCTGCCGAGATATCCATTTTATCTTTTGATTTTTACAATATTCATGAATCTTAACCAGTTCCTCAAACAACCCTGAAAATCCTGTGTTGTTCATACTTTGTCAGCTCCTTTTCATGCAAGAGCTAAAGTTGCAGTTGACAAATGGGTTCTGTTGTTGTGGAATTGCAACAGGCTTGTGACCCACTTCGGAAATGCTGTTATATGTTACTTATTCACCCAAAGTTGTCTGCAGTCTACACCTACTTTATTTGTATACCAGGTTAAATATCATACCCTCTCCTAACGGATATTGTTCTGTAGCGCTCTGGGCCTTTAAAGAATTGTCTTTAAATCAGGACGTGCAACCTTTGCCCAGTGGGAAGCCAGGGCGCCCCGAAGAGAAGCTCTCAGGGATTTTCCACCACAAATAGTCTTTAGATGGCTTGTGAAGAATAACAAAGTCCTTTATTAATGAACAATCAAACAAAAACTTTTCTTGTCTTCAATAAAGTTTAAACAAATGCTCCCAGGCTTTTATGCAACTGGTGGCTTCCTAAACTTGCCCAAGAAGGACAGGCAACAGTCTTCAATAACTACTTCAATAACTTCAATAACTTCTTCTTTACTTTAAAGGAAAATCCCTTTTTAACTTCTCCCAGGCTGACTGTAATCTAATCCTTACTGATGTGGGCTCAGCTACTGGGTCGATCTGCGTCTCGAACACCGAGTGGACCTACCAGTAAGGCTAGTAGATTCTCCAGCTGGAGTTTTAATAATAATAATAATAATAATAATAATAATAATAATAATACTTTATTTGTACCCCGCTACCATCTCCTGAGGGACTCGGTGCGGCTTACATGAGTTTTGTGGTCTTCCAAACTGTTTTCCCTCCGAGATTCCTCAAGGCTTTAGAGCTGTTTCCCTGGGAATCTTTGGAGATCTTTGGATGCTCTTAAGACTGTTCTCCCCTGGAAAGTCTTAAGGGTTGAAGCTTTTGTACAGGGGAAGCTTGCACACGTCCTATACATTAGCTTTCCTTGCTGAGACTAACTAAAAAATGGCTCCCTTCCCTTCGCAATTGCCCTGAACAAGGGGTGAAATCAAAACTTAACGATGATGGACAGATGATACCACTTTGATGGCCAAAAGTGAGGAGGAGCCGAGAAGCCTTCTAATCAAGGTGAAAGAAGAAAGCGCAACACTGGGTTGCACTTGCAGCTAAACATAAAAAACCCAAGATTATGGCAACAAGAATGATTGACAACTGGGAAATAGAGGGAGAAAATGTGGAGGCAGTGACAGACTTTGTATTTCTAGGTGCCAAGATTACTGCAGACGCAGACTGCAGCCAGGAAATCAGGAGACACTTACTTCTTGGGAGGAGAGCAATGACCAATCTCGATAAAATAGTAAAGAGTAGAGACATCACACTGGCAACAAAGATCCGCATAGTTAAAGCAATGGTATTCCCCATAGTCACCTATAGATGTGAGAGCTGGACCATAGGGAAGGCAGAGCGAAAGAAGATAGATGCTTTTGAACTGTGGTGTTGGAGGAAAGTTCTGAGAGTGCCTTGGAGCGAGAAGATCCAACCAGTCCATACTTCAAGAAATAAAGCCTGAATGTTCATTGGAGGGAAGAATAGTAGAGGCCAAGATGAAGTACTTTGGCCACATCATGAGAAGAAAGGAAAGCTTAGAGAAGACAATGATGCTGGGGAAAATGGAAGGAAAAAGGAAGAGGGGCCGACCAAGGGCAAGATGGATGGATGGTATCCTTGAAGTGACTGGATTGACCTTGAAGGAGCTGGTGGAGGTTTTGAAGGACAGGGAGTTCTGGCGTGGACTGGTCCATGAAGTCACGAAGAGTCGGAAACGACTGAACGAATGAACAACAAGTGTATAAAGGTGTTATGGCTCTTCAAACATGTATTAATTTCTGTGTCCATCCCAGGTTTTCACTCACTAAAGAGCTAAGGATTGCTAAGACAGGAGTATGCCAGCCCCTGATGTTTCAAAGCCAGAACCTGAAACCTAGAAATAGTCCTGTATTATTAATCATGATATAGTAAGGTCCAGCCACGCTTGCTCAGAGCATGTCCTTCAAGTCACAATGCTTACTAAGTTTAACCAACAGGAAGGCTTCATTTCCATCTTAGGTTTCCATCTTAGGGAGTATCTACACTATACAATGTAGTTTGACACCACTTTAGCTGCCATGGTTAGATGCTATGAAATCGTGGGAGTTGTTTTTACTGGATCTATAGTACGCTCCATCAATTAATGTTGGTGCCTCAACAAACTATAACTTCCAATTTTCCATAACATGGAGCCATGGCAGTTATAGTGTGTTCTTGGAGGAAACTGATTATCTGGATCAGGCACAGTCTGGCTTTAGGCCAGGTCATGGAACTGAAACAGCCTTGCTCGCCTTAGTGGATGATCTGTGTAGGGAATTGGACAGGGGAAGTGTGTCCCTATTGGTTCTCCTGGACCTCTCAATGGCCTTCGATACCATTGACCACAGTATCTTTCTGGGATGCCTCGTGGGATTGGGGCTTGGGGGCTTGTTTTACAGTGGCTCCGATCCTTCCTGGAGGGCTGTTCCCAGAAGGTGTTGTTGGGGGACACCTGCTCGGCCCCACAACCATTGTCTTGTAGGATTCCACAGGGCTCAGTATTGTCTCCCATGTTTTTAACATCTACATGAAGTTGTTGGGAGAGATCATCTGGAGTTTTGGAGTTGGATGTCATTTGTATGCAGATGGTGTTCAACTCTATCACTCCTTTCCACCTGCTGCTAAGGAGGCTGTTCAGGTCCTGAACCAGTGCTTGGAAGCTGTGATGGTCTGGATGAGGGTGAACAAATTAAAATTGAATCCAGACAAGACAGAGGTACTTCTGGTCAGTTGGAAGACTGAATAGGGTATAGGGTTACAACCTGTGTTGGATGGGGTTATTCTCCCCCTGAAGACCCAGGTTCGCAGCTTAGGATTCATCGCTGAGCCTGGAACCCCAGGTCTCGGCGATGACCAGGGGAGCATTTGCACAATTAAAACTTGTGTGCCAGTTGCACCCATACCTTGGGAAGTCAGACTTGACCATGGTGGTCCATGCTTTTGTTACATCCCCTATAGATTACTGCAATGCACTCTACATGGGGTTGCCTTTGAAGACTGTTTGAAAGCTTCAAATGGTCCAATGGGCAATAGCCAGGTTTCTAACTGGAGTGGCATATAGGGAGCACACAACCTTCCTGTTATGCAAGCTCCATTGGCTGCCAGTCTGCTACCGAGCACAGTTCAAAGTACTGGCTTTAGCCTATAAAGCCCTAAATGGTTCTGGCCCAGCTTACCTGTCTGAGCATATCTCCCTCTATGATCAACCTCGGAGCTTAACATTTTCTGGGGAAGCCCGGCTCTCAGTCCCACCTCCTTTGCAGGCATGATTGTTGGGGATGAGAGACAGGGCCTTCTCAGTGGTGGCCCCTCAGCTATTGAACTCCCTCCCCAGCAAAATCAGAGCTCCCTCCCTCGTGACCTTCAGAAAGAAAGTAAAAATCTGCTTATGGGACCAAGCTTTTAGCTAGCAAGTTAGTGCAATATGAGTATATGGCATTGTGAAATGACTAATGGAATGGCCTTGGATTTGACTCTGGATGATGTGATTTTAACAATTGTTTTGATATTGTTGCTGATTTTTTGTTTTAATGTATATCTCTATTTTTACAGTATCTATGTATGTGCATGGAATCAAATTGCTGCCTTTTTGTAAGGTTGCTCTGTGTTCCCCTTTTTGTGATAAGAAGGCTGGAATATAAATGTAGTAAATAAATAAAGTGGCATCAAACTGCATTAATTCTACAATGTAGATGCACCCTAAGATGGAAACCTAAGATGGAAATGAAATGAAATATTCTCAGGTCCAGTTGAAGTGAAAGCATCAGTAGTTTTCACCTCCTTAAATAGACTGCATAAGGAAAGTTGCTAACTCCTTCTAGAAAGAAGGATTTAAGTTCCCTCTGGCTAGGCAAGTCACCAGAAGCCCTTTTTAGGAAGATTAACAGAGGCTATAATTGCAGAGATGTTAAATGGAAACACCAGGAGTAGAGATTGATGTCTCTGAAGCCTGCAATTTTAAACAAACGTATTGAACACTAAGCCCCACCAAACACAGTAAAATCTGCTTGGGAATAGATATGGCTAACCGTTTCCTCCTAGAAAGACTTGATTAGAAATTCTTGAAATATAAAGGGGGGGAGGTAGCAGCATCCTTTTCTAACAAAGTATGTCTCCCGATAGTAGTAGTAGTAGTTTTAGTAGTAGTAGTAGGAGTAGTAGTAGAAGAAGAAGAAAGGATGTCCAAAGTATGACAGTCGTCTTGACTTCTAGGGAGAGTTTAGGCTTGCTTTGCAATCTCTCTCTGCCTTCAAATTGCATGTTGGTTTATGGCAACCCATTCATTTCATAGACAGAATCTGGTGAACATATTCACTGCCCACACCGGCATTTTCTTTTCATTTTCAACTAGATTGCATTATTATTATTATTGACACAAAAGCACAGTATGTCACAGCAAATGAGATATATGTGCTGGATTACGTATCACAGAATCACAAGTTGAACACCTCCCAAGCGTCTAGGACTGTGTGATGTATTTTCGAATGATGCACGCAGATCCAAGTAAGGTGGCCTTTTGCAGTTGACAGATCATGATTTTGTCAGTGCTCATTGTTTTCAAATGCCGGCTGAGATCTTTTGGCACGGCACCCAGTGTGCCGATGACCACTGGGACCACCTGTACTGGTTTATGCCAGAGCCTTTGCAGTTCCATTTTGAGGTTTTAATAGCGGCTGAGTTTTTCCTGTTGTTTTTCCTCAATGCGACTGTCATCTGGTATGGTGACATCAATAATCCAGACTTTTTTCTTTTCCACAATTGTGATGTCTGGCGTGTTGTGTTCCAAAACTTTGTCAGTCTGGATTTGAAAGTCCCACAGGTTTTTTGCATGTTCATTTTCCACGACCTTTGCGGATTTATGATCCCACCAATTCTTTGCTGCTGGCAGGTGGTACTTGTGACATAAGCTCCAGTGAATCATTTGGGCCACAGAGTTGTGCCTTTGTTTGTAATCCGTCTATGCGATTTTCTTGCAACAGATGAGGATATGATCCATGGTTTCATCAGCTTCCTTTCACAGTCTGCATTTTGGATCATCAGCTGATTTTTCGATCCTTGCCTTAATTGCATTGGTTCTGATGGCTTGATCCTGGGCTGCAAGAATCAGGCCTTCTGTCTCCTTCTTCAATGTTCCATTTGTGAGCAATAACCAGGTCTTCTCCTTGTCAACTTTCCTTTCAATTTTGTCAAGGAACTCCCCATGCAATGCTTTGTTGTGCCAGCTGTCAGCTCTGGTTTGGAGTGCAGTTTTCTTGTACTGACTCTTTGTCTGCTGTGCTTTGAGAAGTTTGATTATTGACTTCAAATAAAGCAGGTTCTTGGATTTCCTTGACATATTCTGCCAGGGTGTGTTTTTCTTCTTCGACTGCTAGTTTTACTTGTAAAAGTGCCACCAGACTTTCTAGGCAGATAGAGCCGGTCAACATCACTGTGAGGATGTAATGAATTATGAATGGTCATGAGTTTTCTGGTTTTTCTGTCCAAATAATAATAATAATAATAATAATAATTATTATTATTATTATTATTATTATGGAGCCCCCGGTGGCACAGTGGGTTAAACCCCTGTGCCAGCAGGACTGAAGACCGACAGGTCGCAGGTTCGAATCCAGGGAGAGGCGGATGAGCTCCCTCTATCAGCTCCAGCTCCTCATGCGGGGACATGAGAGAAGCCTCCCACAAGGATAAAAACATCAAATCATCCAGGCGTCCCCTGGGCAACGTCCTTGCAGACAGCCAATTCTCTCACACCAGAAGCAGCTTGCAGTTTCTCAAGTCGCTCCTGACACAACCAAAAAAAATTAAATTATTATTATTATTATTATTGACCTTTTTAGCCATAATTTCTAGCCCTTCTAGCCATAATCTCCTACTCAACTCTTGCACTTTACTATTGTCCCTGCCTTAAAGCTGTACTGTATTAGTCTGACTTGGCCCTTTCAGCCTTAATTTATAATCTACCTCTTGCACTTTACCACTTTACCATCCACCCTTGTTTGGGCAGTTATATTGCACAAACCTTCCCTTGCCCCTTAACTCGGAAATGTCCATTATGATTAGTTACTGGTTATTGCATTTCTTAATCCATATATGGTAAACATGTTTGTTGTAAAAGTTTTGAGCATCAGTTTCCTTGCATGGGAGGTATAGGAGCTCATCACATAGGGTGAATTCAGAGTCCTAGGTTGCTTAGCCCCATCTAGAAGACTGAGCCATCATACAACTGAACGTCATGCTGAACATGCTGAACATCATACAACAACCTGTGACTTCCAGCGGAGGTCCTGCCCCCAAATGGGGGTGAAAGCATCACCAGGCACTTTCCCCCCAACACGGGGGTCCTGTCTGTGGACAATTGTTTTGCTTTCCATAGTTATCTTCTACAAGTCATCCCCTGCTACTCGTTGCTGTGGCCTAGTGTGTTGATCTAGAAAATAAAGTAATGAGAAAGTGTTGGTTTCTAATATATGTAATGTCTTTATGCTTGTGGGTAAACAGTATTTCTTGCTGGGTTTTTTTGTCAGTGTTGATGTGGAGAGTGTCTGGGTTGCCCACCCTGGAACATGCAACATATTATTGTCCTTCTTTAAGGGTCCCTTTCAAATCTATGATACTATATCTCTGTGTGTGTGAATCATATCCATCCATCCATCCATCCATCCATATCTATCTATCTATCTATCTATCTATCTATCTATCTATCTATCTATCTATCTATCTATCTATGGCTGGATGGCTCTTTGTCAGGAGGACTTTGATTATGTTTTCTTGCCCTGATGAAGGGAGTTGGATTGGATGGCCTTAACTATTTTCTGTTGGTCATGGGGGTTCTGTGTGGGAAGTTTGCCCTGATTCTGTTGTTTGTGGGGTTCAGAATGCTCTTTGATTGTAGGTGAACTGTGAATCCCAGTGACTACAACTCCCAAATGTCAAGGTCTATTTCCCCCAAACTCCATCTGTATTCATATTTGGGCGTATTGAGTGCTTGTGCCAAGTTTGGTCCCGATCCATCATTGTTTGAGTCCTCAGTGCTCTCTGGATGTATGTGAACTACAACTCACAAACTCAAGGTCATTGTCCACCAAACACTTCCAGTATTTTCTGTTGGTCATGGGAGTTCTGTGCGCCAAGTTTTGTTCAATTCCATCGTTGATGGAGTTCAGAATGCTCTTTGATTGAAGGTGAACTATAAATCCCAGCAACTCCCAAATGACAAAATCATAATTTTTTGAGTGATGGTCACTCCTTTTGTTGTGAGATGTTTTGTTGCCAAATTTGGTGTGATTTCGTTCATTGCTTCTTTTGTTTTTAAGGTACTCATTATGCACAGAGCATTTATAGATAGATAGATAGATAGATAGATAGATAGATAGATAGATAGATAGATAGATAGATGATAGATAGATTTCTCTGTATTGATCACTATATAAGTTTTCTTTATTTCTCCCCAACTGTTGTTAAACAGTGCATTTGGAGTTCTTTCTGTTATCTGTTATGTTTGATTTTGATCTGTTTTAGCAGCTGAAAGGTCATGGGTTGGAACAGGAATAAGTGTCTTGTCTCACAGGAGCATGAAATCCCACTACATTGCAAATGCAATGTCATCATGGGACTCAAGACATAGAAAAGATTATCTGTAGTCTACCTGTTTGGAAGAGAAGGCAGAAGCAAAACCTTTTTTTTTTTGCAAGATGTATCATTTTGCAAAAAAACTTTTGCAAGATGTATCTCACCAAAAGTAAGCTTTTCCCAATCTATGCTTTAAGGATGCACAAACATATACACTGAGGATCGTGGGATCTACACTAACAACTATGTGTGAAACCCGCAGAGAAGAAAGTGGTTTTTAGTGTGTGGGTGGTTAGATGGAAAGTCTTGGACCCAGTTCGAGGCCTGGATGGTGTTTATATGCACCATAGAGGCTATCCTTGAATTGGTTCCAGGACAGCTGCAGAGAATGTGCCTCCCCCCCCCACCGTAGTGCATATGAACATATTGCTGGAGTACACTGATGTACTGCAGACCACCTATTACAATGCAGTCTGAGCCCTACCACATGCACAGTGGAGGACCTTCTTATAGCAACACCAGAGGCACTCCAAGTGGCCAGCTACTGGTCAAAGGACATTTAGTATAATGCCAAGTTTCTAGAAACTTTGTTTGTGTTTTTAAATTTATTACAGTTGTACCCTTGGTTCACTTATGACATGATAAATAAATATTGATATGCATTAATACTATTTAAGAGTTTTCCCTGACTTGGGCTTCTCAACACATATTGTTCTGTCAATCTGCCTTCAGACTGCATTACATGGTCAGTATAGATGTGACCAGAGACACTGAGTGTGTGAGGGAGAATTTTCTGAGCTTTTGGAAAAAGGATGGTAGATGATGCAATCATAGAGTTGGAAGAGACCTCATGGGCCATCCAGTCCAACCCCTTGCCAAGAAGCAGGAATATTGCATTCAAAGCACCCCCAACAGATGGCCATCCAGCCTCTGTTTAAAAGCTTCCAAAGAAGGAGCCTCCACACACTCTGGGGCAGAGAGTTCCGCTGCTGAACAGCTCTCACAGTCAGGAAGTTCTTCCTCATGTTCAGATGGAATTCCTTTCTTGTAGTTTGAAGCTATTGTTCCATGTCCTAGTCTCGAGGGCAGCAGAAAACAAGCTTGCTCCCTCCTCCCTGAGATTTCCTCTCACGTATTTATACATGGCTCTCATGTCTCCTCTCAGACTTCTCTTCTTCAGGCTAAACATGCCCAGCTCTTTAAGCCGCTCCTCATAGGGCTTGTTCTCCAGACCCTTGATCATTTTAGTCACCCTCCTCTGGACACATTCCAGCTTGTCAATATCTCTCTTCAATTGTGGTGCCTAAAATTGGACACAATATTCCAGGTGTGGTCTAACCAAGGCGGAATAGAGGGGTAGCATGACTTCCCTGGATCTAGACACTATACTCCTATTGATGCAGGCCAAAATCCCATTGGCTTTTTTGCCACCACATCACATTGTTGGCTCATGTTTAACTTGTTGTCTACAAGGACCCCAAGATCTTTTTCATACATACTGCTGTCGTACCAGACATCCCCGATTCTGTATCTTTGCATTTCATTTTTTCCTGCCTAAGTGGAGTATCTTGCATTTGTCTCTGTTGAACTTCAATGTGTTAGTTTTGCCCCATCTCCCTAGTCTGTTCAGATAGTTTTTGAATTCTGCTCCTGTCTTCTGGAGTATTGGCTATCCCTCCCAATTTGGTGTCATCTGCAAACTTGATGATCATGCCTTCTAGCCCTTCATCTAAGTCATGAATAAAGATGTTGAACAGGACCGGACCCTGCGGCACTCCGCTCGTCACTTCTTTCCAGGATGAAGAGGAAGCATTGGTGAGCACCCTCTGGGTTCATCCGCTTAACCAATTACAGATCCACCTAACTGTAGTTTTGCCTAGCCCACATTGGACTAGTTTGTT
The DNA here is from genome assembly GCF_025583915.1 of Anolis sagrei ordinatus. Classification (NCBI taxonomy): domain Eukaryota; kingdom Metazoa; phylum Chordata; class Lepidosauria; order Squamata; family Anolidae; genus Anolis; species Anolis sagrei. The sequence goes on from NW_026847660.1 coordinate 66,436,217, forward strand.
TGCCAGAAGATCATGGGGGAAGATCCATCAAGATAGTTTTTTTTAAGATTCTCATATATTAGGACTGTGGTCTAAAGATCTTAATTGTGTCATTATAATCCCAGAAACATACCAACATACATGCTTAACTAAGAACAGAACTTGTCCTTTTCCAGTCACAAACTTTAAATCTGAACCAGCATTTCAGCTTCCCCTCTTTGGTTGTAATGTGCCCTGCTCTCTTTCAAATTCACTCCTATTTTGAAATCTATCCTAAATACAGTCTCGTTTTTATGACTTCATTTCATCTACACTGGATTAGTGTAATTTTTCCCCGATGGGATTGCTGGAATCTTCCATTACAGAGTTTCCAATTAGTACAGAAAAAAGCTGCCAGACTTTGCGTCTTCACTCTATCCCTAGTGATAAAATAGGGAGACAGAAAGTGAGCAAAGCAGTATATTTAACAGCAACAGACTAATCTGTCATCACAATCTCATTTTAGTAATATGCCTTTGACTCATTAATTGCAGTTCTAAAGCGAACTTATCCTGTTCTTCATCATTTCATCAGGCTTCTCCTACCCTGCTCTTCTCTTGCAAGAACCTACTAGTTGCCACATTGTGATTTATATTTTTGAAGTCTAATTATGATATCTGTTATTCAGCCAGTTAAAGAAATATGGTCCCTTATATTCCCCACCTGGTTGACCTTTGTCATTGTAGATCCAAGAGAGGTTGGTGGAAGTCAGAAAGTGCCACAGCTAGAAAGGAGAGATCACAGAGGAAAATCTGTACATTCTTTTTGGAGAAGAAGAAGAGGAGGAGGAGGAGGAAGAGGAGGAGAGTGAAGAAATGACTAGTGTGCCGTCGCGCTTGGGAGCTATTATTCTTAATGAAGGAGAGATGGACATGGCATCTTTCCCCCAAGGGATTGCTTCTTGCCCTCCTATAGGAAACTGGAACTCTCAAAACCCAAAACGCTGTAAATAACTCAAAATAAGTTTTATTGATCACAAAGAGTTATTTCTTAAAGCAATGAGCTGGAAACTTCAGAGGGGTGAAGGAAAATATACGTTACAGTCTCAGTTAGTCCTGGGTCCAAGGTGTTTGAAGCTGAGAAGCCTCACCAAGTTTCCTCTTTCCTCAATGGCTGTGAATGCCGGAGCAAACCACAACCCCAGTTCAGATGGCCTATGTTTTGAAGACTCAGGATCTTCCTTTGATGCCAAAAGAACCGGTTTGAAGGCGCTTGAGACTTCCAATGTCATTCAGGTTGGACTGAACATGAAGCACAAGTCTCAAGGGTAAAAAACCTCAGAACTGGTGCTAAGAGGTAACTTAAATCAGAGTCTTTTAGAGTCAAGTCTCTTACTCACGTCCATATGGTAGGAACTCTGATGGCAGAATGAAAAGAAAGGAAGCACTCCCCTCCTGCAGGAAGAGGTGGAGCCAAACAGTACTGATTGACAGCTATAAGTAACCAATCCATACAACTATACATAAGCAGAGTAACAAGGGGCAGGATTAAGCATGATACAACAGCTTAAACCTTGCAACTAACAGTTCTACACATAGGTGGTGCCACTCGCGCCATCACAACTAGAATTTTGATAGCCCCAGAGCTCAGAACTAACACACCACAAATTATAATATATTATGTCCAATTTGTTTTAATAGCTAAGGCATAACTAAATTACATTACCATTGTAACTTGCTAACAAATAGTATCACAAACTTTTGTAGTACCATTTGTGTTTTAGTTTGTAGGTTTTCCCCTGACATTAAGTTCAGTTGTGTCTGACTCTGGGGTGTGGCGTTCATCTCCATTTCTAAGCCAAAGAGCCGGCGATGTCCGTAGATACCTCCAAGGTTATATGGCCAGCATGACTGCATGGAGCGCTGTTACTTTCCCGCTGTAGATTAAAATTCACACTTCACCACACCCAGCAACTACAACTCCCAAATGTAAGGTCTATTTTCCCCAAACTCCACCAGTGTTCACATTTAGGCGTATTGAGTATTTGTGCCAAGTTTGGTCCAAATCCATCACTGTTTGAGTCCACAGCTCTGCCCCTTTTTCCATGGCAACTCAGCTCAAAGTGAGTTGAGCTGGCCACCATCCCCCAATTATGCTAGTTCAAATACTTACTGAAGTTTCGCCCGCTAGAGCGGTACCTATTGATCTACTCATATTTGCATGTTTTCGAACTGCTAGGTTTTTCCTTAAGGAAGGCTAGTTCGGGTGTTGGATAGTTTCCTAAGGGGGATTTTTGTGGGAGTTACTTTCAGAGATTCATTTCCTGAAGTAATTTTCTCTGCTGTATCTTTTAAGACGTGAAACCCAGACTTGAAAGACTTGAAACCCAGAAGTTTTAAGATCTCTTCTCAAACGTAACCACAAGCTTTGTATGCCAGATTTCTACTGAAACTATCAAGCCAGATTTGTATGCCAGATTTCTACTGAAACTATCACCTGACATATCCAAATTTGTTCAGTAAAAGTTCTTGTTATTTTTACCAAGCTTCTTCTACAATAAACTTGTTACAGTTTCTTCCAAAGCCAAGTCTCCATTACAAATACTTCAAGTTAAGCCACGCTACACATTGAAGAAAGCACAAATCAATATTACAAGTTATTAGTTGTGTTATCAATTTAGTAAGTCCTTACAAAGTAGTGGCTCCTTTACAAACCGTTACAAATTGGTGGCATCATTACAAACTGGGTGCCATCTTTACAAATTGGTGGCCCCTTTACACTGGGATTTATAGTTCATCTAGAATCACAACAGGAGGAAGGCTTTTGGTGGGAGGATTTGCTGTCTGTTTCCAAGAAGGAGATATCTTCATCCCTACCTGCCAAAGGGGTTCCCAAAACCATCAGAAAGATGGTCTTTGGTGACCCTTCTGAAACCCCCTCACGACCCCCCAGGGAGTTGAGAAACACTGTTCTAGAAGCATTCTCTCCTGACATTTTGCCTGCATCTATGGCAGGCATCCTCACAACCATAGATGCAGGCAAAATGTCAGGAGAGAATGCTTCTAGAACATGGCCATATAGCCCGAAAAACCTACAACAACCCTGCCAAGTATTGCCAGGATTCCCTGTCACCATAGATAGAAATAAAACAACTTGCTTGCTCTATATATTTTTTATTAAGACCATACTGAAAACAAAAGGAAATCTTGGATTGTGAGTTTTAGGCATGGCAACGGAGACCAAATAAATGGTTAAAACCTTTTATTGGATAAGACTTCTGTTTTCTTTTTTTGAAATGATGCTATGCCATGTTCTTCTTTGCTCCCTTTGGTGAAGCTACTTTGAGGATGACTTCTTAAAATGATGAGTGTTACTTAAGCAGCAGGCATGAAACTCCAAACACCTGGCACAATTTCCCTAGTGTGATTTGCAGTGCACCTCTAAGGACTGTGCAAACATCTGAAATTCATTCCTGAGATCCCAAAAGCCCTTTCCATCACTGGCTGGATTTTTTTGGTTGAGATTCATGATATAGCAGCTGTGATTTATATCAGTGATTGTACAATGGGGGCCATTCATGTTTCAAATGGTGATTGCCGTCATGTATAAAATTAAAGAATGAAGACAAATATAGCATGAATCCACATATCACACATTTCTTATAATGGACATTTCACAGGGAGCAACTCTAGCACAGCAGTGCACTGCTCACATTCCCAGGTTTAATCTTTAGTGTGCCCGTATAGTAGGAAGCAGCTGTGCAAAAGACCACAGCCTGCAAGGGCTGATAGTTGGCTAGATGGAGTGCTAACAACTTCTCATAATACAAAACATGTTTGTGGTGTGTCTGCTCCAGGTTTGCGGACTCAGTTCTGAGCACCACAATTGAAGGGAGATGTTGACAAGCTGGAATGTGTCCAGAGGAGGGCGACTAAAATGATCAAGGCTCTGGAGAACAAGCCCTATGAGGAGCAGCTTAAAGAGCTGGGCATGTTTAGCCTGAAGAAGAGAAGTCTGAGAGGTGACATAATAGCCATGTATAAATATGTGAGAGGAAGTCATAGGGAGGAGGCCGCAAGCTTGTTTTCTGCTTCCCTGGAGACTAGGATGCGGAACAATGGCTTCAAACTACAAGAAAGGAGATCTGAACATTAGGAGGAACTTCCTGACTGTGAGAGCTGTTCAGCAGTGGAACTCTCTGCCCCAGAGTGTGGTGGAGGTTCCTTTTTTGGAGACTTTTAAACAGAGGCTGGATGGCCATCTGTTGGGGGTGCTTTGAATGAATTTTCCTGCTTCTTGTCTCTTTCAGCTCTATGATTCTATAATTCTATGATCTCAAGGCAGCTTTGCACTGTCCTACAATACACCAAAAGGTAATATATTTCTATGGCCCAAACAGTTTTTGCTAACAAGTCAATATATTAACTTAACTCTTGTACTTAAAAAGGATGCTTATCGTTTCTAATTGGGTTTGGGCAAGAATGAGTAGATGAATAGTTAAATTCCACTAAGCAGAAAGTTGTATTTCAAGGTACTACAGATGCATGCTATTAAACCTGATATAAATATCAAATGATATCATCATGGGAGCTGTTTACTTCCATCAAAAGTATTTCATTTTTTGAAAAGTTCATCTGAACAATGTATGAACAGGCTACAGAGAACAGGCATAAGCTCTGGATCATATATTTCTGAGGGTTCACTTCTGACATGGAATGAAAATTGGCAGTTGCCATTGATATCCATGGCCGTTGTTCAATACCCCCTCTATGTTTGAAAATGTCTGCCTCTCTGCTCCTAGATGGTAATGCTCCCCTCTCTTTCCCTAGTGCATCCTTTCCAACAAATTCAAGCCAGGTTTTCAGATCCTTCTGTTTTAATGTGTATGTTTTTCCTGCCTAATTACATTTCAAAAGGGATTTCTTAAACCACCTGAGATGAGGTCATATCCACAGCAAAATAAATTGAGAAAGCTTTAAAAAAAATCATAGCTAACAGATGCTTGAAAAACATTCCCTTTCAGTCAATCTTTCAAAAACTTTACATGATCTCACATTTTGTGTCCATTCTCCATAGCTGTGTGGGTTTTAAAATTTCCTTTGTATGCCTCTTTGAAATACTTTGTGAATACTATTGTATTTCAAAGGGAAGCACTGTGAAAGACGAGATGCTGATAACCCATGGAGGTGCACACTGCACGATGCCTCTGTGGATAATGTTGAGATGGAAGTGAAATACAGTTCCCATCACGAGTGATGTTTTAAGCGCAACAAGAGTTCCTCTTGACTTATAGGACAGTCAGAGTTCATCTCTAGCTGACTGGATCTTTTGTCTTGGAAATGGTTCATTTGCTGGCAGATGTTCCCTGGTGCATTCTCTGAATCTTCTATTCTAGTCACCCAGATCATATTATATTATTAGAGAGATGGCTGCATCAGGTGAAAACAATTTTTAAGTTATTGTATCATTCCTAACTAATGATATTTGCTTAATGAGAGCTACAGGGTGAGCTCTCTTTTTCAAAACTTAATAAAACCCACTGTATGAATCAGAATTTTTTAATATATATAATGTAGGTGCATACCTAAAGTTTTGTTTTACGTAGTTTTGAAGATCAAATTAGGTAGGTGACATCCCCCATTCTCCATACACTGAGTAAACCGATTTCTGGCGTTTGTCATGACTCTTGTATAAATATATAAATATGTGAGAGGAAGCCACAGGGAGGAGGGAGCAAGCTTGTTTTCTGCTTCCCTGGAGACTAGGACGCGGAACAATGGCTTCAAACTACAAGAGAGGAGATTCCATCTGAACATGAGGAAGAACTTCCTGACTGTGAGAGCCGTTCAGCAGTGGAACTCTCTGCCCCGGAGTGTGGTGAAGGCTCCTTCTTTGGAAGCTTTTAAACAGAGGCTGGATGGCCATCTGTCAGGGGTGCTTTGAATGCAATATTCCTGCTTCTTGGCAGGGGGTTGGACTGGATGGCCCATGAGGTCTCTTCCAACTCTATGATTCTATGATTCTTTGCTCTGCTGAGTTACGTTGGCAATTTTTTCCTGGATGTTGGTCTTCAAATCTTGTAGGGTCCTTGGACGGTTCACATAACAACGGGATTTTAAAAAAAAAAACCCATAGAAAAAAATCACAAGGGGCCAAATTTGGAGAGCGGTCCAGCCAATCCAAATCCGCTCGAAAAGTAGGCCTCAACGGCAAAAGCACGCTCCTCACTGTTCCAACGCATGATGGCGACTGAACTGTGTCAGGACAAAACTTTATACTCCTGCCTCTCAAACGAGACCACTAGCGCTCCGCTACGTCTTCAACTGACTGAATGGCGTGCATTTTGAAAAAAGAAGTTATGCTGCCTCACCCTGCATTTGCTAGAGTCGGCCTTCATGGTCTTCATAGAATAAGTAAAGAGAAGAATGTTGGGTGCAAATTTGTGACATGGTGCTTTGATGTGGGCTGGAGAGAAAGAGAAGTAGGTTCTTGTGGGTTTTTTCGGGCTATAGAGCCATGTTCTAGAGGCATTTCTCCTGACGTTTCACCTGCATCTATGGCAAGCATCCTCAGAGGTTGTGAGGTCTGTTGGAAGTAGGAAAAATGGGTTTATATATCTGTGGAATGGCTGGGGTGGGGCAAGGAGCTCTTCCCTGCTGCAGTTAGGTGTGAATGTTTAGCTGATCACCTTCATTAGCATTTGAAGGCCTGCCTGAGTCTGGGAAAATCTGTTGCTGGGAGGTGTTAATCTGTGCCTGGTTTTTTTCCTCTCTGTTGTTTAGCTGTTATAATTTTGAGTTTTTTAATACTGGTAGCCAGATTTTGTTCATTTTCATGGTCTCTTCCTTTCTGTTGAAATTGTCCACATGCTTGTGGATTTCAATGGCTTCTCTGTGTAGTCTGACATGGTGGTTGTTGGAGTGGTCCAGCATTTCTGTGTTCTCCAATAATATGCTGTGTCCAGGCTGGTTCATCAGGTGCTCTGCTATGGCTGACTTCTCTGGTTGAAGTAGTCTGCAGTGCCTTTCATGTTCCTTGATGCGTGTTTGGGCGCTGCGTTTGGTGGTCCCTATGTAGACTTGTCCACAGCTGCATGGTATACGGTAGACTCCTGCAGAGGTGAGAGGGTCCCTCTTGTCCTTTGCTGAACGTAGCATTTGTTGGATTTTCTTGGTGGGTTTGTAGATTGTTTGTATGTTGTGTTTCCTCATCAGCTTCCCTATGCGATCAGTGGTTCCCTTGATGTATGGCAGGAACACTTTTCCTCTGGGTGGATCTTCATCTTTACTCTCGTGGCTTGTTCTTGGTCTTGCAGCTCTTCTGATGTCTGAGGTGGAGTATCCATTGGCCTGGAGAGCCCAGTTGAGGTGGTTCAGTTCATCTTGGAGGAGGTGGGGTTCGCAGATTCTTTTTGCACGGTCTGCCAAGGCTTTAATGGTGCTTCTTTTTTGACTTGGGTGAGTCAAAGCCAACTCCGTGCATTCTTCGGTCTTCTTCAGGCAGTCCTTTCCAGAAGAAGGTGTAGCCTCCTTTTTCTTCCTTCAGCTGTCCCTCTCCTGCTCTTTGGGTCTCCTGAAGTGCTGCCATGTCGATGTCAAAGCATCCCAGCTCCCTTGCATTGATAGCAGTTCTGTGTTCGGGATGTTCACTGTCAGTGTTGTCCATCAGTGTCCATATGCTCCATGTTCCAAAGTTCATTTTTCTTTTTTGGCCGCAGGGTGGTGACCCCACTGGACACGGCAATCCAATCAGGGGTAAGAGAGGCAGAATATGTTTAGGGCACCTTTTCTAGCCCCTTCCCCATGTGGGGTGAGCAGAGTGGATCCTAAAGAGGGCTGCTCAGTCATGGATACAACTGCTGAACTACTCAACTGCCTTGGACCTTGAGGTAGAATGACTGAGTTCATATACACTGCCTATGTGCCAGTCTGTGACTAGGGGCTTCCAGATTCCACTGTCCTGCCTCCGTTGCCACTTGCTGATCGCCATGGGACTTTAGTTGGTTTGTTTTTATTTTACTTGGAAGATGCCTGTGCATGAGTTTTTTTTAATGTGTGGAGGTCAGTGCACAACTGATCAACACAGAGTCTTCACAGAGTGAGGTTCCACTGGTGGCATAGTTACATGACAGCCGTGGCTTCTCAATCTGTTGCAGCCTTCTTCTGCCTTCATAGCCACTGTAACATGTATCATGTTATCCTCTGCCTGCTCCGCCGTTGAGGTCTTTGGGTCTTCGGACTGTGTTTGGTCTGGAACCTCCCCCTTTGCCACTCCTGGGAATGCACAACTCCAGTCGTTGTGCCGCAGGTTCACTGGAATACACAAGCCCCCTCACCATGACAAGGTGACAGTCCATCGACGGAGGCTTGGAACAGACAGAGTTTGGAATAGTTACTTTTTGATTACTAGTAACACTGTAGTTTTAAAAGGGCTCAGGTTGCAGTGCAGCAGGTGGTCTGTAGTTTGCTCTGCTCACATGTCGTGGATTCCACTCTGTAGCCCTATTTCTTAAGGTTGGCTCTGCATCTCGTGGTGCCAGAGCGCAGTCTGTTCAGTGCCTTCCAAGTTGCCCAGTTTTCTGTGTGCTCAAGAGGGGAGTCTTTCAGTTGGTATCAGCCATAGATTGAGGTTCTGGGTTTTAGTCTGCCACTTTTGGACTCTCGCTTGCTGAGGTGTTCCAGCGAGTGTCTCTGTAGAAATTAGAAAACTATTTCTTGATTTAAGTTGTTGATGTGCTGGCTGATACCCAAACAGGGGGTGGGCTGGAGATGTCACTGCCTTGGTCCTTTCACTATTGGCTGCTACTTCCGGGCGGATGTCAGGCTAAGCAGTGTAATTTCTCCAGTGGTGTAGGGCGCAGACACCCCGTGATAATGCGACATGTCTCATTAAGAGCCACATCCACTGTTTTAGCGTGGTGAGATGTGTTCCACACTGGGCATGCATACTCAGCAGCAGAGTAGCATAGCACAAGGGCAGATGTCTTCACTGTGTCTGGTTGTGATCCCTAGATTGTGCCAGTCAGCTTTTGTATGATATTTTTCTAGCACCCACTTTTTGCTTGATATTCAGGCAGTGCTTCTTGTAGGTCAGAGCACGGTCCAGGTATTTGGGTGCGCTGCAATGCTCCAGTGGGATTCCTTAAACTGATTCATAGTTTTTTGACCAAACATCTGGCAAAGAAGTAGATTTCATAATTTTTTTTAAAAGAAATCAGGAACTCTGAAAATTTGCCCCATAATCTTCCTTCTTTTTGAGGAAATTACACCATTTATCTCACAGGATCTGAATGAAATTCTCAGCCCCAAGAACCATTGATGCAGTACCCAATTCCTGCAAAGTGCCATTTTATAACCTTTGTTAGATGCCAGAAGCCCTACCCTTAGGCCCTCCCTTTTTTCATGTGTTCTTTGTGTATACATAAAATGTAAAACATATGTAGCATATATGCATATGCTCATCCATAGAAGCTAGAGATTTAAAATAGTCAGATTGCAGCGGAAATGCACAGCAGTTAAACAAAGGTTTTTATAGGGCACCCAGAAGAGTTTCATATGAATCAGTTGGGGAATTGTTATGAAGCTGAGAAATGTCTGGATAGATTTCAAGGTTCTCAGTGGAGCAATATGCTGGCCATATTTTTGGATTCTTAAATACAAAAATCTAAGTATGAAGAATTATAGTGGGGTGGGGAGGAATAATTGATTTGTTATTTAATTCTTTATGAACCATGTTTGCACTATGCTTCCCCCTTAATTGTAATCTAAACCAAATTGGATTCACATTATTTCTATCTGGATTTGTTTTGTAAAAACAAGAGCTTTTGCTGAAATAGTTGTCTGAAAGGGTGTGCATACAATCAGTAGGAAACTCACCGGGAGGTTATCTGACGCCTTGTTTGATGTAGACGGTTCTATCATTTTCTTTATATCTTGAAATCTAAGGATACTTGGAATGCTTTCCCCTCCCTATTCAATCTTTTAAAACCTACATAAAGAACTTACTAAAGAGCAGAATTGTGAATGTTCCAATTCATGTCTGGAAGTTCAGTGTCAGAGTTGTGTCTGAACCCTCTAGAAACTACAAATATGTGAATGTTTTGCTTTCTGTTTTAGTTTTTCCTGCAAGTAGGGAAATCGAACCTCCACGCAGCTCTAAAGGGTACTTGCTTGCCCACTTCCCAACATACAAATCCAAGTGTTAATTAGCTATGTTCCTCCTTTTCTCTCTCTCCCATGCTCCAGAGTGCATTCAGTGAGATTGCAGACTGTTTGTGAGTCCTGAAAAACACAGCTTCCCCTTTTTCATTGTGATCATTAGTGAAGCTTTTCTTTCCTCTAAGAGCTCTGTGGCCTCTTACACCAAGTGGAGGCTGCTGACCGGGCTGCCCTATTGACGATGTAGTACAAGGAATGCTTTGAGAATCAATAAAAACAGCATTCGGCTGGCAGTTTAAATGCCATCAGAAATATTGAGAAAGGACCATTTCATGGATTAAGTATTCTTCTCTCTGCTAAATGGTGTCTCACCTCTGAAGTGGGAAGCCTTGTCAACATGCTAAGAGGGTGAAACGATGTAAAGAAGTTATATTGTGATCCTCGTCGGGTCTATATCTCTTTAAGGAGTCCCTGGTGGTGCAGTTAGATTACTAACTGGGGTGGCATACAGGGAGCATATCACCCTCTTGTTGTGCCAGCTCCACTGGCTGCCGGTCCATCTCCGAGCCCAATTCAAAGTGCTGGTTTGTGTACGAACCCACAAACTCCCTTCGATCATTTGGAGAGGCCCTGCTTGCGCTTCCACCTCCTTCGCAGGCGCGATTGGTGGGGACAAGGGAGAGGGCCTTCTCGGTGGTGGCCCCTTGACTCTGAAACTCACTCCCCAAGGACATCAGACATGCCCCAACTCTGGCAGTCTTTAGGAGGAGGAATAGGAAAACTCTTAGGAATATGCCTTTGTAATGCACTTTTCACTGATTTAGGATTGACTGCGTTTTCTCATCTCTCCTGAAAATCCTATCCCAATTATATCTCACCTTGTCTATGCCTAGCATTTTTTAAAATTTTAAATTTAAAATTTACATTTGGCCCGATTATAGGTTTTTAAATGCTTGTGTGTTACTGTTATTGTTTATTGCTTATTTTTTGTTATTTGATTTATATTAATTGTATTGTATTGATTGTTTTTTTTTATTGCTTTTGTGTATTGATATACTGTGGGCTTGGCCTCATGTAAGCCGCACCGAGTCCCTTGGGGAGATGGTAGTGGGGTATAAATAAAGTATTATTATTATTATTATTACGTCCCACCTCTCAATTTAAGATCATCCAGGGAGGCTCTGCTCTTGCTTCCGTCAATAGCACAAATGCGGCTGGCGGGGATGAGGAGCAGGGCCCTCTCGGCTGTGGCCCCCCGCCTATGGAACACACTCCCAAAGGAGATAAGATCTGCTGCCTTGCTCCTGACCTTTAGAAAAAAAGTAAAATCATGGTTCTGGGACCAGGCCTTCGGACAATAGATGTATGCAGCTTTTTAATGGGACAAGGACTGGAATGGCGACTCGACGGATGAGATTGTTTTATGGTTTTAATAACTGTTTTGATATTTGATGATGTATTGTTTTTAATATGTTTTTATGTTTATAGTGTGGTTTTACTATTGTAGTTGTAAGGCATTGAATTTTTGCCATTATCTATGTATATGTAAACCGCTTTGAGTCCCCCTAGGGGTGAAAAAAGCAGTATATAAATATTGTAAATATATAAATAACTAGCCATACCCTGCCACGCATTGCTGTGGCCCACATGGGAGTTCTGTGTGGGAGGTTTGGCCCAATTCTATTGTTGGTGGGGTTCAGAATGCTCTGTGATTGTAGGTGAACTATAAATCCCAGCAACTACAACTCCCAAATGTCAAGATTCTATTTGCTCCCAGCTCCACCAGTGTTCACCTCTGGACATATTGAGCATTCTTGTACAGTTTGGTGCAGATCCATCATTGTTTGAGTCCATAGTTCACCCTGGATGTAGGCGAAGTACAACTCCAAAACCAAAGGACACTGCCCACCAAACCCTTCCAGTATTTTCCGTTGGTCATGGGAGGACTGTGTGCCACGTTTGGTTCAATTCCATCGTTGATGGAGTTCAGAATGCTCTTTGATTATAGGTGAACTATAAATCCCAGCAACTACAACTCTCAAATGACAAAATCATAATTTTTTGAGTGATGGTCACTCCTTGTGTTGTGAGACTTTTTTTGCCAAATTTGGTGTGATTTCGTTCATTGGTTCTTTTGTTTTTAAGGAACTCATTATGCACAGAGCATTTTTATATATATAGATAAATAAACCCTTGTGCCGGCAGGACCGAGGACCGACAGGTCGCAGGTTTGAATCTGGGGAGAGCGTGGATGAGCTCCCTCTGTTAGCTCCAGCTCCCCATGCGGGGACATGAGAGAAACCTTCCACAAGGATGGTAAAACATCAAAACATCCTGGGCGTCCCCTGGGCAGCATCCTTGCAAATGGCCAATTCTCTCTCATCAGAAGCAACTTGCAGTTTCACAAGTCGCTCCCGACACAAAAAAATAATTGTGATCTGCTGTAATTTTATCCCACGTCTTATCCTTTCAGAGTTTTGCTAGTCAGACAATGCTTTGAATGTGGAAGGTGGATGTGATGAAGCTGTCAAATTCCACAGACATCTTCAACAGCCGAGAAGGATGAGCTAAACAGAATACGGAGATTGTGATTGTGCTCCAAGCAATTAACTTGTACCATGTCAATCCGAGGGGCATCTTCAGTCCTATTGTGCTCCACTTTTCTGTCTTCTCATTTCCAGTCTAAAGCTCAGACTTAAGGCTGCTTTCCCATTAGCCTTCACTCCACCCCCCTCATTAACCCTTCACCTTCAGGGAGAAGAAAACAAGCAATTTGCTCTTTGGTTGCCCTGAAAACATATTTTCTATGCCCCAGAAGGAGCTCATTAGCATTGTGTATACTAGACATTAATTTTTGCAAGACAGGGAAGCCATTCTGCTTGGGCTTGGTCCATTGAGAAGCAAAGAACAAAGCTTCTCGTTCAATAGCCTCTTCATATTTCACTCAAAGCTTTCAGCAATCAGCTAGTTCCTTTCCTCCATTGGGACGGTCTCCCATTAAATATATGAAGTGGTGAGGCTACAATTAAAAATACCAAGGAGGAAAAAAAGACAAAGCTATTATTTGTCAGTCTGTTTCAGAAAGAAAATCATGAAGGTACACTTTGAAGTATATGCCATTTCACATTGGGCCAATTCACACATGATTCTATGGGGTTTGAATGAAAAGTAATGCCTTCACCTTCGTTACTTGGGTTTGAATGGGAATATTTTAATAAATAAAACGCAGAAATAATCCTTAGAATGTGCTCTTTAACTACCACTATTCACTATTCACCTTTCCACGTAATCACCAGACAATTGGATACATTTCTGCCAATGATGAACAGGTTTTCTGAAGCCATCACGGAAGAAGTCGACACTCTGTTTCTGCAATCAGCGTCTCACAGTTCTCTCATCCTGGGTATCCACTGTGCACAGATCTTCTGATAGCAAAGTAAAGCAATAATGTGACTCACACATTCTTGTGAAAATGCCGATTATGCTTGAAATTTCTCTCTGAGTGATACGACGATCATCCTGAATCAATCTGTCAGCCTTTTGCTTGTGAAACTCGGTGGTTGCTGTCACAGGATGTCCAACTCTTTATTCCTCATGCAAGTCAGATGTTCCCACCTCAACATATTTAAACTTTCTTGCCCAACGACGCACAGTACTCACATCAACACAATCACCATAAACAGTGTGCATTCTCTGATGAATTTCCTTGGGGTGACACCTTCTGCTGTCAAGAATTTAATGACTGCACGTTGCTTAAGTCACATTGACGGACCATCTGTGTAGGTTTCCATACTTTGCACGTTAACAACACAACTGTTCAATGCTAAGGCTTCCCACCAAAATGCAACTGTAAAGGAGAGTCTACTGAACAAGCCAGTGCCTGCCTCATACCAGTACTGCCATCTGTTGAGTTAGTATATAAAATATATGTTGTAAAACCATACATACAGTCTTCAACTTGCATTCCATTCCCACATGTAGGCCAATGTATGATCAGATGTCTATGCATGCATCTCTGATCATGTATACCTTGTCCTTAAAATGAGCCTGTCATCCAAAACTGGTGCCAAGTATGATGGTCAGGTTATGAGAAGTACCTTTTCCGAACACCAGAGTATGCCATGCTTTGAAAAGTTATTTTCTGAACTACAGATCCCCCGACCTAACAACCAGCTTTTCTTGCCTTCCTAATGTCTGCACGGAAATGTTTGATCACAGAACATAATCCTAAATGCAATGTAGTGACAGTGGGCATGCTTTGAGTCTCAGGCTTACCACAATGAGGTTTAACTAGCTATTAGTTTCACATCAATGTCCTCACTAAATATTGATTTATACTGTTGCATTGAATTTTTTGCTGTTCTTATTGGTTGTGAAACGCTGTGAGTCGCCTTCGGGCTGAGAACAGCGGTATATAAGTAAAGTAAATAAATAAAGTAAATAAATAAATATGTCAGTGATTTGGTTACCAATGAGAAAGACCATTGGATTTGTGGTGCCAGCATATCCTTGCTTTGCTGCTTCATCTGAGCGTCCTTTGAGATCCCAAAGAACAGCTTCCATTTGTTCTGCTTTGGTTCCATAGCAATCAACCAAGAATACAGGAAATCTCTCTATTTTCTAGCACATTAAAATGCATAAGTAAGCTGGTTCTAGCCGAAGTCAGCTGGTTCTGGCCCAGTTTACTTGTCCAAACGCATCTCCCTCTACGTCCCATCTCACAGTTTATGATCATCCGGGGAGGCCCTGCTCTTGCTTCTGTCAGCGTCACAAATATGTCAGGCGGGGACAAGAGACAGGGCCTTCTCGGCTGTGGCCCCCCGCCTGTGGAACTTGCTTCCCACTGAGGTAATATCTGCTCAGTCCCTCCTGTCATTTAGGAAGAAATTGAAATTGTGATTTTGAGACCAGGCTTTTGGACAACAGACATAGGTAGCACTTTGGACGTGGAATTGGATATGGAATTGACTGGAATGATGTTACGGCTATTAATACTGCTTTTTTACTGTTTTAATGAATGTTTTACTTATTGTTTTAATTGTTATTATATTGCTGTTATATGTAGTGGCATCAAATTGCTGCCAAATGTAAGCCATCCTGAGTCCCCCTTCGCGGGTTGAGAAAGAACGAGATAGAAATACTTGAAATAAATAAATAATATAATATAATAAAATGCAGATTCAGTCATGCAAATTCTGCATCCTGTAACAGTAACCATTCCAGTCAATACTTTAAAGGTTGCAATCCTGGGATACTCTGTTAGGCCAAATGCAGTTACCTCATAGCCCTATGGAATCAATGGTGGTCTGTATAAGGGCCCTTTTGGACAGGCCCAAAATGTGGGACCTGTCTTGCTTTTACCTGAGGCATTCAAATGATGCTTCAAGTAAATGCAGAGCAAACTGGGTTTTCCCAGTTTGTTCTGCATTAATTTGACACCTGGAAAGATCTGGACCTTAAGCTAAGGTCCACGTTTTTCCAGGGGCTGGGACTATGGGGATAGAGTCCCAGACTGCCAGCTGCGCCCGTACCTTGGGAAGTCTGACTTGGCCACGGTGGTCCACGCTCTGGTTACATCCCGTATAGACTACTGCAACGCTCTCTACATGGGGTTGCCTCTGAAGACTGCCCGGAAGCTTCAACTAGTCCAAGGAGTGGCAGCCAGATTACTAACAGGAGTAGGGTACAGGGAGCATACTACTCCTCTACTGCGTCAGCTCCACTGGCTGCCAATTAGCTTCCGAGCACAATTGAAAGTGCTGGTGTTGACCTATAAATCCCTAAACGACTCCAGCCCAGTTTACCTGTCCGAACGGATTCTCCCCTATGAACCATCAAGATTGTTAAGATCTTCTGGAGGGGCCCTGCTCTCGGTCCTGTGACCTTCGCAATCGCGTCTGGTGGGGATGAGGGATAGGGCCTTCTTGGTGGTGGCCCCTCGGCTCTGGAGCTCTCTCCCATTGGAGATTAGATCAGCCCCTTCCCTCCTGACTTTCAAAAAGCTGGTAAAAACCTGGCTTTGGAGTATAGCATTTGCAGAATGATGATTGAGTCAATAACGGCTGACTACACCAGTGGATAGTGATAAATTTGTGATTTTATTCTGACGACCTGGCTTTTGTAATTGTATGATATTGTATGATCTGTATTTTAATGTATTTGTATTGATGTATTATGATGCTATTATGTTTACTATATTTGTGTTGAATTTTCTGCTGTTAGCTGGCCTGAGTCCCTCTTCGGAGGTCGAGAAGACCGGGTTATAAAAGCTCTAAATAAATAAATAAATAAATAAATCAGTCTCGGGGAGGGGTCAATCCCCCAGTCACCCCAGTTCTTCCGGCTCCAGTAGCCCAAAGGAAATCCCTCCTTTCCCTATCTTCCCTCCAGCCCCCATTTCCCAAGAAAATATTTACCGGTGGGGTGTGTCAGTAGGTAGGGAGATGAGGTATTTCCATACTGTTGACATCACTTGTGCATAGGGCCTGTTGGGTTTTCTTGGGTGAAATGGGGAGCTGGAGGGGATTGGCATCAAGGGAAAACCTGGTGTTTGGGTTGGGGAGTGGGCACAGAAACATGGGAGGAAGCAGATTATTTTAACCTGCTTCCTCCCAGGTTTTTGCAATGACTGGAAGTGCCCTAAAAGTAAACTGGAAGTGCCCTAAAAGTAAACTGTAATTCAATACAGGGAAATCTGGCAAATTATTACTTTGCAGTTGGGGCTGATCACTTTTTTATGCAGAGAGAATCTCTGTGTTTAAGGAGTGTGTGTCCTAGATCCTGGGAATAAACAGTAGTTCCAGTTTCTAAACCTTAACTCTTAATGGTTTCAAGATCAAATTGTATATATGTTGTGTTACTGTACTGCTTATATTTTATTTTATTTTTGTTTATGAGATATATTTTAACAGTTTTGTATTGTTTGTTTGCTATTGTTTTATTATTGATATATTGTGGGCTCGGCCTCATGTAAGCCGCACCGAGTCCCTTAGGGAGATGGTAGCGGGGTATAAATAAAGTTGTTTATTATTATTATTATTATTATTATTATTATTATTACTACTACTACTACTACTACTAGCCGTCCCCTGCCATGCGTTGCTGTGGCCCAGTCTGGTGATCTGGAAAATAAAGTAATGAGAAAGTGTTGGTTTCTAATATATGTAATTCCTTTATGCTTGTGAGTAAACAGTATTTCTTGTTGTTTCTTTGTCAGTGTTGATGTGGAGAGTGTCTGGTTTGCCTACTCTGGAATATGCAACATATCATAGTCCTTCTTTAAGGGTTTCTTTCAAATCTATGACACTATATCTGTGTGTGTGTGTGAGAGAGAGAATCATATCAATCTATCTATATTTATGACTGGATGGCTCTTTGTCAGGAGGGCTTTGATTACATTTTCTTGCCCTGGTGAAGAGAATTGGACTGGATGGCCTTAAGTATTTTCTGTTGGTCATGGGGGTTCTGTGTGGGAAGTTTGCCCCATTTCTGTCGTTTGTGGGTTTCGGAATGCTCTTTAATTGTAGTGAACTATAAATCCCAGTAACTACAAATCCCAAATGTCAAGGTCTATTTCCTCCAAACTCCATCTGTGTTCATATTTAGGCATATGGAATTTTTGGGTCAAGTTTGGTCCAGATCCATCATTGTTTGAGTGCACAGTACTCTCTGGATATAGGTGAACTACAACTCCCAAACTCAAGGTCAATGCCACCAAACCATTCCAGTGTGTTCTGTTGGTCATGGAAGTCCTGTATGCCATGTTTGGTTCAGTTCCATCATTGGTGGAGTTCAGAATGCTCTTTGATTGTAGGTGAACTATAAATCCCAGCAACTACAACTCCCAAATGTCAAGGTCTATTTCCCTTAAACTCCATCTGTGTTCATATTTGGGCATATGGAATAGTCGTGCCAAGTTTGGTCCAGATCCATCATTGTTTGAGTCCACAGTGCTCTCTGGATGTGGGTGAACTACAATTCCCAAACTCAAGGTCAATGTTCACCAAACCCTTCCAGTTTTTTCTGTTGGTCATGGGAGCCCTGTGTGCTAAGTTTGGCCCAATTCCATCATTGGTGGAGTTCAGAATGCTCTTTGATTGTAGGTGAACTATAAATCCCAGCAACGACAATTCCCAAATGACAAAATCAATTTTTTTGAGTGGAGGACATACATTGGGTTGTTAGGTGTCTTGTGTCCAAATTTGGTGTCAATTCCCCCAGCGGTTTTTGAGTTCTGATGGTATCACAAACAAACATTACATTTTTATTTATATAGATATTGCAGTTAAAAAAACCCAGGTGCTTCAAAATTTTGTGTACTAGATGCTAGTGAAAGAAACATAAGAAAACAAACACAAAGTGGTTAGACTATGACAGGGGTTCTCAAACTAAGGCCCGGGAGCCAGATACAGCCCTCCAAGGTCATTTACCCAGCTCTCGCTCAGGGTCAAGCTAAGTCTGAAACAACTTGAAAGCACACAACAACAACAACAACAACAACAACAACAACAACAACACTATCTCATCAGCCAAAAGCAGGCCCACACTTCCCATTGAAAGACTAATAAGTTTATATTTGTTAAAATTGTTCTTCATTGTAATTATTGTATTGTTTTAGAGTGTTTTTTGCACTACAAATCAGATATGTGCAGTGTGCATAGGAATTCATTCATAGTTTTTTCAAATTATAATCCGGCCTTCCAACAGTTTGAGGGACCGTGTCCTGGCCCTCTGTTTAAAAAGTTTGTAGACCCCTGGTTTATGCCCTTGATCTCTGTCAAGTGATGGCATTGTCTATGTTTATAAAGACTATATATCCTTATGGTGTGAATAGACCGCTAACTTCTATATGAATACTCCAATTCATTAACACATAATCCAAATATAATTAAAGCAGACAAATAAAAATACAATACGTTATTATTTTCCTCCCAGAAATCTTAGAAATAGTTCTTTAAATATATTATCATTTTAAAAACTCTGGAAGCCTTTGTTCTTGTGAAAGAAAACTGCTGCTTCATTTCCCTGAAGCCATTGATAATATGATGCAAGAACATCAGAGACGATCTAATCCAAGATAGGTGCCATCCCCAAGGGAACTCACTCTCCTTTGTTTTACATTTTCATTGGAAATCTGAAAGATTTTGCATGCAAACGTCTTATTTCATGGACCTGCTTCTCAAATTGAGAGATTCTATCTAGAAGAGCTGCGGAAACAGCTTTTCAATGAAGTGGGTTGCACAGTCTCCTGTTTACAGAATACTGATGCATCATCTGATATGCCTGAAATTGTTAACTTCTATTTCACCAAAGCTGAGAGGATTCCAATGAAGCAATGATCTGATCAAGGAAATATTGCTTTAGCATCTTCTTTTTAACATACCTGCCTAACAAGCAGAATTTGGGCTCCTATATATCACTGATTATGGTAGCTTTTCATTTGGTTGGGAATATTCTTTCTGCAAAATTATCCATCATGGATAATAGACTCAGATACTGAAATCCCTCCAATAGTGATTATCTTATGCTCTTGCCCTCTCTAACCAATTAGATTATAACATTAATTAGAAAACTGCATAAATGTCCAATGGCAAATGTTATTTTTCTAAATTAAAACTAGAGAAAAATCTCAATTTTATACTTTTAAAGTTATTACAGCTTGAATAACTCTTGTCCAAAATGGCAGAGACAAGAAGTGTTTTGGGATATTTGCATATACGTATGCTCATACCCTGAAGATAATTTTATGCACAATGTTTTAATAATGTCATGTATGAAATTAAGTCTGTGTACATCGAAACACAAAAAGCAAAGTTGATCGTATCTCAGTCACCCATGTGGACAATTTTTAATTTTGGAGTATTTGGGATTTTCCTTCCATCCTTCCTTCTCTCTTTCTTCCTTTCCTTCTCTCCCTCTTTCTCTCCTTTTCCCTCCTTCCTTTGCTACCCATTTCCTTCCCTTGTTTCTTTCCTTATCTCATTCCTTCCTTCTCTACCTCCTTAACCCCTAGGAGGGTCGCAAGAGGGTTTCAGGGGGGGATCACCAGAGACCATCAGAAAACATATATTTCTGATGGTCTTAGGAACCTTTGGCAGAGAAAGCTGAAGATCTCTCTGCCTGCCCTTCTCCCCCTTTTTTGAAACAGACAGCAAATTCACCCACCAAAAGCTGTGATTGGCTAGCCTCTCAGCCAAGGGGAGGGCTGTTCCTGAGACTCCAAGTGGGGAGGGGAGAGCAGGCGGGCTTGGCACATGGCAGCGTGGTGCGCATGTGCGAGTGAGGATGAGTGTGCAAGGCTGGAGGAAGGCTCGGGACAGAAAGTTCCTTCAAGGCATGGAGCTTCTGTGTGGGAAGTTTGGTCCAGTTCCATCATTGCTGGAGTTCAGAATTGTTGTATCTCAGGCTAAGATTCACCTTGCTGTCTCTGACAAACCAGCCAAACTTGTGAGGTAGAAAGTTTATTGTGAGGTTTTCCAAACAAAGCAGATTATAAGCAGTAAAAAGATCAGTAGTACAAGGTAAAAATCCAATATCATCCCTTTGAGTCAAAGCAGTAGACTTGAAGCAAAGAAGCAGAGTAAAGTCCAGGAAATAGCATGAGGTTACACGAAGCAGGCTTTTCCCAAGCCCCAAGCCCCAGAGCCGGAGCCAAAGCGAGCCATTTTTGCAACGTTGGAACTGACACAGGATCACTTCCAAGGCAGGTTACTTATACGTTAAACATCAAAACATCAAGCATCAAACAAGCAGCTAACGAGCAATTTTCCCACCAACAGATGAGCTCAACACTTGGCTGCAAGTCGTGAACTCTTTCTTAACACCTGGGCAGCGTGACCTTGTTTCCCACCCAGTGTCTTATCAGCTACATTCCATTCTTGTGAAAACAGCGGCCTGTCTCTAGTTGTGTCTCTAGCTACATGAGAAAACTGAAAGTCCACATCTGTCCTCTCATTCCCATCATGCTGTTGCTCTGTACTCTCATTCCCATCATGCTGCTGCTGCTGCTGAACCACAACACTATCCCCCCCAGCCCCCCCCCGTTGGCCCCCCACCGGACCGGGCTTGGCCGGGTAGGCCCGGTGAAAGCGGGACACCAGGAGAGGAGCATGAACATCTCGAGCATCCACCCAACAGCGCTCTTCAGGACCATATCCCACCCAGTCCACCAAGTATTGTAACTTGCGATGATAACGGCGAGAGTCCAAAATGTCTGCCACTTCGAATTCCTCCTCTCCATCGCGCAGAATCGGGGGTGGCGGAGAAGCCCTGCCAGCATCTGGCCGGACTTCCGTGGCAGGTCAAAGCAAAGATCGATGAAAAACAGGATGAATCCGCATGCCGCGCGGAAGCTTTAGTTTAAAGGTCACAGGATTTAATTGGTCCACCACTGGGTATGGCCCCACAAAATGAGCGTCAAGCTTTCGAGAGGGGCGTTGTATAGGCAGGTGTTTAGTGGACAGCCAAACACGATCTCCCACTTGGATCGGTGGACCCGGCTGTCGATGGGTATCAGCCACTCGTTTGTAATCTTCTTTTGCCTGCTCCAGCTGAGCCTTTAAGATCTCTTGAATCGCTGAGAGCTCCTGCAGCCAAGTGGTAGCAGCAGGGACCTCCCCTGACCCAATCACGGAGGGAAAGAACCGGGGGTGATATCCATAGTTAGCAAAGAACGGGGCTTCTTTGGTCGATCCGTGAGTAGCGTTGTTATAAGCAAACTCGGCTACAGCAAGAAGCGATGACCAATTGTCCTGTTGATAGTTCACAAAACATCTCAAATATTGTTCAAGGGTGGCGTTGGTCTTCTCGGTCTGGCCATCGGATTGTGGATGGTGCGCTGACGACATCCGACTCTCGATGCCCAACTGTCGCTGTATCTCCTTCCAAAAGTGCGAGGTAAATTGGGCACCGCGATCGGTCACCAAACTCGTTGGAAGTCCATGAAGATGGAAAATGTGGCTTAGGAATAAATCGGCAGTTTCTTTGGCAGTAGGCACTCCCCCACAGGAATGAAGTGTCCCATCTTGGTAAAAAGATCCACCACCACCAAAATGGTGGTGAAACCTTGGGATTCCGGTAAATCCGTGATGAAGTCGGCCGACACAATTTCCCAGGGCCGACTCGGAGTGGGTAGAGGTTGTAGCAAACCAGCCGGTTTGCCAGTAAGGTTCTTGGCGCGGTGGCAAACAGGGCAACCATTGACATATTTCTCGACCTCTCTTCGGATCTTGGGCCACCAAAAGTCTCTCAGCACCAGCTGCATTGTTTTAAAGATCCCAAAATGCCCCGCTGGCTTGGTGTCATGGCATAGTCTTAAAATTTCCTCCCGCTCGGGGCCGGGCGGCACATAAACCTTTGAACGATGACACAGCATCCCATCTATCTCCTGAAATGGGAACTTTAGTCCGGCCTCCAGTTGCTCTTGCACCCACAAGTCCTCTCGTTGCCGAGCCCGGATTCTTTCAGCCAGAGTCGAAGGGGGCCCTGAGCCGGTGGACGCAAAGTTTTCTGGACGCAAAATGCAAGACTCAGAGGAATCTTCCTGGCCCCGAGTATATTCCGGCTTGCGCGACAAAGCGTCTGCTTGTTTGTTTTGGGCCGCCGGCACGTAGCAAATTCGGAAGTTGAACCTCTCAAAAAACAACGCCAAACGCTGCTGTCGTTGGTTTAACTTCCGGGACGTACGGAGATATTCCAGATTGCGATGATCCGTATGAACTTCCACGGGTTGCGGAGCACCCTCTAGCCAATGTCTCCAAGTCTCAAACGCCGACTTGATGGCTAGGAGTTCTTTTTCCCAAATGGTGTAGTTCCGTTCTGGGGCCGTCAACTGCCGAGAAAAGTATGCACAAGGCTGGAGATGATCCCCCGCAGGTTGTAGCAACACTGCCCCGACCGCCACATCCGATGCGTCGGCCTGCACCACAAATAGCTTAGTTGGATCAGGATGTTGCAGGATAGGCTGGGAAGTGAAAAGCTTCTTGAGCTGCTGAAAGCCTTTTTCAGCCGCCTCAGTCCATAGGAACGGCCGCTTCCCTCTCAGGCATTGGGTAATGGGGTCCGCCCAGCGGGCAAAGTCTGGGATGAACTTGCGATAGTAATTGGCAAAACCCATGAATCTTTGGATGTCCTTTCTGCTCATGGGGGACTTCCATTCTAACACCGCGGAGACTTTAGTAGGGTCCATGGAAATTCCCTCCGCAGAGATGCGGTGTCCCAGAAAGTCGACTTCATCTAGATCGAAGGCGCACTTTTCCAGCTTAGCGTAAAGTCCATGATCCCTCAGGCGCTGGAGCACCGCGCGCACCTGCTGAGCGTGGTCACGTGGATTCGTGGAGTAGATCAGGAAGTCGTCTAGGTAAATGACCAAAAAACGGTCCAAGAAGTCACGGAAGATGTCGTTGACGAAGTGCTGGAACGTGGCCGGAGCGTTACAGAGCCCGAAACTCATGACTCTGTATTCGAAGCTCCGAA
This sequence comes from Anolis sagrei ordinatus, assembly GCF_025583915.1. Classification (NCBI taxonomy): domain Eukaryota; kingdom Metazoa; phylum Chordata; class Lepidosauria; order Squamata; family Anolidae; genus Anolis; species Anolis sagrei. Next base: position 66,459,805 of record NW_026847660.1, read on the forward strand.
GTGGGTCTGGAAGGCTGTCTTCCACTCGTCCCCTTCCCGGATACGCACCAAGTTATAGGCCCCCCTTAGGTCCAATTTGGTGAAAATCCGGGCCCCTCGCAAACGGTCGAGAAGCTCCGGGATGAGGGGAAGCGGATAACGGTTCTTGATTGTGATGTTGTTCAACGCCCGATAGTCATTGCAGAGTCGCAACTCCCCTGACTTTTTCTTGACAAACAAAACTGGGGCCCCGGCCGGCGACTGCGAGGGACGAATGAACCCCTTGCGTAGGTTAGTATCCAGGAACTCCCGGAGAGCAGCCAGCTCTGGTTCCGAGAGAGAATACATCCACCCACGCGGAATCGGGGCGCCCGGGATCAAGTCAATAGCGCAGTCGTATGGACGGTGCAGAGGAAGTCTCTCCGCCTCCTTCTCGCTGAAAACGTCCCAGAAATCTTGATATTTGGCGGGCAACTTGCCCGTGGCTTGCGCGGCAACCTCTGCGGTCTGACACTTCCGCTCCCCGCCGCAATGTTCTTTGCAAAAGGCCGAGGTGAACTGTAATTTTTGCTGAGACCACCAAATGGTCGGGTTGTGCTTGGCCAGCCATGGAATTCCCAACACCACGGCGTGTGGAAGGTCCGTGACCAAAAAGGAGACCTCTTCCACATGGTCCCCGACTTTCATCTGCACGGGCGCTGTATAGCGAGCCACCGGCCCGGCTTTCAGCAAGCGCCCATCAAAGTTTTGTACATCCCGGGGAGGCTGGAGGTCTAAACATTGTAATCCAAGGAACTTCACAAACCGACTGTCAATGAAATTGTTAGTGGCCCCACAGTCGACCAACGCGTGCACCGCCGTGGGAGTCTTTTGGGCTACACAAAACGAAACCAAGAGAAAAAACAGCAACCCAGTCGCGGGCTCTGGAAACGGGGTGGAGACCGAGTTAGCGAGCCCAGCTAAACTCGGTCGTTGCCTTCCCCCGCCGGCTGTTCGGCCCACTGCTCACCAGAAATCTGGGCCTGGGTCGCCACGGGCTCCACTGAGCCGGAGACCCCCGCCAGGCGGGGACTTGTCTTCTTCTTTACTGGACACTCCCGAGAGAAATGCCCGCTGCCCCCACAATACCAACACAGGTTTAGCCGTTGCCTTCGCGCCTTTTCCGCCGCATCAATCTTGGGGCGCATGGAGCCCAGCTGCATGGGTTCCTCTGCATCGGGCGCATGAGATGGCGGCGGTCCCAAGCGACGTGGCACTCCCGCATCGGGCCCCTTTCGACCAACTGGCCGAGGCCCGGCAAGGATGTGGCGTTGGCTGGTCATGGTCCCATCTACCCGGATACATAGGGTCATCAGTTCTTCCAAGTCGGCCGGGACAGCGGAACGGGCCACCTCCAACTGCATCTCCCGGGTGAGCCCCGCCTTGAAGGCACTCATGTAGGTGGCATCATTCCAGGCAAGCTCCCGCTGCAATACACGAAACTCCGAAATGTACTGGGCCAAACACCCCTCTTTTTGCGTTAGGGCTCGCAGCTTACGATCCGCCATCTCCCGGTGCACTTGGCCTCCCCAGACTTTGTGCAGTTCATCCATGAAAGCCTTGACAGTGTTGCACACAGGGGAAGCGGCCTCACGTAGCGCGGTGGCCCAGGAGAGGGCCGGGCCCTCCAACAGACTGTAGGCAAAGCCCACCTTGGCTGCTTCATTCGGGAACTCCGCTGCCCGCACTGTGAGGTAGGCATCACACTGCCCCAGGAAGTCCTTGACCCGTTGACTGTCTCCAGAGAACTTGTTAGGCAACGCCATAGGAGTCCTGAGTGGCTGGGCCAGAGGGTTAGCGGCTTCTTGCGCTTGCATCACTGCTATCTGCTGCTGAAGGGTCTGTAGCTGCTGTTGCATCGCCTGAGCCTCTGCAGGATTCATGGTGGCTGGGAGAAGCAAGGACTTTGTTGGGTGTCAGTTCCAAACTGTTGTATCTCAGGCTAAGATTCACCTTGCTGTCTCTGACAAACCAGCCAAACTTGTGAGGTAGAAAGTTTATTGTGAGGTTTTCCAAACAAAGCAGATTATAAGCAGTAAAAAGATCAGTAGTACAAGGTAAAAATCCAATATCATCCCTTTGAGTCAAAGCAGTAGACTTGAAGCAAAGAAGCAGAGTAAAGTCCAGGAAATAGCATGAGGTTACACGAAGCAGGCTTTTCCCAAGCCCCAAGCCCCAGAGCCGGAGCCAAAGCGAGCCATTTTTGCAACGTTGGAACTGACACAGGATCACTTCCAAGGCAGGTTACTTATACGTTAAACATCAAAACATCAAGCATCAAACAAGCAGCTAACGAGCAATTTTCCCACCAACAGATGAGCTCAACACTTGGCTGCAAGTCGTGAACTCTTTCTTAACACCTGGGCAGCGTGACCTTGTTTCCCACCCAGTGTCTTATCAGCTACATTCCATTCTTGTGAAAACAGCGGCCTGTCTCTAGTTGTGTCTCTAGCTACATGAGAAAACTGAAAGTCCACATCTGTCCTCTCATTCCCATCATGCTGTTGCTCTGTACTCTCATTCCCATCATGCTGTTGCTGCTGCTGAACCACAACAAGAATGCACTTTGATTGTAGGTGTACTATAAATCCCAGTAACTACAACTTCCAAATGTCAAGGTCGATTTTCCCCAAACTCTACCAGTGTTCACGTTTGGGCATATTGAGTATTATTATTATTATTATTATTATTATTATTATTATTAGTCCAGGGTCAGTCAGTGGGTTTCTAAGGCTGATCTGCAATTTGAACCCTGATCTCTAGAGTCGTAGTCGAATGCTGAAAGCACTACATCATGCTGGCTTATCAAAAGGAATACACCACCCTCCTTCCTCCACTGAATTGTACATTTTCAATCTTTCTGTTTTTCCTTCTCCTGAAGACAAATCACCTCTCCTTGGGTTTGTGGTCAGGTGTAACAATTGAAACAAATCAATTTAATTGGACAATTGGGGTTGTCTTCGTCAATGATTTTCCTTCACTATACTTAGACAGGGGCCTATAGCCAGAAATTATGAGTTGTCATTGTCTGAGTACAATGGAAGTGGCCAGCTTAAATGAAGAGTAGGCAAGGCACAATACCTGTAAATATTTTACTAAAGGGATCTGCATCAAGATAGGTAATGCCTTGCTTGAAATCAGTTGGAGATTACAAAAGGTTTAATGTTAATAAATTTAAAATTTGGATTCTTTTCCATTGAATGCTGTCCTTGGATGTTGAGCAGTCATGACCCCTCTTCTCATTTCTTTTAAAAGAAAATAAGTTATTAAAAATAATTACTCTTTTAGACTTTGTATTCCAAAAGGTTTTATGCTTAGTCTTCAGATTCGCCTTATATCATGTCAAGTCAGCATCCAGCTTTCAAATGTAATGATCTACCATGGCCAGCTGTACTTTGTCATCACATTTCTGGAAATATTCAGATACTTTTTGAGGACATCTACTCCCCTCCCCAGCAACTGACTCCTCATTATGGAAACCTAGAGGAAGACAAGGCTGCCATTCTCTACTTTATTCTCCAATCCCATTCTGTTCAGTTTTTTGGACTATGCTAAAAGCTAAAAACAAACTTTTCCCAATCTCAGCTTCAGAACTGGAGATGTCCTTGGCTTGTGATGTCAGCATATAAATCATCCAGTTGATACATTTATTAAATGGTTAGATCTGATAGAGTTTTTAGGGTACAGCTGCTGCTAGGTCCATCCTGGAGCCTCTAGCACAGGCCCGAAGGCCGGATATGGCCCTCCAAGGTCATATACCCAGCCCTTGTTCAGGGTCAACCTAAGTTTGAAATGACCTGAAAGCACACAACAACCATAACAATTCAAGATGCAGGTGCTTACCTACAAAGCCCAGTTTGAGACCTTCCTATCTGCGTGACCGCATTTCCGTATATGAACCCACACGATCCCACCTGCATCGCAAGCACGATTGGTGGGAACGAGGGACAGGGCCTTCTCATTGGTGGCCCCACGACTCTGGAACTCCCTTCCCAAGGACATCAGGCATGCCCCAACATTGGCAGTCTTTAGAAGGAGCTTCCCTACAAAGCCCTAAACGGTTTGGGACCCTCCTACCTGCGTGACTGCATTTCTGTATACAAACCCATACGATCTCTTTGTTCATCTGGAGAGGCCCTGCTCACGATCCCACCTGCATCGCAATCGCGATTGGTGGGAACGAGGGACAGGGCCTTCTCGGTGGTGGCCCCACAACTCTGGAACTCCCTTCCCAAGGACATCAGGCATGCCCCAACATTGGCAGTCTTTAGAAGGAGCTTGAAAACATGGATGTTCCAGCGTGCCTTTCCAGATTAAGGTATCCCAAGAAATTTGTCCCAAATGCACTTTACGAGAGAGTTAGAATTTTCTGCACACCCACTTATCCCTAAAACATCCATCCTATTTCACCTGGACATCCCCAGCATTTTTTAAAAATTTTAGCCATTACATTTGGCCCTGCCACAGGTTTTTAAATGCGTCGTGATTTTTGTTATTGTTTTGCTTTGCTATGAGTTATTTATTGTTTTATTGTTGTTGTTGTGTTTTTTGTTTCTGATGTATTTGGGCTCAGCCTCTTGTAAGCCGCACCGAGTCCTGCGGGAGATGGTAGCGGGGTATAAATAAAGGTTTATATTATTATTATTATTATTATTATTATTATTATTATTATTATTATTATTATTATTATCCTATCTCAGCAACCAAAAGCACTTCCCATTGAAATCCTAATTAGTGTATATTTGTTAAAATTGTTCTTCATTTTAATGATTGTATTGTTTTAAAGTGATTTTGCACTACAAATAATATATATGCAGTGTTCACAGGAATTCATTCATGTTTTTTTCCCAAATTATAATCTGGCCCTCCAACAGTTGGAGGGACTGTGACCTGACCCTCGGTTTTAAAAAGTTTGAGAACCCCCAGCTTCAATATTTTGCAGCTTTGGAGCCATGGCAAATGTTTAAAAAAATAAAGGAAAAAAATCATATATCTTGCTTGAAGTCTCTTTATGGTCTATAAATCTTTTTTGAGGTGCTGGGTGCTATAGCTCAACAACATAGCTATCTTATGTGTATCTTCACTTTCTCCAATAATTTCAAGTACCCTCAGAATAAGAATTATAGCCCTAAACCTATAAACTGGGGGCCCTTCCACACAGCCATATAACCCAGAATATCAAGAAAGATAATCCACAATATCTGCTTTGAACTGGATTATCTGAGTCCATATAGTCATATAATTCAGTTCAATGTAGATTTTATACAGCTGTATGGAAGAGGCCTGGAAGACTATGTGAGAATTCAAATTGAGGAGCACATCTAAACTGGGGACAATCCTGCATGCTGGATACAGGATTAGGCCTGAGAAGTGTCCCCATAGGGATTTCCCTAGCTGCTGCAGGGGCCTAAGTAAGTCCCAATTGCCCAGTAATACTATCCTAATTGTTAACCCATCACCCTTCATGTCACAGCTATCTTCAGCCACAACACAGGACATACCATTGAACGCTTGATCATAGAGCAGACCCAGCATCTTGTCTGTGATGTATGATGGTGTAACATGTATTTTTGCTACCACTGTTCTGTCACGCGCTGGGCCTGTAATAGCTGTGCTTTTCTATAGGACGTATACTTTAAGCCCAGCGGGAAGCCAGGGGCGCCTCAAAGAGAGGGATTTTTCTGAAGTGATGGTCTTTAGAGTCTTTAATGATACAATAAAGCCTTTATTATGGAACAAACAACAAATCTTCAATGGTTCAAACAACACTTCAAGGCTTTCTTAGTCTAGTCCTCAATGGACTGGTACCTGACTTTGATTAACTGAACCTTCTCTGTAGGAAAAACCCTTTTTAACCTCTCCCAGGCTGTTTACTATCTATTAGGGCTGGGCAACCACGGAAAAATTTGTTTCTAAAATCGATTCATTTTTTGGGGGGTTTTGCGTTTCGATTTTTAAAAGAATTCCGAAATTTTTCTTTTAAAAAGTTCGATATTTACGAAATTTCGTAAATTACAAAACAATTACGAAACAATTACGAATCGATTCGTTAATGGCGGACGCGACCGCGCAATACGCTAAAAAACCTCCAAATGGGACAGGGGGAACTTCTGAAGCTTCCCTCTCCCTCTGTTGTTGACTGTTGGTGTGATATTTATAATTTTTTTCACTGATTAAACAAACAACAACTATAAAACTTGCCCCAGACATGCAGAAATAATAACGAAACGATTTCAAAACGATAACGAAACGAATACAAAACGAATTCGAAACAATTACGAAACGAATTTAAAAATTCGTTTCGTTTTTTAGTTGCTCCTGAATGGTTCGTTATCGCTTCGTTATAAAAAAATAACGAATTTTTAACGAATTACGAAATTACGAAACGAAACCGCCCAGCACACTATCTATGCCTCATCAGTGTGGGTCCTACTACTGATTCCAAATGCGTCTGGGTATTGAGTAGACCTACCAGCTGAGGCTTGTAGATATTTCAGCTGGAGTTCCGTGGATCTGTAGTGCTGTCCTCCCTCAGAGAATTCTTTGAAAACTTCAGGGCTGTTTCCCCTCTGATTGCTGTGAGGCTGAGAGGCTGTGAGCTCTCAGCCAGAGCCTTGGGACCTTTTCCCTGGAATTTCTGTTTCTGTTTCCCTGGATGTTCTTGAGAAAAGAAGCTTTTCTACGGGACGAGCTGGTCTACGTCCTATAGTTTAGCTTCCTTATGTGAGACTGCCCAAAAAATGGCTCCTTTCCCTCCCAGAGCCCTGAACAAGGGGCGGAACCAAAGCTTAATTATGATGGACAGGAGGCCTGCCCTATGACTGCAAACAGATAACAGAAAGAAAGCAGAACAAGGGGCGGAACCAAAGCTTAATTATGATGGACAGGAGGCCTGTCCTATGACTGCAAAACAGATAACAGAAAGAAAATAAAGTTGGAGCTCCTGGTACAGCCGTACCAGCACTTATTTTGGTCATTCTAGATGTTGTACCTGTCTACTGACCATGCAGCAATTCCATCTTTTCTCAGCTGCAAACATCTTCCCACCCCCTGAAATCCCAACTATTGGACAGTGGAGAGGTGGGGGAGGAGCAGGTAAGCACTCAGCTATCTTCATGTAGCTGGATAAAGGGCAATGACATAATCCACAGAAGACTCTCTGAAGTCCTTACAGATACCTGCTGAACTGTCCTACACTAGGTAAATGGTCAGGTTCAAAGGCCTGGAAGAAAGGGGGATCAGTGACCTGGACATCAGCTACCTCTTGTAACTATGTCTCTCAATACAGGATCACAGTCACATTAGAGACTGATGTTTTCCATTACAACTGAAAGTTCATGTCTCTTAATTTAAAAGAAAAACTTGTGACTTTAAAAATTTAACCCTCCCCATCTGTTTCATTTCACAGGCAAAAAACTGTTATTATATCAAAACACGTATTTGTCATTTATATGAGATGAATTGGATGACTCACTTATGGCTTAACTCTACAAGTAATGCTTTTTAGCCTTCATGCAAATAGAAGTACACCATACATTGCCATGCCCTTGCAATTTGCCTCTGGTTCTTTTGGCAACCTTCATGATAGGGAAGAGAACTGTTTTTCATTAAACAAAGAGCATTTTTAACATTTTTTGATGACAATGCTCACTTCAAAGAAAATGGGGTAAAGCCACATTTATTACATTATTTAATAATTTTAAGAGTTTTTAAAATATAAAAATATTCACAAGATCCAAAGGCTGGTAGGAATAAGAAATCTAACCTATATTAAGTATGAATAATGAATTAGACATGTTCTAATCTGCTGTTAGGTTATGTGAGAGATAGCAGTGTTTGTCACCGAGTCATTGGTACTCAGAAGCAGGTGAGCAATGACCAGTGCCATCTCTCACACACACCTCAATACACACACTTATACAAGATATAGAAGAGAAATAAACAGGCTTAATCTGATTCAGGAGATACACATAGAGCAGTTCACTTACAAATATTAAGTTTCATAACATCTTATAGTGATAGCCACTCTGAGTACCCTTTGGGATGAGATATGCAGATGATACCACTTTGATGGTCAAAAGTAAGGAGGAACTGAGGAGCCTTCTAATCAAGTTGAAAGAAGAAAGTGCAAAAGCTGGGTTGCAGTTAAACATAAAAAAACCCAAGATTATGTAAACAAGACTGATTGATAACTGGCAAATAGAGGGAGAAAATGTGGAGGCAGTGACAGACTTTGTATTTCTAGGTGCAAAGATTACTGCAGATGCAGACTGCAGCCAGGAAACCAGAAGATGTTTACTTCTTGAGAGGAGAGCAATGACCAATCTCGATAAAATAGTGAAGAGTTGAGACATCACATTGGCAACCAAGATCCGCATAGTTAAAGCAAAGGTATTCCCTGTAGTAACCTACGGATGTGAGAGCTGGACCATAGGGAAGGCTAAGCGAAGGAAGATAGATGCTCTTGAACTGGTGGTGTTGGAGGAAAGTTCTGAGAGTACCTTGGACCGCAAGAAGATCCAATCAGTCCATACTTCAGGAAATAAAGCCCGACTGCTCATTGGAGGGAAGGATAGTAGAGGCAAAGATGAAGCATTTTGGCCACATCATGAGAAGAAAGGAAAGCGTAGAGAAGACAATGATGCTTGGGAAAATGGAAGGAAAAAGGAAGAGGGGCCGACCAAGGGCAAGATGGATGGATGGTGTCCTTGAAGTGACTGGCTTGACTCTGAAGGAGCTGGGGGAGGTGATGGCCAACAGAGAGCTCTGGCATGGGCTGGTCCATGAGGTCATGAAGAGTCAGAAGCGACTGCACGAATAAACAGCAACAGACCGGGGTAGAAATGCAGTAAATAATAAATAGGCTGTGTTATATATAGATTTCAGATGTGGATGAATGACGGAGCTTCAGACTACAAAATGAAGGTTAGACGAACACCTTGACTAACAATAGCCTAATGGAGGCATAGAGAAGCTTCAAGTTACGCTAAGTCTAAACTTTTGAAGAAACAGTTGAAAATAAAGGCATATATGGACAAGCAACATCACAGGGTAGTAAAGATACCACAGGGTAGTAAACTGCCCCACAGCAATTTTCCCCAGTTGTTTTTTTCCTTTGTCTTCACCTCATGCTTGGGAGGTTTGGCGTAGTTTTAAAGCAAAAAGATATTCCAAAGTATTTCCAGGCAGAATTATTACATTCATGTCTGGCAAGAGGGATGAGCAACAGCTTTGAAGGGTTTGAGTAAGCATTTCTCTGCAATCTTAATTAAAATATACCTTTATCTGTTGGCTAATAAGGAAGGTGGTAGACCTGTGTTAAGCCCCAACTACGCTGCCGGATAATGCAGTTTGAAACTATGTTATAGGTATAGTATCAAGGAGGTTAAGACCGCCGGAGGAGGCCCTGCTCTCAGTCCCACCATCCTCACGAATGCAACTGGAGGGGGACGAGGGACAGGGCCTTCTCAGTGGTGGCCCCTTAGCTGTGGAACTCCCTCCCCAATGAAATTAGATCAGCCCCTCCCTCCTGTCCTTTAGAAAAAACTGAAAACATGGTTGTGGGACCAAGCATTTGAGCAGTAGATGCAGCAACTAGAATGAGAGCGATTTTATGTTACTGGCAATGGACTGACCTTGGATTATGATTATGCACTGGCCAAACTTTAAATGGATGTTTTAATAATTGATATTTAACTGCTGTTTTTAACTGTAGTGTTTATTTACAATGTCTGTGTTGGCATTTAATGGTTACCTATTGTGAAGGCACCCTAAGTCCCCCTCCAAGGGTGAGAAGTAAGGAGTACAAATGTGTGAAATAAAGAAATAATAAAGAAATAAAGAAATACAGTAGACTCATATCGTGCACTTTAACTACATTGAACTGTGTTGTAAGAGTCTGTTCTGATTGGGACTCAGCAGTGGAAACACTCCTGACACGACACACAAAAAAAAAAAAAAAGCAGTGGAAACATGATAAATGCTAGAATTAGCTTGGAAACATATGAAGTTAAAACAAGAAGCATAACAAGAGTTATCCATCTTAGCCTGTTGCAGCAAAAACTACAATGTTGTTCCACATTGACTTAACAATTTTAGGCTGGCATTCAGTTAGAGAAGTACATATGCATGTCACACTATGCATATGGGGCAAATTATTCTCCCTAGCACAAGAGGTTTACTCTACTGATAGGGGTGTAAGTGGAGTTGCAGATAGAACTAATTTGCACACTCCTCAATGCACATTAGACATTGTGTATCATTCACACACTACACAGTGGCACTCAGTCACTAACATGTGCTGTCTAATGTTACTATTCTGCATGAGGTTGTGCTGGCACAAGCAAACGATACTCTCTGCATGTGGATATTTACGCTATGTTGAAGGAATGCTGGATTACAGTTTTAGTATGGCATATGCTTATGTTGATTACATTTCACTTCATCACCTTCAAAGGTTATCTATATAAATAAAAATGTAATGTCCGTTTGTGGGATTAACATAACTCAAAAACCACTGGACGAATTGACAAGAAATTTGGACACTATACCCCTAACAGACCAATGAGTGACCATCACTCATAACCCCCCCCCAAAAAAAAAACAGCAGAAAGGACTCAAAAATCCCAAAAAGCGAAATGATAAAAAGCTAAATGAGAAAAAGCTAAATGACGATACAGAAAAGGAAGGAAGGAAAGGGGGGAGGGGGGGRGAGAGAGAGAGAGAGAGAGAGAGAGAAAAGCTTGGAAGCAAAGAGCGAAGGAAAGAAGGAAGGAAGGAAAGAGATATAGAAGGAAGAAAGGAGAGAAAGAGAAAGGAAAAGAAAAGGGGGTGAGGAGGGAAAGAGGTAGAGAAGGAAGGAAGGAGAGAAGGAAAGAAAAAAAGGGAAGGAAAGGGGGAGGAAAGGAAAGAGGGAAAAGGAGAGAAAGAGGGAGGGAAGGAAAAAAGGAAAGAGAGAAGGAAGGATGGAAGGAAAAAGCGAAGGAAGGAAGGAAGGAAGGAAGGAAGGAAGGAAGGAAGGAAGGAAGGAAAGAGGTAGAGAAGGAAGAAAGGAGAGAGAAAAGGAAGGAAAAGAAAAAGGGGGAGGAAGGAAAAAGGTTGAGAAGGAAGGAAGGAGAGAAGGAAAGAAGAAAAGAGAAGGAAGGAAGGAAAGAAAGAGGGAAGGAGGGAAGGAAGGAAGGAGAGAAAGAAGAAAAGAGGGAGGGAATGTTGGTCACAGCAACGCATGGCGGGTACAGCTAGTACTACAATAAATGTCATTGTTTTTAAGGTGCTGAGACTCTCTACTGTTAATAAGAAAGATACTCCCTTTGAATATGTACAGAATACATTCCTTTCTATGTAAGATACCCACAAAACTGCTTTATTATATGCATTATTGGCAGAAAACCAACGTAGAATGTACATAATTGATTTCTAAAATGATAAGGATTATGATAGAGCCTAGCTCACATTCTGCATATATTTAAAATAAGAGGTAAAACTTTGTTGCCAGAAATCATAATCTTTCCAATATTCCTTAACTTCTTCCTATTTGTAAATTAAGTATTGGACACAAATAAGTATAAGACAAGATGGGGACTCTGCAGATGAGCTGAGATTATAAAATAGATATAAAAGGCATAAGCACCAATTCACAGAGATCCCTTTTGAGGTGGTGCTAGAAATCTGAATCTGGAATGTGTAAGGCAGGAAGAGAAGTTTTATTTTCTTTCAAACATAAATTATATATTCATCATGGCTGGAAGGGTGAAGGGTGTGGGAAGCTATAACTTGGGGAGGACAAAAAGGAAAGATGATTTCAATTGAAGCTTATTTATTAAATCATAATTCAAAACAGAATTTGGGTGGGAATCTACAGCTGGAAGTGATAGGGAAAAGATTTCCTAAAAAACTCTGAATGTACGAATTAGAAAGTAGTTTATGCAAGACATCATAAGGGGGAGAATGTTTGCTTATACTTTATTTGAACATACATTATTCTATTACATTGTACTGATCAGACATTTCAAGAAAGCAGAGCACAAGAATTACATTTAATTAATTTCTGTATGCTAACGTGTGCTGGCATGGCAGTGCCAGGTGATTTTAACCTCTTTTTCTTGCACTGCTAGTTTACATGAATCTATTTAAGCCATGCATTTTGCAATAAGGTAGCTTCCCTCAGGTTGCAATCATAGGGCCAACAACTTGGCAATCATGGTTAGAATCTTTAGACCCGCCCCTTTTCCCAGTGTTTTGGAGGGAAAGGAGGACTCTGTTCAGTCTCACTGTTTTGGAGCCTAATAGCAGGACGTGTGGGTCTCTCTCTCTCACCTGCACAAAGGCTTCACTTCTCACAGCTTTTGCTGGGGGATAAAGAAATAGATCCACAGCTCTGCTGGGGAGTAAAGAAATAATTCCTACAGCCTTTGTGGAGAAACTAAAGAACACCTTTCAGCTTGGCAGATCTACAGGAACCTTGCCTGGTAAGGGACCACTCGGGCTATCCATAAAGCAGCTTGGAGCCGGGAGTAGGGGCCTCGTGCCAGCAAGGTAGAGAGAGATTGCCCAGGGAGGGGTCAAAGGATTTCCCTAAGGAAGAAAGGAACAGTTGCCTGCCCCTTGATAGCAGATTGAGGAAGCTACCGGTTTTCCAAGGTTATAAAGTGTTTAATTCATTTGTTTGAAGATTTAAGCCCAAATAAAGAACTTTGTTGAATTTATCTTGAGCCTCAATAGAACTTTGTGTTGGGAAATCTAAAGGGCCCTTCAGCTGAGGCACCCCGGCATCCCGTTGGGCATACAGAGAGCACGTCCTGTAAACAGACATTATTTCAGGCCCAGTGTGCGACAGCGCATGACGAATTAAAGGATATTTACTATAATGCTAAGTTTTAAAACTTTGTGTTTTTTAAAATACATTACAACTGTACCCTCGGTTTGCTTCTGATACGATAAATAAAATAGTGAATCAGCTTGTATTTAGCACTAACGTCATGTAGCCACTCCCCCTTTTAACACAGGAAATCCCATGTTTTAGGTACTATGTAGATGGGCCTTTAATTGAGTGCAAACTGCTTTCTCATTTTGAATTGGACTTGTAGCAATTGAAGTCAGCTGAAGGTAAAGGGGAAAAGTTGGAAGAGGACAAAAAAAGACATTTTAAAAGCTGCTTAAAAAGTGGAAGGACGAAGGATGAATCTGGACTGCACCTGCCAAATCAGATCCCTTGGAGGGCATGGATTAAGCAAGAGAAAATGTACCATGAAAATGTAGCACATCCCTGTTAGATTACCATGTTACACTGTCCAGTTATTTTAAAAAAATAAAATAGATGAAGATCTGTTAGCCTGGCACTGAAGTCAATGCTTATTCTTTTTTCACTTTGCTGCTATTGGTGCTTGTTTTAGAAGCTCATTAGATAAATTTAAACATCTAATTTAAACATCTTTGGGAAGGCAACATTCCAGCAAGTTTAAAACAAGCTATAATAAAACTGCTGTTGAAAAAACCATCACTGGACCCCACTCAATTCGTCAACTATTGGCCAGTTTCCAATCTCCCCTTTTTGGGCAAAGGTCTGGAATGTGTGGTGGCTTCATAATTCCAGGTATTCTTGGACGACACGGATTTTCTGGATTCGGCACAGTCTGGCTTTAGGCCGGGACATGGAACTGAAACAGTCTTGGTCGCCTTAGTTGATGATCTTCGCCGGGAGCTAGACAGGGGGAGTGTGTCCCTGCTAGTTCTGCTGGACCTCTCAGCAGCCTTCGATACCGTCAGCCATGGTATCCTTCTGGGGCGCCTCGCGGGAATGAGCCTTGGAGGCACTGTTCTGCAGTGGCTCCGGTCCTTCCTAGAAGGGCGATCTCAGAAGGTGTTATTGGGAGACACCTGTTCAACCCCACAACCATTGTCTTGTGGAGTTCCTCAGGGTTCAATATTGTCTCCCATGTTGTTTAACATCTACATGAAGCCGCTGGGAGAGATCATCCGGAGTTTCGGGGTACGATGTCATCTGTACGCAGATGATGTCCAACTCTGTCACTCCTTTCCACCTACTACTAAGGAGACTGTTAGGTCCTGAACCGGTGCTTGGCTGCTGTGATGGTCTGGATGAGGGCAAACAAATTGAAATTGAATCCAGACAAGACAGAGGTACTCCTGCAGTCGCAAGGCCGAACAGGGTATAGGGTTACAGCCTGTGTTAGATGGGGTTACACTCCCCCTGAAGACGCAGGTTCGCAGCTTGGGAGTGATCCTGGACTCATCGCTGAGCCTGGAACCCCAGGTCTCAGCGGTGGCCGGGAGAGCTTTCGCACAATTAAAACTTGTGCGCCAGCTGCGCCCGTACCTTGGGAAGCCTGACTTGGCCACGGTAGTCCATGCTCTAGTCACATCCCATTTAGACTACTGCAACGCTCTCTACGTGGGGTTGCCTCTGAAGACTGCTCGGAAGCTTCAAATGGTCCAACGATCGGCAGCCAGGATGCTAACAGGAGCGGCACTCAGGGAGCACACCACTCCACTGCTGCGCCAGCTCCACTGGCTGCCAATTTGCTACCGGGCACAATTCAAAGTGCTGGCTTTAGCCTTTAAAGCCCTAAACGGTTCTGGCCCGACCTACCTGTCCGAACGCGTCTCCTCCTATGAACCAGTTAGGACATTAAGATCGTCTGGGGAGGCCCTGCTCTCAATCCCGCCGGCTTCACAAGCACGCCTGGTGGGGACGAGAGACAGGGCCTTCTCAGTGGTGGCCCCTCGGCTGTGGAACGCCCTTCCTGCAGATATTAGATCGACCCCCTCCTTGCTGGCATTCCGGAGGAAAGTAAAGACCTGGCTGTTTGAACAAGCATTCGACTAAGCAGTGTGATTGATTGACTGACTATTGGAACACGGAATATCGGATAACGAGTTTGGATTCTGATTTCATTGATGAGACCTGATGGATTTGTTATATTGATGTAGTGATGTATTGATATTGATGTTTAATGATTTGTGATGCTATTGCTTTTAAATGCTTAATGATTTTGTATTGTGTATACCTAAATTGTTGTAAACCGCTCTGAGTCGCCTAAGGGCTGAGAAGAGCGGTATACAAATAAAGTAAGTAAATAAATAATATCTTTTTTTTAAAAAAGCTCATATTTTAAATTTGTTTTTAAAAATATTTTCTATCTAGAAGTCACTTTGATGCTTGCTTTTCCATGGTTTCTGAGTATTATACATCTCGGTCTGTCCTGTAATCTCACATTGCAATGAAACACTGATAGAAGTAGGCAAATACTCTTTCTGGAAAGTTTTCTTCCCAATATTTTCTCCTCAAGAAGACTATCTTTTCTGGATGAGCTTCCAAGAAAACCTTGAATTCTGCTAAAGACATTTTTTGAAAAACTGATTAATGTCAAACATAATGATAACATTTTGGATTATATTGATTTTTCTCCCTTGAGTTATACTTTGACATCTTTCTCAGTGGGTGAGTTTTAATGTGGCATGCTACAGGCAGGTTCCTGTGACATATATTATTTCTTATGAAACTTCTTTTACTGATACTATGCATGGGGAAAAAAGCAAAAGACAGTGCTTAGATAGCAACTTGATATTCTTTGGCGTTTAAATGATAGCCCAGGCAACTGAAGCAGGCAGAAAGAAACAAATCAAGAAAGTTTCCATATTGGAGTTTGTCTATATCCTAACATCACAGGTGAATAGGTTGCCTCTGGCTGGAATATATATGAAGCAGATTCTTTTCAAGTTGATGTTTTCAAGATGTTCAGCATGATAATATGGCCTGAATGTCCCATGTGTACGATTTCCGGCCCCTGGGCTCCTTCATATCTTGCGTTAATAAAAGTGAAAATTCAACAGGGAAAGCTACACCTTTCCCTTGAAACTAATGTTTACCTTTGGAGATGTTTTGCAGTTAAATTGAGACCTCAAATGAACACTTTTATTTCCCTTAAGGCTGCTACACATAAATTGCTCCCCTCTTTCCATTCCTCACATCTGATGAAAAAGGGAGTTCTTTCCAATCTGGCCCATATTCTGCACAGCAGCTTCTGAAACATCAGATCTTCTAAAACGCCTGCCCTTTAAAGTGTTAGACATATGAAGAAAAATAATATCTAGTAATACTTATTTGTGCAGAACTTGGAAGTAGCGAAATAGAGGCAACGTAATTTGCTTATTTATTTATTTCAAACATTTGTACCCGCCCTAATCAACCTCCCCGGGGGGACTCAGGGTGGCTTACATCCAGCACAATTCAATGCCATTACATATAAATAATACATACAGTAATCTATATAAATAAAAATGTAATGTTCGTTCGTGGTATTCACAGAACTCAAAACCCCTGGATGAATTGGCACCACATTTGGACACGATACACCTAACAACCCAATGTATGTTCTCCACTCAAAAAAACCATGAAAACAAAAAGCAGAAAGGACTTCTGAACTGCATGTCCACAAAGGAGAAACTGCATGTCTACAAAGAGACCCATGGCCATGCCCCCTCCTCCTCCTCACGGAGAAACAGCCGGCCATTAAAGCATGAGGAGCCAGGTGTGCTTGCATGCCCCCCCCCCCCACAGACACAAGCGAGAGTGGGCACCATGGGAGTGGAGGGGGAGGCTTGCCGCATGGAGCCCTTCTCTTTCCCTGCTATGCCAGGAGGGCGGTCTCCTCCTCCTCCACCTTTCCCTGTTGGAAGAGGCCGGCGGGTGGGGGAGGGACTTTCTGTCTAACCTGCTCGGCTGTCTCTAGCAACACGAGCACACATTTAACACACACACACACACAGAGGAAGTAGCTGCCTCTGCCACACACCACCCGAAAGGACTCCCTTCCCTTCTTTCCTCCCTCCCTTTCTTTTTCTTCCTTCCCCTTCCTTTCCTCCCCCCCTCCTTCCTTCCTGTCCTTCCTTTCCCTTCCTTCCTGTCCCTCCTTTCTTCTTCCTTTCCTTCCTTTCCTCCTTCTTTCCCTTTCTTCATTTCCTTCCCCTTCATTTCCTTCCCTTCCTCCTTTCTTCACCCCCTCCTTCCTTTCCCTCCTTCCTTCTCCTTCCTTTCCTTCCTTCTTTCCTTCCTGTCCCTCCTTCTTTCTTTTCCTTCCCTTCCTTCCCTCCTTCCTTCCTTCTTCCTTTCCTTCTTTCTATGTAAGATATAAATACAATATTTTATATATTGTTATATAGATTACTATATAATATGTTACATATATATATATATATATATATATATATATATATATAATTACTATATAATACAAATTAAATGGAAGGGACAGTCAAGAAGTAACGAGGGAAAGAGGGAAGGAATGAAGGAGGGAAAGGGGGAAGGAAGGAAGGAGACAAGGAGGGAGGGAAAGAAGAAAGGAAGGAAAGAAAGGAAGGAGAGAATTAAATAAAAAAAGGGGAAGGGAAAAGAGAGGGAAAGAAGGAGAGAATGAACGAAAGACAGGGAAGGAAGGAAGGAAGGAGAGAAGGGAGGATGCAACCAAAGAGCAAAGGGGGGGGAAAGAAACAGGTAGAGATGGAAGAAAGAAGAGAAATAGGAAGGGAAAGAAATAGAGGAAAGGAAGGAAAGAGGGAAGGAAGGAAAGAAAGAGGGAGGGAAGTTTGGCCACAGCAACGCGTGGCGGGTACAACTAGTTACATATAAGAACAGTAAATTAATTTTAAAATTAGTTTTTAAAAAGTACATTAATAAAAAGTGCAATAATATTGGCTGTCTAGCCTTACGTAGAAACAAATTCAGCGAGCACAACACCATCGGAAGCCTGTCCGTTTTCCACAACATTATCTTCATTACCATTGTCAATTATCTGCCAGCTACCCAAAGGCCTGGTCCCATACCCACATTTTCAATTTCCTCCTGAAGGTGAGGAGGGTTGTTGTTGACCTCATTTCACTGGGGATTGAGGTCCATGAGGGGGGGCACCACCAAGAAGGCCCTGTTCCTCATCCCCGCCAAGCGTGTTTGCACCAAAGGCGGGGCCGAGAGCAGGGCCTCCCCAGAAGATCTTAAACTTCAAGGTGGGGCATAGAGGGAAATACGTTTGGACAGGTAAGCTGGGCTGGAGCCGTATAGGGCTTTATAGGTCAAAACCAACACTTTGAATTGTGCTCGGAATTGGACCGGCAGCCAGTAGAGCTGACATGACAGATGGGTAGGAATCAGGTCACTTCATCTGTGTAATGAAGAACCGTTTCTCGTTATTTTTAGTTTTAACAGGCCTTTTTAAAAGCAATTTGACACATATTTCTCAAGTTTTGTGCCGTACTACAATGACTAAAAATTATAGCACTATCAAATATAACGTGCACCCCATTTCTGGAGGTTCTATTTTTGGAAAAAAAGACTTTTTGCATAGAATATCTTAGAATTTCTTTTGAATGCAAAATGCCTTTTCTTTTTTCTTTCCAATGCTTCTTTGTAGTGCAGTCTTTCCTGTGGGTGAGGAGAGTGTGTGAAGAAACACACAAGTCATCACAAGTACTAATATACAGTCGTCAGGCTGAGGACAAAATGGCGGGAACATGGCAGAGCCGTTTAGGACTGGGGTCCTTCCTCCTCCTCTCTCTCAAAGGTAAGACAGTTTTACAAGGAAAAAATGTGATTGCAAGACACAGCCACGAATGTAAAACTTACCCCATTTTTTAAGTCTCTTAAATGGGAAAAAGTGTGTCTTACAATCAATGAATACAGTACTTTTAGAATGTAATGCTCGACACTCTTCTTCAGTCTGTCAATGAACAAAGTTTGATGTGAATGCAAATTTTCTATTTCAATCAGGAACAGTCTCTGTTTTTATTGGTACGGGAATGGCCGTTTATTAGTATGGAAACATAGGAAATAAGAAATGGTGTTTTAATTCATGTATAGTTAACTGGCAGGAGTATCAGAATGATGCTGAGCTGGAAACCAACGCAAAAGTCAAACCAACTCTATTTTATTTATTTACTAGCTTGGGTACTCGGCATTGCCCGGGTTACAAATTGTACAAAATGCATAAGGTTGTGGGTGAACTACAATTTACATCATGCCCGGTTAATCCCAAAAAATTACATCAGTACTTAAAATTTGTTACATTGGGCAGGTTTGCTCTAGATGCAGCATTGGTAGGGTTCCGTGTGCTCTCTGGCTGTAGGGTAAACTACAACTCCCCACTATGGTGAGTGAGTCCCCTCAAACCCATCCAGTAGATTGAGTTAGTCATGGGGGTACTGTGTGCCAAGTTTGGCCCATGTCCATCATTGCTGGAGGTCACAGTTTCTCTGGTTGTGGGTGAACTACAACTCCCAAAAAGCAAGGTCAGTTTCCCCCAAACCTCTCCAGTAATCAAATTTTGGCATATTAGGTATGTGTGCCAAGTGTGGTCCAGATCGATCGATGTTTGGGTTCATAGTGCTCTCTGGATGTAGGTGAACCACAACTCCCCCAAATCAAGGTCAATTTCCCCCAAAGGCCTCCAGTATTTTTGCTGGTTATGTGTGTCAAGTTTGGTCCAATTCCATCTTTGGTGAAGTCCAAAGTGTTTATTGATTGCAGGTGGATTATAAATCTTAGTACCAATGACTCCCCTAAAAACCCACCAGTATTCAAATTTGGACATATCGGGTATGAATTCTCTCCAAACCTCTATAGTATGTTCAGTGGCTGATCAATTCTTCTGTTTGCTGTCAAAGGTAAAGGTAAATGTTTTCCCCTGACATTGAGTCCAGTTGTGTCCAACTCTGGGGGTTGGTGCTCATCTCCATTTCTAAGCTGTAGAGCTGGCATTGTCCGTAGACACCTCCAAGGTCATATGGCCAGCATGACTGCATGGAGTGCTGTTACCTTCCTGACGTTACCTTCCTGATTGATCTACTCACATTTGCATGTTTTCAAAGTGCTAGGTTGGCAGAAGCTGGGGCTAACAGTGGGAGTTCACACCGCTCCCCGGATTCGAACCTGCAACCTTTTGGTCAGCAAGTTCAGCAGCTCAGTGCTTTAACCCGAGGGGTCCTCTGTTTGCTGTGTGCCATAGGAAAAAAATAGAAAAGAGTTAAGGGAGGGATAGTGGGTGGGATCATGCAAATTCCACACCATTGGAGAGAGTCAGAAACACTGGGATGTCTGTGGTGGAGGAAAAACAGAAAATCTAGGATGGAATTGTCCTCGTATGAAAGCCTTCAGTTGGGTGGTGGACAGTATGGTGTTTGTGGATGACATTGGGAGGACTCTTGTACATGTTCATGGCACTCACAATAACTTGCAATGTCATTGGATGGAGTGCCTTTGGTGGCTCCTCAGCACTGGGAGTTATGGCTGTTTGTGGAAGTGGGAGCCTGTAAGTGGACATCCCAGCTACATACACAAATATATATTTTCACTTTTATTATGTGTATAAATTACACTGATACCCATCTAGTTCTCAAGATATTCAGGGTAATACATATAAGATCACTTCGTGTCTTCCTTAGCAGCATCTGAAAGGAAACCAAGGCAGGAAACCAGCATGTTAATCATCATGGCGGAGATCTATTCTTCAAGGCTAATAGTTCAGAACCTCTTTGATGTATGGCTTGAATATATTAGAAGGACAATGTGCCCGAAGCACCTCCCCTCATGTCGATCTCTCCAGCCAGATTTAATTAGGAATCAGGCCGGAGAAAAAGAGCAAATGACCCCCTATGATGCACATAGGTTTGTTCTTAATTCTGCCAATAATTTGAGTAGAATTTTAATCAGCTCCACATAGTGGTCGGTTCTTATATGCAGCAGCCTTCTGGTTGCTTTCATCCCTCATATAGGCTTTTAATTATTCATCTGTATGCACAACAAATTCATAGATACCCCAGGTAACCCACGAACATATTTGACCCTTTTAAGCAGGTTGTTTGCTGTTTATCTTCCCTCTTGCAGCTATTATTCTAGATAGTGCTAAGATGTAAAACACAAGTTCTAAATCCATTTAAATCACTCCTGGCCTTTCCAAATCCCAGGAAAACACTATATGAACTAGAAGTAAATAATAATAATAATAATAATAATAATCAAAGTCAGAATTGAAAAGTTGATGACAGATCCCAAGTGTAGACTCTGCAAGGAAGCAGATAAAACAATAGATCACATCCTCAGCTGCTGCAAGAAGATCACGCAGACAGACTACAAGCAGAGGCATAACATCGTTGCTCGGATGATTAATTGGAACTTGTGCCACAAATACCATCTGCCTACGCTAAAGAACTGGTGGGATCACAAGCCAGAAAAAGTTACAGAGAATGAGCACGTCAAGATACTCTGGACTTCTGGATTCAGACAGACAGAGTTTTGGAGCACAATACTCCTGACCTCACAATCATGTTAAAAAACAAAGTATGGATTGTCGATGTTGCAATCCCAGGTGACAGCAGGATTAACAAGAAACAACTGGAAAAGCTGACTTGATATGAGGATTTAAAGATCAATCTGCAAAGACTCTGACACAAACCAGTAAAGGTGGTCCCAGTGGTGATCGGCACACTGGGTGCAGTGCCTAAAGACCTTGACCTGTACTTAAACACAATCGGCGCTGACAAGTTTAACATCTGCCAGCTGCAAAAGGCCACCTTACTGGGATCTGCTCGCATTATCCGCCCATACATCACACAGTCCTAGACACTTGGGAAGTGTCCAACGTGTGATCCAATACATCAGCCAGCAGAGTGTCTCCTGTGGACTCATCTTGCTGTGTTTCAAATAATGATAATACTACTACTACTAATAATAATAATTAATTATTAATGGGCAGTTCCTTGACAAAATTGAAGGAAAAGTTGACAGCGAGAAGGCTTGGTTATGGCTCATGAATGGAACACTGAAGAAGGAGATAGAAGGCCTGATTCTTGCAGCCCAGGAGCAAGCCATCAGAACAAAGGCCATTAAGGCCAGGATTGAAAAAACAGCCGACTGTGCAAGGAAGCTGATGAAACCATTGATCATATCCTCAGCTGCTGCAAGAAAATCTCACAGACAGACTACAAACAAAGGCTCAACTCTGTGGCCCAAATGATTCACTGAAATTTATGTCACAAGTACCACCCGCCAGCAATAAAGAATTGGTGCGATCATAAACCTGTAAAGCTAGTGGAAAATGAACATGCAAAAATATTGTGGGACTTTTGAATCCAGACTGACAAAGTTTTGGAACACAATACATAATTGTGGAAAAGAAAAAAGTTTGGATTATTGATGTTGCCATACCAGGTGACAGTCGAACTGACAAAAAACACCAAGAAAAACTCAGCTGTTATCAAGACCTCAAAACTGAACTGCAAAGGCTCTGGCATAAACCAGCGCAGGTACCAGCGCAGGTACAGCGCAGGTCCCAGTGGTAATCAGCACGCTGGGTGCTGTGCCGAAAGACCTCATCCGGCATTTGGAAAAAATAAACATTGACAAAATAATGATCTGTCAACTGCAAAAGGCCACCTTACTTGAGTCTGCACGCATCATTTGAAAATACATCACACAGTCCTAGATGCTTGGGAAATGTTCAACTTGTGATTTTGTGATACGAAATCCAGCATATAGATCTCCTTTGCTGTGACATACCGTGTTTTTGTGTCAGTAAAATAATAATAATAATAATAATAATAATAATAATAATAATAATAATTGTTATTTATACCTTGCCTTTTTCCTCATGGGGTCTCAAGATGGCTAACCACCAGGCCTGTAGTGAGGGGGGGGGGGTTAGGGGTTCAACCCTCCCCCCGGAAATGTTTCAGATTTTTTTAAAAAAACTGGTTTGGTCATGAATTTTAACTGGATAACCAAATCCTCATGCTAAGTCTATGAGATGCAAAAAATTAAGAGTCCCTCCAGAACTGCAAGCACTATCTCAAGCAAATATTGACAATTTATTCACACTGTCATTACTTGCAGCAATAGCCGATGTAGTGAAGCAACCAAGTTAGGGGTGTGTGTGTTGAATGCTCTCATTAAGGAGGCCAGACTTGGTGGAGGTGGTTGACAGGGGCGGAGCTGCAGGCTATGGAAGGCTGCTCTGCCCCCTGCTGTGCTCTTTGCTGGGATTGTGGCGCAGCTGGCTGAGTGTCAGCTGCATTAAGATCACTCTGACCAAAAGGTCATGAGTTCGAAGCCAGCCCCGGTTGGAGTGGGTTTCCAACCAATTGTGTGTAGCCTGTTGTCTACCTTTGCAACCCGAAAGACAGTTGCATCTGTCAAGTAGGAAAATTAGGTACCACCTTAAAGTGTGGGGAGGCTAAATTAACTGATTTATGAGGCCATAAAGAAGACTCCAGCAAAGCATTCCAGCGGGGAAGCATGTGGGAATGCGGAAGTGCTTCATCAGCATCGCAGATGGACAATGAGAGCGACGGCTCCCCTGGCAGCCAGAAAAAGTTAAATAGCCTCTGTTTATGTCTGTATATGTTTGTATGTCAAAAATTGGCATTGAATGTTTGCCATATATGTGTACACTGTAATCCGCCCTGAGTCCCCTGCGGGGTGAGAAGGGCGGAATATAAAAGCTGTAAATAAATAAATAAATAAAATAGGAGGCAGGTTTCAATCCCCCCCCCCCCCAAATTTCAACCCCTCCCGATTTTTTTTTCCGGCTACGGCCCTGCTAACCACTACACCCTTTGGTCACCATTGAAATCAAAGCAAATACAAAAATTAAAAAAAAAACTACTGTATGGGTTAGTTTAAAATACAGTTAAATGTAATAAATACAATTGAAATGCATTTTAAAAGACACAATCCCTCTCCTCTCCCATAACTGGCCTTAATTATGTTTTTAACTTGTCACAACCAACTTTTCTGTTATCTCTGTTTCTGCAGTATATAACAAATTGGCAAATATCTTTGGCAAAACAAAAATTCATCCTGGAATATCACAGAGGATGTTAAATGCACATATCAGATAAGGAGTGACAATAATTATACAAGAAAACAAAACCTTTTCCTCGTTTTTTCTTTTCTTTATAGAAGTACAGCATATCTGCAGTATTCCACTTAGCTAATTGGTTTGCCTGAATACTTCTTAGTTGTGTAAGATATAATAGTTTGCTCGCTTTTAAAATAATGATGGTGGTGGCAGTAGCACGAGAATTAATCACCTGTTCATGTACATAACCAGGATGGATGATTTTGTTAATTTCCATTTAGTATGATCTCTTATTCTAAGGATCTTCATTTGCAAACAGGAAAAAGTTAGTTCTGTTTTTCTCTCATACCCTCAAGGCTTCTCTATTTCTCCTCACTCCCTCTTGCTTACACACACACACCAGCACTTTAAATACAAATGCCTTGCTTATGCAGGCCCAAACTTACAGTTTGTTCTAGATTCTTATGGAGAATTTGGAGTAAACTACAACTTCTGGTAACATAGTTCAAGGCCTCAGATCAGATCAGCTCCATGTATCATGCAGTCTCAGTGGAACCGATTCACCCCCAACACATTTGAATCAATCTAGATATGCCCAGTGCACATCTTTCAGCAAGTGGTACAAAGTGAAAAACTGGCCTCTTGCTGCCTAATAATGTCACTATGGCCTCATCTTGTTGCTGTTTATTCGTTCAGTCACTTCTGACTCTTTGTGACCTCATGGACCAGTCCACGCCAGAGCTCCCTGTTGGCCGTCACCACCTCCAGCCCCTTCAAGGTCAAGCCAATCACTTCAAGGATACCATCCATCCATCTTGCTCTTGGTCGGCCCCTCTTCCTTTTTCCTTCCATTTTCCCCAGCATCATTGTCTTCTCTAAGCTTTCCTGTTTTCTCATGATGTGGCCAAAACTTCAACTTTGTATCTAATATATTTCCCTCCAATGAGCAGTCGGGCTTTATTTCCTGAAGTATGGACTGGTTGGATCTTCTCACAGTCCAAGGCACTCTCAGAACTTTCCTCCAACACCACAGTTCAAAAGAATCTATCTTCCTTCACTCAGCCTTCCCTATGGTCCAGTTCTCACATCCATAGGTGACTATGGGGAATACCATTGCTTTAACTATGCGGATCTTCATTGCCAGTCTGATGTCTCAACTCTTCACTATTTTATTGAGAACGGACATCCAAGGTCATTTACCCGGCCATCACTTAGGGTCAATCTAAGTCTGAAATGACTTGAAAGCACACAACAACAACAATCCTATTTCATCAGCCAAAAGCAGGCCCACACTTCCCATTGAAATACTAATAAGTTTATATTTGTTCTTCATTTTAATTATTGTATTGTTTTGAAGTGTTTTTTGCACTACAAATAAGATATGTGCAGTGTGCATAGGAATTCATTCATGTTTTTTTTCAAATTATAATCCAGCCCTCCAACAGTTTGCGGGACTGTGACCTGGCCCTCTGTTTTAAAAAGTTTGAGGACTCCTGCTCTCAGAGGCAGCCCTAGGTAATTTTCAATTGCAAACAATATTTTGCCCCCCCCCCCTCCAATCATTGATATATATTTCTGTTCGTCGTGGGAGTTCTGTGTGCCATATTTGGTTCAATTCCATCATTGGTGGAGTTCAGAATGCTCTTTGATTGTAGGTGAACTATACATCCCAGTAACTACAACTCGCATATGTCAAGGTCTATTTTCCCCCAAGAGCGCCTCAAGAGCGCCCCTGGGCAAAATCAACTATACTGCGAATGCTTACTTTGCGTAATAGGTTGAGCCACCCCTGCTTGCCCTAGAGCAAGCTATGGGTATGTCAGATCCTTTATTCACATTTATAATCACTCTTTTCTCCATGAAGTTCCAAGTAGTATACATCGCCCTGCTAATATAGCTTTGAAATGGAAGTAAGGCTGAAAGAAAGAAAGTGACTGGCTTGAAGTCACTCAGGACCCATCTAAACTGACTTATAATGCAGATTAACTGATTTAACTGGATTATATGACAGTGTAGACATGCATAATTTAGTTCGATGCAGTTCAATCTGCATTATATGAGTCTACACTGACCATTTTAATGCAGTTCAAACTGGATTTTATGTGCCTTCACTGACTATTATATGGCAGTGTAGATGGGGCCCCAGTGAGTTTTCAAGCTCAATTGTGACTTAAACCTGAATCTTCCAAATCCCAGTGCAACACTCTAATCACTTAACCATATAAATTTAAAAACATTCCCATCTACTTTGATGTGAAACTTACACAAAATCTGTTTGTTTGCAAAACAACATCTGGACAAAACTATGCAAAGGGGGAAAAAATAACCTCCGCTGCATATGAACATTTGGTTTACTTTAAGAATCATTAAGTCTAAATCATATCCTGCCTCCGAGTCTATCTATTTCTGAAATGTATCTAAATAATGTTTTAAAACATGCACTACGAGTTCTAGATGACTATTATAAAACAAATGCATCACTTCTACAAATCATTCGAAACTTTTGTGTTGACATCCATATTTTCTTCATACAAAAGGTCACGTCTAGTTTCTAAAATGTGCTCTATTTTAATAATATCTCTCTGATATTATTAAAATAGAGCAATGTGCCCCACGGAGAAGCCACTTGGGATTCTGTAGGTGGTGTGCGGCACTGAAGAGGACTGGATAAAGGATGGCCTGTGGGGTACACTTTGTCCATTCCTGCACAAAGCATATGTAATTGCATACTAGAGTAAAAAAATATGTGGGGAAAATGCCCAAAGTTCAAATGAAATTGCCATCAGCAGCCCTGGGGGGAAATGGCAGACAAATCCCAACTTCTAGATAAAAAATGGTTGACATTCCCATGGAACCTTGCAATTTCCCTCAGAGCTGTCTTTTGGCTATTATATGATGCTAATAAAGGAATTATTAGTGTGCACATTGCCTTGTAGAATTTTAAAAACTAAAAATGACAGTGCTGTACTCCCATCCTAAATACAGTTTTGAACTACATGCAACTGCATTTCCCCCCATGGCTTGATTGCTGTCATTGCCCTTCTGTCCTGTTCTCTACCACCATTAACACAGTTTAGACAGTGAAGTCTTAAAGGCAATAATTAAAATTCACTCTGAATTCTCCTTTTCCATGCAAAACATATTTACAGCTCAATATATCCTAATTTTCCCCAGAAGAGAATTCCATGAGTTTGAATGAGTGTTAATTCTTAGGAAATTCTATTTAATTCTGCAACTGGGATTACTCAATCAATTTATCTGTACTGGACCTTATCCTTCAAGATGAAGAAGGCATACACCTGCATGCAGTTGAGATGAACAGATTAAATAGTCTTGTTCAAGGAGCTCATCGCATTGAGGACTCTGATCCAGGCGGGAGGGGATTCACCACAAATCTTGGCGAATCTGGCTCGGAGCATGGGGAACTCATTGCCCCACACCCCACATCACGCTGATCTCCCCTCACTTTATCCCACAGGGGAAGCATCATAGCCCAGCTTCCCCCTATTGTTTGGTATACAACACAGGAAGCTTCCCGTGTTGCTGGTGCTGCCTCCTGAGATACTTACACTTCTCTTCAGGCACAGAGAAATGTAAGTATCATGTGATGGGATTCAGTGGGCTTCATGCAGGAAGAGGGGTGAAAGCATCTTAGGATGGGCAATTTTGCCCATCTGATGAGGTGGCATATCATCAGGCTATAACTGTTCGAAGCTGATCCAAATTCTGTGTTACATGTGCTGTCAAGTTCTAAGCAAATACAAAATGCTTTCTCCTTAAAGGGTCCGGCCAATTTACACAACAGTTCCACTCTTGACTTATCTGATACTGAGTCCCCTTTTGGGGGGAGAAAGGCAGGGTATAAATATAGGAAATAAAATAAAATAAATAAATAAAGACCCTCACTGCTTGAAATAACTCATTGTCTGTAGATCTTCTGTAAACCAAGATGTACGACTAGCTCCACGGCACTGGATTGGGTGATTGTATTGATAGCTCTTTCCAGATCATAATTTCATAGTAAGATCAAAGCTTGATCAAACTGTCAATGCTGCCAACTGAAATATCACCCTGAACATTCAGGAATTTTCTAGATTTGATGAGTCTCTATCTTATTGCTTCTTCTGCTCTCATAGGGAGGGTCCTGTAGTGTCAAACCAAATTTCATAAGAAAATTATCTGACAACCCCACCAGCAGCATTAAGTTTGTCCAACATATATTCTGCTATATATGTTGGGCCAGTGATGCAGTAAAATACACATAGAGTTTCTATGGAGGGTGAAAAAGCCCGCTCATAGAGAGAAGTAGAGAGACCATAGAGTTCACTAGAAAAGTGAGGCAACTTTATAAAGCATGGGACCCACATCAAAGTGCCATACATTCCCTTGTTGCTAAATCATGCCTCCCCTATGGCATATTTAACCAACTTAGAGGTTCCCATCCATCGAAGGGCTTTCACCCTGGCTCGATGCCATGCTCTCCCATCAGCTGTACTCGAAGGCCACTACCGGAAGATCCCTTTCCCAGAGAGACTTTGCCCTTGTGACTCGGGTCATGTAGAAACAATAGAACATGTGCTCCTCCAGTGCCCGTTCTACAGGGATATCCGTGCCAGGCTTATCTTACCTCTGATATACAAGCACCCAGGCCATTCAGGACAATTTTATACCTCCATGCTACTTGCAGATATTAATTCAGCGACAACCTACAATGTTGCAAAGTTCTGTGCAGCAGCATACAAAATCCGTCAGGGAATGACTAGTCCCAAAAGTTAACTGTGTGTCCAGTAATCTTCTTCTCTGAATCTACAATTTGGTGATGGATCTGGGCATTGTATGTTTTTACCATTTCCCCTTCCCTTCTGCTCCCTCACCCATACTGTGCTTCAGTAGTTATATTTATATTTTTAATGTACCAAACATACCAAGTTTGTATGAAAATGTGACTATTTCCTGTGCTGGTCAATGACTGAAATAAATGATTTGATTTGATTTGATTGCTAAATCACAAATTTCCTGAGGTATCTTCATATCATTCTTATTTTTTAACAATTTCTAAGCCATTTCTTCCCCAGTACTTCAGCTGACCTTTTCTTCTTTTATTTTTTCCTCTTTCATAGTTGTCGTGTTCTTTGAACATTTGTTTTGATCAAATTAATGGCCTTTTAGGCTTCCTTCATGTGAATAGAAGATCACTTTTTGAATAATAAGAATTATATTTCATGGGGGAGGAGGATCAGAATTTTAGAGATGCTTAGATGAGACATGGCCAAAAAAAGGCTGAAAACCACTGATTTAAACCAATATCTGTGTGGTCAGAGGTTTGCTTTTTTTTTTTGGTCTTTTCTTCTGCTTTGTGGAAAATAGCAGAAACTTCTGCATCCAAGCACTAATCCTTATTTACTTTATATATATATATTAAAAACCTTTCCTCAGTGGATTCTTAATCCCATCTTCAGATCAACTCTCTGGTATGAGGAGCAATGTGACTAAAGACAATCAATTGCTAAATGTTAACTCTTTATAATAGGTATTAGGGCTGGGCGGTTTCGTTTCGTTAATTCGTAATTCGTTAATAATTCATTAATTTTTTCAATTACAAAACGATAACGAACCATTCTGGAGCAATTATTTAAAAAACGAATTTTCAAAAACGTTTTGTAAATGCTTCGTATTTCGATATTGTATTCGTTTCGTTATTGTTTTGAGGTCGTTTCGTTATTATTTCCGCATGTCTGGGCCAGTTTTATGGTTTAATTAGTGAAAAAAAATTATAATATCACACCAACAGTCAACAACAGAGGGACGGGAAGCTTCAGAAGTTTTTGGAGGTTTTTTAGCGTATTTCGCGGTCGCGTCCGCCATTAACGAATCGATTCGTTATTGTTTCGGAAATCGATTCGTTAATTTTTTACCATTTACGAAATTTCGTAAATATCGAACTTTTTAAAAGGAAAATTTTGTAATTATTTTAAATATCGAAACAAAAAAACCCCCCAAATACAAATCGATTTTAGAAACAATTTTTTCCGTTGTTACCCAGGCCTAATAGATATCAGTTATAAAAACTCAAGTATCGTTTCACACAAACACAGATGATTAGCAATCTAAGAAAAGGAAGGAGTAGGAAAATCTGTTGGGTACAAATGTGTGGCTAAATTCAGTACCTATTAAATTCCTGAGTAATTTAATGGGCACTTGGGCACTTTTGATGTGACATTTTTCTTTGGGCACACTTGCTTCTCTTTTCTCAATGTATTCCTTCGTTTTCTTTCTTACCAAACAGAAATGTTAGATCAGTTCTTCCAATTATTTCAGCCCAGCTGTATTTAATTAAATGTTCCTCTCATAGCATCCTGTGATGTCTAAAGTACACGACAATGAATGTCACTGAAGTAAAAGTGGTAATAAATATACTCATGGTATTATGGTGTCTGAGTCGGTGCTTTGTAAAGTGCAGTCTCGGAGTGAAAAGGATTACATAAAATCAACTTCTCTTCCTTTCTGTCAGTCGTAGGGAACAAAGGGGGAAAATCAACTGGGGGCAATCTAGTAGCATCCATACTGATTCCAGATGTTCTTCAAAAAGGTGCTATTTATGAGAGGATGTTTATGGGAGGATATTATTGGGAACAGTGCCTCAAGGATTATGCAAGCTTTATGTGTTGGTTGAGTGGATGTGCACTCTTGCACCTTTCTTTTTCCTAACAGTGTGAGATTTCTATAAATGCTAAAGTTGAAAAAGTAGAAAAACTGAATCTACAATTCATCAACAGTGTAATGAATTCCATTTGTTAAAATTGTTACCAAGGCAAGTAACTAATTTGCCCCACTTCAGAAATATGTTATTTCTTTAGGCAAAAATCTTTACCCACTGATGTCAATGGATTTGTTAAATTATGACCTGATTAATAAATTTCATAGCTAAAAATTATTTGTTGGTAGTAGTTATCATGCAAGGAAGGAAGGAAGGAAGGAAGGAAGGAAGGAAGGAAGGAAGGAAGGAAGGAAGGAAGGAAGAGGAATTAGGGAAGGGAAAACAGCCATCTTCTGTGCAATTCCAGCAAAGTTTCAATTAGTATTCATCAAAATATAATTTGAAACTCTCATTGTAAGTGAGTGTATTTTCAGGTCAGATCACTTTACCAGAACGGATATTTTGTGTTACGTTTAAGTCCCTTGAATGGAGTTGCTTCAAAGAAAGTATAGTTCCTGGTATTCTATAGGAGAAGCCACAGCAGTTCAAGTGGTACAAAAAATATATATAATTGAAAGAGTTATGCTTTGGACCTATCATGAGATGATGTGACCTACTGGAAAAAGGTGATCACGCTGGGCAAAGTGGAATAGGAAAACAGGGAGATTCAATTAAGGAAGCCTAACCCTGGGCTGGACAATAGAGGTCACTCATTTATAGGATCACAAAAGTACAAGTCAAAGTAAAGTCAAATTACAGCAATAACAACCGTTCATGATTATGCAAAATTTATATGCAATCCTGAGGGAAAGTCCCACTGAGTTCAGTGGGATTTACTTTTGAGTGCAGGAATATAATAAATTGCTATATAACATTTATATAAACAATTATAACTGAACCTGAAAGGGGCTACATCTGTGTAGATCAGTGGTTCTCAATTTTTATCATCACTTCTTTAACTTGTTCTGTTTCTGTTGCCCATATTAATAGTTGTTGATAAAGTCTCTTTATCAATTTGTTGTCAGTCTTTATGAGTTTGTCCCAGAACGTTTCTTTAATTTCAAATCCCTTTTTGTTATCTTCTTTATAGTTCTCTTTGACTTGCCAGTATTGAAGCCAGGTCGTTTTTGGCTCTATTTCCTATTTATTAATGCACTGCTTACATGTCAAAAAATGTTGGGAGGTTTCAAAGGCATTCCTGTCTGGGCTTTTCACACATTGAGAAAATTTCTTAGAAACACTAAAAGCTCCGGCAAACAGCACTCAATCACTGATTATTAAATGTCATTGGAAAATCCACAGCTTGGGGATGATGGAAACTTCAAGCCAGAAAGTGAATGTCTGGATAATTATGATCTTAAGAGTTAATAAAATCATCCGATGGCAGATTTAAAGGGACTCATTAGGATCTGGAAACTGTTTGTGCATAACACAAATCACTTTGGCTCTAGATCCTGGCTGTTCCTTTAATAGGATTAATAGGATGTGGGTGATGGGAGTGGGGATGTTGAAATCATCCTGGGCATCACTACTTAAAGGAAAATGGTGGGGAGATATATATTTATGCGACAACAAGCAAAACTTGAAGAATAACAGATTAACTTTGTGAAGAAAAGAAAGTTTACAGTGACTTTCAGTGAGGCTAAGCAATTAACTGTGTTATCAAATGTTGAATCAGCATGCATTCAATAGACATATAGAATATTTTCAAATATTGTAGTTTATGGGAGGGATTTTTGCTTCTATGTGTCTCTAATTTGCTAGCCAAAGTGGAACTGATGTCTCCACTTCTCTGTAAAAATAGCACAGAGCTTTCTATAAATGTGCATTAAAATGTAAATACGATTTCTTCAGCAGCACGTCCATTAGACATATGCATTTGGGCCAAAAGGCATGCCATTTTCAGGTCCCTTTTCATCTTACCCCACATTTTGTTTACCAGGAAGTCACCCGAAAGGGGAGAGGTGTTTTCCCTCTCATTTGGCAGAGATTCGGGCCATTGGCTGCAATGGGAAATTTTAAAGGCTCAATCTTCAGCCATTTTAAGGCCTATCTGCATGAAACCTACCTCAGTTGTAGACCAATTTAGAACTGCAAGCCTGCCAAGTTTCAAAGCATTTTACCAATCTACTGATTTTTTTGGAATTATTTTAAGTTTTAGTCATAACATTTGGGAATTGTAGTTGCTGGTTGTGTCCATTCTCAGCCAAGCAGAGCATGGACACCACCAGGCTTTTTGCTGGCTAAGAGACAAAGAAAGAGAAAAACTTCAACTCCCATCTTACTCCGAGATGAACTTTCAGTGGCCTCCCTATGCTAGCGGCCTCTCTGGAGGAGGAGATAACTTTCCTAGGAAAAATGGAGGAGGCGTCTTCTGCTGGGGAGAGAAAAAAAACAAACTGCCTCAGGTATTTTGTGGACTTAACTTTTTCTGAAAATATCATTTCTCTGAATCCATTTTGCTAGTCTTTTTGTGTCTCTCTTCCCCTTTCTGTTTTTGGAAAGTAAATGACAATAACCCTCCAAAAATTACAAATCTTGGTAAAAGTATGATAGCTGGGACCCAATGGTACGCTACTTGCATAAGGCGGTTCAGAATAGAAGAAAAGAAGATCTGCCCAATGTGGGTCAGAAGTGGGGGGACAAAAAAGGGGGAACAATAAACAGGGAAGCATTGTGCTTAAGGCAAATAAAGGAATGTTAGAGGTTTTTTTTACTGGTAAATGCTAAAGCATAGCTTACAAAGACTGTAAACTGGATAGAAATGTTTCCTCTCCCCCTTTCTGGCAAACAATGGGCTATCTGGCACACATGTTCCCCTCATTAATTCAGACCCGTGTTGCGCAACTAGCATAACCAGCATTGGGTCCCAGCTATCATACATTTACCCAAATCTTTTTGTTAACAGTGATTTGGGCCCAAGTCTAACTTTTATATGTTTGCTTGTAAATACAAATATACACTGAATAGAAGAACTAGGTTTCTAGTACTGTCTTATCTTAAAGCAAACAAATTATGTAACATTGCTTGTGGTGTTCTGTTCTCAGTACTTGGAGAAGTGGAAAACACAATAGTACACTGCATATTTATTCAGTAACTTATTTATTTACTAGCTTGGGGACCCGGCGCTGCCCGGGGTTATTAGAGAAAGTGGGTAATGGCGGTTCTGTATGCCAAGTTTGGTCTGTATTGGTCATTGGATGACAGTCTCATTGTTTTCAGGAATTGAGTGAAGATACTTGAAGTCCCATCATCCATGGTCAACCCTCCTCCAAACTGCAGCAGGATGTAGAGTGGGTCATGGGGGCTGTGTGTGCCAAGTTTGGTCTTTTTCTGTCACTGGATGAGGGTCAGAATGGTTTCAGTAAGTGAGTGAAGGTACTGCAAGTCCCGTCATCCATGGTCTATCCTCCTCGAAACAGCAGCAGGATGTAGAGTGGGTCATGGGGGCTCTGTGTGCCAAGTTTGGTCTTGATTAGTCATTCGATGAGGGTTGCAGTGGTCTCGGAAAGTGAGTGGATGTACTGCAAGTCGCATCATCCATGGCCCACCCTCCTCCAAACAGCAGTAGGATGTAGAGTGGATCATGGGGACTCTGTGTGCCATGTTTGGACTTTATTGGTCTTTGTTGGGGGCCGCAGTATTCTGTGGGAACAAAAGGGGTGAGAAAGTACTATAAATCCCATCATCCATTGTCCATCCTCCCCCAACCCTCACCAGAACGTAGAGAGGGTCATGGGGGGTTACGTGTGCCAAGTTTGGTCTTGATTGGTCATTGGGTGAGGGTCGCAGCGGTCTCGGGAAGTGAGTGGAGGTACTTCAAGTTCCATCATCCATGGTCAGCCCTCCTCCAAACTGCAGTAGGATGTAGAGTGGGTCATGGGGGCTCTGTGTGCCAAGTTTGGTCTTTATCAGTCTTTGTTGGGGGCCACAGTGGTCTGTGGGAACCGATGGGTTTGAAAGTACTACAAATCCATCATCATTTGTCCGTACTCCCCCAAACCTCACCAGGATGTAAAGGGGCCATGGGGGTTATGTGTGCCAAGTTTGGTCCAGGTCTGTCACCCATGCTGATCACAGTGGCCTGTGAAAGTGGCAGCCAATCAGAAAGCTGCCACATACACTGTCCCCCCTCCACATTCAAATGCTGACTTTTATTATATACATAGATTTAAAGATGCTTAGAAGTCACCCATCAAAGAACTCTTATAGGCAGTGTACAAAATTATTTAAATGTTGGAATTGATCAGCACTCCATACTGATTTTGAAGCAGCTGCACATAATGCTCATCCTATGGTTCTCTTTGCAGAAAAATGTTATTAAATTCTTGAATGGTAAATATATTTAATAAGTTAAATTAAAACAAAATGTTTACATTATGTAAAAGAATAGTGTAAAAGCACAGATGAGAGATGCAAACTATGGTATAAAGCAAAATTGCATTACAGGGCTCTCACATATTGTGATTTTCTAACATTAAAACATTCTTGAAAAAGATGATAATAAAAATGATTGCATGTAAATTTTGATAAAAGCAGACCAAATACCTAAATATAAGTCCATTTGTAAATTTAATTGATATATGCAATTTACAAATTGTATAATGTAGGTACTGAAGAATCAATCTTTTAGCAATCTACAGCAGGGCTTCTTAAACTTTTTCCACTTACAACCCCTTTCCACCTGTGATTTTTTTTGTGACCCCCAGGTATATTTATTTATTTATTTACCTTACTTATATACCGCTGTTCTCACCCGAAGGCGACTCACAGCGGTTCACAACAAATACGAACAGCAAAAATTCAGTGCTACAGTATAAAAACAGTTAACAACCTAACACATTACACAATTAATAAACAGTTACTACAATACCCATTCACTGTTGTCTCGTCATCAAAAACATGTTCCAGATTCGTCATCCATTGTTCCATTCCAGTGTTCATTAACCAATCATTGCACTAATTATTCGAACGCCTGCTCAAACAGCCAGGTCTTCACTTTTTTGTGGAATACCATTAGAGATGGTGCTAGTCTAATGTCCGTAGGAAGGGCGTTCCACAGCCGAGGAGCCACCACCGAGAAGGCCCTATCCCTCATCCCCGCCAGCCGTGCTTGAGAAGCAGGCGGGATCGAGAGCAGGGCCTCCCCGGAAGATCTCAAAGTCCTGGTGGGTTCATAGGCAGAGATGCGGTCGGATAGGTAGCTTGGGCCGGAACCATTTAGGGTATATATAATGCTTATAAAAACCTATCATTTGCTGATAGTAAATCAGCACTTGCATGGTTTTCTAACTGGCTGGTTTTCCTTTTTGTAGAGTACAGCTGAAGCATTTTCTGCAGAATCCACTGTAAACACAGCACATGTTCAAACAGATTTGTGTAAGAGATTT
This sequence comes from Anolis sagrei ordinatus, assembly GCF_025583915.1. Taxonomy (NCBI): domain Eukaryota; kingdom Metazoa; phylum Chordata; class Lepidosauria; order Squamata; family Anolidae; genus Anolis; species Anolis sagrei. The sequence continues at coordinate 66,495,774 of NW_026847660.1, forward strand.
GGGTGGTGCTCTGAAATCTTATTGTTGCCAATTTTTTTGTGAACCCAACATGGAGCTAAGTGGACCCCATTTGGGGTTCGGAGCCACAGTTTAAGAAGACGTGCTCTAGAGGTTTTGGAGACTCCATTTCCACCAACTAGTATTAAATGTCAAAATGTGAGTATATAATTGAAAAGAATATATATATTACTGAATACTGAAGACATTACTGATACCAGATTTATTCTTGTAATTATTTGTTCCCAGACTAAGAACTATGGGGCACATCCAAAACATATGGGTTGGAGAAGTATTAACAGTGTTACACCATCAACTATTAGCTATTTTACACTGGCAAACAAGATCTGCATAGTTAAAGCAATGGTATTCCCCATAGTAACCTACAGATGTGAGAGCTGGACCATAAGGAAGACCGAGAGAAGGAAGACTTTATTTAAAAGACATTACAACCAATATACATTTCAAAACTGCATACCACTGATTGATAAAGATTAGGAATTCCAATTCCCAATTCCGTTCCTGTTTGTAATCTTCCATATCATATTTCTGTGGATAATAAAAATGTATGTGTGTGTGTGTGTGTGTGTGTGTAGTTGGTTTAGGTACTCAATGAGTGGTTCTAAAATTAAAAGAGCTTTGGAAGCACAAAAAGCTGCTGGAGCAAATTTAGATTACAGTAAGTATTATAACTGCAAGTATTGACATTTGGCTTCTGACGGTAAACTGATCTTGCAAAACTAGAAAAGATCAAAACTTACCATCAGCAAGTAATCATTGTTTGAAATTGAAATCCTGCTTTCTGCCTATGTCTTCCACAGATATCATCCCCCCGCCCAAATATTTAAACCGGGATTCCCCATAGAGTCAGTTTAGCTCGCATATGGATTAAACTGTAATTGCTGTGATAATATTTGCAGCACAGTTCTAACTGAAAATTATAGCCAATACTTGATCTATTATAACAAATGAAGAACCTAATGCAATCCATTTAGATAAAGGTGGCAAAAAGAGGATTCTAAAAAGAGGGTTTCCAAACTGGTTGTGATGGGTTAACATCATTATTTTTATTTTATTTTATTTTTTTCATGTCAGGAGTAACTTTTTAAAAATTGTTTTTATTTAGAATAATGTGCTCCCAAGAGTGGAGAGTGATAGAAGTGAGAACATTGAGATTGTATTCTGAGATAAAACGTGTCCACGTTCATAGAAATTGGGGGAACATTGTGGAATAGATAAAGTATCGAGGAATATACAGGGGAGGGGGAAAAAAGGAAAAATGGGTGGGGGTATGGGAGAACACGTAGATAACCCAAGAGCTGGTCTCTGACGAGATAGCGTACTTCCAGGTTCTCCTGGTCCAAGTTTATTCTTCTTATCCAAGACTGAATGTCTTTTTGTCTCCTCCTTTATGGGAACCACAGTCTTCTTATTTTTATTTTTATTGTCTATTTTTTACTTTCTTATTGTAATATTATTATTATTATTTATTGTTATTTATTGTTATATTCTTATTTGCTCTGTTGTATTCTTAGAATATTTATTTCCTTATTCTCCTGTTCAAGGAAATTTAGAAGTTTGTCCCAATTTGTATCTTTCGTTTTGGTTATATTTTGTGACAACCTTTGAGTTAGTAAGTCCATATTCATGATATCTAAGGTTTTGACTATCCATAGCTCTATCGTGGGTGTTTCTTTGTCTTTCCAGAATTGAGCTAGCTTTATTCTTGCTGCTTTACTATATAAAAAAATATTTTACTTGTATTGCTGTCCATGTCAAAATCTGTGATGCCCAGTAAAAAATACTCCAGCTTAAAGTCGAATTTGATTTGTAAAATTAGTTCTGTTTTTTTTATAGATCTTATGCCAGAAAGTTTTGACTTTTTTGCATTTCCACCACATGTGGATAAAGTCTCCTCTTTGTTTACCACATTTCCAACATTTTCCCTCTTTCTTTCCTTTGTTAAATTTTGCTATTTGTACTGGGGTTAGATACCACCTGTGAAAGAGTTTTAGCCAATTTTCTTTAAGCTTGGTAGAATATGTAAATTTTAACTTCCTTAGCCATATTTTTTCCCACCCTGAGAAACTGATTGTGCGGCCTATATCTTTGGCCCATTTTACCATTGATTCCTTCACCTATTCCCCTTCCGTTGACCATCTTAACAATTGTTGGTATAATTTTTAATTAGTTTTATTTCTGTTTTCATTATCCTGTCCCAGAAAACTTCTTCTGGTTCAAAGCCCACTTTTTTGTCTTTTTCGAAGTTCTCTCTGATTTGATAATAATGGAACCACAAGATGGTCGAATCTGTTTGATTTATTTCCTCTTGGGATTTTAATATAATGTCCTGTCCTTTTCTTTTTATTACTTGTCTATATGTGAGCCAATTTTCTCTTGGGATCTCTCTTCTGTGGTCTGCCTCACTTGGTGAAAACCAGAGGGGAGTCTTATTGTGGAAACTATCCTTATATTTATTCCATATCCGAAGAAGAGCGGATCTAATATGGTGGTTGTTAAAGTTTCTTTCTGTCTTGGCTTTTCCTCTCCACAAATATTTGTGCGAGCCCTGTGTAAGGTCGTTGCTTTCTAATGCTAACAGCTTCTTTTTTTCCCAGGGTTGCCCAGTCCCTTACCCTGCTGCCTCGTAATATAGTTGCATGTTAGGTAGGCCTAAACCACCTCAGGAGTAACTTGAGAAACTACAAGCCGCTTCTGGTGTGAGAGAATTGGCCGTTTGCAAGGATGTTGCCCAGGGGATGCCCGGATGTTTTACCATCCTTTGGGAGGCTTTTAAAAATGCTTATATTGTTTTGTTAATTTTATGTTTATGCTGTTTTCTTTGTATGTATTGATGATGTTACTTGGAAATTGCGCTGAGTCCCCTCAGTTTCTGATAGCATGGTGCTTATCTCTTTTCTTTGGTTCTCTTACCTGAATGAAGGAAATGCAACCAAGAACTCTCAAACTAGTTAGAACATGTATCATTCTTTAATTCTTTTTATGTCCTTCACTTAGTTAAGAAGGGCCAACTCCTAACCCTCACATTTGGGGAGCTTGTTTATACATGGTAATCTATTTCATATGTATAGGATTCCCCTTTGATGTGCAACAGGGTTTCATATCTTGAGAAAGATATTCTAGGTTCCAATTTTCTCTCTACAAAAACAGGTGAATAATGGATAAACCAGCAGAAACATGAATTCTGGGTCACATCAACTGTATGTGGTCCTTTTCTCCCAGAGTAAATGAAGAAAACTTGAAGATGGTGCTTTATAAGTCCTTTTCCATTATGAAGAAGGACCTGAGCCAACAGTTGTTTCTGTTGAGGAAGTTGCTGATTATATTCTATCAGTACTTCTTCCTAATCTCAGAAATTCTGGATATCCTTTATAGACACAAGAAAACTTGTATTAATGATTTCAGATTTGCTTTATAACAAGAGAAGGAATATTAGGTTATCTAGATGTTTTGAACTTCATATCCAAGAAGTCCCAGTCAGCTTGGACAATGATAAGAAAAAATCACAATATGTGCAGGCCCAAAAGTTTATTATATCTGATCAACAATTTATTTCCATTCTTCCTCATAACAATGGATGTCTATTGCAATTCTTCTAGGCAATGTATGAACTTCCCTCATATGTTTTTAATGTAAAAAAATCATAATAAAGGTGAAGAAGCATTCCTGTTCATCTGTTATTCCCTGCCTTACTTCCACACACCATAGGCCATCTTTGGCCATTCTGATTGGGTTTGATGTCTAGAAAAGATTTATTCTTTTAAACAAGTATTCATATTATCTAGTGAATTAGAAGATGTTTCTAATTGTTAGATGATATAGGAAATTTTACAACTATGTCATATGTACATATCAGTTACATTGTTCAACAATAATTAGGTTACAGGCAATTATATGCATGACTGTCCTACAAAATTTTAATTTAATGCATATTTTGTCATCTCAAAGCAGCATTACTGTGAAGAGAAATACCTTTTTATCTTGTGGTTTCTTTTAAAATCTCAAACCTCTAGTAATGTAGTAAAAGAAATGTTTAACCGAAGCCTGGCTTTGTGCACATGTCTGTGGCTTTTATTTAAATTATTTGAAACTATTGTCAGATTTTTTAAAAGGTTAAGAGACAAATGTGTACTAACTCCCACCTCATAAGCCATATTAAATTCATGTTTTGCTACATAATAATTATCACCCAAACCAATAAATCGCAATTATACCTGGGCAATAGTGTCTTTAACAAAGATTTATCACAAATTGATAAATTGTGATAAATGGCCAAATTTCCCATTTCCACATTTTATTATTGGTTTGCAACTTTTCATTAATGGGAAAAACAGTTAATAGGTGCAAATATCACTACAGTTCCACTATTGTTTCTGGTGCAATTGTTTACTTCTACTGCCACGGTGATATAGCTGCAGCCATGCAATGGGAATAAACATCACATGGCCCCTTACTATTCCTAAGCTCTCTCATGATATTTTCTTGTGCCTCCCCATCTCTGTTTCGCAGCAGTGAATTTTACCCAGTGCCCAAAGTCCAAATGCAATAGACTCGCAGACAAGAGGAAAAATGAACAGAAAAATCTTTACTCTTTACTTAGCCGAGATGAAACATAATGTTGCATACAAAAATCAAACAGTGCAAGAAACTTACATAGTCTTTGTAAGTAACACAACATAAGATATCTTCATCTTAAATCAAACAAGAGAGCAAAAATAAACCTTGAGTAAATAGCTATTCCACCATAGCCTCTGTAGTAAAATTGCTACTCTGTGTTAAAGTTTTGGTGTATAGCTCTATGTTTACATATGGCAGATAGGGAAGAATAGGCACAGACAGGTAGCAACAGCAGAGATAGGATTCATTTGCATATGTGAAGCTGATTGGTCATATGCAGATTAGTATAGGCCCAGGATTTGAAATGGCTGCTAGGCCAAAATGACAGTTGGGGAGAGCAGAGCTGAACATTCCAAAGGGGCGGAGCCAAGGTTCTGAAAGAGGCAGTTAGAGTGAGGGAGTTTGAAAATGACAGTTAGGAATCTGTGTGTGAAGAGGAGAGTTGGTTTTTGAGTGCCTGATAGAAATAAGCAGTTATGAAGATGTGTTAAAGACTTCTGATATAGAGAAGCAGTTAGTTAAATAGAGCTCGAGTTTTAAGAAACATAAAGAAGGCTAGTGTTGCCTTAGTTCAGAATATAATTCAGCCAAGAGTGTGTAAAGCAAGTAACATGTTTGTGAATGTGAAACATTGATAGTTTATTCAGAAAAGTTGGCCAAGTAAATGATACTGACTGACTGTGAGCCTCAAGATTGCAACAAAACACAAATGTAACCACAAGCGTTGGAGCCAGAAGTTATAAATAAACTGTGTTACTTTGTTATACACAAGAGTGTTTCATTGCCTGTGATATAAAGTACAAAGGTTTAACAGCACACAGAAAGTCCCTGCCAATATAAAAGAAGAAACTGAATCAGTATAAGGCAGCAAAGAGGTTTTTAAAGAGGAAATAGTCTCTCTCCCTAGCCTCAGATGTGCTCTTGGTTTTTAAAAAGTATCAATTTCTACATTCATGGGGCACTTCCAGACAGCAGTAAATTGTGGGTTCTAATCACACACCATGAAGGAAGGAAGGAAAGCGGGAGCACATACAGACAGGCATGTAGCCGGAGGGGGGGGGCTTGGGGGGATTCTCATGGTGGTTGCGAAAGGCCTTACTGGTGCATTATTTAAACTGTTATGTTTATTCATATCATGATCTGATCACCATACTCAATATATCCCATATGCATGGGGGTATTGGGGTAATGATACAAAAGGTTTGCTAGGCTAGACCCTCTTTCACTCAGACAGCCCCTCCCGAACCCCCCCCTGAAAAAATTCAGCCCCCCCCCCCGAAACGAAATTCTGGCTACGGGCCTGCATACAGATATACTTCATTGGGTGTGGCCAATCTTGCTGGTTGACATACATTACCAGCTGCGCATGATAATCACCACCATAAGGTTTTTCTTCAACACACACACTTGGTCCTGCTATGACTTACCACAACAATCTCTACTCCCTCTTTCTTTCTTTTTCTGAACAGGTTTATGCATGCCCATGAACCATTGTGTGTGTATATGTGGCAACAGGGGCAATCTTCCATGTGAACTAACAACAACAACACATAATAGAAAAGCAGGGACAGCAAGACATACTGATGGTAGGATGAAAGTAATATCATAATGCTATTGCAAGCAAATGTGATAGTGATTGTTTCCATTCCAGTATATTTCCATTTCCTTAAACAACACAATTGCTGTAAGAAAACAGGATAGTGAGATAAATTTCTAAGAATCAAGCATGGCTATCAACAGTATGTCATTTTGAACAGAGAAAAATCTTCTGCTCCAATGGATATTTTCTCCTTTCATGAATTATAATATCTCTGCCCTTTCTGTCTAGAGTTATTTGTATGTCTTTACTATTTCAGTAAAACAAAATAAGCTATAGAAATAAAGTATAAAAATAAAAAATAAAAACAAGTAAATATTTGTGTAATGAGTGTAAACATTAAAATACATTAAAGTAATATAACATTATATTTAAAACTAGACATTCCCCCAAAATCCAATCTGCAACATACTCAGCCTGCCTTCATTGTTCTGTAAATGCCTGATGGCATTTTCCTCTGCCTGCAAAAGCCAAGCAGGGATGCGGCCCTCTTGGTCTCTCTAGCGATGGATCGCCGAAGTCTGGGAGTAGCCACCAAAAATGCCCTCTCCCTTGTTCCCACCAAACACACTTGAGAGGGTGATGGGACAGAGAGAAGACCCTCTCCACATGATCTTCAAGTAACCTGGATCTATGCTGCATAGAGCTTTATTGGTCAGAGCCAGCTCTTTGATTGTAACGGGAAACGAGTTGGCAGCCAGCAGAGCTATTGCAACAGGGGAATTGTTCATTCCCTGTATCCAGTTAATAACCTGGCTGCTGTTCTTTGGACTAGTTTCAGAGCACCTTTCAATGGCACTCTAAAGTAGAACACATTACAGTAGTCCAACCAGGATGTAACCAAGGAATATACTACCATGGCTAAACCCAACTTTTCCAGGAACAGGTGCAGTACATGGACTAGCTTTCTGCCTCTTCATATGGGGCATTTTTGCTCCGTTTTGCCACAAGGATGGGGCCTGCCATGCACCATTACATAACATGTGGAAGGCCCCACCCACTTTCCTCCATGACTATGGGGAGGAAAGGGTATTTTGGGTAGCTCCAATGGAGCTACTCACACTTTCCTCTCCATTTTTCCAATGGAGCTACTCACACTTTCCTCCCCATTTTCTCATGTGATGGAAGAAAGGATGATGGGGCTGCATGTTGCTGCCCTTTCTGCCATCTGATGGGGGAGGGGAAGGGTACCAATACATCCTGTCTCACCCCCTCCATGTGCAACAGCATGGCCTAAAAGGGTCTTGTGAAGAGATCCTTTGTGCAAAAGCACATTGCTGAAACCTGGGCCTCCAGGTTCAGAGCCAAATCAAGGAATGCCTGCGAAACGTGGACTGTCTACAGACATCACATACAACTCCTAGAACAATTCCATCAGCGCTTCCTCTGGAAAATCCTGCAAATCTCTTGGGAAGACAAGCGGACAAACGTCAGTGTGCTGGAAGAAGCAAAGACCACCAGCATTGAAGCGATGGTTCTCCGCCATCAACTCCGCTGGACCGGCCACGTTGTCCGGATGCCTGACCACCGTCTCCCAAAGCAGTTGCTCTACTCTGAACTCAAGAATGGAAAACGGAATGTTGGCAGGCAGGAAAAGAGATTTAAAGATGGGCTCAAAGCCAACCTTAAAAACTCTGGCATAGACACTGAGAACTGGGAAGCCCTGGCCTGTGAGCGCTCCAGCTGGAGGTCAGCTGTGACCAGCAGTGCTGCAGAATTTGAAGAGGCATGAATGAAGGGCAAAAGAGAGAAAGTGCCAGGAGGAAGGCGCGTCAAGCCAACCCCGACCGGGACCGCCTTCCACCTGGAACCCAATGCCCTCACTGCGGGAGGCGATGCAGATCAAGAATAGGGCTCCATAGTCACCTATGGACCCACCCTGGAGGATTATCCTACTTGAACAATGAGGGGTCGCTAAGTACCCCCAAACTACGAACCTGTGTTTTCAGTGGGAATGTGACCCCATCTAACACTTGAGGCAAAAAGATTAAAAGGAAAGATAGAATTGGATGCCACAAGCCCAATTTTTTTCTCTGTGATTTAGTGCAGTTTTTACATATTATATATATATATATATATATATATATATATATAGAGAGAGAGAGAGAGAGAGAGAGAGAGAGAGAAAGAGGTGGCAATGAACAGAACCATAGAATCCTAGCATCACATTCTCATGCTGACTCGTTGATAACATGTGCCTGCTTTAGTCCTATCTTGGCATAATGACCAGTCAAATATAATGGAGTCAAACTCCATTGAGAGTCCCAGGGTTACATTAACCCCACTCATTTTTTAGCACAGGCTTCCGTCAGGGCATTTGAAGAAGTGACAGAGGAGAAAGATGTGTATGTATGTGTGAAAGAGAGAGCGGGGGTGGGTGGGGGGTAGAGAGGATTCACCCTTGAGAAATTATGCTCAGAAAAGAGGTGCTTCACCAGAGGATTTGGTGACTGGTGCTGTGATTGCTAGTACATCGCCATTTGCACCTTTGTGAATGCCGGCTGTTGTAAGCTAATGCCACAGACTTTTTGTTGTGTGCTTTAATCAGGCAAACACAATGCTGCTGGGCTTGTGGCCATGCAGAGGGCTCTCTGAATGTTCATTGGAATTTAAAATCAGAAAATGATAAAAGGAAATGACTGTTATGTTTAGGATTTTCCAAAACCTTTCTTCTTCTTCTTTTAAACTAAGCCCAAGTTTTGGATTGGCTGTAATTTAACAGTGTCCTTTTGACATTCATGGGATTTACAGACATACTAGAAGGCAGACTACATCCTTCTGATGGATTTGAGTCTGAAAGATCCCAGCGGTATATATTGTACTTATGAAATTCGCTTCTGCCTTTCACTAATTCTAGGGCCCTTGTTGGCATACATAATTGATTAATCTGTATTTTGAAAGGTTTAACACATTTCCTCTTTCTAATCCAAAAGCACATGCACACACACACAAATCCGTTTTTGTAATAATTTACAAAGCCAATGACTTTTGGTTGGTGTGCAAGTGTCAGCGTGTCTCTTCTTAAGTACCTCTTAATCTTATATTTATTGGGTTGCATTAGCCACAAATTCTTTGGCTTAAGGTGGTAAAGGACAAGATAGCAAATATGATATAAGAAGAAAAAAGAATCAAGGGAGTGTATTATTGAGAGGAATGGTTGAAGGAACTTAATGGATGTTAATTTAGATTGATTGAAACCAGAAGAGGAATGTTTTCCTTCAATGCTATGTGATATTATATTCCTGAGTTACAGAAAACCACAGATTTCCATCATTCCAAGCATCGGTTTCCACCATTGTAGAGCATTTTCCATTGTTATTTTAGCTTCACATTCCAGCCACGGAAGTAGCTGTGTATGTTGATCACTTGGTTAGTCCATCAAGAGTATTCATATCACCTAATTTCAGGGGTCAATGCCTCTCTAAAGTCAGCCAGGTTGGTCTGTACCAGATGTAAAGCAGATTATTTTTATTATCATTTCTCAAATAATTGTATTTGTCAACTTAGAATCATAGAATCATAGAATCAAAGAGTTGGAAGAGACCTCATGGGCCATCCAGTCCAACCCCCTGCCAAGAAGCAGGAATAGTGCATTCAAATCACCCCTGACAGATGGCCATCCAGCCTCTGTTTAAAAGCTTCCAAAGAAGGAGCCTCCACCACACTCCGGGGCAGAGAGTTCCACTGCTGAACGGCTCTCACAGTCAGGAAGTTCTTCCTCATGTTCAGATGGAATCTCCTCTCTTCTAGTTTGAAGCCATTGTTCCGCGTCCTAGTCTCCAAGGAAGCAGAAAACAAGCTTGCTCCCTCCTCCCTGTGGCTTCCTCTCACATATTTATACATGTATATTTATTTATTTATTTATTTACTTCCTTATTAAGTTTATATTTTTACTTTGTCCTGAGAAAACCACTCAAGGTGAGTTACAATTAAATAGAATGAATATAATTGAAACACTAAATGAATAAAAGAGGAAATGAAAACACAAAAACTTTATAAGAAATTTTGCACACATCCAGGTTAAAAAAAACCCCTTCCACAAATGTAGTTAGGCTTGTTTGAATTAAAATATATTCAACTTCCATAGGAAAGACAACGGAAAGGAGCCAGCTTTATCTCCTTTGGTAGGGAGCCTGGGAAACAGCCATTAAGGAGATTCACTTTTGCATTTTTATTAGATACACTTCAGAATATAAGAGAACATCTTCCTCGAAGATTTCAAATCATAGGCATGCAAGTATGAGATTTCCAGGGTACTAACATTTTAGCTTATTTAATTGATTCTAGTAGAACATGCCATAATCTGAAATACCACTGAAGAAAAAATATAGGGCCCTGCTTCTACACTATCCTAAAACTCAGGAGGAACTGGGTCATTTGGACCCCTCAGGTAAAACCGAGATGATAATTGTAGAGAAGTGTTTATTATAAAGGGTTTATTGTACTGTGTTTAAACTGTATTTATGTTTTACATGCGTGGCCATGGCCTAGCTGTGAGAGATAGGTTGCCATGGTGACAAGGCAGAAGAGAAGGTGGGCGGAGCTTAAGGAGAAAAGGTTTGAAAGTAACAGTTAATAGTCAGTCAGGAGGATGAGACCCTGAGAAGAGGAGCGGAGTCAGTTAGGGCTCTGTGTGGTGAAGCAGTATAAATTCAGTTAGTTCTTAGCATTTGTGAATATTTCTTCAGCAAGGGAGCTGAAGGTGAAACCTTGTTAGATTGCTTGTGTTAAAAAGAATCTAACAAAGGGGGTTTTAGGGATCCCAGTAGTGAAAGACTGGAGATCGGTGGTTTGATCCGGTATAGGACAAACAGAGTGAATATTCACAACAGGGAACACTGAAATAATAAAGTACTTCACTGAAGAAGGAGTTTAAAGGATTGTAACTTCAGAAGCCTGAATGTATCTCTACCAAGCCATATTGTAACCATCAAGCTTGTGCCAAGTTCAACATCTCAGTATTGCAACAATTACGCTCTGTTAACAATAAACTTGTTCTCTCTGTGTTATAAATCTGCCTCCTCCATTGATTTTACATTTGGTGCAATCCACTCTACCAAAGTTGCCTCACAACGCAGATAGGGATAAACAGAGACTTCAATTCCAACATCTCTTTATATATATAATGGTGGCAGTGTAATCAAGCAGTATTGGGACTTCCTTATAATTTATGCTGAAATTAGGTGGATCAACATACATATTTACTTAATTTTGGTAATCCCATTTAGGTGGGATTACGCTTCCTTACAACATGTGATAATTATTATTATTATTATTATTATTATATCTATATAAATAAAAATGTAATGTTTGTTGGTGGGATTAACAGAACTCAAAAACCACTGGGAATTGACACCAAATTTGGACACAAGGCACCTAACAACCCAATGTATGTCCACTCAAAAAATGATTTTGTCATTTGGGAATTGTCGTTGCTGGGATTTATAGTTTACCTACAATCAAAGAGCATTCTGAACTCCACCAATGATGGAATTGGGCCAAACTTAGCACACAGGGCTCCCATGACCAACAGAAAAAACTGGAAGGGTTTGGTGGACATTGACTTTGAGTTTGGGAGTTGTAGTTCAACATCCAGAGAGCACTGTGGACTCAAACAATGATGGATCTGGACCAAACTTGGCAGGAATATTCCACATGCCCAAATATGAACACAGATGTAGTTTGGGGGAAGTAGACCTTGACATTTGGAAGTTGTAGTTATTGAGATGTATAGTTCACCTACAATTAAAGAGCATTCTGAACTCCACCAATGATGGAATTGAACCAAACTTCACACAGAACTCCCAATGACCAACAGAAAATACTGGAAGGGTTTGGTGGGCATTGACCTTGAGTTTGGAGTTGTAGTTCACCTACATCCAGAGAGCACTGTGGACTCAAACAATGATGGATCTGGACCAAACTTGACACAAAAATTCCATATGCCTAAATATGAACACAGATGGAGGTTGGAGGAAATAGACCTTGACATTTGGGATTTGTAGTTACTGGGATTTATAGTTCACTACAATTAAAGAGCATTCTGAAACCCACAAACGACAGAAATGGGGCAAACTTCCCACACAGAACCCCCATGACCAACAGAAAATACTTAAGGCCATCCAGTCCAACTCTCTTCACCAGGGCAAGAAAATGTCATCAGAGCCCTCCTGACAAAGAGCCATCCAGTCATAAATATAGATAGATAGATATGATTCTCTCTCACACACACAGATATAGTATCATAGATTTGAAAGAGACCCTTAAAGAAGGACTATGATATGTTGCATATTCCAGAGTAGACAAACCAGACACTCTCCACATCAACACTGACAAAGAAACAACAAGAAATACTGTTTACTCACAAGCATAAAGGAATTACATATATTAGAAACCAACATTTTCTCATTACTTTATTTTCCAGATCACCAGACTGGGCCACAGCAACGCATGGCAGGGGACAGCTAGTGTATAATATATATATATATAAGTTTCAAATATTGCATAGTGCATAAACAAGGTTTGGATTTTTTAAGGCAGTCAAGAACCAACATTGAGGGAAGTCAATAGTAGTAAACTGCTTCAAGTGCAAAAGACAAAGAGGGAATACCGTAAAAACACAATCCAGAGCAGAAGAGAAAACTGGCAAAAGAAGGCTCTCCATGGACAGTTCCTGGGAACAATTGAGAGCAAAATTGACAAAGAAAAAACATGGCTGTGGCTCACAAATGGAACTCTGAAAATGGAGATGGAGGGCCTGATTCTGGCTGCTCAAGAACAAGCCATTAGAACCAATGCCATCAAAGCCAGAATTGAAAAGTCGACAGGGATCCCAAATGAAGACTCTGCAAGGAAGCAGATGAAACAATAGATCACATCCTGGGCTGCTACAAGAAGATTGCGCAGACAGACTACAAGCAGAGGCACAACACCATTGCTCAGATGATTCATTGGAACTTGTGCCACAAATACCATCTGCCTGCGACAAAGAACTGGTGGGATCACAAACCGGAAAAAGTTACAGAGAATGAACACACCAAACTCCTCTGGGACTTCCGGATTCAGACAGACAGGGTTTTGGAGCATAATACTCCTGACCTCACAATCATGTTAAAAAACAAAGTATGGATCGTTGAGGTTGCCATCCCAGTTGACAAAAGAATTGATGAGAAGCAACTGGAAAAGCTTACACGATACAAGGATTTAAAGACAGAACTGCAAAGATTCTGGCACAAGCCAGTAAAAGTGGTCCCAGTGGTGATCGGCACACCGGGTGAAGTGCCTAAAGATCTTGGCCTGCACTTAAAAACATTCAGCACTGAGAAAATTACCATCTGTCAGCTGCAAAGGCCACCCTACTGGGATCTGCACGCATTATTCACCAATACATCACACAGTCCTAGACACTTGGGAAGTGTCCGACATGTGATCCAATACAACAGCCAGCAGAGTGTCTGCTGTGGACTCATCTTGTTGTTTATAATAATAATAATAATAATAATAATAATAATAATAATAATAATAATATAACATACAAGTAGCACTTGGTGGGATAGCCATTTCGACCATTGGAAGAACAAACTAAGTATTTTAAGTAAGTGTTTGTGAGACACTAGTGTCGCAAGCATACGACGAGGTTTGCATTGGTACGGAATGCTCGGAAAAACTGTGTCAGTTTCAGCTCGTAGCATGTCGGTTGTTCTGTGCTTTAAAATGTTTAAGACATCAAACTCCAATGACGCATGCATTGTGAGTGCTAGTGATACGGTTTTGTCCGCAAGCGAAACCTGCCGCTGCACGCAATCAGACGTTTGTGAAGGTCGTTATACTTTAT